>JAOPSE010000138.1:2517367-3117367 GCA_029449295.1 Zea luxurians
GAAAGCAAATTGTAATCTAATGAATCAACAAGAAAAACATTTGAAATGAAATGGTCAGGAGATATAGCAATTTTACCCAAGCCTTTGACCAAACCTTGGTTTCCATCCCCGAATGTGATCGCTCGTTGGGGGTCTTGGTTTTTCTCATATGAGGAGAACATCTTCTTCTCCCCTGTCATGTGTTTGTGCACCCGCTGTCGAGTATCCAACTTGAGCCCCCGGATGCATAAACCTACAAAACAATTTTAGTTCTTGACTTTAGGTACCCAAACGGTTTTGGGTCCTTTGGCATTAGACACAAGAACTTTGGGTACCCAAACACAAGTCTTTGACCCCTTGTGTTTGCCCCCAACAAACTTGGCAACTACCTTGCCGGATTTGTTAGTCAAAACATAAGATGCATCAAAAGTGTTGAATGAAATATCATGATCATTTGATGCACTAGGAGTTTTCTTTTTAGGCAACTTAGCACGGGTTGGTTGCCTAGAGCTAGATGTCTCACCCTTATACATAAAAGCATGATTAGGGCTAGAGTGAGACTTCCTAGAGTGAATTCTCCTAATTTTGTCCTTGGGATAACCGGCAGGGTATAAAATGTAACCCTCGTTATCCTGAGGCATGGGAGCCTTGCCCTTAACAAAGTTGGACAACCTTTTAGGAGGGGTACTAAGTTTGACATTGTCTCCCCTTTGGAAGCCAATGCCATCCTTGATGCCCGGGCGTCTCCCATTATAGAGCATACTTCTAGCAAATTTAAACTTTTCATTTTCTAAGTTATGCTCGGCAATTTTAGCATCTAGTTTTGCTATATGATTATTTTGTTGTTTAATTAAAGACATGTGATCATGAATAGCATTAACATCAATATCTCTACATCTAGTGCAAATAGAAGTGTGCTCAACAATAGATGTAGAGGGTTTGCAAGATTTCAATTCTACAACCTTAGCATGTAACAAATCATTTTTAGTTCCAAGGTCAGAAATAGTAGCTTTGCAAACATCAAAATCTTAGCCTTAGCAAGCAATTTTTCATTCTCAATCTTAAGGCTAGCAAGAGAAATGTTTAATTCTTCAATCCTAGCAAGTAAATCATCATTATTATTTCTAGGATTGGGAATTGAAACATCACAAACATGAGAATCAACCTTAGCATTTAAACTAGCATTTTCATTTCTAAGGTTGGCAATAGTGTCATGGCAAGTGCTTAGCTCACTAGATAGTTTTTGACATTTTTCTACTTCTAGAGCATAAGCATTTTTAACCTTAACATGTTTCTTGTTTTCTTTAATTAGAAAATCCTCTTGGAATCCAAAAGGTCATCCTTTTCATGAATAACATTAATCAATTCATTTAATTTTTCCTTTTGTTCCATGTTAAGGTTGGCAAAAAGGGTAAGCAAGTTATCTTCCTCATCACTAGAATTATCATCACTAGAAGACTCATATTTAGTGGAGGATTTAGATTTAACCTTCTTCCTTTTGCCGTCCCTTTGCCATGAGGCACTTGTGGCCGACGTTGGGGAAGAGGAGTCCCTTGGTGACGGCGTTTGGCGGCGTCCTCGTCGGGAGGACTCGGTGGAGCTCTCGTCGGAGTCCCACTCGCGGCACACGTGGGCATCGCCGCCCCTCTTCTTGTGGTACCTCTTCTTTTCTCTCCTCTTGCCCTTCTTGTCGTTCCTGTCACTGTCACTTGATAATGGACATTTAGCAATGAAGTGACCGGGCTTACCACAATTGTAGCAAACCTTCTTGGAACGGGATTTGTAGTCTTTCCCTTTCCGTTGCTTGAGGATTTGGAAAGCTTTTGATGATTAAAGCCATCTCCTCATTGTCGAGCTTGGAGGCGTCAATTGGTTGTCTACTTGATGTAGACTCCTCCTTCTTCTCTCCTCCGTCGCCTTAAATGCCACTGGTTGTGCTTCGGACGTGGAGGGATCATCAAGCTCGTTGATCTTCTTTGAGCCCTTGATCATACATTCAAAGCTCACAAAATTCTCGGTAACTTCCTCAGGGGTCATTTGCGTGTATCTAGGATTACCACGAATTAATTGAACTTGAGTGGGGTTAAGGAAAATGAGAGCTCTTAGAATAACCTTAACCACCTCGTGGTCATCCCATTTTTTGCTCCTGAGGTTGCGCACTTGGTTCACCAAGGTCTTGAGCCGGTTGTACATATCTTGTGGCTCCTCCCCTTGGCGAAGACGGAAGCGACCGAGCTCCCCCTCGATCGTTTCCCGCTTGGTGATCTTGGTGAGTTCATCACCCTCGTGCGCGGTCTTGAGTAGGTCCCAAATCTCCTTCGCGCTCTTCAAACCTTGCACCTTGTTATATTCCTCCTTACTTAGAGAAGCAAGGAGTATGGTTGTAGCTTGAGAGTTGAAGTGCTCGATTTTGGGCCACCTCGTCCTCATCATAGTCTTCATCCCCTATGGATGGTACCTGTACACCAAACTCAGCAACGTCCCATATACTTTTGTGGAGTGAGGTTAGATGAAATCGCATTAAATCACTCCACATAGCATAATCTTCACCATCAAACGTTGGTGGTTTGCCTAATGGGACGGAAAGTAAAGGTGTATGTTTAGGAATGCGAGGGTAGCGTAGGGGGATCTTACTATACTTCTTACGCTCTTGGTGCTTAGAAGTGACGGACGCCGCGTCGGAGCCGGAGGTGGATGTCGATGAAGAATCGGTCTCGTAGTAGACCACCTTCCTCATCCTCTTCTTCTTGTCCCCACTCCGATGCGGCTTGTGGGAAGAGGATTTTTCCTTCTTCTCTTCGTGGTGTGAAGAAGATATTTTCTCCTTCCCTTTGGAGGAGTCCTTCTTCTTCTCTTCGTGGTGTGAAGAAGATCTTTTCTCCCTCCCTTTGGAGGAGATCTTCTTCTTCTCCTTCCTCTTGGTGCGGGACTCTTCCGATGAAGTGCTCCCGCGGCTTATAGTGGGCTTTTCGCCGGTCTCCATCTCCTTCTTGGCGTGATCTCCCGACATCACTTCGAGCGGTTAGGCTCTAATGAAGCACCGGGCTCTGATACCAATTGAAAGTCGCCTAGAGGGGGGTGAATAGGGCGAAACTAAAATTTACAAAATTAATCACAACTACAAGCCGGGTTAGCGTTAGAAATATAATAGAGTTCGCGAGAGAGGGTGCAAAACAAATCGCAAGCGGATGAAGAGTGAGACACGTGGATTTGTTTTACCGAGGTTCGGTTTTCGCAACCTACTCCCCGTTGAGGAGGCCACAAAGGCCGGGTCTCTTTCAACCCTTGCCCTCTCTCAAACGGTCCCTCAGATCGAGTGAGCTTTCTCTTCTCAATCACTTGGAACACAAAGTTCCCACAAGGACCACCACAAGATTGGTGTCTCTTGCCTCAATTACAAGTGAGTTTGATCACAAGAAAGATTGAAAGAAAGCACGATTGCAAAAGCCAAGCGACAAGAGCGACAAATAACACACGAATCACTTTCTCTCTCAAGTCACTAATCACTAATGATCTCTTTTCTCAATTGTGAAACTTGGAGAGATGGAGGCTTTGAATGTGTCTTGGAATGGATTGCTAGCTCTTGTATTGAATGTTGAAGGTTGGAATGCTTGGATGTTTTGAATGGAGGTGGTTGGGGTTGTATTTATAGCCACCAACCACTTCCTAGCCGTTGCTCCATTCTGCCGACCGCGGACGGTCCGCCCGCCTGGTCCGGACGGTCCGCGCCTGTAGATCAACGGCTAAAAACGCAACGGTCAGCAGTAACGGCTATATCAACGGCTATATTGCATTTAATGCGTCGTCAGATGTCAGATAAAGCCAGTCGCGGACGGTCCGGTCGTGCACCCCGGACGGTCCGCGAGGCCGCTATAATTCATTTTTCCGAACCCGTTACCTTCGGGTTTTTCGGTTTCTCACCTACCGGACGGTCCGCGCCTGAGCCCGGACGGTCCGCGCCTGTCTCGGACGGTCCTTGCTTTTCCTTCGGACGGTCCATAGTGCATACTTGGATTTTTGCATTGGTTCTGTCCGAGTGTCATCCTGGTGTTGCAGACGGTCCGCCGCAAGGGCCCGGACTGTCCGCGCTTGGCCTGTTTTTCCAAAAAGCTTCTCCTGTCCGGAATAATCTACGGTATTCCGGACAGTCGATTTAGTATAGTTGTAGATGAACCTTTGACACCTGTAGAACATATAATCTAGAGCAAACTAGTTAGTCCAATTATTTGTGTTGGGCAATTCAACCACCAAAATTAATTAGGAACTAGGTGTAAGCCTAATTCTCTTTCACTCCCCCTATATGTATGAAGGGGTATGGCCGATTGAGAACCCCCGAACACATTCCAATCGAACCAGTTACTTTCTTTATCATTCTTGTCCTATGAGTAGATGTAGCGTAGTTATAGTTATAGCTTTCCGCATATCCACTTCCATCCCTATTTGACTCTATGTCGTCTAGATCCGTCTTGGGTGGCCTGCCGACCCCAAGACGACCCTAGGATCTTACCCCTCCCGGGGGGCAAGATCTAGTTGTTCATCTACTGCCTCTTACTCGAATTGATCTCTTAATTTCTAGGCTCCACTCATTCATTTGGGGACGCCCCGGGTGACCTATCGACCTAGGGTGCCCTAAGATCTCTTCCCCCAGGGGGTGAAATCTAGGTTCCAGTGAGGAGGAGTAAGATGATCCTGTGGCATCGCGGACCGTCCGGCCCTGTGCGTGGACCATCCGGTGCGACGCAGGTAAGACGTCGCTCCTGTGCCCAGGTCGCGAACCTTCCGGCCTAGAGCCACGGACAATCCGCGTCGCCGCAAAGGGCACCACCAGGGGATTCATTTTCTTCATCACCTTTTTTTGGCCGAGAGAGGATAAGTTGGGTGGTTTTATTATATACACCACAGTTATGAATCTTATCTAAAAAAGATAGATAGGAAAACTCTTGACCTTATTTGGTTCCCATGCATGAGTAGAATTGAAAAATCTAGTAATAAAATGAGAAGCAATTTTTAGAAGTTGGTTTTAGTTCATGGGATCCAAACACTTCCCTAGAGATGCCCTTGGCATGTAAAACATGATGTTTTGGTTCAGTTACATGATGAGTATCACATGCGTTGGACCCTTTATCCAATAAGGTTCTATTTGTTTCCCTTCATTTTGAGGAATTGGAATATAACTAATGGAGTAGACTATTTTTTAGAATGTA
This sequence comes from Zea luxurians, assembly GCA_029449295.1. NCBI lineage: Eukaryota > Viridiplantae > Streptophyta > Magnoliopsida > Poales > Poaceae > Zea > Zea luxurians. The sequence goes on from JAOPSE010000138.1 coordinate 2,522,551, forward strand.
ACATTCTACAACTTTCCAAAATTTATATAACCTATCTCAAATTCATGGATTAAGAGATGGAAATTGATTCTATAGATTTGCATGCTACTTTTCTAATGTATAACTTATAGCACACTCTTATACTTGCTTCTTTATAGCATAAGTTACTTGATTCTCTATAACATAAGTGTAGTGTATAACTATCTCCCTCATATGATTTAGGATAATACAAATATATTAATTTAATTAATTTGTGTCTAAATTATGAATATTAAATAAAATTTAATTCCAACCAAACAAACGGGATCTAATAAGATTATATCTGTGAAAGAAAGCATTAACCTTAAGAGAACGTATCTCGTGCACATGGAATTTTATTGCACAAGGTGTATATATTAAATCATCACCACTCATTTTAGATCTAACGTCTCTAGTTTGTTTGGTATATTTTGCTAAGGATACCCTCCGACGTGGTGGGTTGTAGTGGTGGAAGATGTCATTTGTAAAGAGGACATATCCGGTGCACATGAAAGCTTTGTGCACATATTAACTCATCACTATCCATCTCAGATCTAACGTTCTCTCGTTGATTATTGTAATTTACAAATAACACCTTCCACCGCTACAACCCCACCACGTCAGAGGGTGTCCTTAGCAAATATACCAAACAACGTTAGATCTAAGATGAGTGGTGGTACGGTGATTTAATATGTGCATCATGTGCACTAAAATTCTACGTATACTAGATACGTTCTCATTTGTAAATTACAGTAGTGATCAACCAGAGTCCAGAGACGTTAGATTTGATATGTATATTGATGATTTAATATGTACACTATATGCAATAAGATTCATGTGCATCGGATAAGTCATCTAACCTTAACGGCAAATATGATAGCTCTTTGGCGCAATTAGTTTTTTTAGTTGAGAAATGTGAGGCCCGTTTCTAGAAAGCTAGTTGAGAATATATTAGCATCTTTATAACTTGCTTCAGAATACAACAATCATTTTAGTCGACAGACCGACATCTTCAGAATCATCATCAAAATCTATATTGTCTTTGTCTTTACATTCGTCAACTGGAGATTAGAACAAGTAGTCAGTAACTAAAAAAGGAAAAAATAATTATGAGTTAAATAATTACCCTTTGCGGGCATGTTACGTTCTACACTGGCTTCCATGGAGTGGATCGATGCTGCACGCCTGCACCTGGACGAAACGCCGATCGAACCGGAGCAGGGAAACTCAGATCACAACGGAGCAGAGAAAACTACGCACATATGAGAACGGCGCATGCTAACGGAGTTGTGGGCCACACGCTAACTGCTGCAAATCCTGGGCTAGCGCTGACTCCGGCAATGCGCGCTAGCGGGGGCAATTTCATCGGCGGCTGGCTGTCAGCGTTTATAGCACAACTAACCGGTGCTATGCGTAGCAAACTACCAACCTCATATTTATATATACCGTATACGTCGTCTATCGTTTTGCCGCCTCTACCTGAGATGAGCACGGAGACGGAGCATGGTGGTCACGAAGAGGAATCGGCGACGCTCCCGTGCGTCGCGTTCGCATCGGAGCACGGCTACAAGTTCTTCTCCCTCGCCCACATGCGCATGCTTAACGGCGCCGACGTGCGGCCAATGCCTCCGGTGCTCGGCCGCCGGCTCGTGCCGTCTCCGTACGGCGGGATGGTGCTAGCCACGGATGTGTGCTACAGGCACCCGTGCCACCTCGTCGACCCCTTCACCGGCTCGCGCGCACCGCTGCCGGACCTGCCCATCCCCTTCTCCGAGAAGGAGCCGGTCGAGTGTCGCAGCGACGAGCCACGTCTGCGCTGCGCGCGCGTCACCGACGACGGGCTGGCGTGGGACTGGTCCCCGCGAGGCGTCATGGTGGCCCGCGGCGACACGGCCTTCTTCTGCGAGCACGACGGCGAGCGATGGACGCCGGTGCACCAGTCACAGCTCGGCTCACCCATGACCGTCAACTACCGCGGCGGGCTCTTCTTCGTCCTCGAGCTGCGCACGCTGAAAACTACGATCATCGACGCTGGCACGCTGCAGGCCCGCACGAAGATCCTCGCGCCGCCGGGCTTCGGCGACGTCGACTACGCCTACCTAGCGCCATCTACGGACGACGCGATCCTCCTGGTGCACCGCGCCGGGGACAGCGACGGCGTGGTCTTTACCAAAGCGTACCGCGCGCGGCACAGGGACAGCCAGAGGCCGCCGAGGTGGAGGCCAGTGCTCGACATCGGTGACCGCGCGGTGTTCGTCGACGGCGCGCATGGGTTCACAGTCACCGCCGACCCGACGGGAGCGAAGGCGAACCGCGTGTACGTGATCCTTGCCCCATCGGCTGACGCACCCATGTGGGCGTCTGGCCGTCGCATACGACGTCGGCTTCACCGACCTTACGAGGCCAGAGCGCATGGGGCGGCTGAATCTAAACACCGGCGAGGTTGAGCCAATGTGGGGCCGTCCGCACTGGATCATACCTAAGAATGAATCAGGACGTCGTTAAAGATCTATCAACTAATACAGTTTATTTACATTAGTTTACATACCGAGGCACTGTTTCTCCGTAAAGGATTTTTTGAAGCATTAGAGAAATAAACGACAGATTTATAAAATACTTTGATTTTCAAAAGCCACTGGTAAATCTACCTGTACGTTGCAATGCGAGAAATATTCAGCTCACCTAGCCCTATTCTAACGAGCGTATTGAAAAACATCGATCTATTATTATAAGAGGTAGAGGTGAAAGGCTCCAGCGACTCGTCATGTTCACAGCGAGCATCAAATTCATCTGCTACCTATAACTCTTTTATATATTCGTGAGTTTCTCATTGCTTTTATTTTTGCCAGATTTTTACATAATTGTTCATTTTGACTGGTTATATTTTTTGTGTTGACTCCTTTTGTTATTGCAAAATTTGTATGAGATGGTCGCGGTCTAAAAAATGAACTGAGAAGTTGTTGGATGGAATCATCAATAATAAAAAGAACACATTGAACAATAGTCGTTGGATATTTCGATAAGATGACTTTAACTTCATTGTGATAGCAAAAAACCGTCACTTCCTACATACTAAAGTCTATGGACTCTTTTATCTTCCTCCGCAAGTAATCTTCAATATACTTAGATTCTCTTCACAACAGATTCTCTTTGTACCTAGATTCTCAGAAAAGATACTCAAAAAAACTGTCGGCTCTCAGAAAAGCTGCTCAGGAAAAGTTGAACAAAACAGGTCTATACAGCGGGTTTGGTCATTCCTAATGCCTCGATTGTACTTTTGCTTGCCTTTTGGTGGGTAATTTAGGGCCTGTTTGTTTACCCTCATGGATTATATAATCTGGATTATTTTTGGAGGATTATATAATCTGGATTATATAATCTGAATTATATAATCTGATTAGTTCTGTTTGTTTACCCAGATTATTTGAGTTGTTAATAGGATTCTTTTGTATGAGGAAGACAAGAATGCCCTCTATATTTGTACTAGGTCGAACCAGACAAGGGCACCTGGAGCCTAGCGGCTAGAGTTAGGAGGAGTCGAGGAGGAATTATGCTAGATTTGCTGGTCGCTGGATGCCGGATAGGCGCAAAAACGATTCGGTGGATTATAATGGCATTGGTGGGTAATTTTCTAGGAAACTTGAAAGGGTAGTGGGAAAGTGGAAAAAAATAATCTGAAATAAGCACCTCCTCACTTGCTTATGGATTATCATAATCCAAGGGGTTAGATTATATAATCTGGGCAAATAAGCTGGACTGTTTGTTTGCCTCTTAGGATTATTTAATCAAGATTATATAATCTGGGGGTAAACAAACAGGCCCTTAGTGCCATTGTTGTACTCGGCATAAGCTTCAGTAGTGCTGAAGGAGATGCTAAGGATAGACATAGAGCATTAATGTGTCAGGGGGACACACTTTTAACATAATTTAGCATCAAAATAAGAGCCAGTGTGTTAATGGGTGCTAAACTTTAGCACTGCTCTTTCAATGTGCTTGTTTGATTTCATGTGCTAAACTTTAGTAAAGTGTTGTAGCACTGTACAAATACAACAAGGCCTAAATATCCAACGACTGTTGCAGATTGTTGTCACCTCCGTTCCACATTATGAGGGACTCTTATGTTCATCCTCTAATAAGATATTCAGGAAGAGCCACTCTATTGGGATTATGGCTTGTAGCGCACAAGATTGAGAAGCAAAAGGGAGCAGGATACCCGATCTTTTAACAAAGAATTACTTCAGACATCCCGCAACATTGTAGAAATGATAAGGTTGGTACATAATAAAAATTTCTTAGTAGTTACAGTAAGCTCAACCTAGAAAGCAGCGTTCTTATCCTAGTCCTTGTCGTGGACTGAAACATGAAATAGTGACTTGGTCAGATGGACAAGTACCGCCATAGTATTACATCCCAGAACATCTCATGTCTGCACCGATCAGATTCTTGGTGCTGCAAGAATGCCAAAAAAGCATCAGAGTACTGCAATCTTATGTGATTGTAGGATATAAGCTAGGGACAGAGAGAACACAGTAACAAAGTTTGTCAGATGAAGATATCACATACCTCCACCAATTGTGGCCTCAGGGAGCCGTTCTATCGAATACCTATGTCTTGTGATGTACATGATTGGAACACCAGGAACCTGCAAGATTGGGGAAATGCCCATGGTACAAGCATGCATGAAAAAGCTTTTGCGATATTAGAAGCATGTCCTGAGCTATGAGCACTAAACACCAAACATACCTTTCTTATCCTCCTTTTCAAATCTCTATCACAAGTAGCAACTATGTAGCATTTGTGCTGCCACGTAAAATATATGGTTTAGAACAAATAAAACAAGATGCGTAGCATACAAGGTAAATAAACCAAAATAATCATTTGACTAGGTATTGTGAAGGTGAAGAATACAATCTAACGCAACGAAATGCACATTAATCAAAGCAAAAGCATAACAAATAGATCTATACATTAAGATAAAAAGAATAGGACATATCATCTATAGGTGCACACGGGTATTTGATATCACTCACATGCAAGTTCCAGTTGATTAACTAGGAACAAATTTGGATACTACATACAGACACAATCCTTTAGACAAGCATGGGAAAAGGATTTCAGCGGAGAAAACACAAGTGCTATTTTTGGTTCACCTTGGGAACAGATATAGTAAAATCTCTAATCTCGAAAAACATAGCATTCAGCCACACCTATCAAATATTAGGCAGATCAGACCCAGTGCCGTAGATTCCCACATGAGTGGGGTCTGAGAGAGGGATAAACCGAGGCAAGCCTTACCACGCAAATGCAAGTCTGCTTCGAACCCTTAGAACCCACATCATGGTGACTCAGTGAGACAGCTCTCACCACTGCACCTGGCTGCCCTTCTACCTCTCAAAGATTGGGCAAAAGTAAATTCTAAAGCAATCAGACACCTCTCAAATGTTGGCTAAGCATAAAGTTTGAAATTTGAACAGCCAATACTTCAAGAACTTGCATATATCTCTAAATTAACATTTGAAAAGAAACTAGGAATATACATTATATACACAATTAATTCACTTTTGTGCCCAATGTCGCAGTTTACTAGTGATAAGTGTAAGTCACAAGTTCCCTAGCAGGAGCTATCTTACGAACTCGCTATAGAGTTAGCACTTAATAGAATACTCCCAGTACTCATGCTCCAAACAAACAAAGAGTGTTCAAGAAGAGAGAGCTTTTACCTGAGTGACCCTCTCCACAATGCAGTCATCAGCATAGGTTCCCTTGTGTGTGCATGCTAATCTTTGGAACCTAGGGTCCTTGGCAATTTTGTGAGGGAGGTAAATTAGATTGTGCAGATAGATGAAAGTTATGCTGAAGAATTGAGTATAACAGCAAGTACATGCAATCGACATCTTTATAGTGGAAGATAACAACAAGAGGCATAGATAAAAAAAACTAATCTAACCTCTATTTGAGACAATGAAGCAGATAAAGCCAAAAGAAGACATTAAATAACACAATGTGGGAACAGCATTGGATAGGAGCACACCTCAAGGCCACACGATACTTCTGCCCCAGCTTTTCAAGCTCAGCCATAACACAGTCCGTGATACATGGGGTACCTTCATAACAAGGCATCAGAGTTGAAAAGATATTAAAGGGGTATCTCAGTTCACCAAAAAGATAATGGGAATGCAAGATAACAGAGTTAAATGCTTACATTTTGCATAAAGGCAATCCATCATTCCCTTCTCCAAATCCAGCTGCATGGGGGGAAAAGAGGATTTAGTCACAAATATGAGTGGCCCCATTATTATGTGTTATGTAGAATACAGAATTTAAAAATTAACTACAGTTAATGAATCAAATCCTGAGTTGAAGGGAACATTCTTAGCACAGCAACCATATCGGATGGGAAATCGAGACAGTTATAACATGATTCCCAGTCCCAGAGGGGTTGGCTGCTGTTTGTTTTGCTATTTGCTAAAACAGTAAAACGGATCACAATGCTTATATCCTAACTTACTTAACAGTCATCCTAACTATTTGTTTTTAATTTCCCTAAGGTTTCAGTATCTGGTAAGAGTCAGTAGCTCCAGCGAACAACGCGAAATTGTGCACGACATTTCTTGTGACAATACAGCATACAGAGTACAGATAAGCTGGAACGGGTCAACAATCAATTAAATCCACCACATTAACTCAGTATCTTCAATTATTAACTGAGTGAAGCAGTGGGCATGCAAGTATTGAACCTCTGTTGCATAAAAAATATATCAGTGAAATAGGAGAGCAGCAGATAATTAAACGACTAACCTTATTCTGTATCGAGAAATTGATGAAGTTGGTATCCACAATCACCCGATACGGCGGCCCCAATGCTGTGTTGTAGCTGAAGAACAACGCCGACGAAACCTGCGGCCTGTAAATCACAGAAGAAAACAACATCAACAATCCAAACAAGCACAGGAAACCATTCCGAGCGCAAACACAACACTCACACATTCCGGCCGAGTTTCTCCTTGTCCGCGTCCTTCTTCTTGTGGTTCAGCACATCCTCCTTGTACCTATCATACACAAAATTAGAATTTCCAGTAGCATGAACCTAACCATAGGGGAGCGGACTGGCAGCTGGAGATGGTTGCCTTACTTATTGATGGTTTTCTTGGTGATAATCTTCTTCACCGCCGCGAATTTAGGGCCCTTGCTCTTTGCCTTCCCCATCTCGAGCCAAACCCTAGCACCCGCAGCTACCTCGCGCTCTCCACGGCAGTCGGCGACGCCTGCGTCTAATGCTGTCGAGAGGTCGGCGGAAGAGGAAGGGTTTTCGGGTTTCCGCCTCCGCAAAGGAAGAAGGCGGCTGCTTGGTGGGCTCGCTCTGGTTTGATAAGTTGGGCTTTTATTGCCCAACACGGCCCAAGTAGTCGAATTTGATTCGTTGGGTTTGTGTTGCTCGCCGTCTGGGCCGTTGGATGTGAGAGTGCTGCTGACTGCTGTCCTCGTTCGTTGACGGCCTGATCCGGAGGACTGGAGGAGGGAGGGACAGGGGCGGAGGGCCCGTTATGGCCAAGTATGGCCCGCGCCATACCTTAAATCGGCCCAGTAAAGAGCAAAACCTAGGTATTCAGTCGAACAACAGGCACGCGCAGCACAGCCGCCGCAGCACGCTCCTCACCTGGCCGGCTGACCGCCTGCTTGTCCGTCCGCGGCCGCGGTGGCCTCCGTCTCTGCTTCCTGCCTCTCCTTCCTGCTTGGCCCATTGGGCGTTGGCCGGCCGCTCGGTCTTGCTCCACTGCTCCGCGGCTCCGCCATTGGAGAAAACAATCTCGTGCTCCGGTGCTCGTGCTACTGGCTGCAGAGTGCAGACTGCTTGCTAAATTGCTTTGCTCAATTTGCTGCTTGCTAGCCTTCTACAGTGCTCCGGCTGCTTGCCTGGTTGCTTGGCTTTGGCTAGTTGGCTTAGTTGCTCGCGTAGTTGCGTTGGCCACGTTGCTGCTTGCAGTTTCTGCTTGCTTTGTTGCTTGCTATTTGCAAATTTAGCTGCCCTGCAGTTGCAAATTGCAATAGATTCAAGCTCAGCAAGGTCGGCAAAAAGAAAGGCTCTAGAAAGAGGTAGTTGTGTTATGTGTAACAATATTGTCTATACATTTTTTTTATTAAATTTAGCTCTTTATTTTAATGCTAATGTATGCTTGCTCTTTGTTTGACAACTTATATTTGGTTAAGTTACTGATTTGACATATAATCTACAAGGAATTCTTCATCTAAGGTACTTCTTAATAATGTTTTTATACTAAATTTTGTTTTACTGCAAGATATATTTTTGTCATTGCCATACCTTATTTTTAGGTCGTGCTCCGCCACTGGGGAGGGAGGTGGTGGGGAATGGCGGCGGCGACGCTCCGGTGGGTGCTGCAGCTGCACCGGGACGTACCGCGGGCAGCACGGTTCTACTCGGAGGGTCTCGACTTCAGTGTAAACGTCTGCACGCTCCGCTGGGCCGAGCTGCAGTCGGGGCCGCTCAAGCTCGCACTCATGCACACCAACGACAGGTGCGGCTACTGCTGTTTGTTTATACCGCGCTCTCCTCGTAGTATTATCCTCTTCGTATAACTTCGGCCTTCAGATGGATGCAGATTCGGATTTGTGTGAGGTTCATGTGTTCGATGAAATGTGTGTGTGCAGCACTTGGTTTTATTTAAGTTCTGAAAACTTGGGTGATGGGCTGCGAGATTAGTGAAGAATCAAGTCAGTTTTCATATGACAGTCGTGTCAACTTTGGCTCGAGATACCTTGCCCTGGAACTTCTCCTGCGAATATTTTTTTTTGAAAGCAAATGGTAGGAGCTATGCCTTCATTGAAGAGGGAAAAGAGTTATAGAAACATGATCACAGATCTCACACACACCAGGAGCACACCTCCTCCTGCATAAAAAGACCCGCAGGTGAAACTAAGAGAATATCAAACACAATAGGCGAGGCTGCTAGTGAACATCAGCACTCATATAAAGCGAAAGACTCTTTTATTTTCCCTGCACCCACCTGCAAGGCTGCAACGCCGACAGTGAGCTATTCTCGAAAATCCTTTTAATTACGCTCTTTCCAAATATTCCACATGAACATGATGTAGATCGTGATTCCATCGAAGTCTCTTCTTCAGTCTTTTGTGATGAGAGAGGTTGTCAAACCCACCACTCGCTGATGCTGTCGAAATTTGATGGGTCTACTTGCTGCAGTAAGACCAGCCCTTTCCCAGGAGAGGATCTGGTTCCAGATATCGAGAGCGAAAGGGCATTGCAAGCAGAGGTGGATTTTAGGTTCTATAGGTCCTTGGCAGAGCGAGCAAGAGGTTTGGTGTGGCCATCCACGGCGGGCTAGATTGTTGGCAGTGAGCAGCTTATTCTGAATGAGAATCCATGCAAACAAATTGCACTTCTCAGCTCTTGCATTCCAAATGTGGTTAACCTTGTGGCGTCTATAAGTACCCAGTAACTTCTTCTGTGGATATGATCTGTCGATCTGGCGGTTCAAAATTCCTTCTTTTTATTTTCACTAGCATCTATCAACATAGAGGAGTAGTGAGGCAGGCTAGCTTCGCTGCATCCTGGGGAGGGGGGGACGCTAAACTAATCTCGTTTTTGTGTGTAGGAGTGCCCGCCAAATGGAAAATGTCAACGAATCCTTCATTTGTGGGCAATGATTTGCACTGCAGGTTGATAGTGGGCTTTGAGCAAGCTCAGACTTTCGAGTAAAAGTTCTTTATGTTGATCAGCTTGGTCAGACTTACAATAGGACATGTACCAAAGAACATAACATACAACACAAACTTAGTGACCCCATAAAGAAAATAACTCTGAAAGTGAATTGTATGGAAGGAGTGTTGGATCTATCGCATGAAAATATGAGATCCATGGAAAAGTAGACCAAAACATACTGGACAAACTTTGTGACCCTATAAACATAACAGCTCTGAAGTGTTGGATCTGGGAGGTTGCCAGTTCTTGGGAAAAAAATCCCAAACATTGCTTGAAAATGATACTTCAACTCTCCAATACATTTCATAGTCCTCGTTACAATCTTGCTATGTCAAAGGCAGTGCATGAAAACAAGTGACCCCCCCCCCCAAGAGTCAAAAGAAATTGCTCTCCTTGGAGCTTTTCTCAGTTTTTTGTGTGGATTTCAAATTCCATCATCACATAAACATAAGCTACACAAAACACATAGGGGATTCCCCCCCCCCAATTGGCCAGTGCATGAAATCATAAATTCATAACTATTATCTTATATTCTGTACATGCTTGCAGTAATCTTGCATCGCAGAGAGTCTATTCTTCAATGCTCTCCTTCACTGTACCAGACATAAACAGTGCTGTATCGAAGCTAATGGCATTGGGAGCCGAGTTGGATGGGCCAATCAAGTATGAGATCCATGGAAAAGTATTGTCTCTATATTCCCACGATTTCCATTTATGTATTTCAGGACGCAGAATCATTTACATGACGTTTCCTGTTTCTTCCAACGCAGGTTGCAGCACTGCGATGCATCGATGGGCACATGCTAGGCCTGTACGAGCCAGCTTGAAGAACTCGTGTCACAACGAAAGTATTGAGAAGTTCCATTAACCACTCACTGAAGACTGATGTGTATGTCCGGCAAAAGATCTTTCCGCGTAAGACAACTTACTGGGTCTGGTGTGCATGAAGTGGCAGAACTCCTTTTGTTAGCAAAATCACGAGAGACACGGTGGATGGTTTGCAGTCTACCATTCTCTTCCTCGTGCTGCTGGTTATGATACACATTTTTCTCGAACTGAATGTGCCTAGCAGGTCGTCGTGGTAAGCTGAAGCCAGGTTTCAGTGGTCCTGCTCGGTCATGGCCTTGCTTCATGGCATTGTGCCAGTACATCTAATTCAAGTTTCAGTTGTAGTTTGACTGACATTACATGTGTGCGTAGTTTCAATTTGCAATTCAAGTGCAGGAGTGCTCTGCCCCTGATCGTCCATGTAATTGAAATTCTTCTGTAAACATTTGTTCTGACAGTATAATTGTGGACCATAAAGTTGCTGTTAACTTGTGTGTAGCTGCACTGTTCTATTTTTTTCACTTTTAGGGCCCGTTTGGTTTCCTTTAGTCCAGGGACTAAAATTTAGTTGGAAGACTAAAGTTTAGTCCCTACCCTGTTTGGTTCTGGGACTAAAAATATTTAAAAAATATTAAATGAATCATAAGAGGACCAAATACCTTTTAGTATTCTCCCGCCATTAGTGCAACTGAAATAAAGAAGGGCAAAAAGTGGAATTAATATGGTTTAGTCCCTTTTAGTCATCCCTTGAGGGACTAGATAATAAAACAGTTTAGTCCATATTTTAGTCCCAGTGTTCGGCTATTTAGGGACTACCAAACTGGGCCTTACTACCCGTTTGGTTCCTTTAGTCACTAGACTAAACTTTAGTGACTAAGTTTAGTCACTAAAGTACATTGTTTGGTTTTAGTGACTAAACCGGACTAAAGAACATTAATTGTTGTGAATAATGACTGTATTACCCCTATTAATTAGTGGATGTTTGCTGCAAGAAGAAAGTGTAGAGGACAAATAAGGTAAAAATCCTAATTTAGTCCCTTTTAGTCATTGCGAACTAAAGTTTAGTCACCTCACTTTAGCTATCATGTTTGCTTATTTAGTGACTAAAAGTAACTAAATTTTAGTCACTAAACTTTAGTCGCCCCAAACTATAGATGGCCAATAGTGTCGGGCTAATCGGGACATCACGGCACGGCATGGCCCGATGGGTACTGTTGTGCCTGGGCCGAGCACCGGGCACGCTGGGCCGGCACGGGCACGGCCCGATTATCCCGGAAGCACGGTTAGCCCGCTCTGTTTGTTAACCTAAAACACGTCGCCCCCTCCCCCCCATCGGGCCCCGCCTCGTCAGTCTCACTCGCTTGCCTCGCCTGTTGTCTCTCGCCCTCCTTCTCTCCGTCTGCGATTTAGGGGCGATTTTGGGGGGTGATTCGTCGATTCGTCTCCACCGCCGCCTCACTGTTCGACTCCGCCGCCGCCTCGCCTCCGGGTTCGAGCCTCCGCCCTCCGGTAGGGTCCTCCACCGCTCCCTCCACCTCTGGGCTCTGGCTTCCCCTCACCTGGTGGTTGCTTGGCTGGTTGTTCGGTCACGGATTTGGTTACGCCGTTACGGTAAGCTTTCGATGTTCGTCTTCTTCTTCCTCTAGTCGACGTCTCCGACGAGTTTGAGACTTCTTAATCTGGTGCTTGTTCTTGTGATCTGTGCTCAATCCCAAACCCTAATCTACTCTATTGCCTTCTTGCTCTGTGATTGTACCTGTGAGGGACCGATTTGGTGCTCCGGCTTTGGTAAGTGCTTAACCTATTCTTGTGATCTATGTTTGTGATCTGTGTTCGAACCATAAACCCTAATCTACTATAATACCTTCTTGTGATCTTGTTCTCTGATTATAGCCGCCGTGAGGGACCGATCTGGTGCTCCGACTTTAGTAAGTTCTTAATCTGGTGCTTGTTCTTGTGATCTATGCTTGTGATCTGTGTACCAACCCTAAACCCTAATCTACTCTAATACATTCTTGTGATCTTGTTCTCTGATTATAGTCGTCGTGAGGGACCGATCTGGTGCTCCGGCTTTGGTAAGTGCTTAATTTGGTGCTTGTTCTTGTGATCTTTACTTGTGATATGTGTTTGAAGCCTAAACCCTAATCTACTCTGATTATAGCCGCCCGTGAGGGACCGATCTGGTGCTCCGACTCTAGTAAGTTATTAATCCAATGCTTGTATTTGTGATCTGTGTTGGTTCGAACCCTAATCTAACTATCTTCTTGTTATGTGATTGCTAAACATCTTCATTGATGATTGAAAGTCGCCTAGAGGGGGGTGAATAGGGCGAATCTGAAATTTATGAACTTAAGCACAACTACAAGTCGGGTTAGCGTTAGAAATATAAACGAGTCCGAAAGAGAGGGTGAAAAAAGTGTCAAAATAAAAGTTGTAGAACTTCAAAAGTTATTTATCTTTGTAGTTGACAACTTTTTTATTTGAATTCGTTTAGGGTCTCAAATAAGCAATTTACACTCAAATGGTTGTAATATGTGGAGAAAACAACTACAAACTAGACACAAGGCATGTCATAGACGGAGTGGTAGTGGAGGGTACGCGCGAGGGTGAGGTCTACGGTTCGAATACTAACAACCGCGTAGCGCGCGAATTTTGCGCGAAAAATGCCGCGACTTGCGACGGAGACGGGCGGGTGGGGTGGTCTAATACAAATAAATTTTTTACTATTTTTAAAATATGTTTTATGTTTCCTGGAAACGATTTGCACTGGCGGTTTTATTACGTCGACCGCCAGTGAAAATCGATTTTCACTGGCGGTTTTATTACGCCGATCGCCAGTGAAAATCGATTTTCACTGGCTGTCCTCAGTTACCCGCCTGTAAAAATGATGATTTCTACTGGCCCCTAGCACTGGCGGTTACGAAAAACGCCACTATAAATAGGTTTACAACCGCCACTATAGAACTTCTCTGTACTAGTGCTCCATGCTGGCAAGAAGGATGGCATTAGCACATTTCTCCCCACGCAGGCACGCAGCCAAGTTGACATCGAGATCAAACTGATAGCACCAGTCCCAACCTCAGATGCCTCAAGTATAACACCTTGTGTATCATTATCAGCATTCCTCAAGTAAAACAGTTTTGGCATCATCATCAGCATTCGGTAGGTATATGGGTGTCGTGGGGAGAACATAACGAGAACTCACAACTGTTGGTCACTCTAACTGAAAATGACGGGACACATGAAAGGAGTTCTTTTTTTCTCTCTTTTTAAGAAAAAAGGTAAATAAGGGCCAAGCCGCATAAATGTGGGGAAACGCGCAAGCAGGCGGTCAGGTGCCCCGCGTGCGGGCGTCGGGGTGCCTGGAAAATATTCAGAAACAAAACAGTGAGAGAACCACTTGGAGGAAGAAATAGAACAAGTGACATCCAATCATTACAATTATTAGAGGCATCGAACATTACTGAACAAACATATTCAAATAGCTCAAAGAACCATGAAATATAAGTGAACAAAGTTAACGGATTGCAACAGAATCATTGCTAATAATTGAAATAACCTAGATCAAAGAACCAAGAGATATAAGTGAACAGAGTTAATGGATTGCAACAAAATCTAACCAAAGTACATATATGCCTGGGACAATATAGGAAATAACATGCCCTGGTAGCATAGCCGCAAGTTCCATAAACAACAGCTAATTAACAAATTTGTATTAGGACATAAAACTGGATGGAACCAAACCATTTTGCCCCTTCCTTTATAATCGAGCAAGAAATGCAATTTCATCTGTAAAAATCAATCACACCATTCTCAGAGTGAACATGAACAAAACTACCTCCAGCAGACATGCCAGCAGCGACTCTAACCTCATGATTGGTTGTCCGCATACGCACATGCAGGCTTGTCCGAGCTTGGCTCGCGGGAGATGCAATATTCCCACGTTTCTGTGCGTGCAGGCAGAGAGCCACAAATTGGTCTGTGCTGCACCAGCAGAAGCAGGCCCGCTCGCTTGCGTGCAGCCATTCAAACATGTGCTTACCTGAAGTCAACGCATACCCTGCGCCTGGTTGTAAACAGTTAAGCACGCATCCAACCAAACACATTGTAAGTACCACCAGCATACCAAACGCAACGAACCGGCGTTTGGGGAGCCCCAGCATGTCTCTAGTCACCAACCCAGTGCCATACCTCGTGTACAGTAGAGTACCGAGAAGAACATGGCAAGAAGCGGACCCAGACATAGTCGGAGTCGACGATAACGTGGAAGGTAGGGGGACGGTGGTGCGGTTGGTCGCCTGAATAGCTGGCCCTAGCCAGGCGCCCAGGCCACGGGAGGCGGGAAAGAGCTAGGCGGCTAGCCCGGCCAGGCGCGACCGAGAGCTTGACGGTGACTTCGCCCTGCCTTGTGGATCCGCACCGCGGCTGGCACCACCGACGCGTTGGCCAGGGCGCCAGACACAGGCGGAGGAGCGATCGCATCAGCGGACGCCACCACCTCGCCCTGGTGGCCACGGGGAGTAGGAGTCACACATGGCGAGGAGGAGCGTGGCACCGATGTCGGGTAACTGGAGGAGGTGGTGGAGTTGTGGCGCCGTCGGGGCGCAGCGAGGTGAGCAGAATAGCTAGGCTTTATAGGGAGGAGGGGCGGGCAGAGCGAGGTGAGGGGGATTCGTTGCGGAGCAGGCGGAGGTCGTGAACGGCGCGCGAGATGCGGTAAGCTGGTAGGCGGGCGCGACATGCGCGGAGCACCGTTAGAGCGAGGTGGCGGGCGGGTGCGGCATCGTCGGGGGGCAGGCTCGGGGAGGCGGCGGTGTGTGTGAGGTGCCGGCTACGGCCTACGGGTCGGGGGCGGGGCGTGCGGGTTGATTTGTAACATATGGAAGGGCAGGAGTAGAGATATATATACCCGTCATTTTGTTCTCCAACCAACACAATGCTCGCGCCGCCTGTACCTGAGATGAGCATGGAGACGGAGCATGGTGGCCACGAAGAGGAATCGGCGATGCTCCCGTGCGTCGCGTTCGCATCGGAGCACGGTTACAAGTTCTTCTCCCTCGCCCACATGCGCATGCTTAACAGCGCCGACGTGCGGTCAATGCCTCCGGTGCTCGGCCGCCGGCTCGTGCCGTCTCCGTACGGCGGGATGGTGCTAGCCACGGATGTGTGCTACAGGCACCCGTGCCACCTCGTCGACCCCTTCACCGGCTCGCGCGCACCGCTGCCGGACCTGCCCATCCCCTTCTCGGAGAAGGAGCCGGTCGGGTGTCTCAGCGACGAGCCACGTCTGCGCTGCGCGCGCGTCACCGACGACGGGTTGGCGTGGGACTGGTCCCGGCGAGGCGTCATGGTGGCCCGCGGCGACACGACCTTCTTCTGCGAGCACGGCGGCGAGCGGTGGATGCCGATGCACCAGTCAAAGCTCGGCTCGCCCATGACCGTCAACTACCGCGGCGGGCTCTTCTTCGTCCTCGAGCTGCGCACGCTGAAAACTACAATCATCGACGCCGGCACGCTGCAGGCCCGCACGAAGATCCCTGCGCCGCCGGGCTTCGGCGACGTCGACTACGCCTACCTAGCGCCATCTACGGACGACGCGATCCTCCTGGTGCACCGCGCCGGGGACAGCGACGACGTGGTCTTTACCAAAGCGTACCGCGCGCGGCACAGGGACAGCCAGAGGCCGCCGAGGTGGAGGCCAGTGCTCGACATCGGTGACCGCGCGGTGTTCGTCGACGGCGCGCATGGGTTCACAGTCACCGCCGACCCGACGGGAGCGAAGGCGAACCGCGTGTACGTGATCCTTGCCCATCAGCTGACGCACCCATGTGGGCGTCTGGCCGTCGCATACGACGTCGGCTTCACAGACCTTACGAGGCCAGAGCGCATGGGGCGGCTGAATCTAAACACCAGCGAGGTTGAGCCAATGTGGGGCCGTCCGCACTGGATCATACCTAGGAATGAATCGGGTCGTCGTTAAAGATCTATCAACTAATACAGTTTATTTACATTAGTTTACATACCGAGGCACTGTTTCTTCGTAAAGGGGTTTTTTTTGAAGCATTAGAGAAATAAACGACAGATTTATAAAATACTTTGATTTTCAAAAGCCACTGGTAAATCTACCTGTAAGTTGCAATGCGAGAAAGATTCAGCTCGCCTAGCCCTATTCTAGCGAGCGTATTGAAAAACATGGATCTATTATTATAAGAGGTAGAGGTCAAAGGCTTCAGCGACTCGTCATGTTCAAAGCGTTTATCGCAGCACTTAAACTTGTTGTGTCCGGTGGGTGAGATCACAGCGAGCATCAAATTCATCAGCTACCTATAACATAGTTTAGCATTAAAATAAGAGCTAGTGTGTTAGTGAGTGCTAAACTTCAGCACTGCTCGTGCTGCTTGTTTGATTTCATGTGCTAAACTTTAGTAAAGTGTTGTAGCACTGTAGAAATACAACAAGGCATAAATATCCAACGACTGTCGCAGATTGTTGTCACCTCCGTTCCACATTATGAGGGACTCTTTTGTTCATTCTCTATAAGAGATTCAGGAAGAGCCACTCTATTGGGATTTGGGATTATGGCTTGTAGCGCACAAGATTGAGAAGCAAAAGGGAGCAGGATACCCGATCTTTTAACAAAGAATTACTTCAGACATCCCGCAACATTGTAGAAATGATAAGGTTGGTACATAATAAAAATTTCTTAGTAGTTACAGTAAGCTCAACCTACAAAGCAGCATTCTTATCCTAGTCCTTGCCGTGGCTTCAAACATGAAACAGTGACTTGGTCAGATGGACAAGTACCGCCACAGTATTACATCCCAGAACATCTCATGTCTGCACCGATCAGATTCTTGGTGCTGCAAGAATGCCAAAAAAGCATCAGAGTACTGCAATCTTATGTGATTGTAGGATATAAGCTAGGGACAGAGAGAACACAGTAACAAAGTTTGTCAGATGAAGATATCACATACCTCCACCAATTGTGGCCTCAGGGAGCCGTTCTATCGAATACCTATGTCTTGTGATGTACATGATTGGAACACCAGGAACCTGCAAAATTGGGGAAATGCCCATGGTACAAGCATGCATGAAAAAGCTTTTGCGATATTAGAAGCATGTCCTGAGCTATGAGCACTAAACACCAAACATACCTTTCTTATCCTCCTTTTCAAATCTCTATCACAAGTAGCAACTATGTAGCATTTGTGCTGCCACGTAAAATATATGGTTTAGAACAAATAAAACAAGATGCCTAGCATACAAGGTAAATAAACCAAAATAATCATTTGACTAGGTATTGTGAAGGTGAAGAATACAATCTAATGCAACGAAATGCACATTAATCAAAGCAAAAGCATAACAAATAGATCTATACATTAAGATAAAAAGAATAGGACATATCATCTATAGGTGCACACGGGTATTTGATATCACTCACATGCAAGTTCCAGTTGATTAACTAGGAACAAATTTGGATACTACATACAGACACAATCCTTTAGACAAGCATGGGAAAAGGATTTCAGCGGAGAAAACACAAGTGCTATTTTTGGTTCACCTTGGGAACAGATATAGTAAAATCTCTAATCTCGGAAAACATAGCATTCAGCCACACCTATCAAATATTGGGCAGATCAGACCCAGTGCCGTAGATTCCCACATGAGTGGGGTCTGAGAGAGGGATAAACCGAGGCAAGCCTTACCACGCAAATGCAAGTCTGCTTCGAACCCTTAGAACCCACATCATGGTGACTCAGTGAGACAGCTCTCACCACTGCACCTGGCTGCCCTTCTACCTCTCAAAGATTGGGCAAAAGTAAATTCTAAAGCAATCAGACACCTCTCAAATGTTGGCTAAGCATAAAGTTTGAAATTTGAACAGCCAATGCTTCAAGAACTTGCATATATCTCTAAATTAACATTTGAAAAGAAACTAGGAATATACATTATATACACAATTAATTCACTTTTGTGCCCAATGTCGCAGTTTACTAGTGATAAGTGTAAGTCACAAGTTCCCTAGCAGGAGCTATCTTACGAACTCGCTATAGAGTTAGCACTTAATAGAATACTCCCAGTACTCATGCTCCAAACAAACAAAGGGTGTTCAAGAAGAGAGAGCTTTTACCTGAGTGACCCTCTCCACAATGCAGTCATCAGCATAGGTTCCCTTGTGTGTGCATGCTAATCTTTGGAACCTAGGGTCCTTGGCAATTCTGTGAGGGAGGTAAATTAGATTGTGCAGATAGATGAAAGTTATGCTGAAGAATTGAGTATAACAGCAAGTACATGCAATCGACATCTTTATAGTGGAAGATAACAACAAGAGGCATAGATAAAAAAAACTAATCTAACCTCTATTTGATACAATGAAGCAGATAAAGCCAAAAGAAGACATTAAATAACACAATGTGGGAACAGCATTGGATAGGAGCACACCTCAAGGCCACACGATACTTCTGCCCCAGCTTTTCAAGCTCAGCCATAACACAGTCCGTGATACATGGGGTACCTTCATAACAAGGCATCAGAGTTGAAAAGATATTAAAGGGGTATCTCAGTTCACCAAAAAGATAATGGGAATGCAAGATAACAGAGTTAAATGCTTACATTTTGCATAAAGGCAATCCATCATTCCCTTCTCCAAATCCAGCTGCATGGGGGAAAAGAAGATTTAGTCACAAATATGAGTGGCCCCATTATTATGTGTTATGTAGAATACAGAATTTAAAAATTAACTACAGTTAATGAATCAAATCCTGAGTTGAAGGGAACATTCTTATCACAGCAACCATATCGGATGGGAAATCGAGACAGTTATAACATGATTCCCAGTCCCAGAGGGGTTGGCTGCTGTTTGTTTTGCTATTTGCTAAAACAGTAAAACGGATCACAATGCTTATATCCTAACTTACTTAACAGTCATCCTAACTATTTGTTTTTAATTTCCCTAAGGTTTCAGTATCTGGTAAGAATCAGTAGCTCCAGCGAACAACGTGAAATTGTGCACAACATTTCTTGTGACAATACAGCATACAGAGTACAGATAAGCTGGAACGGGTCAACAATCAATTAAATCCACCACATTAACTCAGTATCTTCAATTATTAACTGAGTGAAGCAGTGGGCATGCAAGTATTGACCCTCTGTTGCATAAAAAATATATCAGTGAAATAGGAGAGCAGCAGATAATTAAACGACTAACCTTATTCTGTATCGAGAAATTGATAAAGTTGGTATCCACAATCACCCGATACGGCGGCCCCAATGCTGTGTTGTAGCTGAAGAACAACGCCGACGAAACCTGCGGCCTGTAAATCACAGAAGAAAACAACATCAACAATCCAAACAAGCACAGGAAACCAATCCGAGCGCAAACAAACACTCACACATTCCGGCCGAGTTTCTCCTTGTCCGCGTCCTTCTTCTTGTGGTTCAGCACATCCTCCTTGTACCTATCATACACAAAAATTAGAATTTCCAGTAGCATGAACCTAACCATAGGGGAGCGGACTGGCAGCTGGAGATGGTTGCCTTACTTATTGATGGTTTTCTTGGTGATAATCTTCTTCACCGCCGCGAATTTAGGGCCCTTGCTCTTTGCCTTCCCCATCTCGAGCCAAACCCTAGCACCCGCAGCATGGTTATTAAAACGGTAAAACGTTAAAACGTTATGAACCAACTTTTCAAAGTTTAAACGTTTAAACGAACGTTGAAACGTCTTTTCAGACTTGACATAGAATTTCAAATATAGAATAAATTCATACATAAGTTGAGTTCACAAACCAAATAGCATTAGCAACACACAGTAGCCTGCAATTGAAATTCACTGCCATTGCAATTTCACTGACACACAACCCACACTTTAGCTGCAACAGTGCAACACACAGTGGAATGAACATCAGCAACACACAGTAGCCTGCAACACTGCCACACTTTGTTGCCATTGCAAATTTGCAATTGAAATTCGTTGCTGGGTTGTGATGCTGGGTTATACTAAGCAGTTTATGAACATCAGCAGCCAAGGCCCAAGGGATTCAAGTTTATCACACTGGTTATACTAAGGGAATCAGCAGCCAAGGGATTCAGCACTACAGCCAATCTATCTGGATTCTGGAGGGCGGCCGACGGCGACAGCATACCTGGAGGGCGGATGGAGGAGGGAGGAGGGAGAGGAGGGAGGATGGAGGAGGGGGCGGCATACCTGGAGCCCTGGAGAGCGGCCTACCTGGAGGGCGGATGGAGGAGGGAGGAGGGAGAGGAGGGAGGATGGAGGAGGGGGCGGCATACCTGGAGCACTGGAGAGCGGCCGACGGCGTCTGGCGGCTGGAGCGTCTGCGCGCGATGGCTGGAGCGCGCAAGGCCTCTGGCTGCTCTTGGGTGCGGTGGATAGCAGACCGGTTGGGTGGGTAAAGGCGGCCCATTAAGGCCCACTGGTATACAAGCGCGTAGAACGTCCACAAAACAGCAAAAACGTCCAGAACGGACGTTCTGGCGTTTTAACGTCGTTTAAACGTCCAGAACGGACGTTCTACGCGGTTTTTGAAAAACGTGCAGACGTTCCAGCCACTAATCACGTTTTAGCGTTTAAACGACGCTTAATCGTCGTTTAAACGACGTTTTAATAACCATGACCCGCAGCTACCTCGCGCTCTCCACGGCAGTCGGCGGCGCCTGCGTCTAATGCTGTCGAGAGGTCGGCGGAAGAGGAAGGGTTTTCGGGTTTTCGCCTCCGCAAAGGAAGAAGGCGGCTGCTTGGTGGGCTCGCTCTGGTTTGATAAGTTGGGCTTTTATTGCCCAACACGGCCCAAGTAGTCGAATTTGATTCGTTGGGTTTGTGTTGCTCGTCGTCTGGGCCGTTGGATGTGAGAGTGCTGCTGACTGCTGTCCTCGTTCGTTGACGGCCTGATCCGGAGGACTAGAGGAGGGAGGGGGGTGGTGGGGAATGGCGGCGGCGACGCTCCGGTGGGTGCTGCAGCTGCACCGGGACGTACCGCGGGCAGCACGGTTCTACTCGGAGGGTCTCGACTTCAGTGTAAACGTCTGCACGCTCCGCTGGGCCGAGCTGCAGTCGGGGCCGCTCAAGCTCGCACTCATGCACACCAACGACAGGTGCGGCTACTGCTGTTTGTTTATACCGCGCTCTCCTCGTAGTATTATCCTCTTCGTATAACTTCGGCCTTCAGATGGATGCGGATTCGGAGTTGTGTGAGGTTCATGTGTTCGATGAAATGTGTGTGTGCAGCACTTGGTTTTATTTAAGTTCTGAAAACTTGGGTGATGGGCTGCGAGATTAGTGAAGAATCAAGTCAGTTTTCATATGACAGTCGTGTCAACTTTGGAGCTATGCCTTCATTGAAGAGGGAAAAGAGTTATAGAAACAGGATCACAGATCTCACACACACCAGGAGCACACCTCCTCCTGCATAAAAAGACCCGCAGGTGAAACTAAGAGAATATCAAACACAATAGGCGAGGCTGCTAGTGAACATCAGCACTCCTATAAAGCGAAAGACTCTTTTATTTTCCCTGCACCCACCTGCAAGGCTGCAACGCCGACAGTGAGCTATGCTCGAAAATCCTTTTAATTACGCTCTTTCCAAATGTTCCACATGAACATGATGTAGATCGTGATTCCATCGAAGTCTCTTCTTCAGTCTTTTGTGATGAGAGAGGTTGTCAAACCCACCACTCGCTGATGCTGTCGAAATTTGATGGGTCTACTTGCTGCAGTAAGACCAACCCTTTCCCAGGAGAGGATCTCGTTCCAGATATCGAGAGCGAAAGGGCATTGCAAGCAGAGGTGGATTTTAGGTTCTATAGGTCCTTGGCAGAGCGAGCAAGAGGTTTGGTGTGGCCATCCACGGCGGGCAAGATTGTTGGCAGTGAGCAGCTTATTCTGAATGAGAATCCATGCAAACAAATTGCACTTCTCAGCTCTTGCATTCCAAATGTGGTTAACCTTGTGGCGTCTATAAGTACTCAGTAACTTCTTCTGTGGATATGATCTGTCGATCTGGCGGTTCAAAATTCTTTCTTTTTATTTTCACTAGCATCTATCAACATAGAGGAGTAGTGAGGCAGGCTAGCTTCGCTGCATCCTGGGGAGGGGGAGGACGCTAAACTAATCTCGTTTTTGTGTGTAGGAGTGCCCGCCAAATGGAAAATGTCAACGAATCCTTCATTTGTGGGCAATGATTTGCACTGCAGGTTGATAGTGGGCTTTGAGCAAGCTCAGACTTTCGAGTAAAAGTTCTTTATGTTGATCAGCTTGGTCAGACTTACAATAGGACATGTACCAAAGAACATAACATACAACACAAACTTAGTGACCCCATAAAGAAAATAACTCTGAAAGTGAATTGTATGGAAAGAGTGTTGGATCTATCGCATGAAAATATGAGATCCATGGAAAAGTAGACCAAAACATACTGGACAAACTTTGTGACCCTATAAACATAACAGCTCTGAAGTGTTGGATCTGGGAGGTTGCCAGTTCTTGGGAAAAAAATCCCAAACATTGCTTGAAAATGATACTTCAACTCTCCAATACATTTCATAGTCCTCGTTACAATCTTGCTATGTCAAAGGCAGTGCATGAAAACAAGTGACCCCCCCCCCCCCAAGAGTCAAAAGAAATTGCTCTCCTTGGAGCTTTTCTCAGTTTTTTGTGTGGATTTCAAATTCCATCATCATATAAACATAAGCTACACAAAACACATAGGGGATTCTCCCCCCCCCCAATTGGCCAGTGCATGAAATCATAACTATTATCTTATATTCTGTACATGCTTGCAGTAATCTTGCATCGCAGAGAGTCTATTCTTCAATGCTCTCCTTCACTGTACCTGACATAAACAGTGCCGTATCGAAGCTAATGGCATTGGGAGCCGAGTTGGATGGGCCAATCAAGTATGAGATCCATGGAAAAGTATTGTCTCTATATTCCCACGATTTCCATTTATGTATTTCAGGACGCAGAATCATTTACATGACGTTTCCTGTTTTTTCCAACGCAGGTTGCAGCACTGCGATGCATCGATGGGCACATGCTAGGCCTGTACGAGCCAGCTTGAAGAACGCGTGTCACAACGAAAGTATTGAGAAGTTCCATTAACCACTCACTGAAGACTGATGTGTATGTCCGGCAAAAGATCTTTCCGCGTAAGACAACTTACTGGGTCTGGTGTGCATGAAGCGGCAGAACTCCTTTTGTTAGCAAAATCACGAGAGACACGGTGGATGGTTTGCAGTCTACCATTCTCTTCCTCGTGCTGCTGGTTATGATGCACATTTTTCTCGAACTGAATGTGCCTAGCAGGTCGTCGTGGTAAGCTGAAGCCAGGTTTCAGTGGTCCTGCTCGGTCATGGCCTTGCTTCATGGCATTGTGCCAGTACATCTAATTCAAGTTTCAGTTGTAGTTTGACTAACATTACATGTGTGCGTAGTTTCAATTTGCAATTCAAGTGCAGGAGTGCTCTGCCCCTGATCATCCATGTAATTGAAATTCTTCTGTAAGCATTTGTTCTGACAGTATAATTGTGGACCATAAAGTTGCTGTTAACTTGTGTGTAGCTGCACTGTTCTATTTTTTTTCACTTTTAGGGCCCGATTGGTTTCCTTTAGTCCACGGACTAAAATTTAGTTGGAAGACTAAAGTTTAGTCCCTATCCTGTTTGGTTTTGGGACTAAAAATATTCAAAAAATATTAAATGAATCATAAGAGGACCAAATACCTTTTAGTATTCTCCCGCCATTAGTGCAACTGAAATAATGAAGGGCAAAAAGTGGAATTAATATGGTTTAGTCCCTTTTAGTCATCCCTTGAGGGACTAGATAATAAAACAATTTAGTCCATATTTTAGTCTCAGTGTTTGGCTATTTAGGGACTACCAAACTGGGCCTTACTACCTGTTTGGTTCCTTTAGTCACTAGACTAAACTTTAGTGACTAGGTTTAGTCACTAAAGTATATTGTTTGGTTTTAGTGACTAAACCGGACTAAAGAACATTAATTGCTGTGAATAATGACTGTATTACCCGTATTAATTAGTGGATGTTTGCTGCAAGAAGAAAGTGTAGAGGACAAATAAGGTAAAAATCCTAATTTAGTCACTTCGAACTAAAGTTTAGTCACCTCACTTTAGCTATCATGTTTGCTTATTTAGTGACTAAAAGTAACTAAACTTTAGTCACTAAACTTTAGTCGCCCCAAACTATAGATGGCCAATAGTGTCGGGCTAATCGGGACATCACGGCACGGCATGGCCCGATGGGTACTGTCGTGCCTGGGCCGAGCACCGGGCACGCTGGGCCGGCACGGGCACGGCCCGATTAGCCCGGAAGCACGGTTAGCTCGCTCTGTTTGTTAACCTAAAACACGTCGCCCCCTCCCCCCATCGGGCCCCGCCTCGTCAGTCTCACTCGCTTGCCTCGCCTGTTGTCTCTCGCCCTCCTTCTATCCGTCTGCGATTTAGGGGCGATTTTGGGGGTGATTTGTCGATTCGTCTCCACCGCCGCCTCACTGTTCGACTCCGCCGCCGCCTCGCCTCCGGGTTCGAGCCTCCGCCCTCCGGTAGGGTCCTCCACCGCTCCCTCCACCTCTAGGCTCTGGCTTCCCCTCACCTGGTGGCTGCTTGGCTGGTTGTTCGATCACGGATTTGGTTACGTCGTTACGGTAAGCTTTCGATGTTCGTCTTCTTCTTCCTCTAGTCGACGTCTCCGACGAGTTTGAGACTTCTTAATCTGGTGCTTGTTCTTGTGATATGTGCTCAATCCCGAACCCTAATCTACTCTATTGCCTTCTTGCTCTGTGATTGTACCTATGAGGGACCGATTTGGTGCTCCGGCTTTGGTAAGTGCTTAACCTGTTCTTGTGATCTATGTTTGTGATCTGTGTTCGAACCATAAACCCTAATCTACTGTAATACCTTCTTGTGATCTTGTTCTCTTATTATAGCCGACGTGAGGGACCGATCTGGTGCTCCGACTTTAGTAAGTTCTTAATCTGGTGCTTGTTCTTGTGATCTATGCTTGTGATCTGTGTACCAACCCTAAACCCTAATCTACTCTAATACATTCTTGTGATCTTGTTCTCTGATTATAGTCGTCTTGAGGGACCGATCTGGTGCTCCGGCTTTGATAAGTGCTTAATTTGGTGCTTGTTCTTGTGATCTTTACTTGTGATCTGTGTTTGAAGCCTAAACCCTAATCTACTCTGATTATAGACGCCCGTGAGGGACCGATCTGGTGCTCCGGCTCTGGTAAGTTATTAATCCAATGCTTGTATTTGTGATCTGTGTTGGTTCGAACCCTAATCTAACTATCTTCTTGTTCTGTGATTGCTAAACATCTTCATTGATGATGCATCATATAATTCAGATTGCTAAACATCTAAATTCATATGAACATGATAGATTGCTTGGAAATATTGTTTTTCCTATGAAAACTAAGTTCCTTAAGTACTGGAGGGATATTCCACTTCTCTATTCATTTGCATTCATTCTTGATCCTAGAGCTAAATTGAGGGGCTTCAATAGAGTTCTATCTATTTTAGCTGGTGTCACACACTATGATTACTCTGGTTATTTAACTTGTGTAAGAGCACAATTAACTGAGGTGTTTAACAAGTATGAAGCTAAGTTTGGTGCAGTGACCTCAATTAGACCCTCACAAACAACAAGGACTGGTAAGAAAAAGGACTAACTGGGGTATGATATATGGTGATGATGATGATGATTTGTTTTCAACCCCAGTTGGTGGAACCGGTTCTTCTTCCGACCCACTCCATCTTCTCTATCTAGACACACTTCAGCTAGTGCTTTTTGAAAGTCGCCTAGAGGGGGGTGAATAGGCAAATCTGAAATTTGCAAAGTTTAGGCACAACTACAAGTCGGGGTTAGCGTTAGAATTAAACTCGAGTCCGAAAGAGAGGGTGAAAACAAATCACAAGCGAATAAGAACGGATGACACGGTGATTTGTTTTACTGAGGTTCGGTTCTTGCAAACCTACTCCCCGTTGAGGTGGTCACAAAGACCAGGTCTCTTTCAACTCTTTCCCTCTCTCAAACGGTCACCTAGACCGAGTGAGCTACTCTTCTCAATCAGTCGGGACACTAAGTCCCCACAAGGACCACCACACAATTGGTGTCTCTTGCCTTGATTACAATCGAGTTGGAAACAAGAAAGAAGGAAGAAGAAAAGCAATCCAAGCGCAAGAACTCAAATGAACACAATTGTCTCTCTCGCTAGTCACTATTTGATTGGAATGATCTTTGGAATTGGGAGAGGATTTGATCTCTTTGTTTGTGTCTTGGAATGAAGTCTAGAGCTCTTGTATGAGGTTTGAGGGCTGAAAACTTGGATGCATTGAAGTGTGGGTGGTTGGGGGTATTTATAGCCCCAACCACCAAATTGACCGTTGGTGGAGGCTGCTGTCGTATGACGCACCGGACACTGTCCGGTGCGCCAGCCACATCACCAGGCCATTGGGTTCCGACCGTTGGAGCTCTGACAAGTGGGGCCACCGGACAGTATGGTGGTGCACCGGACAGTCACTGTTCACTGTACGGTGCGCCTTCTGACGCCTGCTCTGACTTCTGCGCGCAGTGAACACTGTTCACTGTTCCTGTACCGTTGCAGACGATCGTTGGCGCTTGGAGTTGTTGCTCCGCTTGGCACACCGGACAGTTCGGTGCTACACCGGACAATCTGGTGAATTATAGCGGAGCGGCCTCCCAAATTCCCGAAGGTGGCAAGTTTAAACTGGAACTCCCTGGTGCACCGGACACTGTCCGGTGGCACACCGGACAGTCCGGTGCGCCAGACCAAGGCTGCCTTTGTGTTGTCTTTTGCTCTCTTTGTTTGAACCCTTTCTGTAGCACCCCAAAATCCATTTTTGGGAAAGTTAGTAAAATCCTCTACAAGCTTTGAATTGGAATACCTTTTAATCATAATTTACTTCTAAAGTTATATCTCCTAAAAGATCAAATGAGAAGTATCCCGATATGATTTTGGTTATTCCTTCATAAAAAACATATAAAATAAGTATTCTCTGAAAGGATTTTTATAAACTATTTCTTAATGTACTTTTTTCTGATCTTGTATGCATGAAGGCATATTTAAAAGACTTTGCGTAAATAGGATAATAGATAAAATAATTAATCAAATAATATTTGCATTTCATGCTGCCATTTTTTTGAATGATGCATTTGAGTCAAAGTTGTAACCTCATTTTAAATTCGAATTCAAAATTTAAACATGAATTAAGTTTAGAATCTGAGAATAAGAGAAAATAAGAAAGAAAATGAAAACAGAATTAAATAAAAAGAAGACCTCTACCACTATTGGGCCCAAAAATCCCTCGGCCCACTCAACCATGCTCCCCTGCGCAGCCTAGCTATCCGCTGTCGCGCCTGCACTCGGCCT
Source organism: Zea luxurians (assembly GCA_029449295.1). Lineage (NCBI taxonomy): Eukaryota > Viridiplantae > Streptophyta > Magnoliopsida > Poales > Poaceae > Zea > Zea luxurians. Next base: position 2,550,542 of record JAOPSE010000138.1, read on the forward strand.
CATGATGTCTCACACGCGACACACTTACATGTGGGCCCCAGTTGTCAGGTTCATCTCCCACGCCGTGAATTTCGCAACGAATCCGAGCTGCACGGCAACCGTCCGCGTGGAGTCCGCCATCCCCGCTCGGATCCTTGCGACCGACCTTCTCAGCGCAGGAATCGGTCACAGGGGAGACTCCGCCCTCAACCATAAATATGGCCGTGACTCTTTACGCCTTCATAGTCGTGTATTGAGGGAGCGACGAGCTGTGTATGCGATGAGAGAGAAACCCGCCACCGCATGGAGATCTCCTTCATGGCGTGGGTGTGCGTGCCGTGGCATGGCTGTGACCTCTCGGACCGTCTCGCGCGGGGCTTCACGGCCTACTCCAGGCGCCGCCGTAGTTCCCAGGGTCTCCCTGCCATTACCGCAAACACAGAGAAAGAGGGAGCCCCGCCATGGCCGTTCCTCACATGCGCACGGTCGCTTTTGCCAGAAGACTCACGCCGCGGATCAGCTTATGGCGTGGGGGCTCTGGGCAAGCCACGCCTCGCCGGGGGAGAAACAGAGGGATGACCTTGGTTCGTTGCTCGCCGGGGGGGAACTTCGCCGTGGAGAGACCTGGCAGGGTAGGGATCACCGGCTGCTCGGGCTCTTGTTCGGCGGACACCACCGCGGATTGGGAACGCTCACTGCTCTGTTTACCTCACGTGAGGAAGACGAAGGAGGACCGTTGGATGCGCAATGAAGAATGGAGGTAAGGGGTTTGTTTTCAGCCGTGGATTGGAAATCCAAGGGTCGGAACGGTTTAATGCGGGGGAGAGATTTTGGATTGTAGGATCTTGATCCGATGGCCAGATTTGCGTACCGGTTTGTAGGGCTCGGATTTAATCTGAGCGCTTGAACTAGGATCCAACGGCTGAAATCTATCCATACCTCTTCGTCGTTGCTTTTATGCTAAAGAGCCCTCGGAGTTTTGTGGAATCAACCCGCCATCCTGCGCGGTGAATACTGAGTCTTAGGGAAAATGTGATTTAGGCCCCTGACCTTTTAAGAAATATTGTGCCCGGTCCATAACACTTAGGATATTCAGAAAATAATAAAGAAATAGGTTTTTAGTATGAAAATAATTCTATAAACTTGTATAATTCATAGTTAATTCATTTTAGCTCCAAATTGAGTCATTCCAGTTGCAATAATTTTGTACTACTATTGTCTATCAACCATTAACACTGTTTAGCCATGAAACGTGAATTAAAATTATTCATTTGGATTAATCTATTCTAAGTACTAAATAATTTCGGAAAATCATAACTTAATAACCGTAATTCCGGAATTTAGTGGTTCTTGTTCCCACGATCTCGTAGCGACGCGTAGATTATTATTACGCAGTTTGTTCTCATGTTTGGTGTGATGTTAATTTTGCCTATACAATGTTTGTCTATATTGCTACGTTTAGCAGTGAGGTCACGAGTCACCTGAAGAGCAAGTTGGTACCTGGAATCTCAAGTCTCAGGCAAGTTGTGCCCTTGATCACTTCTTTTTACCCAGTCATGTTCTAATTAATCATAATGATCTGCATAGGTTAATTTTGATGGGACCCAATAGGTTACCCTAGTTTGACTATCTTTATACCTTGTTCACCACTGGATTTTCGGGTAGTACCTGCTATTGCTTTATGTGGTTTTGGGTATAGAGATACATTTTATTCATGATTATCTTTTATTATCAGTTATTATTTACTGTTCATGATAAGATCATTATGATAATTGGAACATGGAGAACCACCCGGAAAAACAGTGCTACCACAAGGGTTTATGGACGCCCTTGGCTAACTAATTAGGAAAGCTAGTGGAAGACTACCTTACCCGAAAGGGGCAAAGGCAGTAGGGGAGTGGTCAGTGTAGGGAGGTCCTTGGTTGATTTTGCTGCGATGGCGGTCAGGCGAGGGATTCCTGCACTAGAGCTTCCTATAAACTGTAGCGGGTTTTCTGAAGCTAGTGGAACTTTGTAAAGGCCTCGTAGTGTTACCCTGCCTCGCCTCCTCGGTAGAGGCGTATGGGATTGGTCGTCTCTTGGCAGATGGGTAACATGACTTGTGGGTAAAGATGCGCAACCTCTGCAGAGTGTAAAACTGGTATACTAGTCGTGCTCACGGTCATGAGCAGCTCGATTAAAGATGCGCAACCTCTGCAGAGTGTAAAACTGGTATACTAGCCGTGCTCACGGTCATGAGCAGCTCGGACACTCACATGATTAAATTATGGAACTTAAACTCAATTCGTCATATGCATTGCATCGCAGGTGATGTTGTTACTTTTGTTCTACTACTTAATTGGGTTGGTATTTACTTATACTTAGTAATTGCTAATAAAAATTTGACCAACTTTAAAAGCAATGCTCAGCTCTAACCATCCTCTTTGATAAGCCTTACACTTCACGTGAGCTCCCACCTTTGGCGAGTTCATGCACATTATTCCCCACAACTTGTTGAGCGATGAACGTATGTGAGCTCACTCTTGTTGTCTCACACCCCCCACAGGTCAAAAACAGGTACCGCAGGATGAGGCGCTTGGAGGATGCTGTGACGAGTTCGTGAGAGGTCTAGGCCGTCGTCTCCCAGTCAACTTTGGGTTGCTGGACCGTTGTCTCCTTATAATGTAATTATTTATTTTGTATAACACTCCTGTTATGTAGTAAAGATGTGACATTCGATCCTGTGCCATGATTCATCATATGTGTGAGACTTGGTCCCAGCACACCTGGTGATTATGTTTGCGCCCGGGCTTTGGACCCCTAAAACCCGGGTGTGACAGAAGTGGTATCAGAGGAATGTTGACTGTAGGACGAAACCTAGATAGAACTGGACAACCATTCTCTACTTACCTTTGCCACTCTGATTCTTTCTAAACTTTTCTTAATCTTTTCTCATCTATTTCCGCTTTACTCTGAATACTCTTACCTTTTTCCTTCTAAAGGACAAACTTGGATTTCACACTTTGAAATCATGTGCTTAAAGTGACTTTTAGGAATACGAGACCTACCCTTAGGAACAAAAACAAAACTATTATTTTTTATCTATATGCTCGAATGCTTGTTCTTATGATATCTGTCTGATTTGGATCTTTGATTGAGTGTGATGGGTTGTGGAGTAATGTCCACAAATACATCTACATATACACATAGGTATAAAAAATATTTATAAAATAACTAGACAACCTAGATTATCCCCATTGGAATATATCTAGCTTAAGAGATTTATCTTATCCTAAAAGATCCCATTCTAACCAATTCATCTTATCTTAAAAGACTCTCTTATCCTAATAGATTCATCTTATCATGAAAGATTCATTTTATCCTAACCACTATATTTATCTGATCCTAAAGTAACCACCAGGACCTAATCCAAAATAATGAGATCTTAACTAGTTTAATCTAGTCGTACCAACCTAATCTATATTCTATCTAATCTATTATGATCTAATGTAGAGTAAGTTACTTAATGCTGGTACAAAGGATTAAGCCATACTCCAAATCCGCTTAAGCTTAAACTGGTGACCTAGATCAACTCGGCCATACCCAACAACTTGACCTACATAACAAATCTATCTTAGCCTCTTGTCCCAAACTCGGATGGAGACACCAAAGAGCAAGACTCGAAAAGGACAAGATAAACCTCGTCAAGGAAGGAGAGAAGTCAAACTCGATCTTCAGATGCATTACCACCCAACAAGGAGTCCTTTCTCACCATAAACTTTCTTACACTAGGATATTCTTGCCTTAACCAACCCATCTTTCGTCCTACATAATAAAATGAATATACATATGGATACCCATGCTTTCCTAATCACTCAAAAAAAAGAGGCTCTTGGTTTTTGAAATAATTAGAAACTAAAAGCTAAATTGCAAACCACTCTTCCTATATCCTTTTCTTACAAATCTCGGGGACGAGATTTCTGTTAAGGGGGGTAGGATTTGTAGCACCCCAAAATCCATTTTTGGGAAAGTTAGTAAAATCCTCTACAAGCTTTGAATTGGAATACCTTTTAATCATAATTTACTTCTAAAGTTATATCTCCTAAAAGATTAAATGAGAAGTATCCCGATATGATTTTGGTTATTCCTTCATAAAAAAAACATATAAAATAAGTATTCTCTGAAAGGATTTTTATAAACTATTTCTTAATATACTTTTTTTCTGATCTTGTATGCATGAAGGCATATTTAAAAGACTTTGCGTAAATAGGATAATAGATAAAATAATTAATCAAATAATATTTGCATTTCATGCTGCCATTTTTTTTTGAATGATGCATTTGAGTCAAAGTTGTAACCTCATTTTAAATTCGAATTCAAAATTTAAACATGAATTAAGTTTAGAATCTGAGAATAAGAGAAAATAAGAAAGAAAATGAAAACAGAATTAAATAAAAAGAAGACCTCTACCACTATTGGGCCCAAAAATCCCTCGCCCACTCAACCATGCTCCCCTGCGCAGCCTAGCTATCCGCTGTCGCGCCTGCACTCGGCCTCATGATGTCTCACACGCGACACACTTACATGTGGGCCCCAGTTGTCAGGTTCAGCTCCCACGCCGTGAATTTCGCAACGAATCCGAGCTGCACGGCAACCGTCCGCACGGAGTCCGCCATCCTCGCCCGGATCCTTGCGACCGACCTTCTCGGCGCAGGAATCGGTCACAGGGGAGACTCCGCCCTCAACCATAAATATGGCCGTGACTCTTTACGCCTTCACAGTCGTGTATTGAGGGAGCGGCGAGCTGTGTATGCGATGAGAGAGAAACCCGCCACCGCATGGAGATCTCCTTCATGGCGTGGGTGTGCGTGCCGTGGCATGGCTGTGACCTCGCGGACCGTCTCGCGCGGGGCTTCACGGCCTACTCCAGGCGCCGCCGTAGTTCCCTGGGTCTCCCTGCCATTACCGCAAACACAGAGAAAGAGGGAGCCCCGCCATGGCCGTTCCTCACATGCGCACGGTCGCTTTTGCCAGAAGACTCACGCCGCGGATCTGCTTATGGCGTGGGGGCTCTGGGCAAGCCACGCCTCGTCGGGGGAGAAACAGAGGGATGACCTTGGTTTGTTGCTCGCCGGGGGGGGGGGGGAACTTCGTCGTGGAGAGACCTGGCAGGGTAGGGATCACCGGCTGCTCGGGCTCCTGTTCGGCGGACACCACCGCGGATTGGGAACACTCACTGCTCTGTTTACCTCACGTGAGGAAGACGAAGGAGGACCGTTGGATGCGCAATGAAGAATGGAGGTAAGAGGTTTGTTTTCAGCCGTGGATTGGAAATCCAAGGGTCAGAACGGTTTAATGCGGGGGAGAGATTTTGGATTGTAGGATCTTGATCCGATGGCCAGATTTGCGTACCGGTTTGTAGGGCTCGGATTTAATCTGAGCGCTTGAACTAGGATCCAACGGCTGAAATCTATCCATACCTCTTCGTCGTTGCTTTTATGCTAAAGAGCCCTCGGAGTTTTGTGGAATCAACCCGCCATCCTGCGTGGTGAATACTGAGTCTTAGGGAAAATGTGATTTAGGCCCCTGACCTTTTAAGAAATATTGTGCCCGGTCCATAACACTTAGGATATTCAGAAAATAATAAATAAATAGGTTTTTAGTATGAAAATAATTCTATAAACTTGTATAATTCATAGTTAATTCATTTTAGCAATAATTTTATACTACTATTGTCTATCAACCATTAACACTGTTTAGCCATGAAACGTGAATTAAAATTATTCATTTGGATTAATCTATTCTAAGTACTAAATAATTTCGGAAAATCATAACTTAATAACCGTAATTTCGAATTTAGTGGTTCTTGTTCCCACGATCTCGTAGCGACGCGTAGATTATTATTACGCAGTTTGTTCTCATGTTTGGTGTGATGTTAATTTTGCCTATACAATGTTTGTCTATATTGCTACGTTTAGCAGTGAGGTCACGAGTCACCTGAAGAGCAAGTTGGTACCTGGAATCTCAAGTCTCAGGCAAGTTGTGCCCTTGATCACTTCTTTTTACCCAGTCATGTTCTAATTAATCATAATGATCTGCATAGGTTAATTTTGATTAGACCCAATAGGTTACCCTAGTTTGACTATCTTTATACCTTGTTCACCACTGGATTTTCGGGTAGTAGCTGCTATTGCTTTATGTGGTTTTGGGTATAGAGATACATTTTATTCATGATTATCTTTTATTATCAGTTATTATTTACTGTTCATGATAAGTTCATTATGTTAATTGGAACATGGAGAACCACCCGGGAAAACAGTGCTACCACAAGGGTTTATGGACGCCCTTGGCTAACTAATTAGGAAAGCTAGTGGAAGACTACCTTACCCGAAAGGGGCAAGGGCAGTAGGGGAGTGGTCAGTGTAGGGAGGTCCTTGGTTGATTTTGCTGCGATGGCGGTCAGGCGAGGGATTCCTGCACTGGAGCTTCCTATAAACTGTAGCGGGTTTTCTGAAGCTAGTGGAACTTTGTAAAGGCCTCGTAGTGTTACCCTGCCTCGCCTCCTCGGTAGAGGTGTATGGGATTGGCCGTCTCTTGGCAGATGGGTAACATGACTTGTGGGTAAAGATGCGCAACCTCTGCAGAGTGTAAAACTGGTATACTAGCCGTGCTCACGGTCATGAGCAGCTCGATTAAAGATGCGCAACCTCTGCAGAGTGTAAAACTGGTATACTAGCCGTGCTCACGGTCATGAGCAGCTCGGACACTCACATGATTAAATTATGGAACTTAAACTCAATTCGTCATATGCATTGCATCGCAGGTGATGTTGTTACTTTTGTTCTACTACTTAATTGGGTTGGTATTTACTTATACTTAGTAATTGCTAATAAAAATTTGACCAACTTTAAAAGCAATGCTCAGCTCTAACCATCCTCTTTGATAAGCCTTACACTTCACGTGAGCTCCCACCTTTGGCGAGTTCATGCACATTATTCCCCACAACTTGTTGAGCGATGAACGTATGTGAGCTCACTCTTGCTGTCTCACACCCCCACATGTCAAAAACAGGTACCGCAGGATGAGGCGCTTGGAGGATGCTGTGACGAGTTCGTGAGAGGTCTAGGTTGTCGTCTCCCAGTCAACTTTGGGTTGCTGGACCGTTATCTCCTTATAATGTAATTATTTATTTTGTATAGCACTCCTGTTATGTAGTAAAGATGTGACATTCGATCCTGTGCCATGATTCATCATATGTGTGAGACTTGGTCCCAGCACACCTGGTGATTATGTTCGCGCCCGGGCTTTGGACCCCTAAAACCCGGGTGTGACACTTTCTTGGTCGTTTTATTGGTTTGTTGTGAACCTTTGGCACCTGTAAAACTTATAATCTAGAGCAAACTAGTTAGTCCAATTATTTGTGTTGGGCAATTCAACCACCAAAATTCATATAGGAAAAGGTGTAAGCCTATTTCCCTTTCAATCTCCCCCTTTTTGGTGATTGATGACAACACAAACCAAAGCACATATAAAAGTGCAGAATTGAGCTAGTTTGCATAAGGTAAGTGCAAAGGTTGCTTAGAATAAAACCAATAATTATTTCTACTAGATATGGATGGCTTTCTTCTTATTTAAAATTTTGGACCACGCTTGCACCACTTGTTTTGTTTTGCAAAGTTTTGGAAATTCTTTTTCAAAATCTTTTGCAAATAGTCAAAGGTATATGAATAAGGTTTTGAGAAGCATTTTCAAGATTTGAAATTTTCTCCCCCTGTTTCAAATGCTTTTCCTTTGACTAAACAAAACTCCCCCTTAATGAAATCCTCCTCTTAGTGTTCAAGAGGGTTTTAGATATTAATTTTGAAGAGGGTATATCAATTAAAATTATATCAAAAATAAGATACCAATTTGAAAATATTTAAAAACACTTCTTTAGTACAAATTGAAAGACTACAAATTTTTGAAATTGGTGGTGGTGCGGTCCTTTTGCTTTGGGCTAATACTTTCTCCCCCTTTGGCATGAATCGCCAAAAACGGATACTTGTGAGTGAAATATAAGCCCTTTTTCAAACTTTCTCCCCCTTTGGTAAAGAATATAGGAGTGAAGATTATACCAAATTGGAGAGCGATACGGAGTGTCGGCGACGGATGAATAATTTGATGGAGTGGAGTGGAAGCCTTGTCTTCGACGAAGACTCCATTTCCCTTTCAATCTATGACTTAGTATGAAATGCACTTGAAGAACACATTAGTCATAGCAAATGAAGGAGATGATCAAAGGTATATAAATAAGCTATGTGTGCAAAATATCAATCAAAATTCCTAGAATCAAGAATGTTTAGCTCATACCTAAGTTTGGTAAATGTTTTCTCATCTAGTGGCTTGGTAAAGATATCGGCTAATTGTTCTTTGGTGTTAATATATGCAATCTCGATATCCCTCGTTGTTGGTGATCCCTTAAAAAGTGATACCGAATGGCTATGTGTTTAGTGCGGCTATGCTCAACGGGATTATCCGCCATACGGATTGCACTCTCATTATCACATAGAAGAGGAACTTTGGTCAATTTGTAACCATAGTCCCTAAGGGTTTGCCTCATCCAAAGCAATTGCGCGCAACAATGGCCTGCGGCAATGTACTCGGCTTCGGCGGTAGAAAGAGCTACAGAATTTTGTTTCTTAGAAGCCCAAGACACCAGAGATCTTCCCAAGAACTAGCAAGTCCGTGATGTGCTCTTTCTATCAATCTTACACCCTGCCCAATCAGCATCTGAATAACCAATTAAATCAAAAGTGGATCCCCTAGGGTACCAAAGGCCAAACTTAGAAGTATAAACTAAATATCTCAAGATTCGTTTTACTGTCCTAAGGTGAACTTCCTTAGGATCGGCTTGGAATCTTGCACACATGTATACGGAAAGCATAATATCCAGTCGTGAAGCACATAAATAGAGTAAAGATCCTATCATCGACCGGTATACCTTTTGATCTACGGATTTACCTCCCGTGTCAAGGTCGAGATGCCCATTTGTTCCCATGGGTGTCTTGATGGGCTTGGCATCCTTCATTCCAAACTTGGTGAGTATGTCTTGAATGTACTTTGTTTGGCTGATGAAGGTGCCCTCTTGGAGTTGCTTCACTTGAAAGCCTAGAAAATACTTCAACTCCCCCATCATTGACATCTCGAATTTTTAAATCATAATCCTACTAAACTCTTCACAAGTAGATTTGTTAGTAGACCCAAATATAATATCATCAACGTAAATTTGGCAAATCATTTGCAATAGTTTTAGTGAATAGAGTAGGATCGGCTTTTCCAACTTTGAAGTCATTAGAAATAAGAAAATCTCTTAGCCATTCATACCATGCTCTTGGGGCTTGCTTGAGCCCATAAAGCGCCTTAGAGAGTTTATAGACATGGTTAGGATACTCACTATCTTCAAAGCTGGGGGGTTGCTCAACATAGACTTCCTCCTTGATTGGTCCATTTAGGAAGGCACTCTTCACGTCCATTTGATAATGCTTGAAGCCATGGTAAGTAGCATAGGCAATTAAAATGCGAATTGACTCAAGCCTAGCTACGGGTGCATAGGTTTCACCAAAATCCAAACCTTCAACTTGTGAATATCCCTTGGCCACAAGTCGCGCTTTGTTCCTTGTCACCACACCATGCTCATCTTGCTTGTTGCGGAAGACCCACTTGGTTCCTACAAAATTTTGGTTAGGACGTGGAACTAAATGTCATACCTTATTCCTCATGAAGTTGTTGAGCTCCTCTTGCATCGCCAGCACCCAATCCGAATCTTGAAGTGCTTCCTCTACCTTGTGTGGCTCAATAGAGGAAACAAAAGAGTAATGTTCACAAAAATGAGCAACACGAGATCGAGTGGTTACCCCCTTATGAATATCGCCGAGGATGGTGTTCACGGGGTCATCTCGTTGGATTGCTTGGTGGATGCTTGGGTGTGGCGGCCTTGGACCGTCATCATCTTCCTTGTCTTGATCATTAGCATCTCCCCCTTGATCATTGTCCTCCTCGTGAGGTGGCTCCTCTTGATCTTCATCATCATCATCTTGAGCTTGATCCTCATCTTGAGTTGGTGGAGATGCTTGCATTGAGGAAGATGGTTGATCTTGTGCATGTGGAGGCTCTTTGGATTCCTTAGGACACACATCCCCAATGGACATGTTTCTTAGTGCGACGCACAGAGCCTCTTCATCATCTAGCTCATCAAGATCAACTTGCTCTACTTGAGAGCCGTTAGTCTCATCAAACACAATGTCACAAGAAACTTCAACTATTCCAGAGGACTTGTTAAAGACTCTATATGCCCTTATGTTTGAATCATAACCAAGTAAAAAGCCTTCTACAGCCTTAGGAGCAAATTTAGATTTTCTACCTCTTTTAACAAGAATAAAGCATTTGCTACCAAAGACTCTAAAATATGAAACATTAGGCTTTTTACCGGTTAGGAGTTCATAAGATGTCTTCTTGAGGATTCGGTGAAGATATAACTGGTTGATGGCGTAGCAAGCGGTGTTGACCGCCTCAGCCCAAAACCGATCCGAAGTCTTGTATTCATTAAGCATGGTCCTTGCCATGTCCAATAAAGTTCTATTTTTCCTCTCCACTACACCATTTTGTTGAGGTGTGTAGGGAGAAGAGAACTCATGCTTGATGCCCTCATCCTCAAGAAAGCCTTCTATTTGTGAGTTCTTGAACTCCGTTCCGTTGTCGCTTCTTATTTTCTTGATCCTTAAGTCGAACTCATTTTGAGCCCGTCTCAAGAATCCCTTTAAGGTATCTTGGGTTTGAGATTTTTCCTGCAAAAAGAACACCCAAGTGAAGCGAGAACAATCATACACAATAACTAGACAGTACTTACTCCCGCCGATGCTTATGTAAGCTATCGGGTCGAATAAATCCATGTGGAGTAGCTCTAGTGGCTTGTCAGTCGTCATGATGTTCTTGTGTGGATGATAAACACCAACTTGCTTCCATGCTTGACATGCACTACAAATCCTGTCTTTCTCAAAATTAACATTTGTTAGTCCCAAAATGTGCTCTCCCTTTAGAAGCTTATGAAGATTCTTTATCCCAACGTGGGCTAGTCGGCGATGCCAGAGCCAACCCATGTTAGTCTTAGCAATTAAGCAAGTGTCGAGTTCAGCTCTATTAAAATCAACTAAGTATAGTTGACCCTCTAACACTCCCTTAAATGCCACTGAATCATCACTTCTTCTAAAGACAGTAACACCTATATCCGTAAAAAGACAGTTGTATCCCATTTTACATAATTGAGAAACAGAAAGCAAGTTGTAATCTAAAGAATCTACAAGAAAAACATTGGAAATAGAATGGTCAGATGATATTGCAATTTTACCAAGTCCTTTGACCAAACCTTGATTTTCATCCCCGAATGTGATAGCTCGTTGGGGATCTTGGTTTTTCTCATAGGAGGAGAACATCCTTTTCTCCCCTGTCATGTGGTTTGTGCACCCGCTATCGATGATCCAACTTGAGCCCCTGGATGCATAAACCTACAAAACAAATTTAGGCCTTGTTCTTAGGTACCCAAACGGTCTTGGGTCCTTTCACATTAGAAACAAGCACCTTGGGTACCCAAACACAAGTCTTTGATCCCTTGTGTTTGCCCCCCACATATTTGGCAACTACTTTGCCTGATTTGTTAGTTAAAACATAAGATGCATCAAAAGTCTTATAAGAAATATTAGGTTCATTTGATGCAATAGGAGTTTTCTTCCTAGGCAATTTAGCATGTGTTGATTGCCTAGAACTAGATGCCTCACTCTTATACATGAAAGCATGATGAGAGCCAGAGTGAGACTTCCTAGAGTGAATTCTCCTAATTTTGTGTTCGGGATAACCGGCAGGGTATAAAATGTAACCCTCGTTATCCTGAACCATGGGAGCCTTGCCCTTGACAAAGTTAGATATTCTTTTAGGAGGGGCATTAAGCTTGACATTGTCTCCCTGTTGGAAGTGAGAGCACCTAGAGGGGGGGTGAATAGGTGATCCTGTAAAACTTAAACTTATAGCCACAAAAACTTGTTAAGTGTTAGCACAATAAATGCCAAGTGGCTAGAAAGGAGTCTCAACAAACCACAATACCACAAGAGATCAATCACAGAGATAACACAGTGGTTTATCCCGTGGTTCGGCCAAGACCAACGCTTGCCTACTCCACGTTGTGGCGTCCCAACGGACGAGGGTTGCAATCAACCCCTCTCAAGCGGTCAAAAGACCCACTTGAATACCACGGTGTTTTGCTTGCTTTTTCTCAATCCCGTTTGCGAGGAATCTCCACAACTTGGAGCCTCTCGCCCTTACAATTGAAGTTCACAAAGAAACACAGAGCAAGGGGGGAATGAGCAACGCACACAAGACTTCAAAAGATCAGAGCAACAACACGCACACAAGTCGCAACAAGAGCTCGCAACACAACTCAAAGAGTTCACAACTCCACAAGAGCTCTATATGCTATCACAATGAAACGAATGCGCGAGATCGATGTCTTGGTGCTTAGGAATGTTGTAGGAATGCTTGGTGTTCTCCTCCATGCGCCTAGGGGCCCCTTTTATAGCCCCAAGGCAGCTAGGAGCCATTGAGAGTAAATCTGGAAGGCCATCCTTGCCTTCTGTCATCGGGCGCACCGGACAGTCCGGTGCACACCGGACAGTGTCCGGTGCCCGATTTCCTTCCTTAAATAGCGAAGCCGACCGTTGCAGATCTGGGAGCCGTTGGCGCACCGGACAGTCCGGTGCCCCCTTCCGACCGTTGGCTCGGCCACGTGTCGCGCGCAGAATCCGCGGCCGACCGTTGGCCCGGCCGACCGTTGGCTCACCGGACAGTCCGGTGCACACCGGACAGTCCGGTGAATTTTAGCCGTACGCCGTCGGCGAATTCCCGAGAGCGCCGAGTTCACCAGAGTTAGCCTGGCGCACCGAACACTGTCCGGTGCACCACCGGACAGTCCGGTGCCCCAGACCGAAACAGCCTTTTGGCTGTACACAGCCAACTCTTCTCTTTTCTTCTTCTTTCTGTTTCTAACACTTAGACAAGTATATTAGTACACAAAACCAATGTACTAAGGCTTAGAAACATACCTTTGCTCTTGATTTGCACTTTGTCCATTCATGGGCATAGATTCACATTTAAGCACTTGTGTTGGCACTCAATCACCAAAATACTTAGAAATGGCCCAAGGGCACATTTCCCTTTCAATCTCCCCCTTTTTGGTGATTTATGCCAACACAACATAAAGCAACTAGAACAAGTGCAAAATCACTTCAAATAAAACTCAAATTTATTTTGATTCAATTTTGGCTTATATGGATCATCCTTTGCCACCACTTGGTTTGTTTTTGCAAATCAAACTCAAATCTCTATCTCTAAGTCAAACACACATGTAGAAGCATAAAGAGATTCATTCCAAAAGAGATTGAACAAAGATTTCAAAAACTCCCCCTTTTTCCCATAATCAACACTTCTCCCCACAAGAAGCCAACTTTTGACAAAAGAGACAATAAAAGAGTTTTGACAAAACAAAAGCTCTATTCTACTATTTTCAAAGTTTCTCAAGTGGTAGCTGATCCATTTATTGCTTTGGCCTTTATTTTCTCCCCCTTTGGCATCAAGCACCAAAACGGGATCAATCTTGGCCCTTTAACCTCATTGCCTCACCAAAATCTTCAATTAAGAGCAAATAGGCACTAAGAGTTTAAAGATGAACTTGGAATAAGTTACCCTCTCATCGGAGTGCAGTGGAAGTCTTTCATGGTCCAAGTCCACCTTTCCCTTTCAATCCTTCCTTTGAGGCTAAAACAACCAAACTCAAGAATATGGTTAGTCTCAAAGGGTCAAGTTGTAACTGAAAGTTCCCTTTGCCCGGGAACAGGATCTGGATGTCGCCTAGAGGGGGGGGGGGTGAATAGGCGAATAAAAAATTATCACTTTAGTTCTTACTCTACTCAAAGACCAGATCGCAATGGAATGAAAGATCCTTCGAGTAGGTTGCAGCGGAATAGAAGATCCTGTCTCAAAATGCCCTGCACTTCAAATATAACTTGTACCACAGATAAGTGTTGAAGTGCAGATATAAAAAGTGAGTAAGACAGAGAGTCAGCACACAATACAGAGCGAAGCACACAGACGCAGGAATTTATCCCGAGGTTCGGCCAAGCCTGAAATGCTTGCCTAGTCCTCGTTGGAGTTAGCCACACCTGGGCTTGGAGTCTATTTCAACTCCTTCCTCCGTTTGCTCAGATCTGTCAATATGACAGATAGAGCCTTCCACTATGTTGAGTTGGGTTACAACAAAGCCACGGCTGCTTACAATCTTCTTGACAGCACTCCGGCGGAGTAACAATGCGCTCAAGACTTTGCTCTAGCTCTTTGCAGCACCTCTCCACTCTCTAAAGGCTTATAACTTTGCCTTCACACAAACTAGAGAGATTTACACAAGAGGGAGAGAGAGAATCGATCCGAGTGATGTATACAATTGTTGGCTGCACTTGTGGAGTTGTTTGAGGCGCCTAGGGGTCCCTTTTATAGCCCCAAATGGCCTAGGAGCCGTTAGAGCTTCATTTGGAAGCTCCCAGCCTTCCCTGGTTGCGGGTGCACCGGACTGTCCGGTGGCGCACCGGACAGTGAACAGTAACGGATCTGATTGACAGTTTCCTTCTCTGGAACAGCTAGCCGTTGGTGCACCGGACAGGTTACTATTCACTGTCCTGTGCACCGGACAGGTCACTATTCACTGTCCTGTGCACCGGACACAGCTACTATTCACTGTCCTGTGCACCGGACGCTGCGACTATTCACTGTCCTATGCACCGGACACAGTTACTATTCACTGTCCTGTGCACCGGACACAGTTACTATTCACTGTCCTGTGCACCGGACAGCTACTATTCACTGTCCTATGCACCAGCCAACAGCACACTAAGTGCTTTTTCCTCCGTTCTTTCTCCGTTTGACTTCAACTTTTGGGAGGATTTTCCTGAGACTTAAACAAACACATTTAGAGTATAATCCAATTGATTTAGTCCTAGAAACTTACATCTTTCTTGTTCTTCTCCTAGCTTTTCTGTTTCTCCTCCAACAGAGCTCAGAATGGTACTTTCTCTACAGAAAGAGTTAGAGAGCAAACCAAAGCACCAAACTTGTAGTAAGAGGTGTATGCAAAATGGTTGAACACTCAAACCTTACATACTTAACCTTTTTCATTGTTTTACCCAATTTGGCTTGTTTGAGGTCGATGTTGGACTCTAAACCATCAAGTCAACTTGACTTGATCTAGATTGACATATCTGAGCCCCAACCCCCGTTCACTTCTCGAGCTTGATCTTGAGCCTTATGACTTACACCACATAATTGTAGATGTTACCTCATTGGTTGTAAGTCATGTCCTTATGTAGTGGTCCTTGATGCACCATAACTCTTCTTAACTCGATCAACCTTGACTTTGCAAGTCTTCTTCTTCACCCCTGGCTTTGGGATCCTGGTCTCCTTGACCTTCTCCCGTGCACTCGGTACCTCGAACCTCTTCTTGCCTCCATCCTTGGCTTGATCGATTGTCTCTGAGTTACACACACCAAGTCTCACTTAAGCAATGTCCATCTTACTTGTGATGTCCATTACCTATAGATAATCCAGTCTTTGGACCATCACACTTGTTCACTTGTGTTGAACCCTGTTAGCTTTGCATTAAGCACCTGTTCAACACTTAGCACACTTGTTAGTCCTTTAATTGGGTTGTCATCCAAACCACCAAAACCCAGAAGAGAGCTTTCAGTAACACATCTCCCCCTAAAACTGTGCATCACTTACACAAGGACTTTGTGAGGTCCGGGGAATGTTTGTACAACTTGAGCACCACAATAAGCAACAAAGTGCAGAATGAACATGATCAAAGGCATAAACACATGTATGCTACAATTCAATCCAAGTTCCGCGAATCTAAGACATTTAGCTCACTACGCAGCCTGCAAAAGGTCTTCTCATCTAGAGGCTTGGTAAAGATATCGGCTAGCTGGTTCTCGGTGCTAACATGAAACACTTCGATATCTCCCTTTTGCTGGTGGTCTCTCAGAAAGTGATGCCGGATGTCAATGTGCTTTGTGCGGCTGTGCTCAACAGGATTTTCCGCCATGCGGATAGCACTCTCATTATCACATAAGAGTGGGACTTTGCTCAGATTGTAGCCAAAGTCCCGGAGGGTTTTCCTCATCCAAAGTAGTTGCGCGCAACACTGTCCTGCGGCAACATACTCGGCCTCAGCGGTGGATAGGGCAACGGAGGTTTGTTTCTTAGAGTTCCACGACACCAGGGACCTTCATAAGAATTGGCACGTCCCTGATGTACTCTTCCTATTGACCTTACATCCAGCATAGTCGGAATCTGAGTATCCAACCAAGTCAAAGGTAGACCCCTTTGGATACCAGAGCCCGAAGCAAGGCGTAGCGACTAAATATCTAAGAATTCGCTTCACCGCCACTAAGTGACACTCCTTAGGATCGGATTGAAATCTAGCACACATGCATACGCTAAGCATAATGTCCGGTCTACTAGCACATAAATAAAGTAAAGACCCTATCATTGACCGGTATGCTTTTTGATCAACGGACTTACCTCCTTTGTTGAGGTCGGTGTGGCCGTCAGTTCCCATCGGAGTCTTTGCGGGCTTGGCGTCCTTCATCCCAAACCGCTTTAGCAGATCTTGCGTGTACTTCGTTTGGGAGATGAAGGTGCCGTCCTTGAGTTGCTTCACTTGGAATCCAAGGAAGTAGCTCAACTCGCCCATCATCGACATCTCAAATTTCTGCGTCATCACCCTGCTAAACTCTTCACAAGACTTTTGATTAGTAGAACCAAATATTATGTCATCGACATAAATTTGGCATACAAACAAATCACCATCACATGTCTTGGTAAAAAGAGTTGGATCGGCTTTCCCAACCTTGAAAGCATTAACAATTAGAAAGTCTCTAAGGCATTCATACCATGCTCTTGGGGCTTGCTTAAGTCCATAGAGCGCCTTAGAGAGCTTACACACGTGGTCGGGGTACCGTTCATCCTCGAAGCCAGGGGGTTGCTCCACATACACCTCCTCCTTGATCGGCCCGTTGAGGAAAGCGCTCTTCACATCCATTTGGTACAACCTGAAAGAATGGTGAGCGGCATATGCTAGCAAAATACGAATTGATTCTAGCCTAGCCACAGGAGCAAAAGTCTCCTCAAAATCCAAACCTGCGACTTGGGCATAACCTTTTGCCACAAGTCGAGCCTTGTTCCTTGTCACCACCCCATGCTCGTCCTGTTTGTTGCGGAACACCCACTTGGTTCCCACAACATTTTGCTTGGGACGAGGCACCAGTGTCCAAACTTCATTGCGCTTGAAGTTGTTGAGTTCCTCCTGCATGGCCAACACCCAGTCCGGATCTAGCAAGGCCTCCTCTACCCTGAAAGGCTCAATAGAAGAGACAAAGGAGTAATGCTCACAAAAATTAACTAATCGAGATCGAGTAGTTACTCCCTTGCTAATGTCACCCAAAATTTGGTCGACGGGATGATCCCTTTGAATCATCGCTCGAACTTGGGTTGGAGGTGCCGGTTGCACTTCTTCCTCCATCACGTGATCATCTTGTGCTCCCCCTTGATCACACGCCTCCTTTTGATGAACCTGTTCATCGTCTTGAGTTGGGGGATGCGCCATGGTTGAGGAAGAAGGTTGATCTTGCTCCAATTGTTCCTGTGGTCGCACATCACCAATCGCCATGGTGCGCAAAGCGGCCGTTGGAACGTCTTCTTCATCTACATCATCAAGATCAACAACTTGCTCTCTTGGAGAGCCATTAGTCTCATCAAATACAACGTCGCTAGAGACTTCAACCAAACCCGATGATTTGTTGAAGACTCTATACGCCTTTGTATTTGAGTCATAACCTAACAAAAAACCTTCTACTGCTTTGGGAGCAAACTTAGAATTTCTACCCTTCTTCACTAGAATGTAGCACTTGCTCCCAAATACACGAAAGTAAGATACATTAGGTTTGTTACCGGTTAGGAGCTCATACGAAGTCTTCTTGAGGAGGCGATGAAGGTAGACCCTGTTGATGGCGTGGCAAGCCGTGTTCACGGCTTCCGACCAAAAACGCTCGGGGGTCTTGTACTCTCCAAGCATAGTCCTCGCCATATCAATGAGTGTCCTGTTCTTCCTCTCTACCACACCATTTTGCTGTGGTGTGTAGGGAGCGGAGAACTCGTGCTTGATTCCTTCCTCCTCAAGGAACTCCTCCACTTGAAGGTTCTTAAACTCGGACCCGTTGTCGCTCCTTATCTTCTTTACTTTGAGCTCAAACTCATTTTGAGCTCTCCTGAGGAAGCGCTTGAGGGTCCCTTGGGTTTCAGACTTATCCTGCAAAAAGAACACCCAAGTGAAGCGGGAAAAGTCATCAACAATAACTAACCCATACTTACTTCCTCCTATGCTCAGATAGGCGATGGGTCCGAAGAGGTCCATATGCAGCAGCTCCAAGGGTCTTGAAGTGGTCATCACATTCTTGCTGTGCTGCGCTCCTCCCACTTGTTTACCTGCTTGACAAGCTGCACAAGGTCTATCTTTTTCGAATTGTACGTTAGTCAAACCTATCACGTGTTCTCCCTTTAGAAGCTTGTGAAGGTTCTTCATCCCCACATGTGCTAAGCGGCGATGCCACAGCCAGCCCATGCTAGTCTTAGCAATTAAGCATGCATCTAGACCGGCCTCCCCTTTTGCAAAATCAACTAAATAAAGTTTGCCGTCTAATACACCCTTAAATGCTAGTGAACCATCACTTCTTCTAATGACAGACACATCTACATTTGTAAAAAAGACAATTATATCCCATATTGCATAGTTGACTAACAGATAGCAAATTATATCCAAGAGACTCTACTAAAAACACATTAGAGATAGAGTGCTCATTAGAAATTGCAATTTTACCTAACCCTTTTACCTTGCCTTGATTCCCATCACCGAATATAATTGAATCTTGGGAATCCTTATTCTTGACGTAGGAGGTGAACATCTTCTTCTCCCCCGTCATATGGTTTGTGCATCCGCTATCAATAATCCAGCTTGAACCCCCGGATGCATAAACCTGCAAGGCAAATTTAGGCTTGGGACTTAGGTACCCAACTCTTATTGGGTCCTACAAGGTTAGTCACAATTTCCTTAGGGACCCAAATGCAAGTTTTATCACCCTTGCATTTTGCCCCTAACTTCCTAGCAATTACCTTTCTATCCTTTCTACAAATTGCAAAGGAAGCATTCAAAGCATGATATATTGTAGAAGGCTCATTAACTTTCCTAGGAATATTAACAACATTTCTCCTAGGCATATTATGAACAACATTCCTTCTACCAACATTTCTATCATGCACATATGAAGAACTAGAAGCAAACATAGCATGAGAAAGATCATCGTAAGTATGATAACTCCTATAAGCATTTCTAGTTTGTCTCCTATCATGATACAAAAAGGCATGGTTTCTTTTAGCACTAGTAGCCATAGGGGCCTTTCCTTTCTCCTTAGCGGGAATGGGAGCCTTATGGCTTGTTAAGTTCTTGGCTTCCCTCTTGAAGCCAAGTCCATCCTTAATTGAGGGATGTCTTCCAATTGTATAGGCATCCCTTGCAAATTTTAACTTATCAAATTCACTTTTGCTAGTCTTAAGTTGGGCATTAAGACTAGCCAATTCATCATTAAGTTTGGAAATTGAAACTAGGTGTTCACTACAAGCATCAATGTCAAAATCTTTACACCTAGTGCAAATCACAACATGTTCTACACAAGATGTTAATTTACTAGATTTTTCTAGTTTAGCATTTAAATCATCATTTATGCTCTTTAAACTAGCAATTGAATCATGACATGTAGACAACTCACAAGAAAGCATTTCATTTCTCTTAATCTCTAATGCAAGTGATTTTTGTGCTTCTACAAATTTGTCATGTTCTTCATACAACAAATCCTCTTGCTTTTCTAAAAGCCTATTCTTATCATTCAAGGCATCAATCAACTCATTTATTTTATCTACCTTGGTTCTATCTAGGCCCTTAAATAAGTATGAATAGTCTATGTCATCATCATCACTAGACTCATCCTCACTAGAAGAAGCATAAGTAGAGTTTCGAGTACTTACTTTCTTCTCCCTTGCCATGAGGCAAGTGTGACGCTCGTTGGGGAAGAGAGATGACTTGTTGAAGGCGGTGGCGGCGAGTCCTTCATTGTCGGAGTCGGAGGAGCAATCCGAATCCCACTCCTTTCCGATATGTGCCTCGCCCTTGGCCTTCTTGTAATTCTTCTTCTTTTCCCTCTTGTTCCCCTGTTCCTGGTCACTATCGTTATCGGGGCAGTTAGCGATAAAATGACCAATCTTACCGCACTTGAAGCATGAGCGCTTCCCCTTTGCCTTGGTCTTGCTTGGCTGCCCCTTGTGACCCTTTAGCACCGTCTTGAAGCATTTGATGATGAGAGCCATCTCTTCATCATTAAGTCCGGCCGCCTCAATTTGTGCCACCTTGCTAGGTAGCGCCTCCTTGCTTCTTGTTGCCTTGAGAGCAAGGGGTTGAGGCTCGTTGATCGGTCCATTCAAGGCGTCGTCCACGTATCTTGCCTCCTTGATCATCATCCGCCCGCTTATGAATTTTCCGAGTACCTCCTCGGGCGACATCTTCGTGTACCTGGGATTCTCACGAATATTGTTCACGAGACGAGGATCAAGAACGGTAAAGGACCTTAGCATTAGGCGGACGACGTCATGGTCCGTCCATCGCGTGCTTCCGTAGCTCCTTATTTTGTTGATAAGGGTCTTGAGCCGGTTGTAAGTTTGGGTTGGCTCCTCTCCCCTTATCATTGCGAATCGTCCAAGCTCACCCTCCACCAACTCCATTTTGGTGAGCATGGTGATGTCGTTCCCCTCGTGAGAGATCTTGAGGGTGTCCCATATTTGCTTGGCATTGTCCAAGCCGCTCACCTTATTGTATTCTTCCCTGCACAAAGATGCTAAAAGGACAGTGGTAGCTTGTGCATTTTTATGAATTTGTTCATTAATAAACAAAGGGCTATCCGAGCTATCAAATTTCATTCCACTTTCCACAATCTCCCAAATGCTTGGATGGAGAGAAAACAGGTGACTACGCATTTTGTGACTCCAAAATCCGTAGTCCTCCCCATCGAAGTGTGGAGGTTTGCCAAGAGGAATGGAAAGCAGATGCGTATTCGAACTATGTGGAATACGAGAATAATCAAAGGAAAAGTTCGAATTAACCGTCTTCCTGTAGTCGTTGTCGTCGTCCTTGTGGGAAGAAGTAGACTCATCACTGTCGTCGTAGTAGACGATCTCCTTGATGCGCCTCGTCTTCTTCTTCTTCCCTTCCTTCCGTCTATGGCCCGAGCCGGAGTCGGTAGGCTTGTCATCTTTGGGCTCGTTGACGAAGGACTCCTTCTCCTTATCATTGATCACTATCCCCTTGCCCTTAGGATCCATCTCTTCGGGTGGTTAGTCCCTTTCTTGAAGAGAACGACTCCGATACCAATTGAGAGCACCTAGAGGGGGGGTGAATAGGTGATCCTGTAAAACTTAAACTTATAGCCACAAAAACTTGTTAAGTGTTAGCACAATAAATGCCAAGTGGCTAGAAAGGAGTCTCAACAAACCACAATACCACAAGAGATCAATCACAGAGATAACACAGTGGTTTATCCCGTGGTTCGGCCAAGACCAACGCTTGCCTACTCCACGTTGTGGCGTCCCAACGGACGAGGGTTGCAATCAACCCCTCTCAAGCGGTCAAAAGACCCACTTGAATACCACGGTGTTTTGCTTGCTTTTTCTCAATCCCGTTTGCGAGGAATCTCCACAACTTGGAGCCTCTCGCCCTTACAATTGAAGTTCACAAAGAAACACAGAGCAAGGGGGGAATGAGCAACGCACACAAGACTTCAAAAGATCAGAGCAACAACACGCACACAAGTCGCAACAAGAGCTCGCAACACAACTCAAAGAGTTCACAACTCCACAAGAGCTCTATATGCTATCACAATGAAACGAATGCGCGAGATCGATGTCTTGGTGCTTAGGAATGTTGTAGGAATGCTTGGTGTTCTCCTCCATGCGCCTAGGGGTCCCTTTTATAGCCCCAAGGCAGCTAGGAGCCGTTGAGAGTAAATCTGGAAGGCCATCCTTGCCTTCTGTCATCGGGCGCACCGGACAGTCCGGTGCCCGATTTCCTTCCTTAAATAGCGAAGCCGACCGTTGCAGATCTGGGAGCCGTTGGCGCACCGGACATGTCCGGTGCAGACCGGACATGTCCGGTGCCCCCTTCCGACCGTTGGCTCGGCCACGTGTCGCGCGCAGAATCCGCGGCCGACCGTTGGCCCGGCCGACCGTTGGCTCACCGGACAGTCCGGTGCACACCGGACAGTCCGGTGAATTTTAGCCGTACGCCGTCGGCGAATTCCCGAGAGCGCCGAGTTCACCAGAGTCAGCCTGGCGCACCGGACACTGTCCGGTGCACCACCGGACAGTCCGGTGCCCCAGACCGAAACAGCCTTTTGGCTGTACACAGCCAACTCTTCTCTTTTCTTCTTCTATCTGTTTCTAACACTTAGACAAGTATATTAGTACACAAAACCAATGTACTAAGGCTTAGAAACATACCTTTGCTCTTGATTTGCACTTTGTCCATTCATGGGCATAGATTCACATTTAAGCACTTGTGTTGGCACTCAATCACCAAAATACTTAGAAATGGCCCAAGGGCACATTTCCCTTTCAGGAAGTCGATTCCATCCTTAATGCCAGGGCGTCTCCCACTATAGAGCATGCTTCTAGCAAATTTAAATTTTTCATTTTCTAATTCATGCTCATTAATCTTAGCACTAAGTTGAGCTATGTGATCATTTTGTTTCTTAATTAAAGCTAAGTGATCATGAATAGCATCAACATTAACATTTCTACATCTAGTGCAAATAGAGACATGCTCAACGGTAGATGTAGAGGGTTTGCAGGTATTTAATTCAACAATCTTAGCATGTAAAATAACGTTCTCATCTCTAAGATTGGAAATAGAAGCATTGCAAACATTTAAATCTTTAGCCTTAGCAATTAATTTTTCATTCTCAGTTTTAAGGCTAGAGAGAGAGATGCATTCAATTTGTCAATCTTAGCCATTAAACTAGCATTATCATTTCTAAGATTAACAATTGAATCATCACAAACATTTGATTTCTCAACCTTAGCAATTAATTTGACATTTTCATTTCTAAGGCTAGAAATAGTGTCATGGCAAGTGCTTAGCTCACTAGTTAATTTTTCACATTTTTCTACTTCTAGAGCATAAGTATTTTTAGTTTTAACATGCTTTTTGTTTTCTTTAATAAGGAAGTCCTCTTGGCTATCCAAGAGTTCATCCTTCTCATGAATAGCACTAATCAATTCATTTAATTTCTCCTTTTGTTGCATGTTAAGATTGGCAAAAAGAGTGAGCAAGTTATCCTCCTCATCACTAGAATTATCCTCACCACTAGAGGTTGCATACTTAGTGGAGGATCTTGATGTTACCTTATTCTTCTTGCTGTCTTTTGCCATGAGGCACTTGTGGTCGACGTTGGGGAAGAGAAGGCCTTTGGTGACGGTGATGTTAGCGGCGTCCTCGTCGGATGAGGAGTCGGTGGAGCTCTTGTCGGAGTCCCACTCCCGGCAAACATGGGCATCGCCGCCCTTCTTCTTGTAGTACCTCTTCTTTTCTCTTCTCTTTCCCTTCTTGTCGTTGCCCCTATCACTATCACTAGACAAAAGACATTTAGCGATAAAATGACTGGGCTTACCACATTTGTAGCAAACCTTCTTGGAGCGGGGTTTGTAATCCTTCCCCTCCTTTGCTTGAGGATTTGGCGGAAGCTCTTGATGATGAGCGTCATTTCCTCGTTGTCGAGCTTTGAGGCGTCGATGGGAATCCTTCTTTTCTTCTTCCGTCGCCTTGAATGCGACGGGTTGCACCTCGGATGTTGAGGCGGCGCCTTGCTCGATGATTTTCTTGGAGCCTTTGATCATCAATTCAAAGCTCACAAATTTTCCTATCACTTCCTCGGGAGACATTAGTTTATACCTTGGATCACCACGAATTAATTGAACTTGTGTAGGGTTAAGAAAAACGAGTGATCTAAGAATAACCTTGACCATCTCATGGTCATCCCATTTGGTGCTCCCGAGGTTGCACACTTGGTTCACCAAGGTCTTGAGCCGGTTGTACATTGCTTATGGCTCCTCCCCTTGGTGAAGCATGAAGCGACCGAGCTCCCCCTCGATCGTCTCCCGCTTGGTGATCTTGGTCACCTCGTCTCCTTCGTGCGTGGTCTTGAGCACGTCCCAAATCTCCTTTGCGCTCTTCAACCCTTGCACCTTATTATACTCCTCTCGACTTAAAGAGGCGAGGAGTATAGTAGTGGCTTGGGAGTTGAAGTGTTGGATTTGTTCGACCTCCTCTGAATCATAATCCGTGTCCTCCTTATTTGGTACCTGCGCTCCATACTCAACAATATCCCATATGCTTTTGTGGAGTGAGGTTAGGTGATGCCTCATTTTATCACTCCACATAGAATAATCTTCACCATCAAACATAGGTGGTTTGCCTAATGGGATGGGAAGTAATGGAGTGCGTTTTGAAATACGAGGATAGCGAAGGGGCATCTTACTATACTTCTTGCGCTCATGGCGCTTAGAAGTGACGGATGTCGATTCTGAGCCAGAGGTGGAGGGTGACGAAGAGTCGGTCTCGTAGTAGACCACTTTCTTCATCTTCTTCTTGTCACCCTTTCGTTGAGAATTGATGGAGGAAGAGGATTCCTCCTTGTGCTTGTGGGCGGACTCCCTTGAGTGCGTTCTCCTAGAGCTTGCGGACTTGTTGCCGGTCCCGATCTCCCTCATGGCGGATGCTCCCGACATTACTTCGAGCGGTTAGGCTCTAATGAAGTAACCGGTTCTGATACCAATTGAAAGTCGCCTAGAGGGGGGTGAATAGGCAAATCTGAAATTTACAAAGTTTAGGCACAACTACAAGTCGGGGTTAGCGTTAGAATTAAACTCGAGTCCGAAAGAGAGGGTGAAAACAAATCACAAGCGAATAAGAACGGATGACACGGTGATTTGTTTTACCGAGGTTCGGTTCTTGCAAACCTACTCCCCATTGAGGTGGTCACAAAGACCGGGTCTCTTTCAACCCTTTCCCTCTCTCAAACGGTCACCTAGACCGAGTGAGCTACTCTTCTCAATCAATCGGGACACTAAGTCCCCACAAGGACCACCACACAATTGGTGTCTCTTGCCTTGATTACAATTGAGTTGGAAACAAGAAAGAAGGAAGAAGAAAAGCAATCCAAGTGCAAGAACTCAAATGAACACAATTGTCTCTCTCGCTAGTCACTATTTGATTGGAATGATCTTTGGACTTGGGAGAGGATTTGATCTCTTTGTTTGTGTCTTGGAATGAAGTCTAGAGCTCTTGTATGAGGTTTGAGGGCTGAAAACTTGGATGCATTGAAGTGTAGGTGGTTGGGGGTATTTATAGCCCCAACCACCAAATTGACCGTTGGTGGAGTGAGAGCACCTAGAGGCGGGGTGAATAGGTGATCCTGTAAAAATCAAATACTTGTAGCCACAAAACTTGGTTGAGAGTTAGTGCAATAGGACCAAGTGGCTAAGGACCGAGCTTTTGTGAAACTCAATGATCACAGAGAAGAACCACACAAAAGACACGGTGATTTATCCCGTGGTTCGGCCAAGTATAACACTTGCCTACTCCACGTTGTGGCGTCCCAATGGATGAGGGTTGCACTCAACCCCTTTCAAGTGATCCAATGATCAGCTTGAATACCACGGTGTTTTCTTTTCTAATACTTTCTCCTGTTTGTGAGGAATCTCCACAACTTGGAGCCTCTCGCCCTTACAATTGATGATCACAAAGAAGCACAGAAGTAAGGGAGGGGAGAGCAACACACACAAGACTCAAAACAAGAACACAATCATGCACACAAAGCCACAACTTGAGCTCACAACACAACTCGAGGAGTTCTCTACTCAAATGGGGCTCAAGTCACTATCTCAAAGAATCGAATGCGCGAGAATGGAGTCTTGGTGCTTAGAAATGATCAAGGAATGCTTGGGTGTCTCCTCCATGCGCCTAGGGGCCTCTTTTATAGCCCCAAGGCAGCTAGGAGCCGTTGGAGGCAATCTGGGAAGGCAATTCTTGTCTTCTGTCGGGTGGTGCACCGAACAGTCCGATGCACCACCGGACAGGCACTGTTCAGTGTCCGGTGCAGATCGCCTTCCTAAAATGGCACAGCCGATCGTTGCAGAGTTGTAGCCGTTGGCGCACCGGACACTGTCCGGTGCACACAGGACACTTCGGTGCCTCCTACCGACCGTTGGAGCGAGCCACGCGTCGCCCGCGGATTTGGCGGCCGACCGTTGCGCTCGCAGCCGTTGGCTCACCGGACAGTCCGGTGCACCACCGGACAGTCCGGTGAATTATAGCCGTACGCCGCCGACGAATTTCCGAGAGTGGCTATTTCGCCAGAAGCCAGCCTGGCGCACCGGACACTGTCCGGTGCACCACCGGACAGTCCGGTGTGCCAGACTGCGCTGAGTCTTGGCTACTCCAGCCAAGTCTTTTCCTTTTTCTCTTTTCTCTGATTCTAGCACTTAGACAAATATATTAGTACACAAAAACCAATGTACTAAGTCTAGAATCATACCTTCTTGTTGATTTGCACTTCATTCATCATTTGGCACATAATTACTCACTCAATATGTGTTGAGCACTTAATCACCAAAATATACTAGAAATGGCCCAAGGGCACATTTCCCTTTCAATCTCCCCCTTTTTGGTGATTTATGCCAACACATCAAAAAAGCAACCAATAAAAGTGCAACATCCATATACTTGAGAACAAAAATTGTTTTTGATTCAAATTTGGCATATTTGGATCATTCTTTGCCACCACTTGGTTTGTTTTTGAAATCAACCTCATTTTCCTATCTCTAAGTTAAACACACTTGTTTAGGCATAAAGAGAGATATTCCAAGAGAAAATTGATCAAGAGCCAAAAACTCCCCCTTTTTTCCATAATCAAATATTCTCCCCACAAGAGACCAAATTTTGCACATTAAGAGTATTTTGACAAATCAAAAGTTCTAACTCTACTATTTTCTACTATTTCCAAAGTTCTCAAGTGGTAGCTGATCCATTTGCTTTGGCCTTAATTTCTCCCCCTTTGGCATTAAGCACCAAAACGGGATCATTATTGGCCCTTAAACCCCATTGCCTCACCAAGTTGTCAATTAAGAGCAAAAAGGCAATAAGAGCATAGAGATGAACTTGGAGTTAGTTACCCTCACATCGGAGTGCAGTGGAAGTCTTTCATGGTCCAAGTCCACCTTTCCCTTTCAATCCACCTTTGAGACTAAATTAAGTAAACTCAAGCACACGGTTAGTCTCAAAGGGTCAAGTTGTAGTATTTCTCCCCCTAAATATGTGCATCATTCACACATGGACTTGTGAGGTCCGAGGATCTCTTGCACAACTTGATCACCATAAGTAAGTAATAATATGCATAAAGGAACATGATCAAAGACATAAAACACATGTATGCTATAGATCAATCCAAGTTATGCGATCCAAGACATTTAGCTCACTACGCAGCCTGCAAAAGGTCTTCTCATCTAAAGGCTTGGTAAAGATATCAGCTAGCTGGTTCTCGGTGCTAACATAAAACACTTCGATATCTCCCTTTTGCTGGTGGTCTCTCAAAAAGTGATGCCGGATGTCTATGTGCTTTGTGCGGCTGTGTTCAACAGGATTGTCCACCATGCGGATTGCACTCTCATTATCACATAGGAGTGGGACTTTGCTCAGATTGTAGCCAAAGTCCTGGAGGGTTTGCCTCATCCAGAGTAGTTGCGTGCAACACTGTCCTGCGGCAACATACTCAGCCTCAGCGGTGGATAGAGCAACGGAAGTTTGTTTCTTAGAACTCCAAGACACCAGGGACCGTCCTAGGAATTGGCACGTCCCTGATGTACTCTTCCTATCAACCTTGCATCCAGCATAATCGGAGTCTGAATATCCAATTAAGTCAAAGGTAGACCCCTTTGGATACCAGATCCCGAAGCAAGGCGTAGCAACTAAATATCTAAGAATTCGCTTTACAGCCACCAGGAGACACTCCCTTGGGTCGGATTGAAATCTAGCACACATGCATACGCTAAGCATGATATCCGGTCTACTAGCACATAAATAGAGCAGGGATCCTATCATAGACCGGTATGCCTTTTGATCAGCGGACTTACCTCCGTTGTTGAGGTCGACATATCCGTCGGTTCCCATTGGAGTCTTTGCGGGCTTGGCGTCCTTCATCCCGAACCGCTTGAGCAAGTCTTGCGTGTACTTCGTTTGAGAGATGAAGGTGTCGTCCTTGAGTTGCTTCACTTGGAACCCAAGGAAGTAGTTCAACTCGCCCATCATAGACATCTCGAATTTCTGTGTCATCACCCTGCTAAACTCTTCGCAAGACTTTTGGTTAGTAGAACCAAATATTATGTCATCGACATAAATTTGGCATACAAATAGATCACCATCACAAGTCTTAGTGAAAAGAGTTGGATCGGGTTTCCCAACTTGAAAGCATTAGTGTCGGCGTTTCGACCCCGGGGGGGTCCCTGGACGGACGAGTAAATTGTCGCCGCGTGCCCCAGCCCAGATGGGTCAGCATGAGACGGAGAGCGAAGGGGGGAAAAACCGAAGGGAGACAGGCGTAAAAGGGGAAACCCACGGCCTTCGTGTTTGTCCCGCGCCCAGGTCGGGTGCGCTTGCAGTAGGGGGTTACAAGCGTCCGCGCGGGAGGGAGCGAGAGGCCTATGCGCGCGCCGTCCCGTCCTTCCCCGTGCGGCCAACCCTCTGTAAGAGGACCCTGGACCTTCCTTTTATAGGCGTAAGGAGAGGGTCCAGGTGTACAATGGGAGATGTAGCAGTGTGCTAACGTGTCTAGCAGAGAAGAGCTAGTGCCCTAAGTACATGCCGTCGTGGCAGCCGGAGAGGTTTTGGCACCCTGTTCGTGTGATGTCGTGGCCGTCGGAGGAGCGCTGGAGCCTTGCGGAAGGACAGCTGTCGGGGCTGTCGAGTCCTTGCTGACGTCTCCTTGCTTCCGTAAGGGGGCTGAGAGCCGCCGTCGTCATGGAGCACGCGGGGCGCCATCATTACTTGTTTTACCGGGGCGAGCCAGATGGGATGCCGGTCTTGTTCCCCATAGCCAGAGCTGGCTAGGGGTAGGGTAATGATGGCCCCTCCTGTGACGTGGTCGGTCCGAGCCCTGGGTAGGGCGAGGCGGAGGCTCCTCCGAGGTCGAGGTCGAGTCTGTCTTCCGAGGTCGAGGCCGAGTTCGAGCCCTTGGGTCGGGCGAGGCGGAGACCGTCGGCTAAGGCCAGGGCTGAGTCCGAGCCCTAGGGTCAGGCGAGGCGGAGTTCGTCGTCTTCCAGGGTCGAGGTCGAGTCCGAGCCCTAGGGTCGGGCGAGGCGGAGTTCGTCGTCTTCCGGGGCTGAGGCCGAGTCCGAGCCCTGGGGTCGGGCGAGGCGGAGCTCGTCGTCTTCCGGGGCCGAGGCCGAGTCCAAGCCCTAGGGTCGGGCGAGGCGGAGTTCGTCGTCTTCCAGGACTGAGGCCGAGTCCGAGCCCTGGGGTCGGGCGAGGCAGAGTTTTCTATGGCGCTCGAGGCCAGACTTGGCTGCTGTTAGCCTCACTCTGTCGAGTGGCACAGCAGTCGGAGCGGCACAGGCGGCGCTGTCCTCTTGTCAGGCCGGTCAGTGGAGCGGCGAAGTGACTGCGGTCACTTCGGCTCTGTCGACTGAAGGGCGCGCGTCAGGAAAAGGTGTCAGGCCTTCCTTGCATTAAATGCTCCTGTGATACGGTCGGTCGCCGTGGCGATTTGGCTAAGGTTGCTTCTTGGCGAAGGCTGGGCCTCGGGCGAGCCGAAGGTGTGTCCGTTGCTTGAGGGGGCCCTCGGGCGAGACGTAAATCCTCCGGGGTCGGCTGCCCTTGCCCGAGGCTGGGCTCGGGCGAGGCGAGATCGTGTCCCTTGAGCAGACCGAGCCTTGACTTAATCGCACCCATCAGGCCTTTGCAGCTTTGTGCTGATGGGGGTTACCAGCTAAGATTAGGAGTCTTGGGGGTACCCCCTAATTATGGTCCCCGACAGTAGCCCCCGAGCCTCGAAGGGAGTGTTAATACTCGCTTGGAGGCTTTTGTCGCACTTTTTTGCAAGGGGACTGGCCTTTCTCGGTTGCGTTTTGTTCCGGTGGGTGCGCGCGAGCGCACCCGCCGAGTGTAGCCCTCGAGGCCTCGGAGGAGTGGTTTGACTCCTTTGAGGTCTTAACGCGTTTCGTGATGCTTCGGCCGGTCTGGTTGTTCCCTCATGCGAGCTGTCCGTAGCCCGGGTGCACGGTCGGGTCCCAAGTTCTCGGGCTGGTATGTTGACGCTGTCAACGGTTTGGCCAAAGCAGGGTTTGCGAGAGCAGCCCCCGAGCCTCCGCACAGAGCGAGAGGACGGTCAAGGACAGACTCGACTTTTTTACATACGCCCCTGCGTCGCCTTTCCGCAAGGAGGAGGGGGGAAAAGCGCCATGTTGCCCTTGGAGGGCGCCGAACATGGTGTCTCCAGTGAGCTGCTAACGGGTAATTCGAGTGGACGCCCGTGCCCCATTTGTTAGGGGTCGGCTAGTGGCCCGGAGGCGCGCTCCAAAAGTACCTGCGGGTGATTTGCCGGACCCGGTCCCCTTTTGACGGGGTCTGAGGGCTCGATGCCTCCCTATGATGGGATTCCGTTACAAAATCGTTCCCGTTGGTCACGGAAATGTCCTAGGGTACCTCGGGAGCGCAGCCCGAGCCTTGGTTATGTATCGAACGTACCCAGGGTCATCCCTCGCTCTGCGTCTGAGGCGGCTGTCGAACCCTTTGAGGGCCAGCCTACGAACCCCTGATCAGTAGTGGGCGCGGAGCCCGAGTGGCCTGAGGCGGCCGTTGAACCCTTCCGAGGGGCCGGCCTTCGAACCTCTGACCAGTAGTGGGCGCGGAGCCCGAGCGCTCTGAGGCGGCTGTTGAACCCCTCCGAGGGGCCAGCCTTCGAACCTCTGATCAGTAGGGGGGCTCGGGGCCCGTTTCCTTCGCGGAGAAGGTTCCCTTTCGGGGTATCCCCTTTCCCGGTCCCTATTGTAAGAGAGAGAAAGAGGAAGAGGAAAAGGATACGAAATCGAATGACGTGGCACACCTTTTTTGACGCGGTCATTATGGCGGAGGTGAAGCGTCGCCTGCTTCGCCCGCCAAAGGTGCCGCCCGTCCTGCCGCAGAGTTAATGCGATAGGACGAGTGGTTCACGGGGCGGCCGTTGCGCGTGCGCGAGCCGTTCGAGGAACGGAACACGGGCGCGCCATCTTCACGCCGTGGGAGAGGGTTCTCTCGCTGTCCCAGGAGGGGACGTGAGCTTGGCTGACAACTTGACCGCTGCTTCCGCCCGCCTGCCACCGCCATTACTGCCGGCCCATTTCTGGCCGTATCGACCGTCGCGCCTTCTCCCACGACTGACTGACCCGTGACCGATGTGCCTGGTTGGCACTGTTGGGTCATGTGTAGGGTTGCCTCGAGTCACGGTACTGGTTCCGCAGTCGAGGAGGCACGGTAGTGGCGCGAGTGGCGGTGCAGTTTCTTGCACGTAGCAACCGGCGCGCCGGTTACATGACGTGTGGGCCTGGGCCTCCATGCTGGACGCGTCGAAGTCGAAAGGGTGCGCCCCCTTGGTGCGGTTGCATGCCGCCTGCATGGCGGTCCGCCCTTTCACCCGCTGGTCTGGGCAAAAGTGGAGGAATGCTCATAACTGCTGGGCAGTTGCGCGCGGCGGTATGGCTTCTTCTGCCATGAGCCAGCTTGCATGACGCGTGGGACCCAGCCCCCGTGTCGTAGGGGGAGGACCTTGGAGCGTGCTGGAGAAGACTCAGCCCATGATGGCTGAGGACGCAAGTGGGGAGAGTTGCCTTTAAAAGGAGGGTGACCCCCTTGAAAGGCAACCATGTCTTCGCGATCCCCTTATGCATCGCGTCTTTCCACCTTCCGAGCCCCCGGATGGGGAACACTCGCAATCCTTCTGCCTTGTCGTTGGAGGAACGCAACTTCGCGGAAGTTGGTACCTTTCAGCCATCGTTCGGCTTCAAGGATTTTCATCAGGCAGCCCGACCGCATCCCCTCGCCGGTGGTCACCCAAGACGGTGACCACCAGCTCAATGGTGGGGAGAAGCGAGCCGGGCTGCGATCTTGGTCCCGCCCTCAGCTTCAAGGATCTTCATCATCCTGGCTAGGGCGGAGGCAGCTCTACCTTCCGCGCAGGTTCGTGGGTCACCTTCTCCCTCAGCATTCAAGGGAGAGGGCGCTCACCAGCCTAGCGGGAGGGTCGGACTTCGACAACGCGGGGTTGGTCGACGGCGAGCGTCGTCAGCTTCAGCGCGTTGGGCTCGCTGGCTCAGCTAGCTCTGGCTCGGCTCCCGGTGCCCCCTCCCGCCGCAAGAGCGGTTGTCGCGCCGCGCGCACCGGAGGACCGCCCAAGACGTCGCGCGCTGCTAGGGCGGCGTTCGTGTTCTGGGGCTGTCCTGCCTTTGCCCCGGTACGGCGCCTCTGCGCGGAGGTCGATGCTCCGCTCGTCCGGGAGGATCCAAGTGGGGATCTGCCGGCGGGCAGATGGCTTCCGTCGTCTGCGTCGAGGTGGTGGCGGCTGAAGAAGTCCTCGTCGCCGACGGGATGTCACACCCGGCTTTAAGGGACAAAGCCAGGTGCATCTCATACATGCGCCAAGAAGACAACATATATAATAACAGAGTGCATAGAGATAAATGTCACAATATAATCAGAGTACATATTACATAGCGGAAGACTTACAAAATAAAAGTGTAAACATAAAACGAACTAAGGATCGTTGGCGCCAATGTCAACTGAGAAACGCCACCTAGATCAGATCAAACTCCTCGCCTTGTGGCTCCTCCTGAACCACCTGTTCTTCTCCTGTGGGGGGGTGTGAGACAGCAAGGGTGAGCTCACACATGTTCATCGCTCAACAAGTTGTGGGGAATAATGTGACATGAACTCACCAAAGGTGGGAGATCATGAAGTGTAAGGCTGATCAACAATAGAGGTTAAAGCTGAGCATTGCTTTTAAGTAGTTGGTCAAATTTTATTAGCAGTTACTAAGTGTAAGTGAATACCAAACCATAATGATATAATAGAACAAAATTAATAATAAATCCCATGCAAATGCAAATGACAAATTGAGTTTAGGTTCCATAATTTAATCATCAGAGAGTCCTGAGCCGCTCATGACCGTGAGCTCGGCTAGTATACCAGTTTTACACTCTGCAGAGGTTGTACCCTTTACCCACAAGTCGTGTTTCCCATGTCGCCAGGGTTAGCTAGGCCCTTAGACACTACCAAGGTGAATGGCTAGGGATCCACTACGAGGCCTTTACAAAGTTCCACTAGCTTCCGAAAACCCGCTACAGTTTATAGGAAGTTCCAATGCAGGGTTCCTGGCTGACCGCCATCGCAGCAAAATCAACCAGGGACCTCCCTACACTGACCACTCCCCTACTGCCCTTGCCCCTTTCGGGTAAGGTAGTCTTCCACTAGCTTTCCTAATTAGTCAGCCAAGGGGTCCCATTCCTCCCTTGTGGTGGCACGTGGTTCTCAAGTTAAGCTCCATGTTCCAATTAACAATAACATAATGATCTTAACATGAACATAAATAGAATAACAAAATAACTGGAACATGGATATAATAAATGATTATCCCAAAACCATATAAAGCAATAGCAAAAACTACCCATGTGATTCAGGGGCAAACAAGGTAATGAGATAAACAATCTAGGGTGACCTATCGGGTCCCATCAAAATTAAACCTATGCATGGTAAATGATTATAAAGAACATTATTGGGTAACAAAAGTGAATCAAGGGCACAACTTGCCTTCAATGAGCTCCTGCTCAGCTATCTCTACTTGTTGAACCTCAGATTCCACTGTGGCTTGCTCGTCTATTCGCATCAACACAATACATACATAGTATAGCAAAAATCAACATCACACCAAACATGTAAATAGAATATACAGTAAAAATCTACACATTAAAATGAAACCATAGGAACTGGATTCACTAAATTTGGAGGTATAGATTTTAAGTTATGAATTTCTGAAGATTTTATGTTCTTAATACAAGATTAAGTACTAGTATAATTATAATGTGCGTTTCATGCCAAAACAGAGGCACCATTTGGTAGAGAATAATATTACAAAATTATAGGAACTGGAATGGACCAATTTGGAGTTCATATGGATTTTCTACAATTTAAACAAGTTTCTGCAATTAAATTTGTACTAAAAACCACTTTCTAACCTATTTTCCTGATTTTATTAATTTTCTGGACTGGGCGTCATTTTCTGGAAAACGCAGGGGCTAAACTATAAAAATTCCCGAGACTCAGAAGTATCCCGCGGGGGATGGCGGGTTTATTTATCAAAAGTCGAGGGCTTCTAATGCAAAATCTCCCAGCCGAAAGGGTACGGGTCATTCTAAGCCACACGATCAGATATCGAGGGCAGGGATTAGATCTATTGTTTTATACACCGGTAATTGACCAGGGCCTTTGGATCGTGACCCAACGATCAGATCCACACACCGAGGCATCCACGACCCAAGCTATCCCGATCGCACACACGGAGATCAACGGCCCAGGTTCACCCCCCCGAATCGGTACGCTGATGGCCCTAATCTACGACGTCGACCGAGGATCCGACGGCAAGCGGCCTTCTTCCCCGACCGAGGCCGAGCAGCAAAATACCCGAACCACGCGCGGAGGCGCGCGCGCCATCCGCAGCAGCGCTGCCACCGGCGTAGACCGAACTGGCGTCCCAGCGCACTAGTGCTCGAAACGGACATCGGCGAGACGCAACATGATATGAAGGTAGAAACGAAACACAATGAAGCGGTCCTTACCGGCACAGGTGGAGCGTAAGTCCCGGTGTCGACGCATGGCGGTGAGAAGGTGATCTCCAAAGTCCGACGAGCAATTAAGAGATGACCAAGCCGACCCATGCGTCCCCCCGGCGGAATCGAAAGCAGTTGGAGCACCAGAGCACAACGCCGCCGCACTAGAGCATCATGACGAGGCCAGGGCTACTACGACCGCGCGCCAACGACAGATCTACTCTCCCTCCCTCACCTATTTCTCTCGCGTTTTCCCCCCGACGCTTTCTTCTTCTCTCAATCCAGCGGCGTATGGGAATTCGTGAACTGGAGCTAATCTAAGTGCGGCTCACGCGGAGGGCAATGCGGCATCCATTTGAAGCCCGCGATCGAAGTCCCCGCCAATCGCGCCGACGGCAAGGACCTATCTGACCGGGTTTTGCGCTTGTTTAGTTAAGACGACGGTTACTGGGCACCTAATTTGTTGCCGAGAAAGCAAGGGAAGAAGGATCAGTCGAAGGCATGTGAGCTATGCATGTCGTCTGTTGCGAACGACCAGCGGGGAGAACGGCGGGTTCTGTTTTGTCTGCGCGCGCGGGTAGGAAGGAGAAGGAGCTGACCGGGGGCCCCGCTGTTCAGTGAGACGTCCGAGTATGCGAGAGAACATAGGCTACGGCTGACGCGGGGGAATGTGGGCTGACGGAGCCAAAATCGGCCCAAGCAGTGGAGGTAAACCTTTTTCTTTTATTTTATTTTCTGCTTTACTTCCAAGTATTCAAACTAGATTCAATCCCTATTTTGAATTTCAGATTCCAAATGTCAAAAATTAATACTACTTAGGAATATAAACCTTACTGTTTAATATAATATTTTTTTTATTCTTTTCCTTTTCTTTCTCCAATTCTAAAATTTAAATCTTAAGTCTATAAATTTTATTTTGGACATCAATGTCTTTCTTACAAAGAAAATCTTATTACTAACAAATGCACACACACATAAAACCAAGCATGATGCATGTGTTATTTTTGGGTGGTCCTTAGTTAGTTAATGACTTTTGGAGTGTTTGTTCACATGTGATATTAAATAAATGCAAAAACATGTATGTAATCCCACTATGTTTCCACTTCACATTTTTTTTTGGTATTACAAATCCTACCCCCCTTAAAAAGAATCTCGTCCTCGAGATTTAGGAGGAACGAGGAAAAGGATGGGGAAAATCTATGCGAACCTCTTCTTCTCTTTCCCAAGTATCTTCGTCCTCATTATGGTGACTCCATTGCACTCTGCACATCTTTTTCACCTTATTTCTTGTAACTCAAGTCAATGTGTCAAGAATCTTGATCGGATACTCCGTGTAAGTCAAATCACCCTGAACACTGAGCTCTTCCAGTGGTAACTGTTTCTTAGGGACACGGAGACATTTCTTAAGTTGAGACACATGAAATACATTGTGCACATCAGATAGATTAGCGGGTAGCTCGAGTTGTTAGGCCATCTCTCCGACTTGGCTAAAAACTCTAAATGGTCCAATAAAGCGAGGGGACAATTTGCCCATGACTTTAAATCTCCACATTCCACGAAGTGGTGACACCTTGAGGTACACATAATCACCTTCCTCAAATTCCAGTGGTCTTCTTCTATTATCAGCATAGCTCTTTTGCCTAGTTTGAGCTACCCTCAAATTATCTCGAATGATACGGACTTGTTCTTCCGCCTCTTGAATAAGTTCAGTTCCAAAGAACTGTCTTCCTCTAGTCTGATCCAATGTAGAGGAATCCTACATTTCCTGCCATATAGAGTCTCGAACAGTGACATCTTCAGACTGGCCTGGTAACTATTATTATATGAGAACTCAGCATAAGGTAGACTCTTGTCCTAACTACTACCATGCCGAAGGGCACAATCTCTCAACATATCCTCCAACACTTGATTAGTCCTTTCAGTCTGTCCATCAGTCCGAGGATGATAGGTTGTACCAAAATTCAACTTCGTATCCATATTCTCATGAAAACTTTTCCAAAATCTGGAGGTAAACTGTGATCCTCTATCCGAAACGATCTTCTTTGATACTCCATGTAAACACACAATCCGAGCCATATATAACTCTGTCAATTCAGATCACTTATAAGTAGTCTTGACCGGAATGAAATGAGCCACTTTGGTCAGTCTATCCACAATAACCCATATAGAATCATATCCTTTCGAGGTCCGAGGCAATCCAGTAATGAAATCCATACACTTCCATTCAGGTATCTTCAATGGGTATAATAGTCCAGCTTGTCTTTGGTGCTTGGCCTTAACTCTTTGACACACCTCACACATAGCCACATGTGTAGTCACATCTCTCTTCAATCCATACCACCAGTACTTCCGCTTCAAATCCTGATACATCTTAGTGCTCCCAGGATAAATAGAATAATCCAAGTCATGGGCCTCCTTTTTAATAGTCTCACGAAGGCTTTCAATCTCAGAGACACATATCTTGTCCTTGAACCATACGGTGCCTTGTTCATCTTTCATGAATTCCAGACCTTGACCTTCAGCAATCAGATCCCTAATCTCTTGTATTTTAGCATCACCTATTTGTCCTTTGTGGAATTCGCGTTCCAAGGTAGATTCCACATCAATAGTAACTCCTTCAGTGTGAGCAACTATCCCTAGGTTAAGTCTCCTGAAATCTCAACAATCTCATCGGGTAGCTGGGCAACAATAGCTGAATGAACATGCTCTTTGCGACTCAAGGCATCTGCAACCAAATTTGCCTTGCCCGGGTGATAGTGAATCTCCAAATCATAATCCTTAATAAGCTCCAACCAACGGCGTTGCCTAAGGTTGAGATCCTTCTGAGTGAATATATACTTCAAACTCTTATGATCCGTGTACACTTGGCACTTGGTCCCCATGATATAATGTCTCCAAATCTTAAGTGCATGCACAACGGCTGCCAATTCCAAGTCATGAGTAGGGTAGTTCAATTCATGTTTCCGCAACTGACGAGAAGCATAAGCGATCACATGACCTTCCTGCATGAGCACACATCCTAAGCCTTGGCCACATGCATCGCAATAGATATCAAATCCTTTCTGTAGGTCTGGCATAACCAATACTGGTGGTGACATCAATTTCTTCTTTAAGTATTTAAAACTATCTTGGCACTTCTCGTCCCACTTAAATTCTCTTCCCTTCTCCAGAAGCGATATCATAGGCTTAGCAATCTTAGAAAATCCTTCAATAAATCTCCAATAATATCCTACAAGTCCCAAGAGACTCCGAACCTCCGTAACTGTAGTGGGTATGCTCCACGCCACTATCACCTTGACTTTAGCAGGATCCACAAATATTCATCCATTAGAAATGATATGTCCAAGGAATGACACCTCGTCAATCCAGAACTCGCATTTACTGTACTTGGCGTAGAGTTGATTATCTCGTAGCTTCTGTAGCACCAATCTCAGATGTTCCTCATGATCACTATCACTCTTGGAATAAATAAGAGTATCGTCGATGAAAACCACGACGAACCTGTCTAGATCATGAACACCTTATTCTTCAGATCCATAAAATAGGCTGGTGTATTGGTTAGTCCAAATGACATAGTGGTGAACTCATATAAACCATATCGGGTCGAGAAATCCGTCTTGGGAATGTCCGATGGCCTAATCTTCATTTGATGGTAACCAGATCAAAGATCAATCTTCGAGAATGCCCTTGCACCTCTCATCCGATTAAATAAATCCTTAATGCGGGGTAACAGAAACTTGTTCTTCACAGTGACATCGTTAAGGGACCTATAATCCACGCACATCCCTTGTCATTCATCTTTCTTCTGTACAATTAGAACTAACGCTCCCCAAGGTGAGGAACCCGAACGAACGTACCCAACCTCTTGTAATTCCGTTAACTGCTTCTTCAGTCCCTTTAACTCTTCTTCAGACATCCTGTATGGCCGTTTGAAAGTAGGGGCAGTCCTAGATAAGGGATTAATGACCAACTCAACTTCCATATCTGGTGGCATCCCTAACAACTCCTCTAGAAAGACATCCGGAAAATCTCTAACCACCCGGAGGTTGTCACCAACAAACTTCTCATCTACTAAGAATGCCACTAGTCTGATGGTGGTAGTTACTGCAACTTCAACTTCAAAACTTTGTCCTTTGGAACTGGTGAGTTCTACGATTCCCTTAGCGAAGTGTATAAACTATCTTTCCCTTTTTTTTTAACCATGACATACCAAGGATCACATCTATAGTGCTCTCTTCTAACACTATAGGGGTAGCCCATCTGGGTTAGTAATACAGGGTAAGAAGGGAA
Source organism: Zea luxurians (assembly GCA_029449295.1). NCBI lineage: Eukaryota > Viridiplantae > Streptophyta > Magnoliopsida > Poales > Poaceae > Zea > Zea luxurians. The sequence goes on from JAOPSE010000138.1 coordinate 2,589,923, forward strand.
GAATTATAGACAAGGCGAGTAATTACGAGAAATGTTACTGCGGGGGATTTATTAGTTAAGTAAATTAGTGTGTCACCTACTAAAGCTAATACCTTATGATGGTACATGCTAAGATGCCCAACTATAATGTTGCAATCAATCAAAGAAGCAAACCAAGCATTGATCATCAGAACAATCAACCAACATTTTTAATAGAGAAAATAGTTTTCATTTTTTTGTCTTAGGTTCCCTATCTCTTAAAAAGATCATAATGGTAGGATTCCAAGGTGTGAAATCCATCTTGTCTTAGAGTAGAAAGGATAAGATTAATCAGAGTAGAAAAGCAGAAGGTGAGACAAGACCAAGATAAGTATAGAAAGAATCAGAGTAAGGTAAGTAGATAAGGGTTTTGTCCATTTCTATCTAGGTTTCGTCCTACAGTCAACATTTCCTCTGATACCACTTCTGTCACACCCGGCTTTAAGGGACAAAGCCAGGTGCATCTCATACATGCGCCAAGAAGACAACATATATAATAACAGAGTGCATAGAGATAAATGTCACAATATAATCAGAGTACATATTACATAGCGGAAGACTTACAAAATAAAAGTGTAAACATAAAATGAACTAAGGATCGTTGGCGCCAATGTCAACTGAGAAACGCCACCTAGATCAGATCAAACTCCTCGCCTTGTGGCTCCTCCTGAACCACCTGTTCTTCTCCTGTGGGGGGGTGTGAGACAGCAAGGGTGAGCTCACACATGTTCATCGCTCAACAAGTTGTGGGGAATAATGTGACATGAACTCACCAAAGGTGGGAGATCATGAAGTGTAAGGCTGATCAACAATAGAGGTTAAAGCTGAGCATTGCTTTTAAGTAGTTGGTCAAATTTTATTAGCAGTTACTAAGTGTAAGTGAATACCAAACCATAATGATATAATAGAACAAAATTAATAATAAATCCCATGCAAATGCAAATGACAAATTGAGTTTAGGTTCCATAATTTAATCATCGGAGAGTCCTGAGCCGCTCATGACCGTGAGCTCGGCTAGTATACCAGTTTTACACTCTGCAGAGGTTGTACCCTTTACCCACAAGTCGTGTTTCCCATGTCGCCAGGGTTAGCTAGGCCCTTAGACACTACCAAGGTGAATGGCTAGGGATCCACTACGAGGCCTTTACAAAGTTCCACTAGCTTCCGAAAACCCGCTACAGTTTATAGGAAGTTCCAATGCAGGGTTCCTGGCTGACCGCCATCGCAGCAAAATCAACCAGGGACCTCCCTACACTGACCACTCCCCTACTGCCCTTGCCCCTTTCGGGTAAGGTAGTCTTCCACTAGCTTTCCTAATTAGTCAGCCAAGGGGTCCCATTCCTCCCTTGTGGTGGCACGTGGTTCTCAAGTTAAGCTCCATGTTCCAATTAACAATAACATAATGATCTTAACATGAACATAAATAGAATAACAAAATAACTGGAACATGGATATAATAAATGATTATCCCAAAACCATATAAAGCAATAGCAAAAACTACCCATGTGATTCAGGGGCAAACAAGGTAATGAGATAAACAATCTAGGGTGACCTATCGGGTCCCATCAAAATTAAACCTATGCATGGTAAATGATTATAAAGAACATTATTGGGTAACAAAAGTGAATCAAGGGCACAACTTGCCTTCAATGAGCTCCTGCTCAGCTATCTCTACTTGTTGAACCTCAGATTCCACTGTGGCTTGCTCGTCTATTCGCATCAACACAATACATACATAGTATAGCAAAAATCAACATCACACCAAACATGTAAATAGAATATACAGTAAAAATCTACACATTAAAATGAAACCATAGGAACTGGATTCACTAAATTTGGAGGTATAGATTTTAAGTTATGAATTTCTGAAGATTTTATGTTCTTAATACAAGATTAAGTACTAGTATAATTATAATGTGCGTTTCATGCCAAAACAGAGGCACCATTTGGTAGAGAATAATATTACAAAATTATAGGAACTGGAATGGACCAATTTGGAGTTCATATGGATTTTCTACAATTTAAACAAGTTTCTGCAATTAAATTTGTACTAAAAACCACTTTCTAACCTATTTTCCTGATTTTATTAATTTTCTGGACTGGGCGTCATTTTCTGGAAAACGCAGGGGCTAAACTATAAAAATTCCCGAGACTCAGAAGTATCCCGCGGGGGATGGCGGGTTTATTTATCAAAAGTCGAGGGCTTCTAATGCAAAATCTCCCAGCCGAAAGGGTACGGGTCATTCTAAGCCACACGATCAGATATCGAGGGCAGGGATTAGATCTATTGTTTTATACACCGGTAATTGACCAGGGCCTTTGGATCGTGACCCAACGATCAGATCCACACACCGAGGCATCCACGACCCAAGCTATCCCGATCGCACACACGGAGATCAACGGCCCAGGTTCACCCCCCCGAATCGGTACGCTGATGGCCCTAATCTACGACGTCGACCGAGGATCCGACGGCAAGCGGCCTTCTTCCCCGACCGAGGCCGAGCAGCAAAATACCCGAACCACGCGCGGAGGCGCGCGCGCCATCCGTAGCAGCGCTGCCACCGGCGTAGACCGAACTGGCGTCCCAGCGCACTAGTGCTCGAAACGGACATCGGCGAGACGCAACATGATATGAAGGTAGAAACGAAACACAATGAAGCGGTCCTTACCGGCACAGGTGGAGCGTAAGTCCCGGTGTCGACGCATGGCGGTGAGAAGGTGATCTCCAAAGTCCGACGAGCAATTAAGAGATGACCAAGCCGACCCATGCGTCCCCCCGGCGGAATCGAAAGCAGTTGGAGCACCAGAGCACAGCGCCGCCGCACTAGAGCATCATGACGAGGCCAGGGCTACTACGACCGCGCGCCAACGACAGATCTACTCTCCCTCCCTCACCTATTTCTCTCGCGTTTTCCCCCCGATGCTTTCTTCTTCTCTCAATCCAGCGGCGTATGGGAATTCGTGAACTGGAGCTAATCTAAGTGCGGCTCACGCGGAGGGCAATGCGGCATCCATTTGAAGCCCGCGATCGAAGTCCCCGCCAATCGCGCCGACGGCAAGGACCTATCTGACCGGGTTTTGCGCTTGTTTAGTTAAGACGACGGTTATTGGGCACCTAATTTGTTGCCGAGAAAGCAAGGGAAGAAGGATCAGTCGAAGGCATGTGAGCTATGCATGTCGTCTGTTGCGAACGACCAGCGGGGAGAACGGCGGGTTCTGTTTCGTCTGCGCGCGCGGGTAGGAAGGAGAAGGAGCTGACCGGGGGCCCCGCTGTTCAGTGAGACGTCCGAGTATGCGAGAGAACATAGGCTACGGCTGACGCGGGGGAATGTGGGCTGACGGAGCCAAAATCGGCCCAAGCAGTGGAGGTAAACCTTTTTCTTTTATTTTATTTTCTGCTTTACTTCCAAGTATTCAAACTAGATTCAATCCCTATTTTGAATTTCAGATTCCAAATGTCAAAAATTAATACTACTTAGGAATATAAACCTTACTGTTTAATATAATATTTTTTTATTCTTTTCCTTTTCTTTCTCCAATTCTAAAATTTAAATCTTAAGTCTATAAATTTTATTTTGGACATCAATGTCTTTCTTACAAAGAAAATCTTATTACTAACAAATGCACACACACATAAAACCAAGCATGATGCATGTGTTATTTTTGGGTGGTCCTTAGTTAGTTAATGACTTTTGGAGTGTTTGTTCACATGTGATATTAAATAAATGCAAAAACATGTATGTAATCCCACTATGTTTCCACTTCACTTTTTTTTTGGTATTACACGGGATCACCGCCACCATCCGCGCTCCGGGCCTCCGGCTCTTTGGCTTTGATAGCTTGTCCTCGCCCCTCGAGCGGAGACACGGGCGAAGGCATTGTCGCAGCGGCGTCCGCCCTGAGGCCATCGCCGCTGCAGTTTGGCCACCTGGAGCGGAGGTCGTTGTCGCTGTTGCTGGAGCGGGCGGCGGTGAGCCACCCGGAGCCATATCGCCCCGCGGGCCCTCCAATGTGGGGGGTTGTTCGTACCCGCGGAGGCGGAACCGGAGTTCCGTTTGTAATGGCACCTTGAGTGCTGGTGTTTGTTCATTGTGGCTGTCGAAGCCTGAACATGTATGTATTTTTGGCACGGAGCCATGTTTCTTCCTCATTTCGAGCATTAGGACTTGCCTGTCGGCTAACTGAACCGCTTAACCAAGTGTGAGTTGCCTCGTGCGAAGGTGACGAGTGAGGTATCCGTATCTCGGAGGCGTAGGAGTCCCTCGGCTCGGTCGGCCTTGCCGCCCGAGGCTTCTCTTGCTTAGTTAAAGGAGCCCTCGGCCGCTCTTTGATGAGCCGAAGCCGGAGGCAGCGGTGTCAGCATGGACAGAGGCGGAGTTGGCTCGAAAAGAAGACTTCATCGGCCGGAGCCTGGCCGGGCCGTCCACTGGCGGGACCGACGCCGGAGTCGAGTTGCCGAGGCCACGAGCCGGGCTGATGTCCTCAGAGGACAGCTGGCTGAGGCTTCAGGGTGGCCGGCCGAGCTGTCTGCTCGGGCTGGATTCCTGGAGAAGACCCTGGCGGCGATAGCCCGGGCGCGGTGCCGACGTCGTCCTCCGGAGTGGAGATCCTCCGACCGCGTTGCCGTCCGAGGCTCGGTCGGACTTTGCCAAAGGTGTAGTTGACGCCGAGGGTGCTGCTGCTCCCCCTCCGTCAAGGTCCGAGCCTGCAGGATCGGTTCATCTTGTAGTGTGCGTATGTTTTCTGCGGCCGCCGAGGCCCAAACATACTGTCGTCGTGTTGTAAAGCTGCGTTTCTTTTCCTCTTGTTTTGAGTATCTGGACTTATTTATCGGTAACAGAATTGTTTGTCCGAGCGAGAGTTACTTTTCACGGAAGGTGATGAGTGAGGTATCCGTATCCCGGAGGCGTAGGAGTCCCTCGGCTCGGTCGGCCTTGCCGCTTACGTGTACTCTTACTCGTCCGTAGGATTCTGCTATCGATATAGTCGAGAAGGCCCGAAAAATTGTTTTGGCACAAGAGTTTTCGAGCGTGAAGACTTGTTCGGTCTGCGGAATCACCTATCCGAGCGTGAGTTACTTATCGCAGAAGGTGATGAGTGAGGTATCCGTATCCCGGAGGCGTAGGAGTCCCTCGGCTCGGTCAGCCTTGGCTGCTTACGTGTACTCCGTCGTTTTCAGGATCCCACTTTCGAAGTAGTCGAAAAGCACGAAAGACGTTCTGGCAGAAAAGATCTTTTACGAGGAAAATTTTGACGCGGAGGGGGTTCCCCCCTTCTAGCCCCCGAGGGAGGGTCGGGCTTTGCCGAGGCAAGGCTGACCCTTCCTTGATGGTTAGACTTTGTGTGTGAATGAGGTGTACGAACGACTTGAAAGCATCTTAAGGGTAGAAGCGACGTAGCTGTCGGATGTTCCAAGCGTTGCTGTAGACCTCGCCTTGACTGTTTGCCAGCTTGTACGTCCCGGGCTTCAGAACTTTGGCGATGACGAACGGCCCTTCCCAGGGAGGCGTGAGCTTGTGCCGCCCTCGGGTGTCTTGCCGCAGCCGAAGCACCAAGTCGCCCACCTGGAGGTCTCGAGACCGAACCCCTCGGGCGTGCTAGCGTCGCAGGGATTGCTGGTACAGCGCCGAGTGTAGTAAGGCCATGTCCCGAGCCTCTTCCAGCTGGTCCAGTGAGTCTTCTCGGTTAGCTCGATTGCTTTGGTCGTCGTAGGCCCTCGTCCTCGGGGAACCGTATTCTAAGTCTGTGGGCAAGATGGCCTCGGCCCCATAGACTAGAAAGAACGGTGTGAAGCCCGTGGCTTGGCTCGGCGTTGTCCTTAGACTCCAGACCACCGAGGGGAGCTCCTTCATCCATCGCTCGCCGAACTTGTTGAGGTCGTTGTAGATCCGTGGCTTGAGTCCTTGCAGAATCATGCCGTTGGCACGCTCTACTTGCCCATTCGTCATGGGGTGAGCCACGACGGCCCAGTCCACCCGGATGTGGTGATCCTCGCAGAAGTCCAGGAACTTTCTGCCGGTGAACTGGGTGCCGTTGTCGGTGATGATGGAGTTCGAGACCCCAAAGCGATGGATGATGTTGGTGAAGAACGCCACCGCATGCTCGGACCTGATGTTGTTTAGGGGTCGGACCTCGATCCACTTGGAGAATTTGTCGATGGCGACCAGCAGGTGCGTGTAGCCCTCGGGTGCCTTCTGCAAGGGGCCAACGAGGTCCAAACCCCACACAGCAAACGACCAGGTGATGGGTATTGTCTACAGAGCCTGAGCGGGCAGGTGGGTCTGTCTTGCGTAGAATTGACACCCTTGGCAGGTGCGGACAATTCTAGTGGCGTCGGCCACCGCGGTTGGCCAGTAGAAATCTTGTCGAAAGGCATTTCCAACAAGGGCTCGAGGCGCTGCGTGATGACCGCAAGCCCCCGAGTGTATTTCTTGTAAGAGCTCCTGGCCTTCGGCGATGGATATGCATCGCTGGAGGATGCCTGAGGGGCTGCGGTGGTAGAGCTCCTTCCCGTCCCCCAGCAAGACGAACGACTTGGCGTGCCGTGCCAACCGCCGAAATTCGGCTCGGTCGAGGGGTAGCTCTCCTCGGTGGATATATTGCAGGTACGGGGTCTGCCAATTTCGATTAGGCGTGACCCCGCTCCGCTCCTCCTCGACGCGCAGTGCCTCACCCTCGGGGGCCAAGGGTGCCTCGGGCTGGGCCGAGGACGCCTCGGGCTGGGCCGAGGGTGCCTCGGGCTGAGCCGAGGGTGCCTCGGGCTGGGCCGAGGGTGCCTCAGACTAGGCCGAGGGTGCCTCGGACTCGGGCGCGTCGTTGGTCTTGACGGAGGGTTGATGCAGGTCTCGGGAGAAGACGTCCGGGGAACCGTTGTCCGCCCCGAGGCTATCTTAGCCAGCTCGTCCACAGTCTCGGTGTATCGTCGGGCGATGTGGTTGAGCTCGAGCCCGTAGAACTTGTCCTCCAGGCGCCGAACCTCATCGCAGTAGGCTTCCATCTTCGGGTCGCGGCAGTGGGAGTTCTTCATGACTTAGTCAATGACGAGCTGCGAGTCACCGCGAGCGTCGAGGCGTCGGACCCCTAGCTCGATGGTGATGCGCAACCCGTTGACCAGAGCCTTGTACTCGTCCACATTGTTGGACGCCGAGAAGTGGAGACGTAGCACGTAGCGTAGGTGCTTCCCGAGGGGTGAGATGAAAAGCAGGCCTGCGCCTGCCCCTGTCTTCATCAGCGACCCGTCGAAAAACATGGTCCAGAGTTCTGGTTGGATCGGAGCTGTTGGGAGCTGGGTGTCGACCCACTCAGCCACAAAGTCCGCCAAGACTTGGGACTTGATGGCCTTCCGAGGGGCGAATGAGATTGTCTCCCCCATGATTTCCACCGCCCACTTTGCAATCCTACTCGAGGCCTCTCGGCACTGGATGATCTCCCCCAGGGGGAAGGATGACACCACAGTCACCGGATGAGACTCGAAGTAGTGTTGCAACTTCCGTCGCGTCAGGATCACCGCGTACAACAGCTTCTAAATTTGTGGGTAGCGGATCTTGGTCTTGGACAGTACCTCACTGATGAAGTAGACTGGCCTCTGAACGGGCAATGCATGCCCCTCTTCCCGTCTCTCAACCACGATCGCGGCGCTGACCACCTGAGTGGTAGCGGCGACGTAGATCAAGAGGGCTTCTCCGGCAGCGGGGGGCACCAAGATGGGCGCGTTCATGAGGAGCGCCTTCAGGTTCCCGAGGGCTTCCTCGGCCTTAGGGGTCCAAGTGAAGCACTCGGCCTTTCTTAAGAGGCGGTACAGAGGCAGGCCTCTTTCGCCGAGGCGCGAGATGAAACGGCTCAGAGCTGCAAGGCATCCCGTGACCCTCTGTACGCCTTTCAAGTCCTTGATGGGCCCCATGTTGCTGATGGCCGCGATTTTCTCCGGGTTGGCCTCGATGCCCCGCTCGGAGACGATGAACCCCAAGAGCATGCCTCGGGGGACTCCAAAGACGCACTTCTCAGGATTGAGTTTTACGCCTTTCGCCTTGAGACATCGGAATGTCGCTTCAAGGTCGGAAAGGAGGTCGGAGGCTTTCCTCGTCTTGACTACGATGTCATCGACGTAAGCCTCGACCGTTCGACCAATGTGTTCGCCGAACACGTGGTTCATGCACCTTTGGTATGTTGCACCCGCATTCCTCAAACCAAACGGCATGGTAACATAGCAGTACATGCCGAAAGGCGTGATGAAAGAAGTCGTGAGCTGGTCGGACTCTTTCATCCTGATTTGGAGATACCCTGAGTAGGCATCGAGGAAAGACAGGGTTTCGCACCCAGCAGTGGAATCCACGATTTGATCGATGCGAGGCAGAGGGTAGGGAACTTTTGGACATGCTTTGTTTAGACCAGTGTAGTCTACACACATCCGCCATTTCCCTCCTTTCTTTCTCACAAGCACAGGGTTGGCAAGCCATTCAGGATGGAATACCTCTTTGATGAACCCTGCCGCCATTAGCTTGTGGATCTCCTCGCCTATGGCTCTGCGCTTTTCTTCGTCGAATCGGCGCAGAGGCTGCTTCACGGGTTGGGCTCCAGCTCGGATATCCAGCGAGTGCTCGGCGACATCCCTCGGTATGTCGGGCATGTCCGAGGGACTCCATGCAAAAACGTCGGCGTTTGCACGGAGAAAGTCGACGAGCACTGCTTCCTATTTGGGGTCGAGCTCGGAGCTGATCCGAATCTGCTTGGAGGCGTCGTTGCTGGGATCGAGAGGGACGGATTTGACCGTCTCCGCTGGCTCGAAGTTGCCGGCATGGCGCTTCACATCTGGCGCCTCCTTGGAGAGGCTCTCCAGGTCGGCGATGAGGTCCTCGGATTCGGCGAGGGCCTCGGCGTACTCCACGCACTCCACGTCGCATTCATACGCGTGTCGATACGTGGGGCCGACGGTGATGACCCCGTTGGGGCTCGGCATCTTGAGCTTGAGGTAGTGTTGGGGACTTGTTCTCAAATGCTATTAATTAAGAACAAGGCAACATACAATGTTAAATATCAAAGCCCTTCGTCCTTCGAAACATTATTTCCCCTTGGATATAATGGATTTCGGACGAAGGTTATCAAGGTCATACCTTCATAATCATAATAAAAGATAAGAAAAGATTTATGCATAAAATACGGAAAATAACATGATTACTTTAAACATTATTATTAATTTATTTCTATTTATTCTACTTATATAAACGATAACAAATTACAAATGTACCTTCGGCTTGGAGGAAAGTAAGGGTACAAGCGTGATGTAAATGCCGAGTCAGCGTGAACAGTACAGGAGTACTGTTCATTTATTTATAGGCACGGGACGCAGCCCATGTAAAATTACATTAATGCCCTTTGCTTTTATCAATAACTCTATAGTAATTCTTCGAGGTCTAACTTGGCTTTTCATCTTTAAGTCGGTTCCCCTTTTCTGTTGTCATGCCGAAGCCTTTCTGCACGTAGCTTCGTGATCGCTTCATCCTTCGTCACGATCGTCTTCCATTTCAGTCAAGCTTCGTCTTGACCATGCTTTTGTATACCCGCAACCTGATTCCGAAGATACCTGCTCGCATACTTGGAAAACATTGTCAAATTATGTTTTTGAGGACCTTCGGAAGCCGAAGGCCCCCAACAGGTAGGTGTATTTGGGGACGGCCATGAACTTGGCGTAGCATGGCCTCCCCAACACCGCGTGGTAGGTTCCTCGAAACCCGACCACCTTGAACGTGAGGGTTTCCCTTCGGAAGTTGGAGGGAGTCCCGAAGCAGACGGGTAGATCGAGTTGTCCGAGGGGCTAGACGTGTTTCCCGGGGATAATCCCGTGGAAAGGCGCCGCGCCTGCCCGGACCGAGGACAGATCGATCCGCAGGAGCCCGAGGGTCTCGGCGTAGATGATGTTGAGGCTGCTGCCTCCGTCCATGAGGACCTTGGTGAGCCTGACGTTGCCGACGACGGGGTCGACAACGAGCGGGTATTTCCCCGGGCTCGGCACGCGATCGAGGTGGTCGCCCTGGTCGAAGGTGATGGGCTTGTCGGACCAGTCTAGGTAGACTGGCACCGCCACCTTTACCGAGCAGACCTCCCGACGCTCTTGCTTGCGATGCCGAGCCAAGGCGTTCGCCACTTGCCCACCGTAGATCATGAAGCAGTCGTGGACCTCGAGGAACTCTCCTGCCTTGTGATCCTCCTTCTTATCATCGTCACGGGCCCTGCCACCCTCCGCAGGTGGCCCGGCCTTGTGAAAGTGGCACCAAAGCATGGCGCACTCCTCAAGGGTGTGCTTGACGGGCCCCTGATGATAGGGGCACGGCTCCTTGAGCATCTTGTCGAAGAGATTGGCGCCTCCGGGAGGTTTCCAAGGGTTCTTGTACTCAGCGGCGGCGACAAGGTCCGCGTCGGCGGCGTCGCGTTTCGCTTGCGACTTCTTCTTGCCTTTCTTCTTGGTGCCGCACTGAGTGGATGCCTCGGGGACATCTTCCGGCTGGCGGCCCTGGGGCTGCTTGTCCTTCCGGAAGATGGCCTCAACCGCCTCCTGGCCAGAGGCGAACTTGGTGGCGATGTCCATCAGCTCGCTCGCCCTGGTGGGGGTCTTGCGACCCAGCTTGCTCACCAGGTCGCGGCAGGTGGTGCCGGCGAGGAACGCGCCGATGACATCCGAGTCGGTGACGTTGGGCAGCTCGGTGCGCTGCTTCGAGAATCGCCAGATGTAGTCCCGAAGAGACTCTCCCGGCTGCTGGCGGCAGCTTCGGAGATCCCAGGAGTTCCCAGGGCGCACGTACATGCCCTGGAAGTTGCCGGCGAAGGCTTGGACCAGGTCATCCCAGTTGGAGATCTGCCCCGGAGGCAAATGCTCCAGCCAGGCCCGAGCGGTGTCGGAGAGGAACAGGGGGAGGTTGCAGATGATGAGGTTGTCACCGTCCGTTCCACCCAGGTAGCAGGCCAGCCGGTAGTCCGCGAGCCACAGTTCTGGCCTCGTCTCCCACGAGTACTTTGTGATAGTAGTCGGGGTTCGGAACCAGGTCGGGAACGGCGCCCGTCGTATGGCCAGGCTGAAAGCCTGCGGACCGGGTGGTTCGGGTGAGGGACTCCGATCCTCCCCGCTGTCGTAGTGTCCCCCACGCCTGGGGTGGTAGCCTCGGCGCACCTTTTCGTCTAGGTGGGCTCGACGGTTGCGGTGATGGTGCTCGTTGCTGAGGCGACCTGGGGCCGCAGGTGCTGTGTTGCGCGTGCGCCCGGTGTGGACCGAGGCTTCCCGCATGAATCGGGAAGTCGCGGCGCGATGCTCCGAGGGGTACCCCTGCCTTTGGGAGGCAGAGCTTTCGGCCCGTTGGACCGCGGCATCCTCCAGGAGATTCTTGAGCTCTCCCTGGATTCGCCGCCCCTCGGTGGTTGATGGTTTTGGCATCGCGCGGAGAAGTATTGTCGCTGCAGCTAGGTTCTGGCCGACCCCGCTGGAAGCCGGTGGCAGTCTTGCCCTGACATCGTCGGCGATGCAGTGCTAGATGCCCTGGGGTGGATGACGCGCTTCTCCGGCCGGAGGTTGGCCTGCCCATTCCTACCTGATGTCCCGGCGGAACGGCTCAAGTGTTCCTGCTCCCTCGTTGAGCCTGGCCTGCATCTCGCGGATTTGCTCGAGCTATGAGTCCTGACTGTCACACCCGGGTTTTAGAGGCACCAAGACCCGGGCGCGAACATAATCACCAGGTGTGCTGGGACCAAGTCTCACACATATGATGATTCATGGCACAGGATCGAATGTCACATCTTTACTACATAATAGGAGTTCTATACAAAATAAATAAATAATTACATTATAAGGAGACAACGGTCCAGCAACCCAAAGTTGACTGGGAGACGACGGCCTAGATCTCTCACGAACTCATCGCAGCATCCTCCATGCGCCTCATCCTGCGGTACCTGTTCTTGACCTGTGGGGGGTGTGAGACAGCAAGAGTGAGCTCACATACGTTCATCGCTCAACAAGTTGTGGGGAATAATGTGCATGAACTCACCAAAGGTGGGAGCTCACGTGAAGTGTAAGGCTTACCAAAGAGGATGGTTAGAGCTGAGCATTGCTTTTAAAGTTGGTCAAAATTTTATTAGCAATTACTAAGTATAAGTAAATACCAACCCAATTAAGTAGTAGAACAAAAGTAACACCATCACCTGCGATGCAATGCATATGACAAATTGAATTTAGTTCCATAAGTTAATCATCAGAGAGTCCTGAGCTGCTCATGACCGTGAGCTCGGCTAGTATACCAGTTTTACACTCTACAGAGGTGGTACCCTTTACCCACAAGTCATGTTACCCGTCTGCCAAGGGATCGCGACTTCCCATACACCTCTACCGAGGAGGCGAGGCAGGGTAACACTACGAGGCCTTTACAAAGTTCCACTAGCTTCAGAAAACCCACTACAGTTTATAGGAAGCTCCAATGCAGGGTTCTTGACTGACCGCCATTGCAGCAAAATCAACCAAGGACCTCCCTACACTGACCACTCCCCTACTGCCCTTGCCCCTTTCGGGTAAGGTAGTCCTCCACTAGCTTTCCTAATTAATTAGCCAAGGGCGTCCATAAACCCTTGTGGTGGCACGTGTTTCTCAAGTTAAGCTCTATGTTCCAATTAACATTTAATGATCTTGTCATGAACATAAATAAGATAACAACACAATTGGAACATAGATATAATGAAATATTAACCCAAAACCATATAAAGCAGTAGCAGAACTACCCAAGTGATTCAGGGGTAAACAAGGTATTCAGGATAAACAAACTAGGGTGACCTATTGGGTCCCATCAAAATTAAACCTATACATGATAAATGATTATAAAGAACATTATTGGGTACAAAGTGGACAAGGGCACAACTTGCCTGGGACTTGAGATTCCAGGTACCAGGATGATCTTCGGGTGACTCGTAACCTCACTGCTAAACGTAGCAATACATACAAACATGTATAGGCAAAATTAACATCACACCAAACATAAGAATAAACTGTGTAATAACAATCTACGCGTCGCTACGAGATCGTGGAATCGAGAACCACTAAAATCAGAGTTACGGTTAAGAAGTTATGGTTTTCCAAAGATCCACGTGGTTAAATATAGAATAGACTAAGTGCAACATTTTAACCTATATTTCATGACAAAACAAAGTTACCAGACGATAATAAATATTATTGTGAGACTAATGCAACTAGAATGGATCAAAACAGAGTTACGATTATTGAGTTATGAATTTCTAAAGATTTAGTAGTGGTATACAAAAGAAATTAAACACATAATTTTATTCTTAAGTTTCATAGCAAAATAAAGTTATTAGGAGGTAAACAATATTAATATGAATTTATAGCAACTGGAATGGATCAAAAATAAGTTAAAATGAGTTAAATATGGATTAAACAAGTGTATGGAATTGTTTTTGTACTAAGAATCATTTTAAAATGTTATTTGTCTATTTCCTGGATTGCGCACCAATTACCAGAAAAAGCAGGGTCCTGGCGCAAGAGATCCAGGACACAGTGCACAGTCACCCAGGACGGTGGGTTATTTTACAAATACTACAGGGATTCTTTTAGAAAAACACCTCGCTGAAGGTGTACGGGGCACTGTGATCCGTCCGATCCTAAACCAGTGGCCCAGATTAGAAATTGTCTAAATTGAACCGGTATGTGATCAGGTCCGCACATCACAGTACCAAAGGTCAGCAACGCTCTACGCCATGATCCAATACTAGCCCTCGGATGGAACGTTAACGGCCCAGACCAATCCATTGAAGCGGTACGCATACATCTAATTCTAGTCGTCGGATAGAGGATCAACGGTGGACGTGTTGTCTTCTTCTTTACGACCCCAAGCTACGATGGCGCCATCGAGCAGCCACCGTGGGCCCCGACAGGGTCATCAAACCAACGACGCGGCGCAAGAATCCCCACCGTACCTATCCTAAGCACTTAAGCGACTAAGACACATGAAAACGAAAGGGCTAGCATCTCACCAGTGATCACGCCGCAGAACCCTTGATTCGGAAGGATGCAAGCCACGGTGATGACAGCAATCCTCGGACTATAGAGGTTCAGCCCAAATTCTGGTTCCCGCAGATGCCACCCACGTGAGCGGGCCACACCCGACGATCTCCAGAGGCCGATTGGCCTACGGCGTCAACCTCCAATCCGCCCGATGGTCGCCATGCCCCAAATGTCACCATAGGCGAGTATCCACGATCGCGTGCGAATCCAGGCCGAGCACCACACCGGTGAGGAACCACCAAGCGTCGGAGACCCCATCTCACCACCTGATTCCATGGACGGCTCAATCCAGCACTGGAACCCCCTGCTCACTCTAGGAAGACGAGGAGCGACATGGGTGAGCGTTCGACCATGGCTTCTTTCTTCCCTGTTTGATGGAGCAAGCGTCCGGAGTATGGTGGTGTTGCGGCAAGGCAAGGGAAACCTTGGCACCGGGCTGATGGCGGAAGCAGGGGCGCGACAGAGGAGCTCGGCCGTTGGAGGGAGCTCGCCCTGGGGAACAGGGAGAGCTGGTCGTGCAGCCCTGGCAGGGAGCCCCCACCGTGGATGAACGACACCCGCCCAGCCATGGGAGAGTCTGTTGGGGGAAGCTCTGGGATTATATAGCATGGAGAAAAGGGCAGGCAAAGTCCGATCGATAGCAACCGGAAACCCACGACTTCGGCACAAGATCCGCCCGCAATGGTCGGAGATCGATGAGGGGTTGTTGGCGGGTTCTATGGTGCTCGCAAGGATCTCCACGGACATGATGAATCCGACATAGCGGGCCCACCCATCAGCGGTTCAGGCCATGCCAGCCCAATGCCATGCGGCTTCCTGGCGGGACCCACATGTAAGTGAGAACAGGCGCGGCAATGGGGAAGAAGCTGGGCCGCGCGATGGGGCTTAGTGGGCCGAGAAGGTGAGTGGAGAGGTGGTTCAGCTGATTACTTTCGGCCCATGAGTACGAATTTGCTTTATTTTTTTTCTGAAGTCTTTTTCTCTAATTTCCAAATTAAATCTAAATTCAAATTTGTTTTTTTTAAGTTTGACATATCTAAATGCACAAGCAAAAAAACGATTAGCATGAATGCACACATATTTATGATTACTTATTTACTTACTATTATATTCATTTACGTAAGTGCTCCAAAAACATATAAATTAATGAAGAATATTTCACAACTCATTTATATTGGGAAAATATTATGTGAATGTGTAGCCATACTATAGAATTAATATTCATGGGTTTTTTTCTACTTTTTATTATTTATATTTTTTTTCATGCAAATTTTGGGCTTTACACTGACCCCCGCAGGGACTGGGACCACAGCTAGCTCCCGAAGGATGTCAACGCGAGGCGCAGACCTAGGGGGATCACCGTTTTCCGGTATACCAAGATGGTTGCCTTCACCGGGACCCCCTAGATCGACGTGGAAACATTCACGACTTGGGCCGCAGTCCTCGTCGTCGAAGCTGCGGCTACCGTCGGAACAATCGGAAAGGCAGTAGTCGCATGCGGTCATGAAGTCCCACATGGCACTGGGGTTACCAAGTCCGGAGAAATCCCAACAAAAGTCGGGCTCGTCATCTTCCTCGGAACCCGAGGGCCCGTAGGTCGAGACGGCTGTCAGCCGGTCCCAGGGTGACCGCATACCGTACCCCGGAGGGTTTGGACTCGCCTCTATGAAAGCGTCCATCGAAGCGAAGTCGCTTGGTGGGTCGAGGCTGAATCCAAAAGGCACGAGATGGGAATCGGTCGGTACCTCTTGGTCGACGGGCGGTGACGAAGTCACGTCAGGGGCAGACTGCACCGTCGTCTCAGGTATGAGGGTGACGCCCAGCAAGTCCTTTGCGAGCGTGCCGGCGTCGTCCGTCCGCTTGGAGTTGGCGCGTTGCGGGGAAACATCGCTCGTCTTCGTCTCAGACGCGAGGTCGATGCCCGACGTGTCCCTCGTTGGGGCACCGGCGCCGTCGACTCGCTCGACAGCCGACGAGGTGTCGCCTCCTGCTTGGCCTTGGTTGCCCCGCCTCCTCCTCCGTCGGCGGGGGAGGCGACGAGACAAACCCGAATGTTGTTCTTTCGCCATGTGGGGAAGACGTCGTCGATTCCGCCGCCGGCGAGCGGGTTGTCGGCCGCCATTGTCGCTGTCGCGCGGCGGGGGAAGGAGTATCATGTCGTAGCTGCCGTCGAGGGACATGAACTCAAGACTCCCGAAACGGAGCACCGTTCCGGGCTGGAAAGGTTGCTGGAGACTATCCATCTGGAGCTTGACGGGAAGCTGTTCGTCAACACGCAGCAGGCCCCTACCTGGCGCGCCAACTGTCGGCGTTTCGACCCCGGGGGGTCCCTGTACCGACGAGTAAATTGTCACCGCGTGCCCCAGCCCAGATGGGTCGGCGCGAGACGGAGCGCGAAGGGGGGAAAACCGGAGGGAGATAGGCGTAAAAGGGGAAACCCACGGCCTTCGTGTTTGTCCCGCGCCCAGGTCGGGTGCGCTTGCAGTAGGGGGTTACAAGCGTCCGCGCGGGAGGGAGCGAGAGGCCTATGCGCGCGTCGTCCCGTCCTTCCCTGCGCGGCCAACCCTGTGTAAGAGGGCCCTGGACCTTCCTTTTATAGGCGTAAGAAGAGGGTCCAGGTGTACAATGGGAGATGTAGCAGTGTGCTAACGTGTCTAGCAGAGAAGAGCTAGTGCCCTAAGTACATGCCGTCGTGGCAGCCGGAGAGGTTTTGGCACCCTGTTCGTGTGATGTCGTGACCGTCGGAGGAGCGCTGGAGCCTTGCGGAAGGACAGCTGTCGGGGCTGTCGAGTCCTTGCTGACGTCTCCTTGCTTCCGTAAGGGGGCTGAGAGCCGCCGTCGTCATGGAGCACGTGGGGCGCCATCATTACTTGTTTTACCGGGGCGAGCCAGATGGGACACCGGTCTTGTTCCCCGTAGCCAGAGCTGGCTAGGGGTAGGGTAATGATGGCCCCTCCTATGACGTGGTCGGTCTGAGCCCTGGGTAGGGCGAGGCGGAGGCTCCTCCGAGGTCGAGGTCGAGTCTGTCTTCCGAGGTCGAGGCCGAGTCCGAGCCCTTGGGTCGGGCGAGGCGGAGACCGTCGGCTGAGGCCAGGGCTGAGTCCGAGCCCTGGGGTCGGGCGAGGCGGAGTTCGTCGTCTTCCGGGGCCGAGGCCGAGTCCGAGCCATAGGGTCGGGCAAGGCGGAGTTCGTCGTCTTCCGGGGCCGAGGCCGAGTCCGAGCCCTGGGGTCGGGCGAGGCGGAGTTCGTCGTCTTCCGGGGCCGAGGCCGAGTCCAAGCCCTAGGGTCGGGCGAGGCGGAGTTCGTCATCTTCCGGGGCCGAGGCCGAGTCCGAGCCCTGGGGTCGGGCGAGGCGGAGTTCGTCGTCTTCCGGGGCCGAGGCCGAGTCCGAGCCCTGGGGTCGGGCGAGGCGGAGTTTTCTATGGCGCTCGAGGCCGGACTTGGCTGCTGTCAGCCTGTAACACCCCAAAATCATAATTTTGGGTTTAGAAAAAAAATTCCATTAAAAGTGTATCTTTCTAAAAATATGTAATAATAATAAATAATTAGATAATACCAAAAGTTTGGCTATTCAAAATTAGATCTAAACTTTTAAAGCTAAACTTTAAGTTGAAACTCCAAAAGAAAAAAAAGAAATATTCTCTATTATTTAAGGATTATTCTGTTATTAGACGAGTCTAAAAAACCTTTCTAAATAAGTTAAATATCTCCTAATACAGATTCGATACTAAGAAGTTATGTTCCCTTAAATAAATAAATGTTGAAGTCTATTTATGAACTTTTAATTCGCCTACAGATTCAAACTAATACTTTCCTGAATAATGTGTGGGTTCCATACTTGAAACATTTGCCTAAATAAATTAATAATAAACGCCTTGCATCCATGCTTAACTTTTGACTGTGTATAGAGTTTGGAATATGAAATTTTAGGAACCCAAACTCGAATTAAATTAGGATATTTAAAATAGAAATTAGGAAGGAACTAAAATAGAAAAGAAAAAGGCAAGAAACTTACCCACTCGGCCCAATCCCAAATTGTACAGCCGGCTCACACATTGCCATACGTGCAAATTCTTTTTTCCCCTTTTCTTTATTCTAATGGCCGCAACTGGATGGGACATCATCCGTTGTTTTTTTCTCACGTGTCACTGACCATGGGACCCTCCCTTGAACTGTTACTAGCCTTCTCATCGTGTTCCACTTATGTGCGAGCATAATAGACCGGAGGTTGTTAGGATTTGGAGGAGCAGATCTTAACAAACTCGACCGGCTCCATGCAGGATATGATTCCATTAGAGTATAAAACCAGACTTTCCCCCACAATCCTTACCATCACACCATCCAGCAGATCACCTCCAGGCTCCTGGATCGACATAGATCAAAGCAAATTTGTTAGGATCTGTGAACGGAGCGAATCCCAATCCTAACAAACCCATCCACCATCATCGGAGTTTTTGGCTCCGCTTGTATATAACACAACCAAGGTTTTTTTTCCTTGCTTCATCAAACCAGCGTGCGAGAAACTAGGCTGCACCACGGAAGCCACCTGGGAAACCAAAACCTCACCAAGCGCGGACGAAGGGAGAGAGAGAGTTAGGAGATAGAGTCAGATACCGCTACTGCATCCCACACGAGGAGCTTCATCGCCGAGCTGATGCGTCGTGATCTGCCTCTACTACCAAGGTCAACGCAGGTAAGAAGTCTTCTATTGAATTCGCCCCTCTCTGCTCTATAGTTCACCGATACTTGGTCTGGGTGGATCGCGTGGTCGTCGGGGGCTGCGCGGGTGCTGCCGTACTCAGAGCCAGAGGAAGAAGACGATCTCGCGACCGTACGATCCGGATTGTGTGATGGGGATTAGATACTAACGTTTTAAAATCATGAGCGTCCGATTCTAATCGAACGGTTGGGGGAAGTAGCTGATACCCCTTCGCGACTCATGATCTGGGTCATCGGATCTTGATCCGGTGGTCTATATTTCATACCGGTTCATAAAGGTTAAAATCTAATCGCGACCATTGGCTTTTGATCGGATGGTGCAGATTAGCGCGTACCCCTTCGGCCTGGCCTTTTTGCATATGAGCCCTTATAGAATACAGAAACCAACCCGCCGTCCATATTCATTATTCACTGAGTCTTAGAAAACTTCAGTTTAGGCCCCTGACTTTTCCAGGATTTGACGCGCAGTCCAGATAACAGAGAAATTAGATAATTAATATTAGAAATTGATTTTTAGTATAAAAATAAATCTTAAAACTTGTATAATTCATATTTAATTCATTTTAACTCCAAATTGAGTCATTCCAGTTGCAATAATTTTATTTTAATATTGTATATCAACTAGTAACACTGTTTAGCCATGAAACTTGAAGCAAAATTGTTCATTTGAATTAATCTGTTCTAGGTGCTTAATAACTTCAGAAATTCATAACTAAATAACTATAACTCCAAATTTAGTGATTCTTGTTCCTACGATCTCGTAGCAATGCGTAGATTATTATTATTCAGTTTGTACTTATGTTTGGTGTAATGTTAATTTTGCCTATACAATGTTTGTTTGTATTGCTACGATTAGAGCGGGGTCACGTGTCATCTGAAGAGCAAGTTGGTACCTGGATTCTCAAGGCCCAGGCAAGTTGTGCCCTTGATCACTTCTTTTTACCCACTCATGTTCTAATTAATCATAATGATCTGCATAGGTTAATTTTGATGGGACCCAATAGGTTACCCTAGTTTGACTATCCTTATACCTTGTTCACCACTTAATCTTTGGGTAGTACTTGCTATCGCTTTATGTGGTTTTGGGTATAGAGATACACATTACTATTCATGATTATACTTTTATTATCAGTTGTTGTTTACTGTTCATGTTAAGATCATTATGTTAATTGGAACATGGAGAACCACCCGGGAAAACAGTGCTACCACAAGGGAGGAATGGGACCCCTTGGCTGATTAATTAGGAAAGCTAGTGGAAGACTACCTTACCCGAAAGGGGCAAGGGCAGTAGGGGAGTGGTCAGTGTAGGGAGGCCCTCGGGAGGATTTTGCTGCGATGGCGGTCCTGCAAGGGATTCCTGCATTGGAACTTCCTATAAACTGTAGCGGGTTTTCTGAAGCTAGTGGAACTTTGTAAAGGCCTCGTAGTGTTACCCTGCCTCGCCTCCTCGGTAGAGGTGTATGGGATTGGCCGTCTCTTGGCAGATGGGTGACACGACTTGTGGGTAAAGATGCGCAACCTCTGCAGAGTGTAAAACTGGTATACTAGCCGTGCTCACGGTCAAGAGCAGCTCGGACACTCACATGATTAAATTATGGAACTTAAACTCAATTTGTCATATGCATTGCATCGCAGGTGAGGTTGTTATTTTTGTTCTACTATTTAATTGGGTTGGTATTTACTTATACTTAGTAACTGCTAATAAAATTTTGACCAACTTTAAAAGTAATGCTCAGCTTCAACCATCCTCTTTGGTAAGCCTTACACTTCATGAGCTCCCACCTTTGGCGAGTTCATGCACATTATTCCCCACAACTTGTTGAGCTATGAACGTATGTGAGCTCACTCTTGCTGTCTCACACCCCCCACAGGTCAAGAACAGGTACCACAGGATGAAGCGCATGGAGGATGCTGTAATGTGTTCGTGAGAGATCTAGGCCGTCGTCTCCCAGTCAACTTTGGGTTGCTGGACCGTTGTCTCCTTATAATGTAATTATTTATTTTGTATAGAACTCCTGTTATATATAAAGATGTGACATTCGATCCTGTGCCACTATACATCATATGTGTGAGACTTGGTCCCAGCATACCTGGTGTTTATGTTCGCGCCCGGGTCTTGGTGCCCCGAAACCCGGGTGTGACAGAAGTGGTATCAGAGGAATGTTGACTGTAGGACGAAACCTAGATAGAAATGGACAACCATTATCTACTTACTTTACTACTCTGATTTTTTTTCTAAACTTTCCTTAATCTTTTCTCATCTAATTCCGCTTACTCTGATTATTCTTATCTTTTCTTTCCAAAGACAAATGTGGATTTCACACTTTGAAATCCCGTACCTAAAGTGACCTTTAGGAATAGGAGACCTACTCTTAGGAACAAAAAAAACTATTTTTATAGGTATCTATACGCTTGAGTGTTTGTTCTTATGACACTTGTCTGATTTGGATCTTTGATTGAGTGTGATGAGTTGTGGAGTAATGTCCACAATTGCATCTACATATACTTAGGCATATATATATAACTAATCAAACTTAGATTGTCCCTCATAAAAAAAAAAATCTATCTAATCTCAATAGATCCATCTTATCTTAAAAGATACCCTCTTACCTTAATAGATTCATCTCATCTTGAAAAGATGTTATCTTATCTTAATAGATCTAACTGACCTCATATCTTAAACGCTCTAATCTAGATCCCATCTAATCTAATACGATCCAATCTAAAGTAAGTTATCTAATATGTTAGTTAATCTTGGTGAAATAGATTAGACTCTACTTCTATAGTATTGTTTTAACCTAAAATTGGTGCCCTGTACTAAACTGGTCGTATACAACCAACCTGACCTACATGTTGGGTTGCATAACCTACCTAACCCGACCTAAAAGCAAAACAACAAGACAGATTCTGCTTAAACTTATTTAACTCATAACCACCTACTAACCTATTTTGTTTACCTACGAAACTGCCTTAACCACATATCCCTAATTTGGATAACAACTTCAAGAACGAAGACCGAAGAGGATCAACATCATCAAGAAAGGATAAGCACCAACTAAAGTCTTCAAAGATCAAGTTGAATCGCCAGCGGAATCAGGACCCACAGTTCTGGATGAAGTCTTTCCTTATTATACTCTTCCTTGCCACAACCTATACTTGCCATAATCGTACACCATCTCACATAATAGATGGCTAGACATATATATCTATATTTTCCAAATCATCTACTAGCGAGTATAAAAAAACTTGAAACAAAACTTTTAATTCCTAAACCAAACTGGTTGCATCCCTTTTCTACTAATCTCGAGGACGAGATTATTTTTAAGGGGGGTAGAATTTGTAACACCCCAAAATCATAATTTTGGGTTTAGAAAAAAAAATTCCATTAAAAGTGTATCTTTCTAAAAATATGTAATAATAATAAATAATTAGATAATACCAAAAGTTTGGCTATTCAAAATTAGATCTAAACTTTTAAAGCTAAACTTTAAGTTGAAACTCCAAAAGAAAAAAAAGAAATATTCTCTATTATTTAAGGATTATTCTGTTATTAGACGAGTCTAAAAAACCTTTCTAAATAAGTTAAATATCTCCTAATACAGATTCGATACTAAGAAGTTATGTTCCCTTAAATAAATAAATGTTGAAGTCTATTTATGAACTTTTAATTCGCCTACAGATTCAAACTAATACTTTCCTGAATAATGTGTGGGTTCCATACTTGAAACATTTGCCTAAATAAATTAATAATAAACGCCTTGCATCCATGCTTAACTTTTGACTGTGTATAGAGTTTGGAATATGAAATTTTAGGAACCCAAACTCGAATTAAATTAGGATATTTAAAATAGAAATTAGGAAGGAACTAAAATAGAAAAGAAAAAGGCAAGAAACTTACCCACTCGGCCCAATCCCAAATTGTACAGCCGGCTCACACATTGCCATACGTGCAAATTCTTTTTTTTTCCCTTTTCTTTATTCTAATGGCCGCAACTGGATGGGACATCATCCGTTGTTTTTTTTCTCACGTGTCACTGACCATGGGACCCTCCCTTGAACTGTTACTAGCCTTCTCATCGTGTTCCACTTATGTGCGAGCATAATAGACCGGAGGTTGTTAGGATTTGGAGGAGCAGATCTTAACAAACTCGACCGGCTCCATGCAGGATATGATTCCATTAGAGTATAAAACCAGACTTTCCCCCACAATCCTTACCATCACACCATCCAGCAGATCACCTCCAGGCTCCTGGATCGACATAGATCAAAGCAAATTTGTTAGGATCTGTGAACGGAGCGAATCCCAATCCTAACAAACCCATCCACCACCATCGGAGTTTTTGGCTCCGCTTGTATATAACACAACCAAGGTTTTTTTTTCCTTGCTTCATCAAACCAGCGTGCGAGAAACTAGGCTGCACCACGGAAGCCACCTGGGAAACCAAAACCTCACCAAGCGCGGACGAAGGGAGAGAGAGAGTTAGGAGATAGAGTCAGATACCGCTACTGCATCCCACACGAGGAGCTTCATCGCCGAGCTGATGCGTCGTGATCTGCCTCTACTACCAAGGTCAACGCAGGTAAGAAGTCTTCTATTGAATTCGCCCCTCTCTGCTCTATAGTTCACCGATACTTGGTCTGGGTGGATCGCGTGGTCGTCGGGGGCTGCGCGGGTGCTGCCGTACTCAGAGCCAGAGGAAGAAGACGATCTCGCGACCGTACGATCCGGATTGTGTGATGGGGATTAGATACTAACGTTTTAAAATCATGAGCGTCCGATTCTAATCGAACGGTTGGGGGAAGTAGCTGATACCCCTTCGCGACTCATGATCTGGGTCATCGGATCTTGATCCGGTGGTCTATATTTCATACCGGTTCATAAAGGTTAAAATCTAATCGCGACCATTGGCTTTTGATCGGATGGTGCAGATTAGCGCGTACCCCTTCGGCCTGGCCTTTTTGCATATGAGCCCTTATAGAATACAGAAACCAACCCGCCGTCCATATTCATTATTCACTGAGTCTTAGAAAACTTCAGTTTAGGCCCCTGACTTTTCCAGGATTTGACGCGCAGTCCAGATAACAAAGAAATTAGATAATTAATATTAGAAATTGATTTTTAGTATAAAAATAAATCTTAAAACTTGTATAATTCATATTTAATTCATTTTAACTCCAAATTGAGTCATTCCAGTTGCAATAATTTTATTTTAATATTGTATATCAACTAGTAACACTGTTTAGCCATGAAACTTGAAGCAAAATTGTTCATTTGAATTAATCTGTTCTAGGTGCTTAATAACTTCAGAAATTCATAACTAAATAACTATAACTCCAAATTTAGTGATTCTTGTTCCTACGATCTCGTAGCAATGCGTAGATTATTATTATTCAGTTTGTACTTATGTTTGGTGTAATGTTAATTTTGCCTATACAATGTTTGTTTGTATTGCTACGATTAGAGCGGGGTCACGTGTCATCTGAAGAGCAAGTTGGTACCTGGATTCTCAAGGCCCAGGCAAGTTGTGCCCTTGATCACTTCTTTTTACCCACTCATGTTCTAATTAATCATAATGATCTGCATAGGTTAATTTTGATGGGACCCAATAGGTTACCCTAGTTTGACTATCCTTATACCTTGTTCACCACTTAATCTTTGGGTAGTACTTGCTATCGCTTTATGTGGTTTTGGGTATAGAGATACACATTACTATTCATGATTATACTTTTATTATCAGTTGTTGTTTACTGTTCATGTTAAGATCATTATGTTAATTGGAACATGGAGAACCACCCGGGAAAACAGTGCTACCACAAGGGAGGAATGGGACCCCTTGGCTGATTAATTAGGAAAGCTAGTGGAAGACTACCTTACCCGAAAGGGGCAAGGGCAGTAGGGGAGTGGTCAGTGTAGGGAGGCCCTCGGGAGGATTTTGCTGCGATGGCGGTCCTGCAAGGGATTCCTGCATTGGAACTTCCTATAAACTGTAGCGGGTTTTCTGAAGCTAGTGGAACTTTGTAAAGGCCTCGTAGTGTTACCCTGCCTCGCCTCCTCGGTAGAGGTGTATGGGATTGGCCGTCTCTTGGCAGATGGGTGACACGACTTGTGGGTAAAGATGCGCAACCTCTGCAGAGTGTAAAACTGGTATACTAGCCGTGCTCACGGTCAAGAGCAGCTCGGACACTCACATGATTAAATTATGGAACTTAAACTCAATTTGTCATATGCATTGCATCGCAGGTGAGGTTGTTATTTTTGTTCTACTATTTAATTGGGTTGGTATTTACTTATACTTAGTAACTGCTAATAAAATTTTGACCAACTTTAAAAGCAATGCTCAGCTTCAACCATCCTCTTTGGTAAGCCTTACACTTCATGAGCTCCCACCTTTGGCGAGTTCATGCACATTATTCCCCACAACTTGTTGAGCTATGAACGTATGTGAGCTCACTCTTGCTGTCTCACACCCCCCACAGGTCAAGAACAGGTACCACAGGATGAAGCGCATGGAGGATGCTGTAATGTGTTCGTGAGAGATCTAGGCCGTCGTCTCCCAGTCAACTTTGGGTTGCTGGACCGTTGTCTCCTTATAATGTAATTATTTATTTTGTATAGAACTCCTGTTATATATAAAGATGTGACATTCGATCCTGTGCCACTATACATCATATGTGTGAGACTTGGTCCCAGCATACCTGGTGTTTATGTTCGCGCCCGGGTCTTGGTGCCCCGAAACCCGGGTGTGACAGAAGTGGTATCAGAGGAATGTTGACTGTAGGACGAAACCTAGATAGAAATGGACAACCATTATCTACTTACTTTACTACTCTGATTTTTTTTTCTAAACTTTCCTTAATCTTTTCTCATCTAATTCCGCTTACTCTGATTATTCTTATCTTTTCTTTCCAAAGACAAATGTGGATTTCACACTTTGAAATCCCGTACCTAAAGTGACCTTTAGGAATAGGAGACCTACTCTTAGGAACAAAAAAAAACTATTTTTATAGGTATCTATACGCTTGAGTGTTTGTTCTTATGACACTTGTCTGATTTGGATCTTTGATTGAGTGTGATGAGTTGTGGAGTAATGTCCACAATTGCATCTACATATACTTAGGCATATATATATAACTAATCAAACTTAGATTGTCCCTCATAAAAAAAAATCTATCTAATCTCAATAGATCCATCTTATCTTAAAAGATACCCTCTTACCTTAATAGATTCATCTCATCTTGAAAAGATGTTATCTTATCTTAATAGATCTAACTGACCTCATATCTTAAACGCTCTAATCTAGATCCCATCTAATCTAATACGATCCAATCTAAAGTAAGTTATCTAATATGTTAGTTAATCTTGGTGAAATAGATTAGACTCTACTTCTATAGTCTTGTTTTAACCTAAAATTGGTGCCCTGTACTAAACTGGTCGTATACAACCAACCTGACCTACATGTTGGGTTGCATAACCTACCTAACCCGACCTAAAAGCAAAACAACAAGACAGATTCTGCTTAAACTTATTTAACTCATAACCACCTACTAACCTATTTTGTTTACCTACGAAACTGCCTTAACCACATATCCCTAATTTGGATAACAACTTCAAGAACGAAGACCGAAGAGGATCAACATCATCAAGAAAGGATAAGCACCAACTAAAGTCTTCAAAGATCAAGTTGAATCGCCAGCGGAATCAGGACCCACAGTTCTGGATGAAGTCTTTCCTTATTATACTCTTCCTTGCCACAACCTATACTTGCCATAATCGTACACCATCTCACATAATAGATGGCTAGACATATATATCTATATTTTCCAAATCATCTACTAGCGAGTATAAAAAAACTTGAAACAAAACTTTTAATTCCTAAACCAAACTGGTTGCATCCCTTTTCTACTAATCTCGAGGACGAGATTATTTTTAAGGGGGGTAGAATTTGTAACACCCCAAAATCATAATTTTGGGTTTAGAAAAAAAATTCCATTAAAAGTGTATCTTTCTAAAAATATGTAATAATAATAAATAATTAGATAATACCAAAAGTTTGGCTATTCAAAATTAGATCTAAACTTTTAAAGCTAAACTTTAAGTTGAAACTCCAAAAGAAAAAAAAGAAATATTCTCTATTATTTAAGGATTATTCTGTTATTAGACGAGTCTAAAAAACCTTTCTAAATAAGTTAAATATCTCCTAATACAGATTCGATACTAAGAAGTTATGTTCCCTTAAATAAATAAATGTTGAAGTCTATTTATGAACTTTTAATTCGCCTACAGATTCAAACTAATACTTTCCTGAATAATGTGTGGGTTCCATACTTGAAACATTTGCCTAAATAAATTAATAAAAAACGCCTTGCATCCATGCTTAACTTTTGACTGTGTATAGAGTTTGGAATATGAAATTTTAGGAACCCAAACTCGAATTAAATTAGGATATTTAAAATAGAAATTAGGAAGGAACTAAAATAGAAAAGAAAAAGGCAAGAAACTTACCCACTCGGCCCAATCCCAAATTGTACAGCCGGCTCACACATTGCCATATGTGCAAATTCTTTTTTTTCCCCTTTTCTTTATTCTAATGGCCGCAACTGGATGGGACATCATCCGTTGTTTTTTTTCTCACGTGTCACTGACCATGGGACCCTCCCTTGAACTGTTACTAGCCTTCTCATCGTGTTCCACTTATGTGCGAGCATAATAGACCGGAGGTTGTTAGGATTTGGAGGAGCAGATCTTAACAAACTCGACCGGCTCCATGCAGGATATGATTCCACTAGAGTATAAAACCAGACTTTCCCCCACAATCCTTACCATCACACCATCCAGCAGATCACCTCCAGGCTCCTGGATCGACATAGATCAAAGCAAATTTGTTAGGATCTGTGAACGGAGCGAATCCCAATCCTAACAAACCCATCCACCATCATCGGAGTTTTTGGCTCCGCTTGTATATAACACAACCAAGGTTTTTTTTTCCTTGCTTCATCAAACCAGCGTGCGAGAAACTAGGCTGCACCACGGAAGCCACCTGGGAAACCAAAACCTCACCAAGCGCGGACGAAGGGAGAGAGAGAGTTAGGAGATAGAGTCAGATACCGCTACTGCATCCCACACGAGGAGCTTCATCGCCGAGCTGATGCGTCGTGATCTGCCTCTACTACCAAGGTCAACGCAGGTAAGAAGTCTTCTATTGAATTCGCCCCTCTCTGCTCTATAGTTCACCGATACTTGGTCTGGGTGGATCGCGTGGTCGTCGGGGGCTGCGCGGGTGCTGCCGTACTCAGAGCCAGAGGAAGAAGACGATCTCGCGACCGTACGATCCGGATTGTGTGATGGGGATTAGATACTAACGTTTTAAAATCATGAGCGTCCGATTCTAATCGAACGGTTGGGGGAAGTAGCTGATACCCCTTCGCGACTCATGATCTGGGTCATCGGATCTTGATCCGGTGGTCTATATTTCATACCGGTTCATAAAGGTTAAAATCTAATCGCGACCATTGGCTTTTGATCGGATGGTGCAGATTAGCGCGTACCCCTTCGGCCTGGCCTTTTTGCATATGAGCCCTTATAGAATACAGAAACCAACCCGCCGTCCATATTCATTATTCACTGAGTCTTAGAAAACTTCAGTTTAGGCCCCTGACTTTTCCAGGATTTGACGCGCAGTCCAGATAACAGAGAAATTAGATAATTAATATTAGAAATTGATTTTTAGTATAAAAATAAATCTTAAAACTTGTATAATTCATATTTAATTCATTTTAACTCCAAATTGAGTCATTCCAGTTGCAATAATTTTATTTTAATATTGTATATCAACTAGTAACACTGTTTAGCCATGAAACTTGAAGCAAAATTGTTCATTTGAATTAATCTGTTCTAGGTGCTTAATAACTTCAGAAATTCATAACTAAATAACTATAACTCCAAATTTAGTGATTCTTGTTCCTACGATCTCGTAGCAATGCGTAGATTATTATTATTCAGTTTGTACTTATGTTTGGTGTAATGTTAATTTTGCCTATACAATGTTTGTTTGTATTGCTACGATTAGAGCGGGGTCACGTGTCATCTGAAGAGCAAGTTGGTACCTGGATTCTCAAGGCCCAGGCAAGTTGTGCCCTTGATCACTTCTTTTTACCCACTCATGTTCTAATTAATCATAATGATCTGCATAGGTTAATTTTGATGGGACCCAATAGGTTACCCTAGTTTGACTATCCTTATACCTTGTTCACCACTTAATCTTTGGGTAGTACTTGCTATCGCTTTATGTGGTTTTGGGTATAGAGATACACATTACTATTCATGATTATACTTTTATTATCAGTTGTTGTTTACTGTTCATGTTAAGATCATTATGTTAATTGGAACATGGAGAACCACCCGGGAAAACAGTGCTACCACAAGGGAGGAATGGGACCCCTTGGCTGATTAATTAGGAAAGCTAGTGGAAGACTACCTTACCCGAAAGGGGCAAGGGCAGTAGGGGAGTGGTCAGTGTAGGGAGGCCCTCGGGAGGATTTTGCTGCGATGGCGGTCCTGCAAGGGATTCCTGCATTGGAACTTCCTATAAACTGTAGCGGGTTTTCTGAAGCTAGTGGAACTTTGTAAAGGCCTCGTAGTGTTACCCTGCCTCGCCTCCTCGGTAGAGGTGTATGGGATTGGCCGTCTCTTGGCAGATGGGTGACACGACTTGTGGGTAAAGATGCGCAACCTCTGCAGAGTGTAAAACTGGTATACTAGCCGTGCTCACGGTCAAGAGCAGCTCGGACACTCACATGATTAAATTATGGAACTTAAACTCAATTTGTCATATGCATTGCATCGCAGGTGAGGTTGTTATTTTTGTTCTACTATTTAATTGGGTTGGTATTTACTTATACTTAGTAACTGCTAATAAAATTTTGACCAACTTTAAAAGCAATGCTCAGCTTCAACCATCCTCTTTGGTAAGCCTTACACTTCATGAGCTCCCACCTTTGGCGAGTTCATGCACATTATTCCCCACAACTTGTTGAGCTATGAACGTATGTGAGCTCACTCTTGCTGTCTCACACCCCCCCACAGGTCAAGAACAGGTACCACAGGATGAAGCGCATGGAGGATGCTGTAATGTGTTCGTGAGAGATCTAGGCCGTCGTCTCCCAGTCAACTTTGGGTTGCTGGACCGTTGTCTCCTTATAATGTAATTATTTATTTTGTATAGAACTCCTGTTATATATAAAGATGTGACATTCGATCCTGTGCCACTATACATCATATGTGTGAGACTTGGTCCCAGCATACCTGGTGTTTATGTTCGCGCCCGGGTCTTGGTGCCCCGAAACCCGGGTGTGACACAGCCTCACTCTGTCGAGTGGCACAGCAGTCGGAGCGGCGCAGGCGGCACTGTCCTCTTGTCAGGCCGGTCAATGGAGCGGCGAAGTGACTGCGGTCACTTCGGCTCTGTCGACTGAAGGGCGCGCGCCAGGAAAAGGTGTCAGGCCTTCCTTGCATTAAATGCTCATGTGATATGGTCGGTCGCCGTGGCGATTTGGCCAAGGTTGCTTCTTGGCGAAGGCTGGGCCTCGGGCGAGCCGAAGGTGTGTCCGTTGCTTGAGGGGGCCCTCGGGCGAGACGTAAATCCTTCGGGGTCGGCTACCCTTGCCCGAGGCTGGGCTCGGGCGAGGCGAGATCGTGTCCCTTGAGCGGACCGAGCCTTGACTTAATCGCACCCATCAGGCCTTTGCAGCTTTGTGCTGATGGGGGTTACCAGCTGAGATTAGGAGTCTTGGGGGTACCCCTAATTATGGTCCCCGACAATTAGCAATTAGAAAATCTCTAAGGCATTCATACCATGCTCTTGGGGCTTGCTTAAGTCCATAGAGCGCCTTAGAGAGCTTACACACATGGTCGGGGTACCGTTCATCCTCAAAGCCAGGGGGTTGCTTTATGTACACCTCCTCCTTGATTGGCCCGTTGAGGAAAGCGCTCTTCACATCCATTTGGAACAATCTGAAGGAATGGTGAGCGGCATAGGCTAATAGAATGCGAATAGATTCTAGGCTAGCCACAGGAGCAAAAGTCTCCTCGAAATCCAAACCTGCGACTTGGGCATAACCTTTTGCCACAAGTCGAGCCTTGTTCCTTGTCACCACTCTGTGCTCATCTTGCTTGTTGCAGAACACCCACTTGGTTCCCACAACGTTTTGCTTTGGACGTGGCACCAGGGTCCAAACTTCATTTCGCTTGAAGTTATTGAGCTCTTCCTGCATGGCCAATACCCAGTCCAGATCTAGCAAGGCCTATTCTACCCTGAAAGGCTCAATAGAAGAGACAAATGAGTAATGCTCACAAAAATTAGCTAATCTAGAGAGAGTAGTTACTCCCTTGCTTATATCACCCAAAATCTGATCGACGGGATGATTCCTTTGAATCGTCGCTCGGATTTGAGTGGGAGGGGCCTGTGGTGCTTCTTCTTCCACAACTTGGTCTTCGTGTGCTCCCCCTTGATCACACGTCTCATCTTGAGGAACCTGTTCATCATCTTGAGTTGGGGGGTGCACCGTCGTTGAGGAAGAAGGTTGATCTTGCTCTTTGTGTTCTTGTGGTCGCACATTTCTAATCGCCATGGTGTGAATTGCGTCCGTTGGAACAACATCTTCATCTACATCATCAAGATCAACTTGCTCTCTTGGAGAGCCATTAGTTTCATCAAATACAACGTCGCTAGAGACTTCAACCAAACCCAATGATTTGTTGAAGACTCTATACGCCTTTGTATTTGAGTCATAACCTAACAAAAACCCTTCTACAACTTTGGGAGCAAATTTGGAGTTCCTACCTTTCTTCACAAGAATGTAACATTTGCTCCCAAATACACGAAAATATGAAACGTTGGGTTTGTTACCGGTTAGAAGTTCGTACGACGTCTTCTTGAGGAGGCGATGAAGGTAGACCCGGTTTATGGCGTGGCAAGCTGTGTTCACAGCTTCCGACCAAAACTGCTCGGGCGTCTTGAATTCTCCAAGCATCGTCCTTGTCATGTCTATAAGCGTCATGTTCTTCCTCTCTACCACACCGTTTTGTTGTGGTGTGTAGGGAGCGGAGAACTCGTGCTTGATTCCTTCCTCCTCAAGGTACTCCTCCACTTGAAGATTCTTGAACTCAGACCCGTTGTCGCTCCTTATCTTTTTCACCTTGAGCTCAAATTCATTTTGAGCTCTCCTTAGGAAGCGCTTAAGGGTCCCTTGGGTTTCTGATTTATCCTGCAAAAAGAATACCCAAGTGAAGCGGGAAAAATCATCAACAATAACAAGACATACTTACTTCCCCCGATGCTAAGGTAGGCGACGGGTCCGAAGAGGTCCATATGAAGTAGCTCTAGAGGTCTTGACGTGGTCATCACGTTCTTGCTGTGATGAGTACTTCCCACCTGTTTTCCTGCTTGGCAAGCTGCACAAGGTCTATCCTTTTCGAAAGAAACATTGGTTAGACCTAACACGTGTTCTCCCTTTAGAAGTTTTTGAAGGTTCTTCATCCCAACATGTGCTAAACGACGATGCCACAGCCAGCCCATGCTAGTCTTAGCAATTAAGCATGCATCTAGTTCGGCCTCCTCCTTCGAAAAATCAACTAAATAGAGTTTGTCGTCTAGTACACCCTTAAAAGCTAATGAACCATCAATCCTTCTAAAGACAGACACATCTACATTGGTAAATAAGCAATTGTAGCCCATATTACATAGTTGACTAGCGAACAACAAGTTATACCCGAGCGATTCAACTAAGAACACATTAGATATGGAATGCTCGGAAGAAATAGCTATCTTCCCTAGACCTTTAACCTTGCCTTGGTTCCCATCTCCAAAGATGATCGAATCTTGGGAATCTTTGCTCTTGATGTAGGAAGTGAACATCTTCTTCTCCCCCGTCATGTGGTTTGTGCATCTGCTGTTGATAACCCAGCTTGATCCCCCGGATGCATAAACCTGCAAGGCAAATTAGGCTTGGGTCTTAGGTACCCAACTCTTGTTGGGTCCTACAAGGTTAGTTACAATATCATTTGGAACCCAAATGCAAGTCTTGTCTCCCTTGCATTTGGCCCCCAACTTCCTAGCAACCACTTTCTTATTTTTACATGAAAGTACAAAATTGGTGTTGCAGGCATGAAAAACAGTAGCAGATTCATTAGGCATTTTCTTAGGCACATGATGGATAACATTTCCCCTCCTAGGCCTACTTCTACTATGCACAAAAGTAGAACTTGAAGCAATCATAGCATGTGAGTCAAAAGTACTATGAAAATTTCTAAAATATTTTCTATCATGGTACATGAAAGCATGATTCTTTTGACTACTACTAGCCATAGGGGGCCTTCCCTTTCTCTTTGTTGGGAATGGAAGTCCTTTGACTTGTTAAGTTCTTGGCTTCCTTTCGAAAGCCAAGCCCATCCTTAATAGAGGGGTGTCTACCAATAGTGTAGACATCCCTTGCAAATTTTAGTTTATCAAAGTCACTTTTGCAAGTCTTAAGTTGGGCATTAAGACTTGCCACTTCATCATTTAATTTTGTAATAGAAGTAAAGTGCTCAACACATGCATCAATATCGAAATCCTTACACCTATTACAAATCACAACGTGCTCTACACAAGGACTAGATTTATTAACTACTTCTAGCTTAGCATTTAAATCATCATTCAAGGTCTTCAAGCTAGAAATAGATTCATTGCAAATAGATAACTCAGAAGCTAGTAATTCATTTCTTTTAATCTCTAAGGCAAGAGACTTTTGACCACTAATAAATTTGTCATGTTCCTCATACAAAATGTCCTCTTGCCTCTCTAGTAGTCTATCTTTTTCATTCAAGGCATCAATCAACTCATTAATCTTTTCTACTTTAGCTCTATCTAATCCTTTGAACAAGCTAGTGTAATCTACTTCATCATCACTAGAGTCCTCATCACTGGAAGTAGAGTACTTGGGAGTTTCACGAATGCTTACCTTTTTATCCTTTGCCATGAGGCAGGTGTGGCGTTCGTTGGGGAAGAGAAAGGACTTGTTGAAGGCTGAGGCAGCGAGTCCTTCGTCGTCGGAATCAGAAGATGAGCAGTCCGAGTCCCATTCCTTTCCAATGTGTGCCTCGCCCTTTGCCTTCCTATAGCTCTTTTGCTTCTCTTTCTTCCCGCCCTTTCCTTGTTCCTGGTCACTAGAGTTATCGGGACAATTTGCTATAAAATGACCAGTCTTACCGCATTTGAAGCAGGAGCGCTTTCCCTTTGCCTTGTTCTTGTTTGAGTATTCCTTGCGTCCTTTCAATGCAGTCTTGAAGCGCTTTATGATTAGAGCCATCTCATCCTCGTTTAGTCCGGCCACCTCAACTTGTGCCACCTTGCTAGGTAGCGTCTCCCTGCTGCTTGTTGCTTTGAGAGCAACGGTTTGAGGCTCGTAGATGGGCATTGGGCCATTCAATGCCTCATCAACGTATCTTGCTTCCTTGATCATCATACGCCCGCTTACAAACTTTCCAAGTATTTCTTTGGGCGTCATCTTTGTGTACCTAGGATTCTCACGGATTGAGTTCACAAGATGAGGATCAAGAACAGTGAAGGACCTGAGCATAAGTCGGACGACGTCGTGGTCCGTCCATCTCGTGCTTCCATAGCTCCTGATTTTGTTGACCAGGGTCTTGAGCCTGTTGTACGTTTGTGTTGGCTCCTCTCCCCTGATCATTGCGAACCTTCCCAGTTTGCCTTCCACCAACTCCATCTTGGTGATCATGGTGGCGCCGTTCCCCTCATGAGAAATCTTGAGGGTGTCCCAAATTTGCTTGGCGTTATCCAAGCCGCTCACCTTGTGGTACTCGTCCCTGCACAAGGATGCTAGCAAAACAGTGGTAGCTTGTGCATTTTTATGGATTTGCTCATTAATGAAAACGGGGTTGTCAGTACTATCAAAAAGCATTCTGTTTTCAACAATCTCCCAAATACTTGGATGGAGAGAGAATAGGTGACTACGCATTTTGTGACTCCAAAATGAGTGGTCTTCTCCATCAAAGTGCGGAGGTTTCCCAAGTGGAATTGAAAGTAAATGAGCATTGGAGTTAAACGGAATACGAGAATAATCAAAAGAAAAGTTTGAGTTAACCGGTTTCTTTTTCTCGTCGTCGTCGTCTCTTGGGGAAGAAGAAGACTCGTCGCTGTCGTAGTAGACGATCTTCTTGATGTGCCTCTTCTTCTTCCTGTCTCTTTTCTTATGACTTGAGCCAGAATCTGAGGGCTTATCATCTCTTGGCTCATTGACGATGGACTCCTTTGTCTTGTCGTTGACCACCATCCCCTTTCCCTTAGGATCCATATATTCGGGCGATTAGTCCCTTGCGTGAAGAGAACGGCTCCAATACCAATTGAGAGCACCTAGAGGGGGGGTGAATAGGTGATCCTGTAAAAATCAAATACTTGTAGCCACAAAACTTGGTTGAGAGTTAGTGCAATAGGACCAAGTGGCTAAGGACCGAGCTTTTGTGAAACTCAATGATCACAGAGAAGAACCACACAAAAGACACGGTGATTTATCCCATGGTTCAGCCAAGTATAACACCTGCCTACTCCACGTTGTGGCGTCCCAATGGACGGGGGTTGCACTCAACCCCTTTCAAGTGATCCAATGATTAGCTTGAATACCATGGTGTTTTCTTTTCTAATACTTTCTCCTGTTTGCGAGGAATCTCCACAACTTGGAGCCTCTCGCCCTTACAATTGATGATCACAAAGAAGCACAGAAGTAAGGGAGGGGAGAGCAACACACACAAGACTCAAAACAAGAACACAATCACTCACACAAAGCCACAACTTGAGCTCACAACACAACTCGAGGAGTTCTCTACTCAAATGGGGCTCAAGTCACTATCTCAAAGAATCGAATGCGCGAGAATGGAGCCTTGGTGCTTAGAAATGATCAAGGAATGCTTGGGTGTCTCCTCCATGCGCCTAGGGGCCTCTTTTATAGCCCCAAGGCAGCTAGGAGCTGTTGGAGGCAATCTGGGAAGGCAATTCTTGCCTTCTGTCGGGTGGTGCACCGGACAGTCCGGTGCACCACCGGACAGGCACTGTTCAGTGTCCGGTGCAGATCGCCTTCCTAAAATGGCACAGCCGACCGTTGCAGAGTTGTAGTCGTTGGCGCACCAGACACTGTCCGGTGCACACCGGACAGTCCGGTGCCTCCTGCCGACCGTTAAAGCGAGCCACGCGTCGCCCGCGGATTTGGCGGCCGACCATTGTGTTGGCAGCCGTTGGCTCACCGGACAGTCCGGTGCACCACCAGACAGTCCAGTGAATTATAGTCGTACGCCGCCGATGAATTCCTGAGAGTGGCTAGTTCGCCAGAAGCCAGCCTGGCGCACCGGACACTGTCCGGTGCACCACCGGACAGTCCGGTGTGCCAGACTGCGCTGAGTCTTGGCTGCTCCAGCCAAGTCTTTTCCTTTTTCTCTTTTCTCTGATTCTAGCACTTAGACAAATATATTAGTACACAAAAACCAATGTACTAAGTCTAGAATCATACCTTCTTGTTGATTTGCACTTCATTCATCATTTGGCACATAATTACTCACTCAATATGTGTTGAGCACTTAATCATCAAAATATACTAGAAATGGCCCAAGGGCACATTTCCCTTTCATGGAGGCTGCTGTCTTATGACGCACCGGACAGTCCGGTGCGCCAGCCACGTCACCAGGCCGTTGGGTTCCGACCGTTGGAGCTCTGACAAGTGGGGCCTTCTGACGCCTGCTCTGAATTCTGCGCGCGCAGTGAACACTGTTCATTGTTCCTGTACCGTTGCAGACGATCGTTGGCGCTTGGAGCCGTTGCTCCGCTTGGCACACCGGACAGTCCGGTGCTACACCGGACAGTCCGATGAATTATAGCGGAGCGGCCTCCCAAATTTCCGAAGGTGGCAAGTTCAGACTGGAACTCCCTGGTGCACCGGACACTGTCCGGTGCGCCAGACCAGGGCTGCCTTTGGGTTGTCTTTTGCTCTCTTTGTTTGAACCCTTTCTTGGTCTTTTTATTGGTTTGTTGTGAACCTTTGGCACCTGTAAAACTTATAATCTAGAGCAAACTAGTTAGTCCAATTATTTGTGTTGGGCAATTCAACCACCAAAATCATATAGGAAAAGGTGTAAGCCTATTTCCCTTTCACTTTTGAAAGTCGCCTAGAGGGGGTGAATAGGCAAATCTGAAATTTATAAAGTTTAAGCACAACTACAAGTCGGGGTTAGCGTTAGAAATATAATCGAGTCCGAAAGAGAGGGCGAAAACAAATCACAAGCAAATAAGGCGAATGACACGGTGATTTATTTTACCGAGGTTCGGTTCTTGCAAACCTACTCCCCGTTGAGGTGGTCACAAAGACCGGGTCTCTTTCAACCCTTTCCCTCTCTCAAACGCTCACTTAGACCGAGTGAGCTTCCTTCCTTGATTTCCCGGGTCACTTAGACCCCGCAAGGACCACCACACAATTGGTGTCTCTTGCTTCGCTTACAAGGCTTTGAGAGTTAGAATGAGAGAAAAAAGAAAGCCAACCAAACAACAAGAACAACAAAAGAACACAAGTCGATCTTCTCACAAGTCCTAAAAACTAGAGTTGAATTGTGGACTTTGATTTGATCGGAGGCTTTGATTTGTGTCTTGGAGTGTTGTGTATTGCTCTTGTATTGAATGAGGAGAAGTGAATGTTTGGGTGCCTTGAAGAGTGGTGGTTGGGGGTATTTATAGCCCCAACCACTAAAATAGTCGTTGGGGAACTCTGCTGTCGACGGGCGCACCGGACAGTCCGGTGCCCCACCGGATCCTGTCCGGTGCGCCAGTCACGTCACCCAACCGTTGGGTTCCACCGTTGAAGCTTCTGACAACTGGGCCCACCGGACAACACTGTTCACTGTCCAGTGCGCCATCTGACGTCTGCTCTGACTCTGCGCGTGCAGTCGTGCACTGTTCACTGTTCCTGTAGCTGTTGCAGACGATCGTTGGCGCAGTTAGCCGTTGCTCCGCTGGCACACCGGACAGTCCGGTGAATCATAGCGGAGTAGCTCCCAGAATTCCTGAAGGTGGCAAGTTCAGAGTCGATCTCCCTGGTGCACCAGACACTGTTCGGTGGTGCACCGGACACTATCCGGTGGCACATCGGACAGTCCGGTGCGCCAGACCAGGGCTGCCTTCGGTTATCTTTTGCTCTTTTTATTTGAACCCCTTCTTGGACTTTTTATTGGTTTGTGTTGAACCTTTGGCACCTGTAGAACTTATAATCTAGAGCAAACTAGTTAGTTCAATTATTTGTGTTGCGCAAGTTAACCACCAAAATCATTTTAGGAAAAGGTGTAAGCCTATTTCCCTTTCAGCTTTGCTGCAAACAGCAAGCAATTATGCATCTCTTGGGGCTGGTTCTAAGTTATCAGCATATTTGGATAGTGATACTGTCCAGAAATATGATGATGACTTTAATCTGTTGACGTGATGGTATGATCACAAACTGACCTACCCATCTCTTTTTATGTTGGCTAAGGATGTACTAACTATGCCTGTCTCTATAATTTTATCAGAAGGTGCTTTCAATCTCACTGGCAGGATTTTCGAGGAGCGTCGACTGACCTCGGAGATGGTCGAGATGCTGAAACTGCATCAAGGACTGGGAGGAAGGGAATGCAAGGACCCAACACACTGTTGAGAACAAAGAACTTGAAGACTCATTCTCTGATCTATATCTTGATGATGAACAAGTTCCAGTTGACACTCCATGGTCTTCTCATGCATCTCAATATCAGACACCTACTCATCCACAACCACATGTCGAAGACTAATCTTATTTAGCTAGTTTGATCTTATTTCAGTTGATGTGCCTGTAACTAAACTATACAACTCTAAAAATGTATGTGATGTGTAAGAACACTAAATAAGCTGTGGGTTGTACTCTTTTTTCCTATCTAGGGTTTTTTCACAAGGGTGAGTTTTTACCTAGTTAGGTTTTTAATGAGGCAGCCATTGCACTAAATAACTTAATATTAGCTATTTTAGTATGCTTTAATTGTATTTATGATTGTATGAGTTTCTGTGGCGCAGTGCTCAGGCCGGCCTTGGCACTACGGGCTGCCTGGGCCTACCGTGCCGACATAACTAAGAAGTCTTAGTGTCGTGTTTGGACCTGGATTTAGGCACTAGTGCCATGCCGGCACGGCACGGTTATTAAACGGGTCGTGCCCTAATCGTGTCGTGCAGGGGCGTGCCGGGCCGTGCCGCTTGTTTGGCCATCTATACCCCAAACCAAACGGGGCCTTAGTAATTCTTACCTTACCTTTTCACTTGTTTGCCAGAACAGGAAGTGTTGGGAGCATCATGGATGTATGAGCACCCTTTTCTACCCGAGTACTCATCAGAACTTCACAAGGTCCAACCGTCCAGGGCTCCAAAGGCATCAGCAAGCAGCATTGACTTGAGTAGCAACCACACCAACCAGATGCCACTATCGTTGCATCCCCTCGTCAACAAAACGCCCAGCAAATGCAGGTCACTTTTACCTTTGTCCATGGCCGTTATCCTGTCATCGGATAATCGTCCTTGTGCTCGCACTGAAGACAGCGAGGTTTGCTGCTGCCGGGATCGTCTTGTTGGCTGTTTTGGGAGTTTGCCAGTTTGGCCACTCGCTCTCGGCGGTTGCCGCTTGCCGGAGCCCGTAGGGAAAAGGCTGGCCGCTAGGCGCTAGCTCTCTTGCTCGTTTACCGGGCGTTTGCTGCCTCTGTATCTGGCGAGGTCCATGCACCAACTGTCTTTCTCCTTACCGGGCTGCGTGCATATGAACGTCCGGCCAGCCATTAACGCCCTTGGCCATGGCCTCCTAAATAAAGCAAACTCCTCGCCTTCGCTAATTAGCCTCCGTGTTCAACCTGGCAGCCTCCTCCTCTTCTCTCCAACCAGGAAACCACCACCACTCCATTCCTCTCCGTCGACATGGCGGCTTCCTGCCGCCACCGCCGCCGCCGTCACACGCCGCCGCAGAGCTAGCTAGCTACCGACGAAGACAAGGCGTCAATGGCCAAGGCGCCTCTGCTGCCTCTGTCGCTGCTCGTGCACGTCGTCCTCGCCGCCTCCTTTCCGGCCCCGTGCACGGCGCAGGGTCGCACCGAAAACATCTCGGCCGTCGAGGCCGCGGTCCGCGCCCGCGCGTCCGAGCTGCTCCGCGACACCACCACCAACGACACGACGCAGCCCGTCGACCTGCTGCCCCTCCCGGGCAACCTCTCCGGCGCGGGCGTCCGGGCCTGGGCGCTGCGCGTGAGCAGCAACGCGCTCTGGGCCGACGGCGTCAACGCCGCCGGTTTCGTCGTCCCGCCGCGCGTCGTGCCGGCCCCGTTCGCGCGCTGCCTCACCATCGTCTTCGAGCGCTTCACCGGCGGCTCGGCGGCCGCGTTCGCCGCGCCGCGCCTCTACGCGCTGGCCGCGCCCGTGGCCGGCTTTTTCGCGTACGACGCGGCGGCGGGGCCCGACGCCCGGGTCTCGCTCCGGGCGCTCGGCGCGCCGGTGCGCGTCGAGTTCGATGACGAGCTGTCGGCGGCGGCTCTGGACAAGGGGTTCGACGCGGCCGCCGCGCTGTGCGTGACGTTCGCGGCCAGCGGGGAGGTCGTGGCCACGTACGCCGTCACGTCGGGCTCCGCGTCCACGTGCGCGGTCACCGGCACGGGCCACTTCGGTATAGTGGTGCGGCTGCCCGAGACGCCGCCGCCAGCCTCAGCCGGGTGGTGGGCGTGGACGGTGGGTGTCGGCGCCGGTGGGGTGCTGGGAGCCAGCGTCTTGGCGCTCTCGGTGGCCGGCGCGATCAGCTGGAGCAGGAGGCGGCGATGGGAGGAGATGGAGCGGCGGGCAATGGCCGGGGAGGAACTGGGGAGGATGACGGTGCGCGGGAGCAGGATGCCATCGGCGAAGGTGGTAAGGACGCGCCCCGAGTTGGAGGAGCCCAGCACGCCGCCGTAGCCCGTAGCGGCAGGCCAGTTCCTCTCCGAGTACCACCAGCCGCTGGCGCTGAGGATTCTAACGTTTCCCTCGTTGTTTTGCCACACATGGGGTGGCCCAATCAACTAACTTTCTTGCAGTTTTCAGCGAAAAATCGTCTGCGGCGCAAGAGAAGCGTACAACTCAATTTGCATGATCCGGATTACAGATGCAGTCGAAATAGATATTTATTCTTTTGGGTCAACTTTATAGGATTGTTATTGTACAAAATGCATTTTTCATAGTACATCGGAATACTTCGTTCACTTCCATCCTTGATATGATTAACTTGTGCCAGTACTTTCTCCTTCGCAAAATAAATGAACTTCAAAATTGTTATAAATCCAATTATTTTAAATTCGATCAAATTTATAAAAAGAGCACCAATATTTATGACTTTGGCATTAGCATGACCAGATACACCATGAAATATATTTTTCACAATCTACTCACTTCATTTATTTCGGGACATTAGTATAGTATTTTCTCTGGAACTGGATACGAAATAAATGGTGACAAAGAAACCTAGGGGACCTGAGCCTGAGGATACCCACCTAGAATTATATTGCAGAAGAAAAAATAATACTCCACCGTTCTTAAATATATGACACCATAAACTTTGACCACCCATCTTATTAAAATGTTCCCTGCCTAACTTGCTACACTTTGCCTAATTTTTCTGTCTAAGGTTAGTTCTTCAATTCGAACGACCAACCTTAGACAAAGTGTGGCACAGACGCACAGTTAGCCACAAACCAAACAGACCCTTACCCTGGATATGAGGGAGCCCAAGAGTTATAAGTTTGAAGGGCACACGCTGTGAAAACAGAGCTACGTACCAACAAATTGGTTGCCTTAAATCCAATCACGGATGAATTTACACTGATAATACATTAAACGTGAGCAAGAGAGGGAGCTGAAACCTGAAAAATCACCATTTTCCCAAACATCATATACACAATTCGGTTTATTAGGAATGTAAAGCACCATAAAGTTTAAAGCCTTGGAACAGCCTGCCGCACAAGCATTTCTGTGAACATGCAGTATCAAGGATGCATACTTGATGCGCCTTCCACTAGATATTTCGGTTTATTCGCTCAATATCGGAGCAAAAAAACGCTGGAGGTTTCCTTTTTTTTTAAGGGACGACAGGTTTCCCCCTGTTCAACTA
The DNA here is from genome assembly GCA_029449295.1 of Zea luxurians. Lineage (NCBI taxonomy): Eukaryota > Viridiplantae > Streptophyta > Magnoliopsida > Poales > Poaceae > Zea > Zea luxurians. The sequence goes on from JAOPSE010000138.1 coordinate 2,631,915, forward strand.
GTTAACAAAAGCACTTCCCGACAATGCCTGACACCTCTACTTCGGACTTGAGATAGAATAGTTCATCGGATGTGTGTGAGAACAGGCTCCTGTTATCTCTTTTTTAAGAGACTGCAACGAGTGAACATGTGATTGTCACAGTTTCTCCTAGATATTTCAATTCGATGTGTATGACCAGTACTCCTTGACAAGATCACGGAAGAGAGATCCTTCGGTTTCCACGAGCTTTGTAGGCTTGTCGTACTCCACTACTTTCCCTGGGAATAAACTGAACCCGTTAGCATGTAAATGCTGGCATGCTGCAATACTATCTGGAGGCAGGCTTTCACAATCTAACAAAACTAAGCAGAAAAGAATAAAGAGAAAGGGCAAGATATACTGCTCAGTTCTGGTTTATGTTTAAGATCTGACACGAGTTTGCCAAGTTGGCATGCATAAATCACCGCAGAAAAGGTAGTAAAGATACATATCAGAAAAAGGAGTGCTTGCTTGTATCAACAAATATATTGTTTTAGGCCTTTTTAAAGAAAAACACAATACTGTTTTAGGAAGAATCCCCAGATTCCAGATTCTAGTTGTGCTGAACTGCTGTATCTCTAGTATTGGAGGAAAAAGAGTGAATAAATTAACAGCCCATAGGACAAAAGTACTGTTAGAGTTAGGGTTTCCCACAAGTACATATAGGCCAAAGGGGCAAAACACCCAAATACATAAACTCTAACATCTAGCAAGTTCAAGAAGAAAACATACCGTCACTCATTGCAAGTACCATATCGCAGTCCATAACGGTGGGTATACGGTGTGCGACAGTGATGACAGTGCAATCTCTAAACTCTGTCCTGATCGTCTTCTGAAGGATAGCATCAGTAGCGTTGTCTATAGATGCCGTGGCCTCATCAAGAACTAAGATACGGCATCTTCTTAGAAGTGCACGTCCCAAACAAAAGAGCTGCCTTTGACCCATGCTCCAGTTCGAACCATCTTCCACAACTACACAACGAAATGTCAGTCAGAGAATTAGACAACCTCATATGTCATGCTGTACAAAGAATATTACTGATGTTCGTGTGCCTACGAATGAGAATCCCATATTTTTTATGGAAATCAAATATATGATTTTCCCTTTAAAAAGATAAGTTATTTATTTTATTTTGACCTCCTCGACAAGGGTGAAGGGTAGGTCTGGTACAATGGTGAGAGTTGTTTCACTGAGTCATCAGGTCAAGAGTTCGAAGCAACCTCTTCGCATTTGCGAGGGAAAGAATTGCCTCGGTTTATCCCTGTTTCAGACCTCACTCATGTGGGAGCCTGCGTCTGTGGCATTGGGTCTGCCCCTTTTTTTCATAGACAAGAAGTTATTTATTTTAGTTTGATCTCATCGACGAGGGTATTTGACTCAGTTCTTTTTCCCAAGACAAGTGTAGATTATGGCGGTGCAATTTAAATGGAAGAAAAAATAGAAGTTTTAAAAGAATATCATAAAATACTACTCCATTACATTATTATCACCCCTAGACTGAACTTTAGGTAGTTTGGCAAATTTAGTGTCACGGTATTTTTTCCCTTTGGTTTGACAATGATCCATCCAAAATGCCTTAATTTGTAAAACATTATAGTAAACAATATATAGATGTAGCAAGAAATCCAACCAAGTGAGTCCAATCCCTGCTCCTTCTCCTGGACAGCTTCAAGAAGCTGACATTTGCCTAGAACCTGCATCAGATTAGCAAGTAATCACTGTAGTGATTCTTTTGAAGTTTGAGCTGGTATATACGCCATCAAAGGGGGAGATAATTCTCCTGCAGTTGGCATAAAACAAAGGGGAAAGGGAGAGAACTTGTTCCCTATATTCCTATGATTCAGTTTACTCGTCAGGTCATTCAAAAAATGTTCTAATTTTTTTAAGTTACTGGGCACTATATTACATTTACTGTGTTGAATCTTTACCAATAAGAGAAAAGGACCTCATTGTTTCAACTTGTTAGACTGTGTGTGTGAGTGTGTGTGGGTCGGCACCACTGTTGGGCTGCCGGCCCATTAGGGTTAGGGTTGAGTCCCTATAAATATGTGTACCCCATCTCCTATCAATACATCCTTCTACATGGTATCAGAATAGGTTAGGATTTCATCCCAGCCGCCACCTCCCTCCTCCAGCCCTCTCCGCCCCACGTCCAGCCACCGCCCCAGGAGGCTCATCCCTCCCTCCCAGGGCGGCTCCCTTGCAGCCGCTGCCTCCTCCCCCAGATCCGGCCCCGGCGTGGCCATGGCGACCTCGAACTTCTCTCCTCGCCAGCCCTGGCGGCCCCGCACGGCAGCGCGGGCGCGGCCTGCCCCGGCCCCCGCGGCTTGGGCGCGAGCGGCCCTAGTGCAGTGGCACGGCAGCCCGGCCACGACAGCGTGGGAGCGCGGACCCCTGAGCGGGACCCCCCGGCGGCGCGGGCTCTGGCGAGGCGCCCCCCCCCCCCCCCCCCGTGGCTCGCGTGGGCGGGTGCGGCCCCCGGTGGCAGCGCCGGCCAGGCATGGCCCCGGCGAGGGCGGCCCCTGCGCGGCGCGGGCCTGGCCTTCGACCCTGCGCGGCGCTCGAACTCCTCAGCTGCTACTCTTCCTCCTCTACTCCCTCACAGCCGCCACCCACGCCTCAGCCGCCGCCCCCCGGGAGGCTCATCCTTCCCTCCCGGGGGCGGCCTCTCTCCTCCCAGCCGGCTGCCACTCCTTCCCCAGCTGGCTGCCAAGCCCCATGGCCGGCGACCCTCCCTGGCGCGGCGCCCCCAAGTCGCCGCCACTCGCTCCCGCCGCCGTCGGTCCGCTGCGCTCCCCTTTCCCTCATGACGGCCAGCCCCTCCCCTTCCCTGGCTGCACGCATGCCGCCTCACTGGCCGTGGGCGCGGCCCTCCCCTTTCCCGGCCTCCCAAGCCGCCGTCGTCGGTCCGCTGCCCTCCCCTTTCCCTCATGACGGCCAGCCCCTCCCCTTCCCTGGCTGCACGCATGCCGCCTCACTGGCCGTGGGCGTGGCCCTCCCCTTTCCCGGCCTCCCAAGCCGCCGCCGCCGGATCCGCGCGCCCCTGTGTCTGCGTCGCTAGATTCGCGAGCCTGCGGGCGCGCGCCGGTGTTCTCTCCCTAGTGTCGATCACCTCGACCAGCTGCACCAAGTAGCGCCAATCCTTCGAGCTTCTCCCATCGCCGACGTCAACCCTTCCTGCCAGGTCCGGCGCAGGCCCCTGCTCGGCTGGACCCGCCCCGTCGCCCTCCCCCTTCATCGCCGCCATCGTTGGTTCCGTCGCTGCCGCGGCCTTCCCGGCCGGATCCACGTTGCTGCGGCCTTCTCGGCTAGATCCACCATCCCTTTGGCCGGATCGCCGTCTTCATGGCTAGATTCGTCGCTGTCGTGGCCTTCCCGGCCGGATCCACCGATACCCCTTCTACTCTGCAGCGGGCGCGGACACTCTGACCGGCGCAGACGCGTGCGCTGCCATCGGCCTCCCTGGCGGGGCTCCTTGACGCCTGGACGATCGAAGAAACAGGAAGGTCGGCCTGCCGGTGCTTTTTTGTTGTGTCGCCCTGCCGATCGTTAACGCTCGAACGTCGACCCTCCCGAAGATCAGGCTTTTGCTGCGCGTCTTCCGACCGCGACCACCTCGACTTAGGCTACCTCGGCATCTAGGGGCTATCGTCTTCTTCGAGCACACACCGGTCTCTACTCCAGCCGCAACATTCGTACCATCACGACGCTGCGACTGCGGGGGGATTTCAACCCGTCGGCTCCTACCTTCGGCCTCTACTCCAGTCTCATCGTGTGTGGTGCCCCCGTTGCGACTGCGGGGGGATGTTAGACTGTGTGTGTGGGCCGGCACCACTGTTGGGCTGCCGGCCCATTAGGGTTAGGGTTGAGTCCCTATAAATATGTGTACCCCATCTCCTATCAATACATCCTTCTACACAACTTAACAAGTTCTTCAAATTAGCACTTTTTCCAGGGTAAACTAGTATGAACACTGTTTTCTTTTCCTTATATACTGACTACAGGAAGGTCACATGACCATTAGATTCCAAAAGTTGCATAACTAAATCTAAACAATGATTAGGGCTAGCAAAAGCATGAATAGCCATGTTTATTACAAGATATCTTACCTCCCATATTTGTTGATCAGAGAATTGCCCAAGAGGGTCTAGATTATATCTTATGGTTCCTTGAAAGAGTGTCGGATCTTGCGGAATGATACCCAAACGTGAACGCAGGTCATGTAAGCCTATTGTGGTGATGTCTATAGAGTCTATAATTATTTTCCCTCCAGTTGGCTCAACAAGACGAAACAGTGCACCAATTAAAGTTGTCTTTCCACTTCCTGTTCGCCCAACTATACCGATCTTATCTCCACCGTGGAAACTGCAGGTGATTCCATGTAATACAAGAGGAGCATCTTGTCTGTATCTAATCTGTTGGATGAAAATCATTCATGTTCATTTACTAGAATCTAAATCACAAAATGGTTTCCCTGTAATAGGTAAACATGTAAATGGTTTACCATTGATTACCTTCAAATCTTTAAGGTCCACCCTGCCAACTTGGGGCCAGTCTGGTGCTGGTCGATTTTCTTCAATAATCTCTGCTGCTTCACTTGGTATGTCCATGTACTGATGAACCCTTTCCACAGAGATGATTTGACTAGCTAGCTGGCATTGGTTTTGGATAGAGAAAACAAAGGATATATTCAGGGATAGACCATAAGATAATGCCATTCCTACAAAGCCTGCACATGTATAAATTGGAGCAATTAGTGTTTCTGATGATAATAGTGAAATGTTGATAGCATGAACAATACCGAATGCATGTATTTTTTATTTTATTTTAAGTCACACACTAATCTCAGTGTTTCCATTTTTCAGTCCTTGGCTCACATGTCAGCAATGTATGTACAAAATCAATAGCGATAAAGAAACGTCATGTATTATTCATTAAAGATATCCTGCCTGTCGTTTACTTGTGATTCAACATTATAAAGTATAGACAGAAAGACATTAACATTTTATGGCTTGACTTCAGGAAGCTATGAATACACTGCAAAATTGTCCTTGCAGTAAGTTGAACAATTTATTGCATATCAAATGCAAGATATTGAACTGTCAAAGAACTTGTTTGCTTTATTAAAAAACTTTGCCCGTTGAACTAGGTGTAATTTTATTAAAAAAATTAGGTGAATTCGCCTCATGGAGAACTTGACTTTGGTGGTCTAGGCATACATTCACACCCTCGATCAACTGAGCTAGGTCACCTTCCTGCACATTGTCTATAAAGATGTGGTGGTGATACTTGTAAATTGCAACTTATGTAATTGCTCACCAGGGCTAAAAGTTCCTTGAGGAAGAAGAGCCATGATAAGGGCAGAAAAAGAAAGAACTGCAGCACTCATGGTCTCCAAACGTTGAATGAGCCATTCAGTTGCTGCAAAATTATAGAAATATGGACCAGCATTCTTGTCAACAAGTTCCAAGTTTTTCTCAAAGAAACGATCTTCTTCCTGAAAAGCCCTTATTGTTATAGCCCCTGCAATCGACTCGCCCAAGTGATTAGCGAGAGCAGATTTGGTAGTGCCATTGATCCTCATCAATTCCTTAGATGAGGCTAAATAATACCTCTGCATGACCAAGCATATGAGATTTAACATTTCAGTCAATGGTAATTATAAATATAAGACATACACTGTTTCACCTCTTGGAAGAAAAACAGTAGCAAAGCACATGACTTGGTACATGATATAGTAACGAAACTGTAGCCAACAGAATCGCACAAAATTACCTGCAACCTGATTGCCAAAACAATCATTGGCACAGAGACGAACAGAACTTGCCATGTAACAACAGCCAATACTCCTAGATTGCTATATGCATTTATGCCAGCACCAATGCTAAACATGAAGCCAAACGGAATATCAAGGTCAACAATACTCAGATCTGAAGAAACCTGCATAAAAGTTTTGCAAATCCATCAATAGAAAATTTCCAAGTGTAAAATAGAATTTTGATTTGTCATATTTCTCTTTCTAGTTAGTTTAAAGATTTTTTTATTGTTGCGAAAGATTTCCATAGTACAATTAATATGTACCATGTGCAAGTTGAACTTTGGGTGGCAAGTGACAACCACCCCCACTACTCAATATATCTCAGGGAGATTAACAATTTGTTTTAAGAATCCTTACCCGGCTAAGTATTCTTCCAAGAGGGGTAGAATCATAAAAGGACATTGGTGCACGGAATAATGAGTTTAGTAACTGAGAAAATAAGGATCTTGATGTCTTGACCCCAAGAACAACAACTGCTAATGATCTAAATAGCAAGAAGAACACCGAGAAGATTCCAATTGCAATGTACACAGAAGTCAACTTAAGAGTACTAACATCAGGATTCTCGACATTAGTAGCCATCCATGAATTCTGTGATATTTGGCCACATACGAAAACTATATGGGAAATAATACCCAGAGAAGCATAGAAGAAGCCTTTATTCTGACGCAGGTAGAGAATATAAGGCTTGAGACCAGTATCACCCATTTCTCTTTCTTCTGTCTTAATCAGTTGATCTGTTGGTGATGGCTTCAAAGACTCTTTGTATCTGCTTCCATGAACATCAATTGTCTCCTTGATCAATATTTCATTTTCTCTATGGGGAGCCACCCTGTTGATATCTGAAACACCAATAGTGTCTTTATGGGCATTCACAAGGTTCTGAAATTCTTGACAATATGCCAATAGATCATGATAAGATGCAGAACGAATAATTTGGCCATCTGACATTAACTGCCAAGAAACACTTATTCTTAGATGACATCAACCACAAAAATATATGATAACTAAAATACATATAAACATGGAGGGAGTAATATCTTTGCATAGCACTTTTTTTCCTTACGTCTTTCTTTGATTCTGAAACTATCAATTGATGATGGACAATGGATGATCTTTTGATTTAGTAGAACAATATGATTTTTAACAAAATAATGTTCGATCATCAGCAAGAAAGTCGAAAGACATAAAGAGATAATAGGATTGCTATAATGAGGCCAACCAACTTTTATTACCAGGCCCAAAGGCAGAGATATACAAGTGAGTGAGCGAGTGTGCATATGCAAAGGGACCCTCCAAAGTAGAGGGAAAATACCACACACCTCTTACCTCTATACATCTAGCACCCCCTCTTAAACTAATGGGGTTGGAGATTAAGAATCTATGATGGGCCTATGTATGTGACTTGATGAAGAAATTAACTGTGATGAATATCGTAAATGTGACGGAGGCGGTCCCACATAAGGTATGAAGTGGCAAGACCTCTAAGGGACATGGAGAGATCGACCTCCATGCTGGCAAGGATGGCATTAGCACATTTCTCCCCACGCAGGCACGCAGCCAAGTTGACATCGAGATCAAACTGATAGCACTCAGTCCCAACCTCAAATGCCTCAAGTATAACACCTTGTGTATCATCATCAGCATTCCTCAAGTAAAACACTTTTGGCATCATCATCAGCATTCAGTAGGTATATGGGTGTCGTGGGGAGAACATAACGGGAACTCACAACTGTTGGTCACTCTAATTTGTGCTGAAAATGACGGGACACGAACAGCACCAGATCGCCCGGGGACGCATGAAAGGAGTTCTTTTTTCTCTCTCTTTTTAAGAAAAAGGTAAAGAAGGGCCAAGCCGCCGCAGAAATGCGGGGAAACGCGCGAGCGGGCGTTCGGGTGCCGCGCGAGCGGGCGTCGGGGTGCCGCGCCGAGGAAGGCGGGCAGGAGCTGCGCGTCGTCCGCGCGGAAGGACAACGCAGCGGCCTGCTCCTCCATGGTGGCGAGGACAGTTACGCGGGGCCAGAGGCCAGCTGCGCCGCTGCGCGTCATGGCCCGCCAAGGATCGGGGGCGGGGTGCATGGCACGCGGCGCGAGGGCCGCGGGGTGCGTGGAGGCGAGCGGCGCGTGGTGGTGCCGAGGCTCGAGACCGCCGGCAAGAAAACGAAACCTAGCTCTTTGATACCGTCGTGTAAGAATGAGGACAACCAACTATTACCAGGCCCAAAGGTTGATTGATATACAAGTGAGTGAATGTGCATATGCAAAGGAACCCTCACATATCTATACATCTAACAAGGATAACGTAAGAAAGCATACCAGAATAGAATCAAATACAGGCAGAAAATCGACTTGATGGGTCACCAAAAGAACAGTCTTGTCTGACAGAGCTCCCATGACATATTCCTGCCAATAAAATAGATTTTTTTTTAAAAAAAAAGTATTAGTATATGATAAATACTGCAATTCACAGCTGTTTTTTTGACACTTACATTAAACAGACTTGTTGCTGTGTGGGCATCAACAGCGCTGAAAGGGTCATCAAGAAGATAGATGTCTGCATTCTGGTACAATGCACGAGCAAGCTGAACACGCTGCTTCTGACCGCCGCTAAGATTTATGCCCCGCTCGCCGATCTGAGTACGGTCTCCGTACGGCAACATCTCCAGGTCCTTCACTAAAGAACACCTCTCGAGTGTTTCCTGGTACCTTTGCCTGTCCATCGAAGACCCAAAGAGAATGTTGTCCTGCACGGTTCCTGTTTGGATCCATGCGTTCTGAGAAACATATGCTATTTTCCCGCAAACTTGGATCTGAAAATTTCAATTTGGAGGAACCAATTAGCATTCTTAGTTTAGCAATATCATCAAGCAAAAATAATTACAACAACTTTGCCGAGCGTAAGGTACACTTGTCGCATGCTATATTTTGAGAAAGAAGTTAGAAACCAAGGTTCTGAACTGCACATAGCCATACTATACTGCTCAACTAGTGGTATATGTCAATTGTCAACTATGTACCTGTAATTGAGTGTTAAGTTTATGGAGGTTAAAATTTTGTTTTTTCCACTTAAAAATACTATATACAAGTACCATTATCTAGGAGGAAAAGAAGTATAACATAAAATTTACACCTACATGATTTTGTATTCAATAACGTGATGTTTATGAAATGCATACCGTGCCTTCAGTTTTCGGAACCTCTCCAAGAACTGCAGCCAGCAGTGTAGACTTTCCTGATCCTACCTCGCCACATATTGCAACCTTCTGTCCAGTTTTGACCACCAGATTTACATTCTTCAGAGCTGGTTTCGACGGGTTCTCATCCCATGAGAATCTGCAGGAGTTCATCACTATTGGGTACTCATCCCCCACACAGCATTTCTTCCTAACCTGCCCACTCAGCTCAGGCGCGTCAAGAAACTTGGTTATCCTGGTGAAGGCAACTTTCGCCTGAATCACAACTCCGATCACGTCTGGTATCTGCCGAATCGGATCCTGAACGAGACGCAGGGTGGCCACAAACGTGAAGACGTTGCTGGCATCAAGAGGGATCTTCAGAAGATAGCATGCCAGGAAGGTCGCAGCCGAGACCAAGATTGGCGACGTCCAGAACAGGAAGCTGTTGTACGATTTCCGAAGCTGGAACGCCGACAGCCATTTGATCTCGACCTCCCTCAGCCCCTCGATGACCTTCTTGAAGTGGGTCTCCCACGCGTAAAGCTTCAGGACCTTCATGTGAACCAAGGACTCCGACATCGCCTTCAACCTCACGTCCTGCGCCTCCATAAGCCTGCTCTGGAACTTGTGCTGCAGCTTGGCCAGCGGCGCGTTGCAGACCACGGTGGCGATGATGACGGCCAGCGCCGCGACCGTGGCGAGGCCGACCGCGTCGTACAGTATCGCTAGAGCGATGCAGAGCTGGACGCTCGTCGTCCACGTCTGGTGGAACCAGTACGGGAACTCGCCGATCCGGTAGGCGTCGACGGTGACGTAGTTCATGATCTCGCCGGAAGAGTGCTTCAGCTTCGCCGAGTTGGACAGCCTCTGATGCTTCTTGTAGACGGCGGCCGACAGGAACGACCGCACCTGGAGCCCTAGCCTCCGCGTGCGGAAGTACCACTGCCTCTGCGACAGAGATTCGCAGCATTTGCAGAGGAACATCGCTACGGCCAACACGTAGCCTTCGTACTTGAAGGACCCTTTCCCGAGCGAGACGTTGATGAATGCTTTCAGAAGCACCGGGCCCGAAGACAGCGTGAGAACCTTGAGCAAGGCGAAGAGACCCGAGACCAAGATCCCAGTTTTCTGGCAAGAAACGATGGTCCAAAACATCGACGGGTTGCCGTGTGCCCGCAGCTGCTTCTTCCTGTTCAGCTTCTCCAGGAACACCAGGTACTGGCTGTACGCTCGGTCCGAGGGGCCCAAGAGCGGCATGTCTTTCTCCTCGAGCGGCTTCTCGTAGCCCGTCTTCATCATCGGGTTCAGCCACCAGAACGACATCACGCTGAAAACCCCGGCTTTAGCGAACGGGGTCACATGGCTCTCAGACCCAGCCCTCTCATCATCAACGGTGTCGTCAGTCTTCAAGGGTTTATACAAAGAAGCAGCAGTTCCAGTTCCGCCATCACCGTCCTCTTCCTTGACGCACCAAGCGCCACAGACAAGCAGCAGTGCACCTGGCAGGAACAGAGCGTCCAGAAAACCCTTCATGGTCAGTGCCCTATCCGCAACCATGTGAACGACCGAGGAACAAGCGACGAACGCGGCGTACGCGGCCAGCAGAGCCGACCACGCGCGCGCAGGCATTGGCCCGAGGAGGTGTGCTCCGACGCCGCTGAGAGCGAAGCCGGCGAGGACCAAGCAGAGTCCCTGGGACAGTGCCGTCACCCACCAGTGTGGGGGGAGGTAAGCGGAAGCGTGCTGGGTGAAGTTGCTCCCCAGCATCCACGACGCGAGGCCGAGGTAAAGGAGGCCCAAGCAGCCGCTGAACGCCGCGCCGGCCAGCTGCAGCGGCAGGCCGGGCGCGACAGGGCGGCGTGCGGACGCTCTGGTCTTCGTAGTAATCCTGACGAGGAGGAGGTGCAGCGCGAGAGCGACGGTGATCAGAGCGGCGACGCCGGTTTCCAGGATATGGTTCGTGCAGCTGGAGGAGTCGAGTATGTCCGTCCATCCGCCGCATGAGGCGACGGCTTGCTTGGTGGAGCAGAATGGGCTCCCGCAGATGTCCATCGTCCAAGAACCTGGCCAACATAAGAGTTAGTATTTATCGCGTCATTTTCAATGCTACCACGCCATTAAGAGCGAGATAAAATAAAGAACACGACATGCACTCTCAACACAAAAGTTTCACTACACGAATCATAGGTAATGTCAATTTGATGATACATCTAAACGATAAATAGAAGTGTATAGAATGAATGGAGATAAAAAACAAATTGCTCTCAGCTGTGGTTTTATGTGCTCTTCAATGTCTTGAAAATGATGAGTCAATATGGTTTCACGGTGGTGGAACTACTTCCATCTGTTTCATGTAGCGCTCTAACTAATATATGTAAACTTCTGATAAAACTACTACTAAGAATAGCCTTAGGAAATGGAAACTGATGTTAAGGGGTGTTAGTCCGTGTGACATAGATGTTTAGATGCAAGTACAAGCATTAAATATAGCCTCATTATAAATCTAATTACCTATGTGAGGACTAAACAGCAAAATGAACCTATTAAGCCTAATTGGTTCGTGAGTTGCCAATGTGATGCTATAATAAACACTTGTCAATCATAAATTATTTAGGCTTAACAAATTCATCTCGCCGTTTATTCTTCGTATGTATAGTTAGTTGTTGTAATTAAACTGTATTTAATATTTCTAATTGACATTGAAACAATTTTAAAATACTTGTTTGGGAATCCCATTTTTACAAGGGGTTTCTATTTTTCAAGGGAAATGAATTAATTTTCTCATGAGAAAATAGAAATCACTTGGAAAAAATGAGGTTAGCTTTAAAAAAGTGGTCATTCCGGGGGGGAGGGGGTGGTGTCTTATTATTGACGATGCGGTTGAGAAAGGTGGAAACAGGGGACAGTACTTGTGAAGAAGTAAGACGTGTGTGTCTCAGCTTTGCTGCGTGGGTCAGGTCCAGCTTCAACTCCAGGCCCCTCTGTAACAAAACCATGAACGGCGGGGAATCTTGTCAGAGCAAAGAAGAGACGAATAGATCGAGCTCATACATACGCGCGAAGAAACTTTCAATCTGGGGAACATGCGCGACTGATACACGCGGCACGAAACTCAATTTGAGGACACACAGCTGATCATGAAGGAACTAATACTGTTGCGTTAAACACATACACCGACCAGCAGGCAGCAGCATCTGGCGGCGGCTGGCGCTGAAGAAAACCCAACCAAAACCCCCCCGCAGAAAACTCCCTGGAGAGGAGAGAGCACCACACGAGGAGGAAGAAGGCAGAAAGAAGCGAATAAAAACCAGCGCGGCGGCGGCGGCGGCGGCGGCAGGGAGTGGTCACTGAACCTTCCCAGCGCGCGGCGTTTATCCCATCAACCAAAGCGCGGCAACGCTCGCCTCCGTGTGGCCGTCGTCTAACAGTCTGCTGGCTGGCTGGCTGCGGTTGGTCTGCAGACGCCTCTCCTCCGGAGAGCTAGAGCTAGCAGTAGCTAAAGGCGCGTGCGGATGCGGACGCCGCATCCGTCATTGCTCACGTCGCCGCGCGCGCGCGGGAGGGGACGCATCTATATCTATACGGTACAAAAACTAGACCCCAACAAGGATAGAGAACGACTGCATAAGCCAACCTTTTTGGACCTTTAGATAAAAGATATTCCACATGACCACAGCAGTAGATGCAACAGCCCTAATTTACCAGTGTCTAATAAATAGTATATGGATTCGGATCGGATGGATTATTCATCAGAAGTATCGTTCTCTCACGCCTGCATCTATAGACTTGTGCACTACCGTCCTCGGACCCACGTGTAACAAAAACAGAGGGGGAAAGAGAGAGAGATAGAGAGTTTGTTGATGGGGTGTACGATTGGCTTGGCGGGCGGTGGCGTGGCCGGCGAGAGACGACACCGAAACGGGACGGGGCAGGCAGCGGCGCGACCGACGACGACGTCGGGTCGGGATGGAGAAGGAAAGGCCAAGCGCGGGCTGCTGCTGGGCGCGAGCTAGCGCTAGCAGGCGCGCGCGCGGAGAATGCTTAATTGAGAGGCCTCCGTCCTCCTATATATGATGATGAACGAACGACGGCAGATTAGCGCCTCCCCTCGGCGATCGTCGTCACGTGCTCGCCGCGGGGGCGGGGCTACCGGACGGTCAAAGCCCTACAGTACGCAGGTCGACCGACACCGACCATGGGCATGGGGTTAGCTGGCTGTTGCAATTGCAACTGCAACGCGTGCGCCGCCGCTGCAACCGACGCAGAGTACAGCCGGAGAGGCCGTCAGGTTTGGGAGCACCATCTGTCCTGTAGCCTGTAGGTGCCATGAAATGAACCACTCGCAAATGTCCTTCTGCCCAATATATATATACACTAGTCGGTTAACCATGCGTTGCGACGCCTCACAACAATACTCACGTAAATTATTTACCAAAAAGATCTCAAGATTTTTTATTTATTGTCTCCGCTCTTTGCATAATATTTTTATGAACGCACGGGTACCATATGTAGCAAATCAGAGACCTCCATCCTGTGTCTCACCCACTTCCAAGGTTTCGTAGAGCAGAAGAGGAAGGGGAGAGGCGGACATACATGTTCGTTACCGGAGAAGGACAAGACGAAGACCTGGTTATCTGAAGGCGACATAGACAGTATACCTCTAGATATATAGGGAGAGAGCACGCAAGAGCGAGAAAGAAGCCCAGCCGGAGCAGCTCCAAACCGTGAGACACCTGCACCAGGCGTCAATCCGACAAGGGCAAGAGAATGCGAGTGTCTTCCTAGCCCTGGACCCACCAAAGCGACACAATACCACCACCAACTCCGTAGCATATGCCGACTGCTACCACACTAAGGGCCTTGTTGCCAATATCTCAGACATGAACTCATCATCGCCAAGATAACCTAAGCGTAGCAGGCGCCACCATGTCCTCCTCGGCGGCACGCATGGAGAAATGCCAGGAGTATGACCGACTCGCCCCGTACCCGGGTCGACGAGCGTCGGTCGGCTCGCGACTGTGACCGTGGGCAGTGACAGCAGGTTGGGGAGGAAGAACAGGGCGAAGGCCGGGAAGACGAACGGGACATCTGACGACGGCGAAAAACGATGGTGCGTGCATGCTGCGAAACACCCTCGTGGACGTGCAATAGCCACTGCGCGGATCGGTGCCGGGGCTGGTGTAGGACGAATACGGAGAGGAGGCGTCTGGTCCCATGCCCTCTGCTGAGAATGGGTGGCGTGGAGGTGGAGGCATGAGGGGAGAGAAAAAATAAGCAGGATGACGAATGAGGTGGCGACAACTGAGCCGAGGACCATCATTATCGTGTGGAGGTATAGATGGCCAAATTGACCGTGTCTGGCGGGCTGGTCCGAGACACGGCCTATTTAATAGTGTATGGGCCAGTCCGACACGATTATATTTTTATTTTACAAAACTCATATATACATATATATATACAATTTATATTCAATATTAAAAATAATTAACCATGATGTTATACTTGTTAGATGACTTTACTCATTGTCTCTCGTCCTTTTTCTATCAGGGCTTGGGTTCAAACGAGCCAGACGTGGAGGTTGTGTGCAAGGAGGGATACAGCAGATTAATTTGAGATAGATGTAAGAGGTTATTTGTAAAAATATGACACAGAAGGACCGTTGAAAGTGATGATAGAGATAACTGCATTCACAACGATATATATAATAAACCTCTAGTTTTATTTATGAGCGATGCGATACCATATCCCAACCGCCGTACCCCGTGTTAGGTGAAAAGAAAAAGAAAGAGACACGTTCCTGGCGTGCTGACGGGGTGGGCGCCCGGCCGGGCGCGGTCTGTGTCCGAGCACGCAAAGCCAGCGCGCGCGATCCGAGGCCGTGGATCGCGCACGCTACCTACGGTGCAGTTGCACACATTAAGGGGGTGTTTGGTTGCCCCTGCTAAAGTTTAGCCCGGGTCACATCAAGCGTTTGACTTTCAAATAGGAGTATGAAATATAGACCCAACCAACTGGACTAGATTCGTCTCGTCTTTTAATCTTCGGCTGACAAATTTGTTTTATAATCCGACTACATTTAATACCCGAAACGGAGGTTCAAACATTCGATTGGACAGGGGCTAAACTTTAGTTTGGGGTAACCAAACGGGGCCTGACCTGGGGCATGGGCAGGCAGGTAGCACAGCGTAGTACAACTAGCCTGATCGATCTCTGGCCCCAATGGACAGACGACGCTCGCTCCCTGATCCCGCTCTAGCTTTATATTACATGCATGACAGAAAGTGACAGTAGCATTTAGATAGGCATAGGCCCTCCTCGATCTCTGATTTCTCTCTGAATTAAGCAGCAGACGGGCACAGCGGGACAGGAGCTGGTGCGTCCCTGGTCCCGCTGTACGGCCGTTCGGCCAGGGGAGGAGGGCGTCGCTGTCGAATTGTACCTCTAACCAATCGTCAAAGAAACCTTTGCTTTAGTTTAGCCGGAGATGCACATGAAGAACCGGCCGGCCGGCGGGCGCAGGTGGCTGTGGCGTGGCCGGCGAGACGAGACGAGCGAGAGACGCCGAAACGGGGCACAACGACTCCGATTTAGCGACGCAATCTGTCGCCTCTCGGCGATCGGCGTCCACGGAACGCGCCGCTGGCCGCCGTCTCGAGCGGCCCTCACGTGCTCGCCGCGGGGCTACCGGACGGTCAAAGCCGGTTAGTTAGCTGGGCTGCAACTGCCAACTGCAACGCGTGCCTGCCGATCCAACCGACACGAGTAGTACAGTACAGGCGTACAGGTACAGCCGGAGTGGCCGTCAGGGTAGGGAGCAATAACCTCTCCTGTAGCTGTCATGAACCGCTCGCAAATGCCATGTCCTTCTGTCAAACAAAAACTATATAACCTCTCCCTTGATTATTATTTTCTATATGCGCGACGCAATCTCTCAACCGCCGTGTTATGTTAAAAAAAAAAACACGCGTTCATGGCGTGCCGGGCGCCCGGGCGCGGTTTGAGCACGCGAAGCCGATGGACAGGCGAGGCATATGCAAGCGAAATATAATTGTATTTACGACGGTAAACCTGCCGTCTTATTCTTGAATTCTTTATGTTCGATGCAATATGCCAATAGTATCTCTCAACTGCCGTGTTATGTAAAAAAAAAAAAAACGAAACACGATCCTGGCGTGTTGATAGGCGCGACTTGACCACACACACAGACGCAAAGCCAATGCGGTGCACACATTGACCTGGGCAGGTAGCCAGGCACAGATAGCTTTTGGAGCCGGGGACGCCTGTCGATCTGGCCGAATGGACAGATCCTCCCTCATCGCTAGGCGCTAGTTTTAGGCTAGCTGTCCGGAGCGAGGAACGGCAAACGTTAGTGGGGTTCCCTTCAGATTAAAGGCGACTCTTTTGAGTGCTATAATTTATAAAGACAAAAAATACCGTACTTTCTTCCATTTACTATTAGTTATCATTTTAGGCAAAGTTTAAGTCAAACTTATAAAATTTTGACTTCAAATAACTATTTTATTATTCAGTTCTCAAACCTAATGTTTATATACGCGGATTTGTCTTAACAAATACTTTTATAAAAAAATATATATAAATGTATTAAGAGTTTATTTATATTATATTAAGAAAACATCAGTCAAAGTTATATTTTGAAAACTGTATCGTTGTCCTAAACGGCAACTAATAGGAAACCGGAGAGAGTACAAGCAGTAGAAGCCGGTACAGATTACATCCGAGCGAACAAATTAGTTGTGAATGTGGAAGTTTAGCTACTGTATTTTAAAATATTGATGACTAGAACAAAATATTCTTTTTAGAGTGAGATTTTAGAGTTGGATGAGTGCAGATAGCCTTACATACATGAGCCGACAAAGAAAGCGACTGTAGCATTTTATGTAGGCCTTGCTCTCTGATTCTCTTAACAAACAGACGAGCAGGAGCTGGTGCATGCGTCCCAGCTGGTCCCGTTGTTCGGCCGTCATTGCTGAACTTGTCCATGTTGTTCATCTAACCTTTTCGCCATCGACGCAGGTGTCGACTATGAACGAAATCTTGCTTTAATTAGTTTAGCCGAAGATGCACACGGAGACAGGGAGACGTGGAAAAACCGGATACGGACGCGTTCGAGCGTTTAACCGAGAACCGGATACAGATTATGTGAATAGTGAAACATAGTTAAATATAAAGCATTACAACATAATTGAAGAAAAAACTACGTCTGAATTTTCTAGTTGGCAACTTTTTTATTTGAAGTCATCTTGTCAACAAAAAATACATCTGAATTTTAAAAATTTAAAATTTAAATTTTGAAAACGACTTTGAAAGAAAAAAAAAACACTGACATAAAAGTTGTAGGTATTGAAGAGTTATGAAACTTTGTAGTTGACAATGTTTTGGTTTGAAATCATCTTGTCATGCAAAACTATGTTTGAATTTTAAAATTTGATTTTTTTTTTCAAATTATATCGAATAAAAAAACACCAAAATAAAAGTTGTAGGTCTTGAAATGTAATAAAACTTTGTATTTGACAAAAATTTTATTTGAAATCATCTTATCATTTAACAATTCCTGTGAAGTTTTAAAATTTGAAATTCAAATTTTGTAAACGGCCTCGGATGTAGAAACTACCAAAATAGAACTTGTGGAACTTGAAAAGTTATGCGACTTTATAGTTGGTCACATTTTTAAATAAATTCATTTAGTGCCTCAAATAATCAAATTACTAACGATTTGTTATAGGACATGAAAAATGAAAATGTAATATAGACATAATTGATGTAGTAATGTAGTGTTAGAGGAGGATATGCGTGAAAGAGAGGTTGTGAGCAGGGGCGGAGCTACAGGGTATGCCGGGTGGGCCACGGCATACCCTGTAGTTTTGGCCCAGTTAAGGCTAAATATCAAGAGTTTTTAACCTAATAAATTAAGAGACGGTTTAGCTGCTTCCAAATTCCAATCGGCAAACACGTCTGCTCCCCATCCCACGACGGCGGACGATTGACGACGGACGAGACCACAGACCAGGCGCAGACGCAGCCGCGCAGGCCACAGCCCGCAGCTCACAGGCGCCAGGCGGCCAAGAGCCAGGGGCACGGACGGCCGCAGCTCACAGGCGTCAGGCGGCCAAGAGCCAGAGGCACGGACGGCACGTCAACAGCCATTTAAACTTGACGGTGAGTGTGCTGGTGCTAAACTGCTAATCAACTCTAGATTAAGATTTAAAAATTGCATTATTGGAGAACGTGCTGGTGCTAATCAACTCAAGTTTTTGTTGGTGCTTGACGATGTAGCCTGTAGGCAGACTTGTACCCCATTCAGTGTTGCTTGCTGGGTAGACGAACAACGCTTTGTGCAGTCCTGGGAGGTAAGGCATAAGCACAATGTGATTGTTTTATTTATTTTGTTGTACTTTGCAGTCTATAGGGACATACTTAAATTGTTTTTCTATATTTCACTTAGATGTTGGATTATTTATCATGGGTTCATTGATTGTTCTACATATATTGTTACCCAATATTTTTTGTTGAATATAAATTAGTTCAGTAACTTCAGTTCATACACAATACAACAATAAATTATCCTTAATAAGTTGGTATTCCTATACAGTTAATGAGATAAATTATGAAGAGGACAGGAGATATCGCTTCTCTTTTCCAGAAACATGCAGCAAAGAAGGCTCTTGCTAGTGTTGCTACGCCATCTCCTTCCCCATGTCCAGCTGCAGCTGAGACAGAAGAGCAACCTCAAGAGCGACAAATTGAAGAACAACCGTCTATCCGATCAGTGTTATTCACACCAGCACCACCTTCAGGCTATGACATCAATCGTCTCCAACTTGATCCAGGTGAAAGGCAACCCATTCAAAGTTATCATGTTAATGATCAAGATTCAATTCGAAGAACATATATACTTAAAGGTCCATTCAAATGTTATGGGCATGATTTTCCAAAAAGGAAGATCGGAGATAGAGATCGTCACTTTAATGTGGTATGGTTTTATAATTATCATTGGCTTGAATATAGTGTCAAAAAGGATGCTGTGTTTTGTCTTGTATGCTACTTGTTTAAGAAAGGCAGTGGGGCAGATACATTTACTACAAGTGGTTGGAGAAATTGGAATATAGGAGACAAAGCACTTCTTAAACATGAAGGTTCTAAGGCACACGCTGCAGCTCAAGAGAGATACAATGGCTTTGTTAATCCCAATGTTGCAATTGATAATCGTATTGACAAATGGAGTGATGATGATCTTTATCTCTATAAGATCAGATTGACTTATTCACTTAGATGTTTGAAGTTTCTTTTGCATCAAGGGTTGGCATTTCGTGGACATGATGAAAGTGAAGAATCTAGCAACAGAGGGAATTTTCTTGAACTTCTGAAATTTCTTGCAGAAAATAGTGAAGAAGTGAATAAGCATGTCTTGAAAAATGCTCCAGGTAATTGCACTTTAACCAGTCCTGAGATACAGAAACAAATTATTCAGTGTTGTGCCCTAGAAACTAGGAAGAAAATTGTTGAAGGAATTGGTGATGAGCCCTATGCAATTCTAGCTGATGAGTCTAGTGACATATCACATAGAGAACAACTTGCTCTTTGCTTGCGTTTTGTTGATAAATTAGGTAGACCATGTGAGCATTTTCTTGGAGTTGTTCATGTAGATAATACTACTTCTTTGTCACTTAAGAAAGCAATTGAGGATTTACTTGTAATGAATGGTTTGACTATGACTCAAATTCGTGGGCAAGGTTACGATGGTGCTAGCAACATGAAGGGAGAGGTTAAAGGGCTCAAAACATTGATCATGCAAGAGTCACCATCTGCTTATTATATTCATTGTTTTGCTCATCAACTTCAATTAGTTCTTGTTGCTGTTGCCAAGGGGAATAGTGACTGTGTTTGGTTTTTTGACCAAGTGTCTCTTTTGCTGAATATTGTTGGTGTTTCTTGTAAACGTCATGGCATGATTCGAGATGCAAGACTTGATAATGTCATGAAAGCAATTGATTGTGGTGAACTTCAAACTGGAAGTGGATTAAATCAAGAGATGGGATTGCCTAGGCCAGGCGAGACTCGTTGGGGATCTCACTACAAAACTGTTGTCAACATTATTGGTATGTATCCCACAATACGTGATGTACTCATCTCTCTTGGTAATGATACTTCACAAAAGAGTGATTGGCCAAAAATACATACTATGGTTGGAGTATTGGAGTCATTTGATTATATTTTTAGTGCACACTTGATGTTTATCATTTTGGGATACACTAATGAATTATCAGAGTGCTTGCAAAGAAGGGAGCAAGATATTATAAATGCAGTCTCACTTATTAGAGTGGCAAAGGATAGAATGCAAGAATTAAGATCCAGTGGATGGAGTCAATTCCTTGAAAAGGTCACTTTATTTTGCAACAAACATGATGTCCATGTTCCTATCATGGAGAATAATTATGTGCCTTATGGAAGATCAGCTCGGTTTGCCAAAAACCAAACAAATGATGATCACTTCAGAAGAGAAGTATATATTGGGGTTATTGATCAAATTAGTCAAGAGCTTGACAGTCGCTTTGATGAGGTTAATATGGAGTTACTTTCTTGTATGTCGGCATTCAATCCTAAAGACTCATTTGCTTCTTTTGATGCACAGAAGTTACGCAGACTTGCTGATTTTTATCCAAAGGACATATTTGGTACCGATTTACTAAAGCTTGAATTGCAGTTGGGTAACTTTATTGCTGACATAAAAAAGATGTTTTATTTGAAGGCCTAGAAAATCTTGTTGATCTCTCATTGAAGCTTGTTCAAACGAAGAGACATAAAGTTTATGACTTAGTATACACGCTTCTCAAATTAGTATTACTTCTACCTGTGGCAACAGCAGGTGTTGAGAGGGCATTTTCTGCGATGACATTCATCAAAAGTAAGTTGAGAAATAAGATGGGTGATAGCCTTTTGGATGATTGTCTACTCACATATATTGAGCGAGATGTTTTCTTTCAACTGGATGAAGAAGATGTAATCAAGACTTTTTTTACCATTAGAAACCGCAGGCCAAAGAAAAACAAGTAATCTTCTAGTACATACTCCCATGAGTAAGTGAAATTTATGTATATGTTGAACTGAATTAATATATTGTCATGATTATAATATTGGAACCAATTATATATATTTGTAACTATTTAGTTAGGCAAATTTTATTATTTCTATATGGTGCCACCAAATTATTGGTTCGGCATACCCAGAGATAAATTCCTAGATTCGCCACTGGTTGTGAGTTCGTATCTCACATCATTCACAAAACATGTGAATTTGATTCAAAAAATGATAGAATGGTAAGTTTTCTTTGCCGAGTGTCGAAAAAAGTAATCAACACAAAATAGTTTGCCGATAAAATATCTGTCGAGTATTTTTTTTTTGCCGAATGTAAAGTATTCTTTGTCGAGTGTCTTATACACTCAGATAAAAAAAATACGAGGTGCCATGCACTGAATGAACGGAGATCGCCCTCGCTTTCAGGGAAGGCGTACATAGGCATCCGTTGTTGGACGGCACACGACCACGGTGGATGAGCTCGAATCAGCCTACCACTGTCGCCGTCGCGGACGTACTACGAGGCCCGACCTGCCCCCCAGAATATGCCCACTGTCGCCGTCGCCGACGTACTACGAGGCCCGA
Source organism: Zea luxurians (assembly GCA_029449295.1). Taxonomy (NCBI): domain Eukaryota; kingdom Viridiplantae; phylum Streptophyta; class Magnoliopsida; order Poales; family Poaceae; genus Zea; species Zea luxurians. The sequence continues at coordinate 2,653,606 of JAOPSE010000138.1, forward strand.
CAAGAGCAAGGGACGGACGATCGAGTCCTTGCCTTGCCGAAGAAAAAAAAAACAGCGATAGCAAAACAGGGAGGCATGTCACGTACGTACAAAACAATTACTCACAAGTCCAGAACAATTATTCATGGTCACGGCTTGCATTATTGGTCAGGTGTCATCTCACCAGGTCCGACAAAAGGAGAAGAAAAACCTTAACGAGAGGGCACGTGTCTGCTTTCTTTTGGACGAACTTTGTGCGAGTATCACCCACCTAGCTATTCCAACTTTAAAATGTCGATCATCTTTTTTCTTATTCCACCACCCATATATATATATAGCTAGTCAAAATCCCCCCATAAAGTTGCTGATTCTATATCCCACTGTGATATTATGTTATACCCTGCTTAATGATAAGTGAGGTCCAACTCCAACCCACCACTGATTTGAAATCTAGCACTATCTCGAACTTGCAACCTTAGCCAAGTCTTCCATATATACACGTACACAGTACTTTGTCATCGAATGTAAGTGCATGCACTAGGTACGTGCCTGTGCGATGCTACGGAACATAAATTGACGAGTCTCCAATAGCACGCGACTCTGACGACAGACAACGCGAGTACAATGGTGACATAAAATCTATGATTATATAATCTAACAAATTAACAACGTGAGTGTTAGTTCAAAATTTGTTAGATTATATAATCTGGATAGATTATAATCCCAAACAAACACCCACTTAACAAGTATGAAAGCTAATAGCATAGAACAGTCTGGCAAGTCATTCTGTCAGAGTGAGGAATGGAAAGTAATAAGACCTAACTGCGTTTTTACATGGACAAACACTAAAAGCACATGCCCGGATTAATTTCCAAACACAAATTACCAACTACAGTCAGGATTACTAACTACAGCTAGGGATCAAAACCGCTAAGCTTGTACTAATCTTCTGGAAGCAAGTGAGGAGCTTCAAACCTTAAAATCATAAATGAACCCTTTGTTGTTGGAGACATCTCTTGCTTCTTTCGACCGTGTTGTATATCCACAAACGTGATAAAAGCACTACAAACCGATATATGTTGTTGGATGTTAAAAAATAAGTGTATTTTCTGCTAGACACAACACAATCTAGTATATTGCAACAAATATGATTAGTTCATTTGTTGTAGGATACTGAACTTATGTACTTGTCCAACATAAAAAACCATTTTATCTATCTTTCCATGAAATCTAGAAAGTCAACATGTCCTTGTTTTTTGTGAAGGAACTTTTACGGATTTCAAAACAATTACATCAATTGATACAACTACCTTGAGATCTTTTAAAATCTATGCGTTTAGAATTCACACAGCTCACACAACATTTTGCAATAAAACATACAGACATGCTTAATTGATGCAAGCCATGATCATGCCACCAGAGACAGTCCCCCTTTTAGGATCTTGCCATACCTTGAAAAGATCCTGTATCAATTCTTGACGATGGGCTTGAGCACTCACCAATCCTGCATACTTTGTAACCTCAGGCCAGTCTTGAGAAGCAACCACCTAGGAGAAAAACAGTGAGAAAAAAATAGTAAAACTTCAACTGAAAAGATATCATTTCTTTGTCAGGATAGGTCTTCACTTACAGCTGCAACGGAAGGACTAGAATCTTCCCAGGATGGGGATGGGTCACATCAGCACCAAAGATAATAGTCGCTATGTCACTGACAAGGGGGATTCTCCTTGCCAAAGCATCAACAAGCACATTATTCCTTCCCCCAACTTTAAGAGGAGAATCGGTGTTAAAATCAAGATTAGAAGAGTTAGCGCAACTACATACCTTCACATTTATTTTCAGGGCAACATTTGCAAGATACTGCTGCTTGTTCACCTTGAAAACATGTTTAGTCAGACAGCATTGGGAGACCAATCCAAGATTAGTCTCACAGATCCTTTTGACATCCCCTGAAGAATGAGAAGAAAATTAATAGCAAAGCTTATTCATTGAACAAATGCCCAAGCCTTTTGGAAGAAAACATACCGTAAAGAGAACCATTATTGTCAGGCAGTATAACAATCAGCAAGTCGAGTTCTCGGCCCTGAGGCCCGAGTATGTTCATCGCATCTTGATAGCGTCCCTTTAGTGCTCTTTCAACAAGTTCAGGCCTTGCATAGCAAGGTGACAGCACAGGTTCAAGTACAAAATCCTAAAAGAGAGTAAGAAGAGCAAATAACACAAATGAAAATCAAAATGACAAATAGATGTATATTCAAGTTCCGAGTGACACGCATACCATTCCTAATACTTGGCACATCAAAGCCAATTCATGACAGAAACTCCCGGCAGCACCATCTTGCACATTCTGGCAGCACCGTCGGGCACCGGGATCCAGAAGCAGCCATCAACACTCCCCACCCAGTGCGCAGCTGTCACACCCGGGTTTCAGGGGTCCAAAGCCCGGGCGCGAACATAATCACCAGGTGTGCTAGGACCAAGTCTCACACATATGATGAATCATGGCACAGGGTCGAATGTCACATCTTTATATATAACAGGAGTTCTATACAAAATAAATAATTACATTATAAGGAGACAACGGTCCAGCAACCCAGAGTTGACTGGGAGACGACGGCCTAGACCTCTCACGAACACATCGCAGCATCCTCCATGCGCCTCATCCTGTGGTACCTGTTCTTGACCTGTGGGGTGTGTGAGACAGCAAGAGTGAGCTCACATACGTTCATCGCTCAACAAGTTGTGGGGGATAATGTGCATGAACTCGCCAAAGGTGGGAGCTCACGTGAAGTGTAAGGCTTACCAAAGAAGATGGTTAGAGCTGAGCATTACTTTTAAAGTTGGTCAAAATTTTATTAGCAGTTACTAAGTATAAGTAAATATCAACCCAGTTAAGTAGTAGAACAAAAGTAACAACTTCACCTGCGATGCAATGCATATGACAAATTGAGTTTAAGTTCCATAATTTAATCATGTGAGGGTCCGAGCTGCTCTTGACCGTGAGCACGGCTAGTATACCAGTTTTACACTCTGCAGAGGTTGCGCATCTTTACCCACAAGTCGTGTATCCCATGTCGCCAGGGTTTGCAAGGCCCTTAGACACTACCGAGGTGAATGGCTAGGGATCCACTACGAGGCCTTTACAAAGTTCCACTAGCTTCCGAAAACCCGCTACAGTTTATAGGAAGTTCCAATGCAGGAATCCCTTGCAGGACCACCATCGCAGCAAAATCCTCCCGAGGGCCTCCCTACACTGACCACTCCCCTACTGCCCTTGCCCCTTTCGGGTAAGGTAGTCTTCCACTAGCTTTCCTAATTAATCAGCCAAGGTGTCTCATTCCTCCCTTGTGGTAGCACTGTTTTCCCGGGTGGTCGCTCCATGTTCCAATTAACATAATGATCTCATCATGAACAGTAATAATAAACATATAATAAAAGTGTGATCATAAATAATATACCTTCATACCCAAAACCACATAAAGCACTAGCAAGTACTACCCAAAAAGTTCAGTGGTAAACAAGGTATAAAGATAGACAAACTAGGGTAACCTATTGGGTCCCATCAAAATTAACCTATGCAGATCATTATGATTAATTAGAACATGAGTGGGTAAAAAGAAGTGATCAAGGGCACAACTTGCCTGGCACTTGAGATTCCAGGTAGCAGGATGATCTTCAGGTGACTCGTGACCTCACGCTAGTCGTAGCAATACAAACATATAGTGTATAGGCAAAATTAACATCACACCAAACATAAGTACAAACTGAATAATAATAATCTACGCGTTGCTACGAGATCGTAGGAACAAGAATCACTAAATTTGGAGTTATAGTTATTTAGTTATGAATTTCCGAAGTTATTAAGCACCTAGAACAGATTAATTCAAATGAACAATTTTGCTTCAAGTTTCATGGCTAAACAGTGTTACTAGTTGATATACAATATTAAAATAAAATTATTGCAACTGGAATGGGTCAAAAAGGAGCTAAAATGAATTAGTTATGAATTAAATAAGTTTCTGATTTATTTTAACACTAAAAATCATTTTCTAAATCATTTTCTATGATTTTCCTATCCACTGGACTGCGCCTCAATTAAACAGAAGCGCAGGGGTAATGCCGCAAGTATTCCCTAGACTCAGATTTACCCCGCATGGATGGCGGGTTAATTCATCGAAATCCGAGGGCCTCATTCAGAAAATGACCGCGGTGAAGGGGTAAGATGGAATCTGAGCCGCCCGATCCAGAACCGAGGACCCAGATTAAAAGCCCGCAACGACGAACCGGTACGCATTCCGTGTCGTTCGATCAGTGATCAACGCCCAGGATTTAAATAGCCGAGAGAGGATCCCATACATCCGATCAGATCCAACGGTCGGACTTTGACACATGAAGGGGTACGCGATGGCGCGATCTCATCCATCCATAGCCGAGTCAACGGTCCACCCATCTTCTTCCTTCCAGCTACCAAGCACGACGGCGCGCGTCCACCGTGGCGGCGGGTTTCACGCCGACGAGCGGCGCAACCAGGGTTACAGAGCCCAAATCCTAGAACAGATTGGCGTAAAACGTAGAGGGGCAGCTAGCGGAGTTATCCGGTGGACACATACCGGCGATTGAAGAGGTCGCGAGCCTGCCCACGGAGAAGAGCGGATCCGCGGCGGAGATCGAACCACGGCGAGCAATTCGAGTCGCCCCAAGGCCACGCAGTTCAAATTGAAGGCGCGGACAGCTTCACGGGTCCCCGGCGAACGCCCCCACCCACTTGCACGCTTTGATTGAGGACGACCACGAGGAAATCGCTCGGCGGCATGGAGAAGGGAGCAGAGATGGGGCGCGCTGAGCGGAGGGGATGGTGGCGGCATGGGCACGGTCGAGCAGAGAGGGGCCGCACCGAGCGGAGGCCACTGGGGAGGGAGCTCGGGTGGGTTTTATAGGGTCAGTCCCGTGGATCCCGGGCGGAGGACGACCACGGACTCCGCGCGCCATGAGCGGGTTGTTCCTGTGCGCGCGCGAGGTCGTTTTTCGGGTCAGCGCGGATCCTGTGGAGTTCGGCCGAGGAGATGGCGGCAAATCCCAACAAACCCGGTTGTTATGGTGACCGCGTTTCCCCGGATTTCGCATCGCCCGCCACGACGGAGCTCGCCCGAGCCGAGCGGCGAAGGAAGGGGGAAGGTGGGCGCCTGATAACGAGAGCCCACAAGCCAGTGAGCACGCCGTTACCAGAGGAAGCCGACAAGTGGACCCCGCGCGTAAGTGAGTGCCCGCGGTGGGTCTTGGGCTGGCGCGAGGAGTTTCCAGTGGGCCGCAAAAACCGAAATCCGGCCCAGACACTGTTATTCCCTTTTCCTTTTCTTTTCTGGTTCTATTTCCAAATTCAAAGATTCAAACTAGTTTAACTTCCTGTTTTGAATTTTTATTCTTCCAAATTTCCAATTCAGTCCTAATGGGAATATAACACCTTTTTTTTGGTACTAAATATTTATTCTTCTCTCTATTGTTTAATTATATAAGGAGTATTTAACTTAGTTAGAATTTTCTTCCTAAATTTTAGTATTCACCTTTCTTCCTTTGAATTTTGAATTCAAGTTGGGTTTAAATCTTCAGATTCCAATTATTGTGCACCTCTTACACAAAGAACACCAGCATGCTATGTATTTATATATTTATTTATTTGTTGCTTAACCAAATTAATGTTTATCAATTGGTTATGAATTGGAAAGGCCCTTATAAATTCTCAAAGGTTTCAAAAATTCTTGAAACACTATTATTGATGCTTTTAGTTCTTTATTTTATTATTATTATTATTATTATTATCCTGATACTAATTTTGGGCTTTACAAATCCTACCCGCCTTAAAAATAATCTCGTCCTCGAGATTTGTAGGAAAGGGATGCAACCAGTTTGGTTTAGGAATCAAAAGTTTTGTTTCAAGTTTTTTTTTATATACTCGCTAGTAGATGATTTGGAAAATATAGATATATATGTCCAGCCATCTATTATGTCAGATGAGGTACAATTATGGCAAGTATAGGTTGTGGCAAGGAAGAGTATAATAAGGAAAGACTTCATCCTGAACTGTGGATCTTGATTCCGCTGGCGATTCAACTTGATCTTTGAAGTCTTGTGTTGATGCTTATCCTTCTTTGACATGGTTGGTCTTCTTTGGCCTTTATTTCTTGGAGTTGTCATCCGAGTTAAGGACATATGGCTAGGACATATGTGAGTAGGATGGGTTGTATGGTGTAGGTAGGTTAGAATCTCTTGCTAGGTTAAAATTGTGGGGTTATGCAACTCTTGGATGGTTAAGGTAGTTGCATATGGCCAAGTCGATCTGTCATTCTTAATTTAGTGCAGGGTGAACTAAGATAAGACCCGTTCTATAGGAGTAGAGTCTAAACTATTTCATCAGTATTATCTAACATGTTTGATAAGTCACTTTAGATTATATCATATTAGATTAGATGGGATCTAGATTGGTATCACCGGATTAGTCTAGACAATATCTAATTACTTTGAATTAGATCATGGTTGATATTTTAGACTAGGATAAATATGCTAATTAGGGTAGGATGAATTCATAAGGATAAGGTATAATCTTTTGAGGTAAATTAGATCTATTAGGATAACAAAATCTTTTCAAGATAAGATGAATTTATTAAGGCAAGAGAGTATCTTGTAAGATAAGATGGATCTATTAAGATAAGAGAGTGTCTTTTAAGATAAGAAGAACTTCTACGAGATAGATACCTTTTAGTGGAGGATAATCTAAGTTGTTTAGTTATCTTATGAATTCTATTTATGCCTATACGTATATGCAGATGTAATTGTGGACATTACTCCACAACTAATCACACTCAATCAAAGATCCAAATCAAACAAGTATCATAAGAACAAACATTCAAGTTCATAGATATCTATAAAAATAGTTTTGTTTTTGTTCCTAAGAGTAGGTGTCCTATTCCTAAAAGTCACTTTAGGTATAGGATTTCAAAGTGTGAAATCCACATTTGTCTTAGAAAGAAAAGGTAAGAATAATCAGAGTAAGCGGAAATAGATGAGAAAAAGATTAAGATAAGTTTAGAAAAGAATCAGAGTAAGGTAAGTAAAGAATGGTTGTCCAGTTCTATCTAGGTTTCGTCCTACAGTCAACATTCCTCTGATACCACTTCTGTCACACCCGGGTTTCAGGGGTCCAAAGCCCGGGCGCGAACATAATCACCAGGTGTGCTAGGACCAAGTCTCACACATATGATGAATCATGGCACAGGATCGAATGTCACATCTTTATATATAACAGGAGTTCTATACAAAATAAATAATTACATTATAAGGAGACAACGGTCCAGCAACCCAGAGTTGACTGGGAGACGACGGCCTAGACCTCTCACGAACACATCGCAGCATCCTCCATGCGCCTCATCCTGTGGTACCTGTTCTTGACCTGTGGGGTGTGTGAGACAGCAAGAGTGAGCTCACATACGTTCATCGCTCAACAAGTTGTGGGGGATAATGTGCATGAACTCGCCAAAGGTGGGAGCTCACGTGAAGTGTAAGGCTTACCAAAGAAGATGGTTAGAGCTGAGCATTACTTTTAAAGTTGGTCAAAATTTTATTAGCAGTTACTAAGTATAAGTAAATATCAACCCAGTTAAGTAGTAGAACAAAAGTAACAACTTCACCTGCGATGCAATGCATATGACAAATTGAGTTTAAGTTCCATAATTTAATCATGTGAGGGTCCGAGCTGCTCTTGACCGTGAGCACGGCTAGTATACCAGTTTTACACTCTGCAGAGGTTGCGCATCTTTACCCACAAGTCGTGTATCCCATGTCGCCAGGGTTTGCAAGGCCCTTAGACACTACCGAGGTGAATGGCTAGGGATCCACTACGAGGCCTTTACAAAGTTCCACTAGCTTCCGAAAACCCGCTACAGTTTATAGGAAGTTCCAATGCAGGAATCCCTTGCAGGACCGCCATCGCAGCAAAATCCTCCCGAGGGCCTCCCTACACTGACCACTCCCCTACTGCCCTTGCCCCTTTCGGGTAAGGTAGTCTTCCACTAGCTTTCCTAATTAATCAGCCAAGGGGTCCCATTCCTCCCTTGTGGTAGCACTGTTTTCCCGGGTGGTCGCTCCATGTTCCAATTAACATAATGATCTCATCATGAACAGTAATAATAAACATATAATAAAAGTGTGATCATAAATAATATACCTTCATACCCAAAACCACATAAAGCACTAGCAAGTACTACCCAAAAAGTTCAGTGGTAAACAAGGTATAAAGATAGACAAACTAGGGTAACCTATTGGGTCCCATCAAAATTAACCTATGCAGATCATTATGATTAATTAGAACATGAGTGGGTAAAAAGAAGTGATCAAGGGCACAACTTGCCTGGCACTTGAGATTCCAGGTAGCAGGATGATCTTCAGGTGACTCGTGACCTCACGCTAGTCGTAGCAATACAAACATATAGTGTATAGGCAAAATTAATATCACACCAAACATAAGTACAAACTGAATAATAATAATCTACGCGTTGCTACGAGTTCGTAGGAACAAGAATCACTAAATTTGGAGTTATAGTTATTTAGTTATGAATTTCCGAAGTTATTAAGCACCTAGAACAGATTAATTCAAATGAACAATTTTGCTTCAAGTTTCATGGCTAAACAGTGTTACTAGTTGATATACAATATTAAAATAAAATTATTGCAACTGGAATGGGTCAAAAAGAAGCTAAAATGAATTAGTTATGAATTAAATAAGTTTCTGATTTATTTTAACACTAAAAATCATTTTCTAAATCATTTTCTATGATTTTCCTATCCACTGGACTGCGCCTCAATTAAACAGAAGCGCAGGGGTAATGTCGCAAGTATTCCCTAGACTCAGATTTACCCCGCATGGATGGCGGGTTAATTCATCGAAATCCGAGGGCCTCATTCAGAAAATGACCGCGGTGAAGGGGTAAGATGGAATCTGAGCCGCCCGATCCAGAACCGAGGACCCAGATTAAAAGCCCGCAACGACGAACTGGTACGCATTCCGTGTCGTTCGATCAGTGATCAACGCCCAGGATTTAAATAGCCGAGAGAGGATCCCATACATCCGATCAGATCCAACGGTCGGACTTTGACACATGAAGGGGTACGCGATGGCGCGATCTCATCCATCCATAGCCGAGTCAACGGTCCACCCATCTTCTTCCTTCCAGCTACCAAGCACGACGGCGCGCGTCCACCGTGGCGGTGGGTTTCACGCCGACGAGCGGCGCAACCAGGGTTACAGAGCCCAAATCCTAGAACAGATTGGCGTAAAACGTAGAGGGGCAGCTAGCGGAGTTATCCGGTGGACACATACCGGCGATTGAAGAGGTCGCGAGCCTGCCCACGGAGAAGAGCGGATCCGCGGCGGAGATCGAACCACGGCGAGCAATTCGAGTCGCCCCAAGGCCACGCAGTTCAAATTGAAGGCGCGGACAGCTTCACGGGTCCCCGGCGAACGCCCCCACCCACTTGCACGCTTTGATTGAGGACGACCACGAGGAAATCGCTCGGCGGCATGGAGAAGGGAGCAGAGATGGGGGGCGCTGAGCGGAGGGGATGGTGGCGGCATGGGCACGGTCGAGCAGAGAGGGGCCGCACCGAGCGGAGGCCACTGGGGAGGGAGCTCGGGTGGGTTTTATAGGGTCAGTCCCGCGGATCCCGGGCGGAGGACGACCACGGACTCCGCGCGCCATGAGCGGGTTGTTCCTGTGCGCGCGCGAGGTCGTTTTTCGGGTCAGCGCGGATCCTGTGGAGTTCGGCCGAGGAGATGGCGGCAAATCCCAACAAACCCGGTTGTTATGGTGACCGCGTTTCCCCGGATTTCGCATCGCCCGCCGCGACGGAGCTCGCCCGAGCCGAGCGGCGAAGGAAGGGGGAAGGTGGGCGCCTGATAACGAGAGCCCACAAGCCAGTGAGCACGCCGTTACCAGAGGAAGCCGACAAGTGGACCCCGCGCGTAAGTGAGTGCCCGCGGTGGGTCTTGGGCTGGCGCGAGGAGTTTCCAGTGGGCCGCAAAAACCGAAATCCGGCCCAGACACTGTTATTCCCTTTTCCTTTTCTTTTCTGGTTCTATTTCCAAATTCAAAGATTCAAACTAGTTTAACTTCCTGTTTTGAATTTTTATTCTTCCAAATTTCCAATTCAGTCCTAATGGGAATATAACACCTTTTTTTTGGTACTAAATATTTATTCTTCTCTCTATTGTTTAATTATAGAAGGAGTATTTAACTTAGTTAGAATTTTCTTCCTAAATTTTAGTATTCACCTTTCTTCCTTTGAATTTTGAATTCAAGTTGGGTTTAAATCTTCAGATTCCAATTATTGTGCACCTCTTACACAAAGAACACCAGCATGCTATGTATTTATATATTTATTTATTTGTTGCTTAACCAAATTAATGTTTATCAATTGGTTATGAATTGGAAAGGCCCTTATAAATTCTCAAAGGTTTCAAAAATTCTTGAAACACTATTATTGATGCTTTTAGTTCTTTATTTTATTATTATTATTATTATCCTGATACTAATTTTGGGCTTTACAGCAGCGCACAGACAGCGCAGGGCTGTGGAGGAGGGGCCTGGTTACCTCGGTTTCGGACGGGTCCGCCAGGTCCGCCTTGTTAAGAAGGACGACCGCGCGACGGTCTGACTCCAGAGGCCCGCGGCGGTGGAGGAGAGGCTCGAACGATGAGGAGACGGGCGTGCGTGCGTCGCGGAACTCCGGCTTGACGCCGGGGAAGGACTTGGGCACGCCGAGAAGGGGGTTTATCAGCTGCGGGTCGAGGTGCTCGCCGTAGCGGCGCTTGATGGCGAGCACCGCGCGGTACCACCCTGCCCAGGCGCGCGGTGGGGCGGTGGGGCACGCGCAACGAGGCGCAGGCGGCGGGCAGGTAGCGGCGGGCTGGCGGCGAGGCAGGTAGCGGCGCGCGCGCGGTAGACAGAGGGAAAGAAGACAGATGCACGGGGTGAGAGGTATTTAGGTTTTTGGGTTAAGTTCGACGGTGTTCACGTGGCCAACGAATTTAAGTTAAGAACGTGGGTACCAACGTTCCTAATATGATAAGTCGACGGTTTTATCACGGGCCCACGAATTTAATATAAGAACGTTGGTACCCACGTTCTTAAATTAGCCCACGAACATAACTCAATTAAGAACGTCGGTACCCACGTTCTTAAATTAACCCACGAACATTTATTAGTTTCTTGTAGTGGTATACCGTGTTCAACGAATTCTTGTGCACTGGAGTTATTGCCTCGAGCAATGACAGAAAAGGATTTCTTGCAACATATGGCTACATCAAATGTTGCCTCCCAATACTCATCTGGATGGAGAAGAACTTGTAGCAGTATTTGTATAAGGAGATACCGCATTGCATGCATCCAAGTAGACTCCAATCCATGACCAATTTTTATCTCCTATTCACAGAAGAAACCATATAAATTAGTGTCAACCAAAGAGCAAATATATGGTACAAGCATACAACATTAGTTCTAAATAATCATCGGTTCTTGTTCTATTTTCATCTCATTTAAATAAGCAACATAAAAGAACCCATTCAATCATACACTCCATAATTCAATTGTGGGATAATTTAAAAACAAATAAAACTACTACTACAACTTGGTGAAGCTATGGATTCTATATATCACATACATAAAAAAACCTTCATTTCTCATTGAATAGATATCCACCATCCTGTTTAGCATGAAGTTACAAGGCAACTTTTTCATGTACACGATTTTAAGCAATAACAAAAATATAGACAATAGCCAACTTTGAATCTGCTCTCAGAAACCACCAGATATATCACATTGCATCAATAGGACTCATGAAGTCAAAATGATCATTTTCTTAGGCCAAATATCTTTTCTTTACTACCACCCAAGTATCCTAGAAGAACCATTCAACAACAAAGATGGGACACGGACTGACAGCAAAGATGACCCCTGTGAATTATCAAAGTTTGGCACGAAGTCAACATGCCAAATAACAAGGAGCAACGTAGAAAGGATGAGAGAAAGGAACAACATCGCACTCGCGCAACAACCATGTAAAGAGAATGACATCGGAGAAGTGAGTAAAAAGATATATTGTGTTCAGCTCTAGATCAGCCAAGAACATGGCTTTTGCTTTATTTTCTCGAATGCAACATGGCTTTTGCTTTATTTTCTCGAATGCAACATGGCTTCTACTAATGATTGCAACACAACAAGAATGTCATTCAACAGTAAAGCATTCGTAGCTGATAGATAGGCAGTGTAAATGTCATTTTGCTATATAGAAATTCATGTTAAATGGTTATAGTGCTTAGTAAGAACAATAAGTGGTGTCTATTTCCATTAAAATATGCATAGTACTTAGCGTGTATGGTGGTGTAGTTACTCAGATAGCCTGCAAGTGGGTATGATTTAGAACTTTAGAAGATCGGTTCTATGCTTGTTCCTATAAAAACACATAAATAAAAAGGAACACTTTATCAAAATGTGTTTTCCTATCAATTGGAGTTGCCCATCAGAGAAGAAACATAACATAACTTATATACCATTTAATGTAAACAAAGCAATCAAATGTTTACTTATAAAAGACAAACATTTCTGTTACTTTACTGCAAAGGACCATGTCAATAAAATGGTAGCATATTGAGAAATGCAGATTCGCTAACCTTAAAATCGCCAAGAATTTTAAGCAGACTATTTGAATCAGGACAACCATCCAAGAAGAATTCCATGATGGCCATGTTATGGTATGCCTGAAATTTCAAAATTGTGACATCACATGCAAGGAAAACAATTCTGATAGAAGAACTATTTCTTCTCAAAGCAAAAGAAGAAACCAGATTGATTTAAGCTAATGGTTGTCCTGTACAAAGACAATGGAAAACCATATCGTCCATCATTCCAAAGTAAATGTTTACCTTGCTATTTTTAGATAGATTATGTTTTGAATTTATAGCATAATAAGGCGACTAGATTAAACAATTTCATTGAACAAGTGACCGTAGGCACAATTTTCTAAGAAAACAGGACCGTACAGAGCAATCAAATGTTTATTTATAAAAGACATACATTTCTGTAACTTTACTCCAAATTAACATGTCAATAAAATGATAGCATAACGAGAAATGTGGATTCACTAACCTTAAAATCACCAAGAATTTTAAGTAGTCTATTTGAATCAGGACAACCATCCAAGAAGAATTCTGTGATGGCCATGTTATGGTGTGCCTGAAATTTCAAAATTGTGACATCACATGCAAGGAAATCAATTCTGATAGAAGAACTATTTCTTCTCAAAGCAAAAGAAGAAACTGGATTGATTTAAGCTAATGGTTGTCCTGTACAAAGACAATGGAAAACCATGTCGTCCATCATTCCAAAGTAAATGTTTACCTTGCTGTTTTTAGATAGATTTGTTTTGAATTTATAGCATAATAAGCAACTGGATTAAACATTTTCATTGAACAAGTGACCTTAGGCACAATTTTCTAAGAAAACAGGACCGTATAGACCAACATGGATGTTCAGTAAATCTGGGTGGTGGCATTCGAAAGGGCAGTTTAAGAAACAGCTACATGCACACGCACAGAGAACATGACATGGTGAATGTGAATCCATATAGCCACCAACCCAAACTGATAAGAACAACCTAGCATTTTCTATACTACATAATGAGATTTTCATGTGAAGTAAAAACAACACGATACTAAAATAATTTATAGTTGGAAATCATGACATTTTTTATATCTCTAAGATGACTAAGGTAGTGCCCAACAGAACAAAACATGTATTCAAAAGGAACCACATCATATAGATTTTAAAAAAACATAAACATGTACAATCGAGGCAGGTTTTATTGGGTGATTTAGATGTATCTTGAAAAGGAGATACCATGCAATGAACCAAATTGTGTAACCAGTTTTAGCTGCAATACAATTGAAGAAGCTCATGCGTTAGTAGCAACCTAAAAATCCTGATTTCCTGCACAACAATCTTGTGTAGAAGCAAAACATATGTGGAGGCCAAAGCATTAGTCTAGGAGTTAAAACTCACCAATGTTAACATTAATGATGGTAGGTTTGTCTCCATTCTGCAATAACTTTCTCTGGAAATTATCACAATCTATTTCTCTAGACATAGCACAATCTATTTTCTCCAGACATAAGGGTGTCAACTTTGACACAATCCATTATGTACATTCTTGTTGCTTTGAATACTGAATAATGGGACTCACGAGAAGCAAACAATATTCCATCAGGGAACACCTCCCTCCTGTAAAATAATTTTTAAAGATGATTAAGAGCAGAAGTGTCATTTCACATAAGCAGTGAAAGTAGCAAATATTTCTCAAGTATTACCCAACAAGAATCCCATGCAGATTTCCTTTTGTACCACAATTAGTAATATATCCCTAGTACTCATCCTTTTCTAACTCCTAGAGGCGAGCAAACCAATCCAGCACTCTAGCACTGTTGACTCCTGCAAAACTTAGTTCGTATCAAATGGAAGAACAGTGAAATTGTAACAACACAGGATGACTGCTTTCAGTTTTCGACTCTGATGGGTGACTGCTGAAGCTCCTCTGATGATGGCGGCACGACCTTAGCTCGTGGGGACACCTTGTACACGAACGCCTAGACAGGCGCATGAGCACGTTCGAGGACCCATCGGGCACCACGGCGTCCCGCGCTGCCGCGCTCCAGCTCCTGGCGCTGGTGAGCATCACATCGACCTTGGGCCCCACCACAGCGACGTCCACCACCTCCCACACAGCGTCCCACCGCAGCGGCCCACGAAGGCGGACACCCATCCTGAGCTTATCCACTAGGAACTTGGCATCCATGCATAGGTCGCCCCACACGGCCTCTGTGCACTGGTTGCCCTAGTCGAAGGAAACAGAGTAGGGGGAACGAAATCAGACATGCGTCCACGAGAGGAAATCACTCCTATAGATCTTCTGATGCTCCTTGGAGCAGCTGCTCGTGGCATACTGCCCTATCTCCATGGTCGGGCAGCGGCAAGCGCTGCGGGCGTTGGTCTCACATTTGAGGGGTGGGGCCACGGGGGCGGTTGGGAGGGCGGGGCGGAGGAAGTGGAGGGGGGTCATGCTCGTCGCCGTCGCTGTTGGCTATCACGATCAAGAGAATGGCTTGGGGAGGGGATGGAGGTGGAGGACCCACAACACCCCTCAAATGTGGCAATTACTGTGACAAGCCTGCAGCATAAGATCCAATCGCTCAACCCGCGCGAGAAACTCTAGACGCCTCGCATCTCTAGCGCTTCTCTGCGATCACCAAAGGTTCATAAATCAGCGCGTGATTCAGCATCACAACCGCGCACGAACCCACACCTAGCCGTTTGATTCCCCCCGCTGTCGGCTCCCCGTGTCCCCAAATTGAGCCACCCATGTCATCAACCCCGCTCCAACAGTCTCGAAACCACGGGAACCCCCAAGGGGTGCCGCATAGTGGAGAGCAGCAAATTCCAGGCCACGCCCGGCGGAACGGGTCGAGGAGGCACGAGTTAGGGCTCGAATCACCTGGTCGGGCAAGACGGAGGTCGAGGAGTCCATGGCAAGCCTGCCCGCAGGCGCGACAGCCTTCGCCATTCCTCTACAGCATCCGCCGGGCCAAGCCCTCGATCGGATCCAAACCCAAGCGAGCAACGCGAACACACGAGGACGAGAATTAGGTGAAAGAAAAAGGAATGAGCATGGGTTTATGTGAGAGGAAAAATGAAGGGGCGTTGGGGTAGAGGCGATGAGGAGGGGAGAGCATCACGCGCGGAGAGAGCGGGCGCGGTTTATGGCTAGGGTGTCGCGGGGCGGAGGTAGGCGGAGGCACAGTGAAGCATTGTGGATGCCTACACTGGGTCCTTATAGAGTAGTATATATATAGCGGTTGATTGGTTGCCTGGGGCGCATGGCTCGGGCGAGCCTGGCATGTCGCAAGTGCGTGCAATTGAAAGGGTAGGGTCCCTTTTGGCAGGACTTCTCCACACTGGCTTCTGCTCTGGCATCACGTTTTTTTATCAGAAGTCGTACCAAATAATCATTTAAGAAATAGCTTTTTGCTAAAAAAAACACTTCTCCCTTTTGTATTCCAATGGTGAAGCAAAAAAATGGCTTCATCAGCTTTGGCTCATGTCATTTTTACAAGAACCCCCTCCCACCACATCTATCAAGATTTGGAATCGTCTATTCCTTCTATTTCGCACCAAATGATTTTTTTGGAAATGACTTAAGCTCATTTAAAAAAGATGCTGGCACGAAGAAACCAGAGCCAAAGCTGTTTTTAAAAAAGCTAAAGTCCTGCTAAATGGACTCTTAGTTTGGCCTACGCTGCACCCATATATATTGGCACCAGTGGTGGAGACATGCCTATGGCCAGTAGGGCCTGGGCCTTACTTTTGGGCCGACTAGCCTCTAAAGGTCTATATACCGGCCAGTATCGTTAGCTGTGACCGATATCGAAAGAGCTAGCTTTTGATGTCTAAAAGTCCATACATCATTTTTAGTGTTATATCCGGCACTATACTTATAGAGATCTTGACTCCGTCACTGATTGGTACGACCATTCGCATACAGACATCCAAACAGATGTTGCGGGACAGTCGACGCGTGCGCAGAGCCTAGTTGTCAGACCGTATAGACCCCAGTTGTGCACATGCATGTATTGATTCAAATTACCTAGCTTTCTCCTTCCATTTCTTTGAAACCGCGTTGGTAATTTGACTGCACTCTATTTTACTGGCCCTGTATGTTTCTCATTCTCCACGATCGCGAGCTTCTGGCTCAAGGTCGTAGCAGCAGATCATGAGCTGAGATGGACTTTTAACATGCTTGTTTAGGATAAAAACCACGAATAACATGCATGGCCCGTGAAGCCACAGCCACTATACTATAGATGTACCCATATCGGAACTTTAACTATTTTATATTGAGCCATGTCCCAATCGGACTTTAACTAGTATAGTATAGAAAATACAAAAATTCCATCTCAAACCTAACTATCCACCGGCTCCCTCGTTCGTTCATGTATCTGTCCTCATCATGCCCCTCTCATCATCCTTTGGTCGATGCCAATGTCTGGCTCGTACGTATCGCTAACAATGCCTCGTCCCGCATTGATTCTCATCATCCTAGCCATTGATGATGCTTGCTACGCTATAGTTGTTTGCAGTTATTAGGTGTACATATGTACGCCCTACTGGATCTAGAGGGTATGGGCCTATAGGGCCATAGCCTCGACGTAGCCCAACATGTCATTTATGGCATTGTTTAGATTTCTAGCCCAACCTAAGATTGGGCTTGTCGTTGGGCAGTGTCGCAGTGATATGGGTCCACCAGGATGGCAGCGACTCACACCACCGATCAGTGTTAGCAGCCTAAAAAATTTCTTTATCTTGGGTCGCCAGCTTCTTTGTAGGTTCAATCAGTGCAAGTATAATTTATTTTCGATAGTCGTTTGGCAACTTTATTGTGGGTCTTAAGTTTTCGATAGTCGAGAAGCAGGAAAGAATCGAGGTTGATCAACAGCTAGGTATATATTATATGACTGTTTGTATTATCGCATGTGAGAGCTAAGAATTCAATCCGTGCAAGTATAATTTATTTAAATTGTTTGGTATTATGTATTTTAAGGGGATGAAGATAACATAATTAAGATATTGATTATGTCTCTTATAAGATCTAAGCTAAAAAGTCATATAAACTATTAGTATGACTTTTCATCTATTGAAATTGTAATTCGATGTAAAAATTGTTTTTGGATTGTTAGATTGTTTGATCGAATATATGTGAAAATTTTAGTGTAAAATTCTAGATCCACCATTACAACACTTGTTTCTTACAATAAATTCTCCAAAACAAGACCTTACCCGAACATATTTAGATTCTTTTTTTTTGTTAACAAACATTTACCTAGCTCATGAAGTAGATGCCATGTTCAGAGTTCAAAAAACAATGTTATATCTTGAGAAACAAAATGTTCTAGGTTCACAAGAATATTTTTTTAGGTTTAGAAAAACAAAATGCTATATCCATGTGAATAGTGTTATAATATCAATAAAATTTTATGAGACTCGTAATAAATTAAAACATAAATATAAATACAAATCTTAAAAAGTAGAACAAAACACAAGGGAAGACATAAATAATAGAAAGATAAAAGGCACACCATAGATTAAAAAACATCTATGAGTACTACTTGAATAACTTCAGAAACACTATAAAAATCACACAAATACTATGTGAATAGTGAAACATACATAAATAAAAAACATTACTAAATAACAAAGCAAAATAAAATTTTTAAAAAATATCATAGAAGAAAAGCGACATGCATTGAGTGTATGGTCCAACAACAACACTCCATTTATTTAACTTACTAGCTGGATGCCCGTGCGTTGCAACGGGAATATATAATATCAGTATACTACGATAACTTATATACAAAATCTGTGTTATATTGTTATGAGAAAATGTTTCATAATCAATTTGTGATCCAAGCCATACATAAATTTTGTTATTTTAATCTAGTTATTTCACCACTACATTGCAACCATCAGTATCATGCAGACTTCGATATATGCCACGATTTGTATGGTCTCATCATTGGAGAGCACGAGCACGTTCCACACATGCCGGAAAAATTCCCTCGTACATCGTTAGTCATCAGACACGCACCACCATATGCTCTTGCTTAAACAAAAATGTAAGTGTGTATGTGTTTGCGAAGAGAATTAAAGGCAGGCCGGCACAAAAGCTACCCTGACGGTGGCGAGGATGACGAACTGGTCACTGTTGTCGATCCTCCTCTGTGTCACCTCCGGCGCCAAGATGACGCCACAATCCTCGATATAGTAGTCGTCGAACGCACGCGACATGACGAGTACCGATGACTCTTGGTTGAGCTGCCAAACGAAGTGCACCCCAGGCTCATCAGCGAGGTAGTACCCCTGGCCGTTGCACCACCGAATGCGCTATTCCACTACATACATCATGTTCGAGGACACTCACACAACGTCAGCAACGTCCATCGTCCCAGCGCACAAGAATTCATGTCCGGTCAGTAGCGACTTACGTGGCAGGTTGGGCTTCAGGTGGACGATGAGTTGGACGGCGTGATGGCGTCGTCGTCGGATGCGGTGTCCAGAACAACCCGAGAGTCGTCGACGTTGGCGACAACCATGAGGCCCCCCTGCTTAACGATGGACAGCGCGGTGCAGCTGCTCTGGACCGCGTCCAAGCGGCGGCTTCGCGGGAGCTTGTCGTACACAGCGGCGCATGCAACCACGTAAGACTGCTTTTAGAGGTCGAACTGACAGTCTCCAAGCTTCTTCTCGTCATCGATGAGCGACGACAACGCGAATGCCTCCTGCTCATGGAGTTTGTTCGGGGTTTGAAGTAGGAAACATGGATTCATGCTTGGCGTTGGTTTATGAAAATGACTCACAAGTCTGATCCATGGAAAAAAATATTACGAAGAAAAAATTTCACACATGCAAAAAAGGGAATTTAAGTATAATGCATTATTCAAACAAAAGAAATAGCATGCAAAGCTCTTCTTTAAATAATATTACCTCCATCCAAAAATATAATTCAAGAATATCGGTGATACTTATCTACTACTACGCATTGTGCAATGGTAGCAAGTGAGCTTGGAGAGAGATGTAGTAGATGTGTTTCCTGTCATAGATGTAGACATAAACACATATAGGTGGGTGCCCGTGCGTTGCAACGGAAACATTTAATATCATGATAACTTATGAACAAATGTGTGTTATACTGTTATGTGAAAATGTTTCGTAATTAATTTGTGATCCTAGCCATACATAAATTTTGTTATTTCAATCTAACTATGTCATCACTACATTGCAACCAACAGTACCGTGCAGACTTCTATACATGATAGCTGAATGCCCGTGCGTTGCAACGGGAATATATAATACCAGTATACTACGATAACTTATATACAAAATATGTGTTATACCGTTATGAGAAAATGTTTCATAATCAATTTGTGATTCTGGCCATACATAAATTTTGCTATTTATAATCTATCTGTTTCACCACTACATTGCAACTATCAGTATTATGCAGACTTTGATATATGTCACGATTTGTATGATCTCATTATTGGAGAGCACGTTTCACACATACCGGAAGAAATTCTCTCGTACATCGTTAGTCATTGGACACGTACCACCATACGCTTTTGCTTAAACAAAAAGGTAAGTGTGTGTTTGCAAGACTAATGATCAAACATCGTATAACCACAAAGTTAGAATACTATATTAATATATTAAATAAATTAATCCAATATACATAGATTAACCCAATTAACATAGGATAAATAAATATCTAATTATAAAAGTATGAAACATGGTATAATCAATGTTGTTACTGCGTAGTAAATATTCATACGAGACTAACACAACTGGAACGATTCAATTTGGAATTAAAATGGGGAAGTTACGAATTTCTAAAGTTTCTATGTATTTGATATAGGATTAATTAGGAAATCAATTTTATTGTTGTTTTCATGACAAAACAGAGGTATTATGTGATAAAAATAATATTATAGAATTATAGAAATTGAAATGAACTCATGTGGATTTAATATGAAATTTCCATGAAATAAATGGGTTTCTGCAATTATTTTTAAACTAAAAATCAATTTCTAAACTCGTTTTCCCTATTTTCTTTATTTCCTGGACTGCGTCCCAAATTCTAGAAAGATCAGGGTCCAAGCTATAAATGTTTTTTAGACTCAGTTAGCATACAGAGTGGACGGTGGGTTAAACACAAATAACGTTTTAGTTGAAGTTGTACACAATTCAACATGAGTCATGTTGGCTAGAGGGTGGAAGGCTAGGCATTCTGCTTAATAGATCCATGGTTCAATCCCTAGGTAGCCACGGTTTGATTTTTTTTTCTGCGCGCGGAAAACTGGTGTGCGGGATTGGACGGCTGAGATTGTAGAACAGTAGAATGGACGGCTGAGATCGCAGAATGGCAGAACACAAAAAGGCAGGCTACTATTGCTAACTTAATAAGTAGTAGAGAATATCAGTATACTACGATAATTTATATACAAAATCTGTGTTATATTGTTATGAGAAAATGTTTCATAATCAATTTGTGATCCTAGCCATACATAAATTTTGTTATTTTAATATAGTTATTTCACCACTACATTGCAACCATCAGTATCATGCAGACTTCGATATATGGCACGATTTATATGGTCTCATTATTGGAGAGCACGAGCACGTTCCACACATGCCGGAAAAATTCCCTCGTACATCGTTAGTCATCAGACACGCACCACCATATGCTCTTGCTTAAACAAAAATGTAAGTGTGTATGTGTTTGCGAAGAGAATTAAAGGCAGGTCGGCACAAAAGGTACCCTGACGGTAGCGAGGATGACGAACTGGTCACTGTTGTCGATCCTCCTCTGTGTCACCTCCGACGCCAAGATGACGCCACAATCCTCGATATAGTAGTTGTCGAACGCACGCGACATGACGAGTACCGATGACTCTTGGTTGGGCTGCCAAACGAAGTGCACCCCGGGCTCATCAGCGAGGTAGTACCCCTGGCCGTTGCACCACCGAATGCGCTATTCCGCTACATACATCATGTTCGAGGACACTCACACAACGTCAGCAACGTCCATCGTCCCAGCGCATAAGAATTCATGTCCGGTCAGTAGCGACTTACGTGGCAGGTTAGGCTTCAGGTGGACGATGAGTTGGACGGCGTGATGGCGTCATCGTCGGATGCGGTGTCCAGAACAACCCGAGAGTCGTCGACGTTGGCGACAACCATGAGGCCCCCCTGCTTAACGATGGACAGCGCGGTGCAGCTGCTCTGGACCGCGTCCAAGCGGCGGCTTCGCGGGAGCTTGTCGTACACAGCGGCGCATGCGACCACGTAAGACTGCTTTTAGAGGTCGAACTGACAGTCTCCAAGCTTCTTCTCATCATCGATGAGCGACGACAACGCGAATGCCTCCTGCTCATGGAGTTTGTTCGGGGTTTGAAGTAGGAAACATGGATTCATGCTTGGCGTTGGTTTATGAAAATGACTCACAAGTCTGATCCATGGAAAAAAAATATTACGAAGAAAAAATTTCACACATGCAAAAAAGGGAATTTAAGTATAATGCATTATTCAAACAAAAGAAATAGCATGCAAAGCTCTTCTTTAAATAATATTACCTCCATACAAAAATATAATTCAAGAATATCGGTGATACTTATCTACTACTACGCATTGTGCAATGGTAGCAAGTGAGCTTGGAGAGAGATGTAGTAGATGTGTTTCCTGTCATAGATGTAGACATAAACACATATAGGTGGGTGCCCGTGCGTTGCAACGGAAACATTTAATATCATGATAACTTATGAACAAATATGTGTTATACTGTTATGTGAAAATGTTTCGTAATTAATTTGTGATCCTAGCCATACATAAATTTTGTTATTTCAATCTAACTATTTCATCACTACATTGCAACCAACAGTACCGTGCAGACTTCTATACATGATAGCTGAATGCTCGTGCGTTGCAACGGGAATATATAATACCAGTATACTACGATAACTTATATACAAAATATGTGTTATACTGTTATGAGAAAATGTTTCATAATCAATTTGTGATTCTGGCCATACATAAATTTTGTTATTTATAATCTATCTGTTTCACCACTACATTGCAACTATCAGTATCATGCAGACTTTGATATATATCACGATTTGTATGATCTCATTATTGGAGAGCACGTTTCACACATACCGGAAGAAATTCTCTCGTACATCGTTAGTCATTGGACACGTACCACTATACGCTTTTGCTTAAACAAAAAGGTAAGTGTGTGTTTGCAAGACTAATGATCAAACATCGTATAACCACAAAGTTAGAATACTATATTAATATATTAAATAAATTAATCCAATATACATAGATTAACCCAATTAACATAGGATAAATAAATATCTAATTATAAAAGTATGAAACATGGTATAATCAATGTTGTTACTGCGTAGTAAATATTCATACGAGACTAACACAACTGGAACGATTCAATTTGGAATTAAAATGGGGAAGTTACGAATTTCCAAAGTTTCTATGTATTTGATATAGGATTAATTAGGAAATCAATTTTATTGTTGTTTTCATGACAAAACAGAGGTATTATGTGATAAAAATAATATTATAGAATTATAGAAATTGAAATGAACTCATTTGGATTTAATATGAAATTTCCATGAATTAAATGGGTTTCTGCAATTATTTTTAAACTAAAAATCAATTTCTAAACTCCTTTTCCCTATTTTCTTTATTTCCTGGACTGCGTCCCAAATTCCAGAAAAATCAGGGTCCAAGCTATTAATGTTTTCTAGACTCAGTTAGCATACAGAGTGGACGGTGGGTTAAACACAAATAATGTTTTAGTTGAAGTTGTACACAATTCAACATGAGTCATGTTGGCTAGAGGGTGGAAGGCTAGGCATTCTGCTCAATAGATCCAAGGTTCATTCCCTAGGTAGCCACGGTTTGATTTTTTTTTCTGCGCGCGGAAAACTGGTGTGCGGGATTGGACGGCTGAGATCGCAGAATGGCAGAACACAAAAAGGCAGGCTACTATTGCTAACTTAATAAGTAGTAGAGAATATCAGTATACTACGATAACTTATATACAAAATCTGTGTTATATTGTTATGAGAAAATGTTTCATAATCAATTTGTGATCCTAGCCATACATAAATTTTATTATTTTAATATAGTTATTTCACCACTACATTCCAACCATTAGTATCATGCAGACTTCGATATATGCCACGATTTGTATGGTCTCATCATTGGAGAGCATGAGCACGTTCCACACATGCCGGAAAAATTCTCTTGTACATCGTTAGTCATCAGACACGCACCACCATATGCTCTTGCTTAAACAAAAATGTAAGTGTGTATGTGTTTTCGAAGAGAATTAAAGGCAGGCCGGCACAAAAGCTACCCTGACGGTGGCGAGGATGACGAACTGGTCACTGTTGTCGATTCTCCTCTGTGTCACCTCCGGCGCCAAGATGACACCACAATCCTCGATATAGTAGTCGTCGAACGCACGCGACATGACGAGTACCGATGACTCTTGGTTGGGCTGCCAAACGAAGTACACCCCGGGCTCATCAGCGAGGTAGTACCCCTGGCCGTTGCACCACCGAATGCGCTATTCCACTACATACATCATGTTCGAGGACACTCACACAACGTCAGCAACGTCCATCGTCCCAGCGCACAAGAATTCATGTCCGGTCAGTAGCGACTTACGTGGCAGGTTAGGCTTCAGGTGGACGATGAGTTGGACGGCGTGATGGCGTCGTCGTCGGATGCGGTGTCCAGAACAACCCGAGAGTCGTCGACGTTGGCGACAACCATGAGGCCCCCCTGCTTAACGATGGACAGCGCGGTGCAGCTGCTCTGGACCGCGTCCAAGCGGCGGCTTCGCGGGAGCTTGTCGTACACAGCGGCGCATGCGACCACGTAAGACTGCTTTTAGAGGTCGAACTGACAGTCTCCAAGCTTCTTCTCGACATCGATGAGCGACGACAACGCGAATGCCTCCTGCTCATGGAGTTTGTTCGGGGTTTGAAGTAGAAAACATGGATTCATGCTTGGCGTTGGTTTATGAAAATGACTCACAAGTCTGATCCATGGAAAAAAATATTACGAAGAAAAAATTTCACACATGCAAAAAAGGGAATTTAAGTATAATGCATTATTCAAACAAAAGAAATAGCATGCAAAGCTCTTCTTTAAATAATATTACCTCCATCCAAAAATATAATTCAAGAATATCGGTGATACTTATCTACTACTACGCATTGTGCAATGGTAGCAAGTGAGCTTGGAGAGAGATGTAGTAGATGTGTTTCCTGTCATAGATGTAGACATAAACACATATAGGTGGGTGCCCGTGCGTTGCAACAGAAATATTTAATATCATGATAACTTATGAACAAATGTGTGTTATACTATTATGTGAAAATGTTTTGTAATTAATTTGTGATCCTAGCCATACATAAATTTTGTTATTTCAATCTAACTATTTCATCACTACATTGCAACCAACAGTACCGTGCAGACTTCTATACATGATAGCTGAATGCCCGTGCGTTGCAACGGGAATATATAATACCAATATACTACGATAACTTATATACAAAATATGTGTTATACCGTTATGAGAAAATGTTTCTGATAGTCGCCTAGAGGGGGGGTGAATAGGGCGAAACTGAAATTTATAAAAATAATCACAACTACAAGCCGGGTTAGCGTTAGAAATATAAACGAGTCCGCGAGAGAGGGCGCAAAACAAATCGCAAGCAAATGAAGAGTGTGACACGCGGATTTGTTTTACCGAGGTTCGGTTCTCGCAAACCTACTCCCCGTTGAGGAGGCCACAAAGGTCGGGTCTCTTTCAACCCTTCCCTCTCTCAAACGGTCCCACGGACCGAGTGAGCTTTCTCTTCTTCTCAATCAAACGGGAACAAAACTTCCCCCGCAAGGGCCACCACACAATTGGTGCCTCTTGCCTTGGTTACAATTGAGATTGATCACAGGAACAAGTGAGAAAGAAAAGAATGCGATCCAAGCGCAAGAGCTCGAAGGAACACAAGCAAATCACTCTCTCTAGTCACTATGGTGTTGTGTAGAAATTGGAGAGGACTTGATCTATTTGGTGTGTCTAGAATTGAATGCTAGAGCTCTTGTAGTAGTTGAGAAGTGGAAAACTTGGATGGCCATGAATGTGGGGTGGTTGGGGTATTTATAGCCCCAACCACCAAACATGACCGTTGGCTGGAGACCTCTGTTCGATGGCGCACCGGACAGTCCGGTGCACACCGGACAGTCCGGTGCCCCTGCCACGTCACCATTGCCGTTGGATTCTGACTTCTGGGCCCTCCTGGGTGTCCGGTGCACACCGGACATGTACTGTTTGATGTCCGGTGCACCGGTATGGGCGTTCCTGACGTCTGCGCGCGCTGCGCGCGCATTAAATGCTCCGCAGGGAGCCGTTGGCGCCGCAGAGAGCCGTTGCTCCGCTGGCACACCGGACAGTCCGGTGCACACCGGACAGTCCGGTGAATTTTAGCGGAGCGGCTGCTGCGCGAACCCGAGGCTTGCGAGTTCCGGAAGATGGGGCTTCCTTGGAGCACCGGACATGTCCGGTGCACACCGGACAGTCCGGTGAATTATAGTGCGCTGGCTTCCGAGAATTCCCGAGGGCGAAGAGTTGAAGTCGGAGTCCTCTGGGCGCACCGGACACTGTCCGGTGCCTCCAGCCAGAGGTGCCCTCGGTTGCCTCAATGCTCCTTTGTTGAATCCAACACTTGATCGTTTTATTGGCTAAGTGTGAACCTTTTGCACCTGTATAACTTATGCACTAGAGCAAACTAGTTAGTCCAATATTTGTGTTGGGCAATTCAACCACCAAAATTATTTAGGAACTAGGTGTAAGCCTAATTCCCTTTCAATCTCCCCCTTTTTGGTGATTGATGCCAACACAAACCAAAGCAAATATAGAAGTGCATAATTGAACTAGTTTACATAATGTAAGTGCAAAGGTTGCTTGGAATTGAGCCAATATAAATACTCATATGATGCGCATGGATTGTTTTCTTTGTTTTTAACATATTGGACCACATTTTGCACCAAAGGTTTTGTTTTTGCAAACTCTTTTGTAAATTCTTTTCAAAATTAATTTGCAAGATAGTCAAAGGTAAATGAAAAAGATTTTGCAAAGCATTTTCAAGTTTTGAAATTTTCTTCCTTTGTTCCAAATGACTCCCCCTCAAATAAAGTCTCCTCTTAGTGTTCAAGAGGGTTTTAAGATATCAATTTTGAAAATACTACTTGCTCCCCCTTTAGAACACAAAGAGATACCAATTTTGAAATTTACCAATTGAAACCCATTAAATCATCAAATTTAAAATTAGGGTGGTGCGGTGCGGTCCTTTTGCTTTGGGCTCATATTTTCTCCCCCTTTGGCATGAATCGCCAAAAACGGAATCATTAGAGCCCAATGAAGTACTTTCTCCCCCTTTGGTCATGAAATGAATGAGTGAAGATTATACCAAAGTTGGAGAGATGATGCGGAGCGACGGCGAAGGATGAGTAGTAGAGTGGAGTGGAAGCCTTGTCTTCGCCGAAGACTCCAATTCCCTTTCAATATACCTATGACTTGTTTTGAAATATACTTGAAAACACATTAGTCATAGCATATAAAAGAGACATGATCAAAGGTATATTTTATGAGCTATGTGTGCAAGTTTAGCAAAAGAAATTTCTAGAATCAAGAATATTGAGCTCATGCCTAAGTCTGGTAAAGGATTGTTCATCAAGAGGCTTGGTAAAGATATCGGCTAATTGATCTTTAGTGTTGATGTATGAAATCTCGATATCCCCCTTTTGTTGGTGATCCCGAAGAAAATGATACCGAATGGCTATGTGCTTAGTGCGGCTATGCTCAACGGGATTGTCGGCCATTTTGATTGCACTCTCATTGTCACATAGCAAAGGAACTTTGGTTAATTTGTAACCGTAGTCCCGCAGGGTTTGCCTCATCCAAAGCAATTGCGCGCAACAATGGCCTGCGGCAATATACTCGGCTTCGGCGGTGGAAAGAGCGACCGAATTTTGCTTCTTTGAAGCCCATGACACCAAGGATCTTCCCAAGAACTGGCAAGTCCCCGATGTGCTCTTTCTATTAATCTTACACCCCGCCCAATCGGCATCCGAATAACCAATCAAATCAAAAGTGGATCCCCGAGGGTACCAAAGCCCAAACTTAGGAGTATAAGCCAAATATCTCAAGATTCGTTTTACGGCCGTAAGGTGTGATTCCTTAGGGTCGGCTTGGAATCTTGCACACATGCAAACGGAAAGCATAATGTCCGGTCGAGATGCACACAAATAAAGCAATGAACCAATCATCGACCGATATACCTTTTGATCCACGGACTTACCTCCCATGTCGAGGTCAAGATGCCCATTTGTTCCCATGGGTGTCTTGATGGGCTTGGCATCCTTCATTCCAAACTTGCTTAGAATGTCTTGAGTATACTTCGTTTGGCTAATGAAGGTGCCTTCTTGGAGTTGCTTGACTTGGAATCCTAGAAAATACTTCAACTCCCCCATCATCGACATCTCGAATTTTTGTGTCATGATCCTACTAAATTCTTCACATGTAGATTTGTTAGTAGACCCAAAGATGATATCATCAACATAAATTTGGCATACAAACAAATCATTGTCAAGAGTCTTAGTGAATAAAGTAGGATCGGCTTTGCCGACTTTGAAGCCATTAGCAATAAGGAAATCTCTAAGGCATTCATACCATGCTCTTGGGGCTTGCTTGAGCCCATAAAGCGCCTTAGAGAGCCTATAAACATGATTAGGGTACTCACTGTCTTCAAAGCCGGGAGGTTGCTCAACATAGACCTCCTCCTTGATTGGTCCATTGAGGAAGGCACTCTTCACGTCCATTTGATAAAGCTTGAAGCCATGGTAAGTAGCATAGGCCAATAATATGTGAATTGACTCAAGCCTAGCTACGGGTGCATAGGTTTCACCAAAATCCAAACCTTCGACTTGTGAATACCCCTTGGCCACGAGTCGAGCTTTGTTCCTTGTCACCACACCATGCTCGTCTTGCTTGTTGCGGAAGACCCACTTGGTTCCTACAACATTTTGATTAGGACGTGGAACTAAATGCCATACCTCATTCCTTGTGAAATTGTTGAGCTCCTCTTGCATCGCCATCACCCAATCCGAATCTTGAAGTGCTTCCTCTACCCTGTGTGGCTCAATAGAGGAAATAAAAGAGTAATGTTCACAAAAATGAGCAACACGAGATCGAGTAGTTACCCCCTTATGAATATCGCCGAGGATGGTGTCGACGGGGTGATCTCGTTGTATTGCTTGGTGGACTCTTGGGTGTGGCGGTTTTGGTTGTTCATCCTCCTTGTCTTCATCATTTACATCTCCCCCTTGATCGTTGCCGTTATTTTGAGGTGGCTCATCTTCTTGATCTACTTGATCATCATCTTGAGCCTCATCCTCAACTTGAGTTGGTGGAGATGCTTGCATGGAGGAGGATGGTTGATCTTGTGCATGTGGAGGCTCTTCGGATTCCTTAGGACACACATCCCCAATGGACATGTTCCTTAGCGCTATGCATGGAGCCTGTTCTTCACCTATCTCATCAAGATCAACTTGCTCTACTTGAGAGCCGTTAGTCTCATCAAACACAACGTCACAAGAAACTTCAACAAGTCCTGAGGACTTGTTAAAGACTCTATATGCCCTTGTGTTTGAGTCATATCCTAGTAAAAAGCCTTCTACAGTTTTAGGAGCAAATTTAGATTTTCTACCTCTCTTAACAAGAATAAAGCATTTGCTACCAAAAACTCTAAAATATGAAATATTTGGCTTTTTACCGATTAGGAGTTCGTAAGATGTCTTCTTGAGGATTCGATGAAGATATAACGGTTGATGGCGTAGCAGGCGGTGTTGACCGCCTCGGCCCAAAACCGATCCGGTGTCTTGTACTCATCAAGCATGGTTCTAGCCATGTCCAATAGAGTTCGATTCTTCCTCTCCACTACACCATTTTGTTGTGGAGTGTAGGGAGAAGAGAACTCATGCTTGATGCCCTCCTCCTCAAGGAAACCTTCAATTTGAGCGTTCTTGAACTCCGTCCCATTATCGCTTCTAATTTTCTTGATCCTTAAGCCGAACTCATTTTGAGCCCGTCTCAAGAATCCCTTTAAAGTCTCTTGGGTATGAGATTTGTCCTGCAAAAAGAATACCCAAGTGAAGCGAGAATAATCATCCACAATTACAAGACAATACTTACTACCGCCGATGCTTATGTAAGCGATCGGGCCGAATAAATCCATGTGTAGGAGCTCCAGTGGCCTGTCGGTAGTCATGACATTTTTGTGTGGATGATGTGAGCCAACTTGCTTCCCGGCTTGGCATGCGCTACAAATCCTGTCTTTCTCAAAATAAACATTGGTTAGTCCTAAAACGTGTTCTCCCTTTAGAAGCTTGTGAAGATTCTTCATTCCAACATGGGCTAGTCGGCGGTGCCAAAGCCAACCCAAGTTAGTCTTAGCAACCAAGCAAGTGTCGAGTTCAGCTCTAACAAAATCTACCAAGTATAGCTGACCCTCTAACACTCCCTTAAATGCTATTGAATCATCACTTCTTCTAAAGACAGTAACACCAATATCAGTAAAAAGACAGTTGTAGCCCATTTGACACAATTGGGATACGGAAAGCAAATTGTAATCTAAAGAATCTACAAGAAAAACATTGGAAATAGTATGGTCAGGAGATATAGCAATTTTACCCAAACCTTTGACCAAACCTTGGTTTCCATCCCCGAATGTGATCGCTCGTTGGGGATCTCTGTTTTTCTCATAAGAGGAGAACATCTTTTTCTCCCCTGTCATATGGTTTGTGCACCCGCTGTCGAGTATCCAACTTGAGCCCCCGGATGCATAAACCTACAAAACAAGTTTAGTTCTTTGTTTTAGGTACCCAAACGGTTTTGGGTCCTTTAGCATTAGAGACAAGAACTTTGGGTACCCAAACACAAGTCTTGGAGCCCTTGTGTTTGCCCCCAACAATTTTGGCAACTACCTTGCCGGATTTGCTAGTTAAAACATAAGATGCATCAAAAGTTTTAAATGAAACAATATGATCATTTGATGCATTAGTAGTTTTCTTTCTAGGCAACTTGGCATGGGTTGGTTGCCTAGATCTAGATGTCTCACCCTTATACATAAAAGCATAATTTGGGCCAGAGTGAGACTTCCTAGAATGAATTTTCTTAATTTTACTCTCAGGATACCCGACAGGGTACAAAATGTAACCCTCGTTATCCTGAGGCATGGGAGCCTTGCCCTTAACAAAGTTAGACAAGTTCTTAGGAGGGGCATTAATTTTGACATTGTCTCCCCTTTGGAAGCCAATGCCGTCCTTAATGCCCGGGCGTCTCCCATTATAGAGCATGCTTCTAGCAAGTTTAAATTTTTCATTTTCTAAGTCATGCTCACTAATCTTAGCATTAAGTTGTGCTATGTGATCATTTTGTTTTTTAATTAAGGCAAGGTGATCATGGATAGCATCAACATTAATATCTCTACATCTAGTACAAATGGACACATGCTCAATAGTAGATGTAGAGGGTTTGCAAGACTTTAATTCAATGACCTTAGCATGCAACAAATCATTTTTAGTTCTAAGGTCGGAAATAGTAGCATTGCAAACATCAAAATCCTTAGCCTTAGCAATTAATTTCTCATTCTCATTTCTAAGGCTAGCAAGAGAAATGTTCAATTTTTCAATCCTAGCAAGCAAATCATTATTATCATTTCTAGGAATTGAAACATTGCAAATATGAGAATCAACCTTAGCTAGCAAATTGGCATTTTCATTTCTAAGGTTGTCTAAAGTCTCATGGCAAATACTTAGCTCACTAGACAATTTTTCACATTTTTCCATTTCTAGAGCATAAGCATTTTTAACCTTAACATGCTTCTTATTTTCTTTAATAAGGAAGTCCTCTTGAGAGTCCAAGAGTTCATCCTTCTCATGTATAGCACTAACTAATTCATTCAATTTTTCTTTTTGTTGCATGTTGAGGTTAGCAAAAAGAATGCGTAAGTTATCCTCCTCATTTTTATCATCCTCATCACTAGATGTTTCATATTTAGTGGAGGACCTTGATTTTACCTTCTTTTTGCCGTCCTTGGCCATGAGACACTTGTGGCCGACGTTGGGGAAGAGAAGGCCTTTGGTGACGGCGATGTTGGCGGCGTCCTCGTCGTCGGAGGAGTCGCTTGAGCTTTCGTCGGAGTCCCACTCCCGACAAACATGGGCATCGCCGCCCTTCTTCTTGTAATACTTCTTCTTCTCCTTTCTTCTTCCCTTCTTGTCGTCACCCCTGTCACTGTCACTAGACATAGGACATTTTGCAATAAAGTGACCGGGCTTACCACACTTGTAGCAAACCTTCTTGGAACGGGATTTGTAATCCTTCCCTTTCCGTTGCTTGAGGATTTGCCGAAAGCTTTTGATGATTAGGGCCATCTCCTCATTGTCGAGCTTGGAGGCGTCAATCGGTTGTCTACTTGGTGTAGACTCCTCCTTCTTCTCCTCCGTGGCCTTGAAGGCCACCGGTTGCGCCTCGGATGTGGAAGGCTCGTCAAGCTCGTTGATCTTCTTGGAGCCCTTAATCATGCATTCAAAGCTTACAAAATTCCCGATGACTTCCTCGGGGGTCATTAGTGGATATCTTGGATTACCACGAATTAATTGAACTTGTGTGGGGTTAAGGAAAATAAGAGCTCTTAGAATAACCTTAACCACTTCGTGGTCATCCCATTTTGTGCTCCCGAGGTTGCGCACTTGGTTCACCAAGGTCTTGAGCCGATTGTACATGTCTTGTGGCTCCTCCCCTTGGCGAAGACGGAAGCGACCGAGCTCCCCCTCGATCGTTTCCCGCTTGGTGATCTTGGTGAGTTCATCACCTTCGTGCGCCGTCTTGAGTAGGTCCCAAATCTCTTTGGCGTTCTTCAACCCTTGTACTTTGTTGTATTCCTCCTTGCTTAGGGAGGCAAGGAGGATGGTTGCGGCTTGGGAGTTGAAGTGCTCGATTTGGGCCACTTCGTCCGTGTCATAGTCCTCATCCCCTATTGATGGTACCTGTACACCATACTCAACAACATCCCATATTCTTTTGTGGAGAGAGGTTAGATGAAATCGCATTAAATTACTCCACATAGCATAATCTTCACCATTAAAAGTTGGTGGTTTGCCTAATGGGACGGAAAGTAAAGGTGTATGTTTAGGAATGCGAGGGTAGCGTAGGGGAATCTTACTATACTTCTTACGCTCTTGGCGTTTAGAAGTAACGGACGCCGCGTCGGAGCCGGAGGTAGATGTCGATGAAGTGTCGGTCTCATAGTAGACCACCTTCCTCATCCTCTTGGGCTTGTCCCCACTCCGATGCGGCTTGTGAGAAGAAGATTTTTCCTTCTTCTCCTTGTGGTGAGAAGAGGAAGATCTTTTCTCCTTCCGCTTGGAGGAGTTCTTCTTCTTCTCCCTTCTCTTGGTGCGGGACTCTTCCGATGAAGTGCTCCCTTGGCTTGTAGTGGGCTTGTCGCCGGTCTCCATCTCCTTCTTGGCGTGATCTCCCGACATCACTTCGAGCGGTTAGGCTCCAATGAAGCACCGGGCTCTGATACCAATTGATAGTCGCCTAGAGGGGGGGTGAATAGGGTGAAACTGAAATTTATAAAAATAATCACAACTACAAGCCGGGTTAGCGTTAGAAATATAAACGAGTCCGCGAGAGAGGGCGCAAAACAAATCGCAAGCAAATGAAGAGTGTGACACGCGGATTTGTTTTACCGAGGTTCGGTTCTCGCAAACCTACTCCCCGTTGAGGAGGCCACAAAGGCCGGGTCTCTTTCAACCCTTCCCTCTCTCAAACGGTCCCACGGACCGAGTGAGCTTTCTCTTCTTCTCAATCAAACGGGAACAAAACTTCCCCCGCAAGGGCCACCACACAATTGGTGCCTCTTGCCTTTGTTACAATTGAGATTGATCACAGGAACAAGTGAGAAAGAAAAGAATGCGATCCAAGCGCAAGAGCTCGAAGGAACACAAGCAAATCACTCTCTCTAGTCACTATGGTGTTGTGTAGAAATTGGAGAGGACTTGATCTATTTGGTGTGTCTAGAATTGAATGCTAGAGCTCTTGTAGTAGTTGAGAAGTGGAAAACTTGGATGGCCATGAATGTGGGGTGGTTGGGGTATTTATAGCCCCAACCACCAAACATGACCGTTGGCTGGAGACCTCTGTTCGATGGCGCACCGGACAGTCCGGTGCACACCGGACAGTCCGGTGCCCCTACCACGTCACCATTGCCGTTGGATTCTGACTTCTGGGCCCTCCTGGGTGTCCGGTGCACACCGGACATGTACTGTTTGATGTCCGGTGCACCGGTATGGGCGTTCCTGACGTCTGCGCGCGCTGCGCGCGCATTAAATGCTCCGCAGGGAGCCGTTGGCGCCGCAGAGAGCCGTTGCTCCGCTGGCACACCGGACAGTCCGGTGCACACCGGACAGTCCGGTGAATTTTAGCGGAGCGGCTGCTGCGCGAACCCGAGGCTTGCGAGTTCCGGAAGATGGGGCTTCCTTGGAGCACCGGACATGTCCGGTGCACACCGGACAGTCCGGTGAATTATAGTGCGCTGGCTTCCGAGAATTCCCGAGGGCGAAGAGTTGAAGTCGGAGTCCTCTGGGCGCACCGGACACTGTCCGGTGCACACCGGACAGTCCGGTGCCTCCAGCCAGAGGTGCCCTCGGTTGCCTCAATGCTCCTTTGTTGAATCCAACACTTGATCGTTTTATTGGCTAAGTGTGAACCTTTTGCACCTGTATAACTTATGCACTAGAGCAAACTAGTTAGTCCAATATTTGTGTTGGGCAATTCAACCACCAAAATTATTTAGGAACTAGGTGTAAGCCTAATTCCCTTTCAGTTTCATAATCAATTTGTGATTCTGGCCATACATAAATTTTGTTATTTATAATCTATCTGTTTCACCACTACATTGCAACTATCAGTATCATGCAGACTTTGATATATATCACGATTTGTATGATCTCATTATTGGAGAGCACATTTCACACATACCGGAAGAAATTCTCTCGTACATCGTTAGTCATTGGACACGTACCACCATACGCTTTTGCTTAAACAAAAAGGTAAGTGTGTGTTTGCAAGACTAATGATCAAACATCGTATAACCACAAAGTTAGAATACTATATTAATATATTAAATAAATTAATCCAATATACATAGATTAACCCAATTAACATAGGATAAATAAATATCTAATTATAAAAGTATGAAACATGGTATAATCAATGTTGTTACCGCGTAGTAAATATTCATACGAGACTAACACAACTGGAACGATTCAATTTGGAATTAAAATGGGGAAGTTACGAATTTCCAAAGTTTCTATGTATTTGATATAGGATTAATTAGGAAATCAATTTTATTGTTGTTTTCATGACAAAACAGAGGTATTATGTGATAAAAATAATATTATAGAATTATAGAAATTGAAATGAACTCATTTGGATTTAATATGAAATTTCCATGAATTAAATGGGTTTCTGCAATTATTTTTAAACTAAAAATCAATTTCTAAACTCCTTTTCCCTATTTTCTTTATTTCCTGGACTGCGTCCCAAATTCCAGAAATATCAGGGTCCAAGCTATAAATGTTTTTCTAGACTCAGTTAGCATACAGAGTGGACGGTGGGTTAAACACAAAATACGTTTTAGTTGAAATTATACACAATTCAACATGAGTCATGTTGGCTAGAGGGTGGAAGGCTAGGCATTCTGCTCAATAGATCCAAGGTTCAATCCCTAGGCAGCCACGGTTTGATTTTTTTTTCTGCGCGCGGAAAACTGGTGTGCGGGATTGGACGGCTGAGATTGTAGAACGGTAGAATGGACGGCTGAGATCGCAGAATGGCAGAACACAAAAGGCAGACTACTATTGCTAACTTAATTATTTAACTTATAACAAAACTGATGATTCGAGGCCGATCGGTCGGACCTAAGGCTGTCTCCAGCAACGTCCCCTAAAATTCATTCTCTAAAGGAATATTCTCTGTCCTTTACAGAACTCTCTAAAAATTCTATTCTCTATATCTTCTTCATCTCCAGCAACGTCCCCTAAATTCAGACCTCTATATCTACAGTATTAACAAAATTCATAAACTACAATATTTGTTCTACCTTTTGCATATAATTTGAATTTGACTTACCATATCTATTTCAAAAAAACGTAATTAACATTGGTCACTTGTGAACGTATATTAACTATGAAAACAAATATTGTCGGTGTTTCGAAACCCGGGGGGTCCCTGGACCGACGAGTGAATTGTCGCCGCGTGCCCCAGCCCAGATGGGTCGACGCGAGGCGGAACGCGAAGGGGGGAAGAAAGCAGCCGGAGGGAGACAGGCGTGGGAGAGTGGAACCCACGGCCTTCGTGTTAGCCCCATGCCCAGGTCGGGTGCGCTTGCAGTAGGAGGTTACAAGCGTCCACGCGAGAGGGAGCGAGCGGCCTTGCGCGAGCGCCGTCCCGTCCTTCCCCGCGCGGCCAACCCTCTGTAAGAGGACCCTGGTCCTCCCTTTTATAGGCGTAAGGAGGGGATCTAGGTGTATAATGGGGAGTGTAGCAATGTGCTAACGTGTCTAGCGGTGGAGAGCTAGCGCCCTAAGTACATGCCATCGTGGCAGCCGGAGAGGTCTTGGCACCCGGTTTGTGTGGTGTTGTGGCCGTCGGAGGAGCGCTGGAGCCTGGCGGAAGGACAGCTGTCGGGGCTGTCGAGTCCTTGCTGACGTCCTCTTGCTTCCGTAAGGGGGCTGAGAGCCGCCATCGTCACAGGGCATGCGGGGCGCCATCATTACTCGTATGGTGGAGCGAGCCAGATGGGACGCCGGTCTTGTTCCCCGTAGCCTGAGTCAGCTCGGGGTAGGGTAATGATGACGCTTCCTGTTGACGTGGTCGGTCCGTGCCCTAGGTTGGGCGAGGTGGAGGCTCCTCCGAGGTCGAGGTCGAGTCTGTCTTCCGAGGTCGAGGTCGAGGTCGAGTCCAAGCCCCCGGGTCGGACGAGGCGGAGACCATCGGCTTAGGCTAGGGTTGAGTCCGAGCCCTGGGGTCGGGCGAAGCGGAGTTCGTCGTCCTTCGGGGCTGAGCCTGAGTCTGAGCCCTAGGGTCGGGCGAGGCGGAGTTCGTCGTCTTCCGGGGCCGAGCCCGAGTCTGAGCCCTGGGGTCGGGCGAGGCGGAGTTCGTCGTCTTCCGGGGCCGAGCCCGAGTCCGAGCCCTGGGGTCGGGCGGAGCGGAGTTCGCCGTCTTCTGGGGCTGAGCCTGAGTCCGAGCCCTGGGGTCGGGCGGAGCGGAGTTCGCCGTCTTCCGGGGCTGAGCCCAAGTCCGAGCCTTGGGGTCGGGCGGAGCGGAGTTCGCCGTCTTCCGGGGCTGAGCCCAAGTCCGAGCCCTGGGGTCGGGCGAAGCGGAGTTTCCTATGACGCCTGAGACCGGACTTGGCTGCTGTCAGCCTCACTCTGTCGAGTGGCTCTGCAGTCGGAGCAGCGCAGGCGGCGCTGTCCTCTTGTCAGACCGGTCAGTGGAGCGGCGAAGTGACTGCGGTCACTTCGGCTCTATCGACTGGAGGGCGTGCGTCAGGATAAAGGTGTCAGGCCACCTTTGCATTAAATGCCCCTGCGATTTGGTCGGTCGGTGTGGCGATTTGGCCAAGGTTGCTTCTTGGTGAAGACTGGGCCTCGGGCGAGCCGAAGGTGCGTCCGTTGCTAGAGGGGGGCCTCGGGCGAGACTTAGGTCCTCCGGGGTCGGCTGCCCTTGCCCGAGGCTGGGCTCGGGCGAGGCGTGATCGCGTCCCTCGAATGGACTGATCCTTGACTTAGTCGCACCCATCAGGCCTTTGCAGCTTTGTGCTGATGGGGGTTACCAGCTGAGATTTAGGAGCCTCTAGGGTACCCCTAATTATGGTCCCCGACAGTAGCCCCTGAGCCTCGAAGGGAGTGTTAATACTCGCTTGGAGGCTTTTGCCGCACTTTTTTGCAAGGGGACCAGCCTTTTCTTGGTTGTATTTTGTTCCGGTGGGTGCGCGCGAGCGCAACCGCCGGGTGTAGCCCCCGAGGCCTCGAAGGAGTAGTTTTACTCCTTCGAGGTCTTAGTGCATTTCGCAATACTTCGGCTGGTCTAGTTGTTCCCTCATGCGAGCTGGCCGTAGCCCAGGTGCACGGTCGGGTCCCAAGTTCTCGGGCTGGTATGTTGACGTTGTCAACGGGTCGGCCGGAGCCGGGTTTGCGAGAGCAGCCCCCGAGCCTCTGCACAGGGCGAGAGGACGGTCAAGGACAGACTCGACTTTTTTACATATGCCCCTGCGTCGCCTTTCCGCAAGGAGGAGGGGGGAAAGCGCCATGTTGCTCTCGGAGGGCGCCGAACAGGGTGTTTCCGGTGAGCTACTGGCGGGTAATCCGAGCGGACGCCCGTGCCCCATTTGCTAGGGGTCGGCTAGAGGCCTGGAGGCGCGCTCCAAAAGTACCTGCGGGTGATCTGCCGGACCCGGTCCCCTTTGACGGGGTCCGAGGGCTCGATGCCTCCCTCTGATGGGATTCCATTACAAGATCGCTCCCGCTGGTCTCGGAAATATCCTAGGGTACCTCGGGAGAGTAGCCCGAGCCTCGATTATGTATCGAACGTACCCAGGGTCATCCCTCGCTCTGTGTCTGAGGTGACTGTGAACCCTTCGAGGGCCAGCCTACGAACCCCTGATCAGTAGTGGGCGCGGAGCCCGAGTGGCCTGAGGCGGCCGTGGAACCCTTCCGAGGGGCCGGCCATCGAACCTCTGACCAGTAGTGGGCGCAGAACCCAAGCGCTTTGAGGCGACCGTTGAACCCCTCCGAGGGGCCAGCCTTTGAACCTCTGATCAGTAGGGAGGCTCGGGGCCTGTTTCCTTCACGGAGAAGGATCCTTTTCGGGGTATCCCCCTTTCTCGGTCCCTGTTGTAAGAGAGAGAAAGAGGAAAAGGATACAAAATCGAATGACGTGGCGTACCTTTTTCGACGCGGTCATTATGGCGAAGGTGAAGCGTCGCTTGCTTCTCCCGCCTGAGGCGCCGCCTGTCCCGCCGTGGAGTTAATGCGATGGGGCAAGTGGTTCGCGAGGCGGTCGTTGCGCGTGCGCGGGCCGTTCGAGGAACGGATCACGGGCGCGCCGTCTTCACACCGTGAGAGAGGGTTCTCTCGCTGCCCCTGGATGGGACGTAAGCTTGGCTGACGACGTGACCGCTGCTCCTGCCCGCCTACCACCGCCATTACTGTCGGCCCATTTTTGACCGTATTTGACCGTCACGCCTGGTTGGCACTACTGGGTCACACGCAGGGTTGCCTCGAGTCGTGGTATTGGCTCCGTAGTTGAGGAGGCGCGGTAGTGGCGCGAGTGGCGGTGTAGTTGCTTGCACGTAGCAACCGGCAAGCCGGTTGCATGACGCGTGGGCCTGGGCCTCCATGCTGGGTGTGTTGGAAGTCGGAGGGGTGCGCCCACTTGGAACGGTTGCATGCCGCCTGCATGGCTGTCCGCCCTTTCACCCGCTGGTCTGGGCGAAAGTGGAGGAGTGCTTGTAACCGCTGGGCAGTTGCATGCCCTACGCGTGGCGGTTTGGCTCCTTCTGCCCTGGACTGGCTTGCATGACGCGTGGGGCCCAGCCCCCGCACCGTAAGGTGGAGGACCTTGGAGCGTGTTGGAGAAGATTCAGCCCGCGGCGGCTGAGGACGCAGGTGGGGAGAGTTGCCTTTAAAAGGAGGGCGACCCCCTTGAAAGACGACCATGTCTTCGTGCTCCCCTCATGCATCATGTCTTTCCATCTTCTGAGCCCCCGGATGGGGGACGCACGCAATCCTTCCGTCTTATCGTCGGAGGAACGCAACTTCGTGGAAGTTGGTACCTTTCAGCCATCGTTCGGCTTCAAGGATTTTTATCATGCAGCCCGGCTGCATCCCCTCGCCGGTGGTCACCCAAGACGGCGACCACCAGCCTTTGGGTGGGGAGGAGCAAGCCAGGCTGCGACCTCTGCCCCTCCCTCAGCTTCAAGGATGTTCATCATCAGTGCTGGGGAGGGGAGTGTGCCGAGTTGGGGTTGGTCCCTGCGCGGGCGGTGGCCCGCTCCTTCCCTCAGTGATTGGGGGGAAGGGCGTTCGCCGTTCGTGGCGTTGGCAGCTGCCGCGTGCCCGGCTCTCTGAGCGGAGTGGCTTCGGAACCGCTCCCGGCGCTGCCTTCCGCCACGGCAGCCGGAAGAGGTTCTTCCGCCGGCGAGCTAGTCGGTGCCGCCCACGGACTGACCTCCAACTCTACGGCCTTCTGCCCGTCCTTGCCTCTCGAGTTGGGGGCATGGGCGAGGGCCTCATGGCAGTAGCATCCGCCTTGAGGTCATCGCTGCTGCTGTTCGGGCCTCCGGAGCAGAAGTCGTCGTCGCCGCTGCTGGGGCGGGTGACGACGAGCCGTTCGTCGGTCTTCTGTTGCTCCGCAGGCCCCCCAATCGTGTGGGGTTGTTCGTACCTACGGAGGTAGAACCGGAGTTCCGTTTGTAATGGCACTTTGAGTGCCGGTGTCTTGTTCATTGTGGCTGTCGGGGCCTGAACATGTATGTATTTTCGGCGCGGAGCCGTGTTTTTTCTTCATTTCGAGCACTAAGACTCGCCTGTTGGTTATCTGAACCGCTTCACTAAGCGCAAGTCGCCCCGTGCGAAGGTAACGAGTGAGGTATCCGTATCCCGGAGGCGTAGGAGTCCCTTGGCTCGGTCGGCCTTGCTGTCCGAGGCTTCTCTTACTTATTTAAAGGAACCCCTCGGCCGCCCTTCGATGAGCCGAAGCCAGAGGTAGCGGCGTCAGCACGGGCAGAGGCAGAGTTGGCTTCGAAAAAGAAGATGTTGTCGGCCGGAGCCTGGCCGGGTCGTCCGTTGGCGGAACCGACGCCGGAGTTGAGCTGCCGAGGCCTCAAGCCGGGCTGATGTCTTCGGGGGACATCTGGCCGAGGCCTCGGGGTGGCCGGCCGAGCCGTCTGCTCGAGCCGGATTCCTAGAGAAGACCCTGGCGGCAATGGCCCGGGTGTGGTGCTGATGTCGTCCTTCAGAGTGGGGATCCTCCGACCGCGTCGCCGTCCGAGGCTAGGTCAGACCCCGTCGAAGGTGTAGTTGACGCCGAGGGTGCTGCTGCCCCCTTCAACTGTCGACGTTCGAGCCTGCAGGATCGGGTTGTCTTGTAGTGTGTGTATGCTTTCTGCGGACGCCGAGGCCCAAACACACTGTCGTCGTGTTGTAAAGCTGCGTTTCTTTTCCTCTTGTTTCGAGTATCCGGACTTATTTGTCGGTAACAGAATTGTTTGTGCGGGCGAGAGTTGCTTTTCACGGAAGGTGATGAGTGAGGTATCCGTATCCCGGAGGCGTAGGAGTCCGTCGGCTCGGTCGACCTTGCCGCTTACGCGCACTCTTACTCGTCCATAGGGTTCTGTCACCGACGCAGTCGAGAAGGCCCGAAAAACTGTTCCGGCAGAGAAGCTTTCGAGCGAGAAGACTTGTTCGGTCCGCAGAATCACTTATCCGAGCGCGAGTTACTTATCGCAGAAGGTGATGAGTGAGGTATCCGTATCCCGGAGGCGTAGGAATCCCTCGGCTCGGTCAGCCTTGGATGCTTATGTGTACTCCGTCGTTTTTAGGATCCACTTTCGAAGTAGTCGAAAAGCACAAAAGGCATTTTGGCGGGAAAGATTTTTTTCTTGGAAAATTTCGACGCAGAGGGGGTTGCCCCCTTCTAGCCCCCGAGGGAGGGTCGGGCTTTGCCGAGGCAAGGCTGACCCTTCCTTGACGACCAGACTTTGTGTGTGAACGAGGTATACGAACAACTTGAAAGCATCTTAAGGGTAGAAGCGACGTAGCTGTTGGATGTTCCAAGCAATGCTGTAGACCTCGCATTGGCTGTTGGCCAGCTTGTATGTTCCGGGCTTCAGAACCTTGGCGATGACGAACGGCCCCTCCCAGGGAGGCGTGAGCTTGTGCCGCCCTCGGGTGTCTTGTCGCAGCCGAAGCACCAGGTCGCCCACCTGGAAGTCTCGGGACCGAACCCCTCGGCGTGGTAGGGTCGCAGGGACTGCTGGTACCGCGCCGAGTGTAGCAAGGCCATGTCCCGAGCCTCCTCCAGCTGGTCCAGTGAGTCTTCTCGATTGGCTCGATTGCTTTGGCCGGCGTAGGCCTTCGTCCTCGGGGAACCGTATTCTAAGTCTGTGGGCAAGATGGCCTCGACCCCATAGACTAGAAAGAACGGTGTGAAGCCCGTGGCTCGGCTCGGCGTTGTCCTCAGACTCCAGACCACCGAGGGGAGCTCCTTCATCCATCGCTTGCCGAACTTGTTGAGGTCGTTGTAGATCCGAGGCTTGAGTCCTTGCAGAATCATGTCGTTGGCACGTTCTACCTGATGCTGTTTAGGGGTCGGCCACGACGGCCCAGTCCACCCGGATGTGGTGATCCTCGCAGAAGTCCAGGAACTTTCTGCCGGTGAATTGGGTGCCGTTGTCAGTGATGATGGAGTTCGGGACCCTAAAGCGATGGATGATGTTGGTGAAAAACGCCACCGCCTGTTCGGACCTGATGCTGTTTAGGGGTCGGACCTTGATCCACTTGGAGAATTTGTCGATGGCGACCAGTAGGTGCGTGTAGCCCCTGGGTGCCTTCTGCAAGGGGCCGACGAGGTCCAGACCCCACACAGCAAACGGCCAGGTGATGGGTATGGTCTGCAGAGCCTGAGCGGGCAGGTGGGTCTGCCTTGCATAGAACTAACACCCTTCGCAGGTGCGGACAATTCTAGTGGCGTCGGCCACCGCCGTCGGCCAGTAGAAACCTTGTCGGAAGGCATTTCCAACAAGGGTTCGGGGTGCTACGTGATGGCCGCAAGCCCCCGAGTGTATCTCTTGTAAGAGCTCCTGACCTTCGGCGATGGAAATGCATCGCCGGAGGATGCCAGAGGGGCTGCGGTGGTAGAGCTCCTTCCCATCCCCCAGCAAGACGAAAGACTTGGCGCGCCGTGCCAACCGCCGAGCCTCGGCTTGGTCGAGGGGCAGCTCTCCTCAGTGGAGATATTGCAGGTCCGGGGTCTGCCAACTTTGATTAGGCGTGACCTCGCTCTGCTCCCCCTCGACGCGCAGTGCCTCACCCTCGGGGGCTGAGGGTACCTCGGACCGTGCCGAGGGTACCTCGGACCGTGCCGAGGGTGCCTCGGGCTGGGCCGAGGCCTTCTCGGGCTCGGGCGTGTCGTCGGTCTTGACGGAGGGTTGATGCAGGTCTCAGGAGAATACATCCGGAGGAACCGTTGTTCGCCCCGAGGCTATTTTAGCCAGCTCGTCCGCAGTCTCGTTGTAGCGTCGGGCGATGTGGTTGAGCTCGAGCCCGTAGAACTTGTCTTCCAGACGCCGAACCTCATCGCAGTAAGCTTCCATCTTCGGGTCACGACAGTGGGAGTTCTTCATGACTTGGTCGATGACGAGCTGCGAGTCACCACGAACGTCGAGGCGTCGGACCCCTAGCTCGATGGCGATTCGCAACCCGTTTACCAGAGCCTCGTACTCAGCCACGTTGTTGGACGCCGGGAAGTGGAGGCGTAGCACGTAGTGTAGGTGCTTCCCGAGGGGCAAGATGAAGAGCAAGCCCGCGCCGGCCCCCGTCTTCATCAGCGACCCGTCGAAAAACATGGTCCAGAGCTCCGGTTGGATCGGAGCTATCGGGAGCTGGGTGTCGACCCATTCATCCACGAAGTCCGCCAAGACCTGGGACTTGATGGCCTTCTGAGGGGCGAACGAGATTGTCTTGCCCATGATCTCCACCGCCCACTTCGCAATTCTACCCGAGGCCTCTCGGGACTGGATGATCTCCCCCAGGGGGAAGGATGACACCACAGTCACCGGATGAGACTCAAAGTAGTGTCGCAACTTCCACCGCGTCAGGATCACTGCGTACAACAGCTTCTAAATTTGTGGGTAGCGGATTTTGGTTTCAGACAGTACCTCACTGATGAAGTAGACTGGCCTTTGGACAGGCAATGCATTCCCCTCTTCTCGTTTCTCGACCATAATCGCGGCGCTAACCACCTGAGTGGTCGCGGCGACGTAGATCAAGAGGGCTTCTCCGACAGCGGGAGGCACCAAGATGGGCGCGTTCGTGAGGAGCGCCTTTAGGTTCCCGAGGGCTTCCTCGGCCTCAGGAGTCCAAGCGAAGCACTCGGCCTTCCTTAAGTGGCGGTACAGAGGCAGGCCTCTTTCGCCGAGGCGCGAGATGAAACGGCTCAGAGCCGCGAGGCATCCCATGACCCTCTATACGCCTTTCAAGTCCTTGATGGGTCCCATGCAGGTGATGGCTGCGATCTTCTCTGGGTTGGCCTCGATGCCCCGCTCGGAGACGATGAACCCCAAGAGCATGCCTCGGGGGACCCCGAAGACACACTTTTCGGGATTGAGCTTCACGCCTTTCGCCTTGAGACATCGGAATGTCACTTCAAGGTCGGAAAGGAGGTCGGAGGCTTTCCTCGTCTTGACTACGATGTCATCGACGTAGGCCTCGACCGTTCGACCAATGTGTTCGCCGAACACATGGTTCATGCACCGCTGGTACGTCGCACCCGCATTCCTCAAACCAAACGGCATGGTAACATAGCAGTACATGCCGAAGGGTGTGATGAAAGAAGTCGCGAGCTGGTCGGACTCTTTCATCCTGATCTGGTGATACCCTGAGTAGGCATCGAGGAAAGACAGGGTTTCGCACCCAGCAGTGGAATCCACGATTTGATCGATGCGAGGCAGAGGGTAGGGAACTTTTGGACATGCTTTGTTTAGACCAGTGTAGTCTACACACATCCGCCATTTCCCCCCTTTCTTTCTCACAAGCACAGGGTTGGCAAGCCATTCGGGATGGAA
Organism: Zea luxurians; assembly: GCA_029449295.1. NCBI lineage: Eukaryota > Viridiplantae > Streptophyta > Magnoliopsida > Poales > Poaceae > Zea > Zea luxurians. The sequence goes on from JAOPSE010000138.1 coordinate 2,698,295, forward strand.
TACCTCTTTGATGAACCCTGCCGCCATTAGCTTGTGGATCTCCTTGCCTATGGCTCTGCGCTTTTATTCGTCGAATCGGCGCAGAGGCTGCTTCACGGGTCGGGCTCCAGCTCGAATATCCAGCGAGTGCGCGGCGACTTCCCTCGGTATGCCAGGCATGTCCGAGGGACTCCATGCGAAAACGTCGGCGTTTGCGCGGAGAAAGTCGATGAGCACTGCTTCCTATTTGGGGTCGAGCTCGGAGCCGATCCGGATCTGCTTGGAGGCGTCGTTGCAGGGGTCGAGAGGGACGGACTTGACCGTCTCCACTGGCTCGAAGTTGTCGGCGTGGCGCTTCACGTCGGGCGCCTCCCTGGAGAGGCTCTCCAGGTCGGTGATGAGGGCCACGGACTCGGCGAGGGCCTCGGCGTACTCCACGCACTCCACGTCACATTCGTACGCGTGTCGGTACGTGGGCCCGACGGTGATGACCCCGTTGGGGCCCGGCATCTTGAGCTTGAGGTAGGTGTAGTTGGGGACGGCCATGAACTTGGCGTAGCATGGCCTCCCCAGCACTGCGTAGTAGGTTCCTCGAAACCCGACCACTTCGAACGTGAGGGTCTCCCTTCGAAAGTTGGAGGGCGTCCCGAAGCAGACGGGTAGATCGAGTTGTCCGAGGGGTTGGACGCGCTTCCCAGGGATGATCCCGTGGAAAGGCGCAGCGCCCGTCCGGACCGAGGACAGATCGATCCGCAGGAGCCCGAGGGTCTCGGCGTAGATGATGTTGAGGCTGCTGCCTCCGTCTATGAGGACCTTGGTGAGCCTGACGTTGCCGATGATGGGGTCGACAACGAGTGGGTATCTCCCCGGGCTCGTACATGGTCTGGATGGTTGCCCTGGTCGAAGGTGATGGGCTTGTCGGACCAGTCTAGGTAGACTGGCGCCGCCACCTTTACCGAGCAGACCTCCCGATGCTCTTGCTTGCGGTGCCGAGCCGATGCGTTCGCCACTTGCCCGCCGTAGATCATGAAGCAGTCACGGACCTCGGGGAACTCTCCTGCCTTGCGATCTTCCTTCTTAGCATAGTCGAGAGCCTTGCCACCCTCCGCGGGTGGCCCGGCCTTGTGGAAGTGTCGTCGAAGCATGGCACACTCCTCAAGGGTGTGCTTGATGGGCCCCTGATGATAGGGACACGGTTCCTTGAGCATCTTGTCGAAGAGGTTGGCACCTCCCAGAGGTTTCCGAGGGTTCTTGTACTCGGTGGCGGCGACAAGGTCCGCGTCGGCGGCGTCGCATTTCGCTTGCGACTTCTTCTTGCCTTTCTTCTTGGTGCCGCGCTGAGTTGACGCCTCGGGGGTATCTTCCGGTGGGCGGCCCTGGGGCTGCTTGTCCTTCCGAAAGATGGCCTCAACCGCCTTCTGGCCAGAGGCGAACTTGGTGGCGATGTCCATCAGCTCGCTCGCCCTGGTGGGGGTCTTGCGACCCAGCTTGCTCACTAGGTCGTGGCAGGTGGTGCCGGCGAGGAACGCGCCGATGACATCCGAATCGGTGATGTTGGGCAGCTCGGTGCGCTGCTTCGAGAATTGCCGGATGTAGTCTCGAAGAGACTCTCCCGGCTGCTGGCGGCAGCTTCGGAGATCCCAGGAGTTCCCAGGGCGCACGTATGTGCCTTGGAAATTGCCGGCGAAGGCTTGGACTAGGTCGTCCCAGTTGGAGATCTGCCCCAGGGGCAGGTGCTCCAGCCAGGCTCGAGCGGTGTCGGAGAGAAACAGGGGGAGGTTGCGGATGATGAGATTGTCATCGTCTGTTCCACCCAGTTGGCAGGCTAGCCGATAGTCCGCGAGCCACAGTTCCGGTCTCGTCTCCCCCGAGTACATCGTGATAGTAGTTGGGGTTCGGAACCCGGTCGGGAACGGCGCCCGTCGTATGGCGCGGCTGAAAGCCTACGGACCGGGTGGTTCGGGCGAAGGACTCTGATCCTCCCCGCTGTCGTAGCGTCCCCCACGCCTGGGGTGGTAGCCTCGGCGTACCTTCTCGTCGAGGTGGGCCCGACGGCTGTGGTGATGGTGCTCGTTGCCGAGGCGACCCGGGGCCGCAGGCGCTGTGTTGCGCGTGCGCCCGGTATGGACCGAGGCTTCCCGCATGAATCAGGAAGTCGCGGTGCGATGTTCCGAGGGGTACTCCTGCCTTCGGGAGGCGGAGCTTTCGGTCCGTCGGACCGCGGCGTCCTCCAGGAGATTCTTGAGCTCTCCCTGGATACGCCGCCCCTCGTTGGTTGATGGCTCCGGCATCGCGCGGAGAAGTATCACCGCTGCAGCCAGGTTCTGGCCGACTCCACTGGAATCCGGTGGTGGCCTTACCCTGACATCATCGGCAATGCGATGCCGGATGCCCTGGGGGAGATGACGTGCTTCTCTGGCCGGAGGTTGGCCCGCCCATTCCTGCCCGATGTCCCGGCGGATCGGCACAAGCGTTCCTGCTCCCTCGTCGAGCCTGGCCTGTCTCTCGCGGATTTGCTCGAGCTGTGGGTTAGGACCCCCCGTCGGGACGGGGACCACAGCTAGCTCTTGAAGGATGTCAACACGAGGCACGGGCCTAGGGGGATCACCGTTCTCCGGCATACCAAGATGGTTGCCTTCGCCAGGACCCCCTAGATCGACGTGGAAACATTCACGACTTGGGCCGCAGTCCTTGTCGTCGAGGCTGCGGCTACCGTCGGAACAGTCAGAAAGGCAGTAGTCGCATGCGGTCATGAAGTCCCGCATGGCACTGGGGTTACCAAGTCCGGAGAGATCCCAACAGAGGTCGGGCTCGCCATCTTCCTTGGACCCCGAGGGCCCGTAGGACGAGACGGCCGTCAGCCGGTCCCAGGGTGACCGCACACGATACCCCGGAGGGTTTGGACTCGCCTCTACGAGAGTGTCCACCGAAGCGGAGTCGCTTGGCGGGTCGAGGCCGAATCTAAAAGACGCGAGATGGGAATCGGTCGGTACCTTTCGGTCGACGGGCGGTGACGAAGTCACGTCAGGGACTGACTGCACCGTCGTCTCAGGTACTAGGGTGACGCCCAGCAAGTCCTTCGCGAGCGTGCTGGCGTCGTCCGTTTGCTTGAGGTTGACGTGTTGCGGGGAGATGGCGCTCGTCTTCGTCTCAGACGCGAGGCCGATGCCCGACGCGCTCTCCGTTGGGGCGCCGGTGCCGTCGACTCGCTCGACAGCCCACGAGGTGCCGCCTCCTGCTTGGCCTTGGTTGCCCCGCCTCCTCCTCCGTCGGCGGGGGAGGGGACGAGACAAGCCCGAATGTCGTCCTTCCACCACGTGGGGAAGGCGTCGTCGATTTCCCCGCCGGCGGGCGGATTGTCGATCGCCATTGTCGCTGTCGCGCGGCGGGGGAAGGAGTATCATGTCGTAGCTGCCGTCGAGGGACATGAACTCAAGACTCCCGAAACGGAGCACCGTCCTGGGCTCGAGAGGTTGTTGGAGACTGCCCATCTGGAGCTTGACGAGAAGCTGTTCGTCGACACGCTGCAGGCCCCTACCTGGCACGCCAACTGTCGGTGTTTCGAAACCCAGGGGGTCCCTGGACCGACGAGTGAATTATCGCCGCGTGCCCCAGCCCAGATGGGCCGACGAGTGAACACTAAGAGGAGAATTTTATTCAGGGGGGGTTTTGTTTAAGTCAAAGGAAAAGCATTTGAAACAGGGGGAGAAAATTTCAAATCTTGAAAACGCTTCTTTCAATCTAATTCTTATACCTTTGACTATTTGCAAAAGAATTTTGAAAAAGAATTTTACAAAGATTTGCAAAAACAAAACTCGTGGTGCAAATGTGGTCCAAAATTTTAAATGAGAAGAAAACCATCCATGCGTATATAATAGAAATAATTATTGGTTTAATTCTAAGCAACCTTTGCACTTATTTATGCAAACTAGTTCAATTCTGCACTTTTATATTTGCTTTGGTTTGTGTTGGCATCAATCACCAAAAAGGGGGAGATTGAAAGGGAAATAGGGTGAAACCTTTTCCTATATGAATTTTGGTGGTTGAATTGCCCAACACAAACTATTGGACTAACTAGTTTGCTCTAGATTATGAGTTCTACAGGTGCCAAAGGTTCAACACAAACCAATAAAAAGTTCAAGAAAGGGTTCAAATAAAAACAGCAAAAGACAACCGAAGGCTGCCCTGGTCTGGTGCACCGGACTGTCCGGTGTGCCACCGGACAGTGTCCTGTGCACCAGGGTGGATCAACTCGAACTGCTCAGCTTCGGGAATTTGCAGAAGCCGCTCCGCTATAATTCACCAGACTGTCTGGTGTAACACCGGACTGTCCAGTGTAACACCGGACTGTCCAGTGTGCCAGCGGAGCAACGACTACTTTGCGCCAACGGTCGTCTGCAAAGGAACAGTACAAGTGAACAGTGCGCGCCTGCGCGTGCAGAAGTCAGAGCAGGCGCCAGAAGGCGCACCGGACAGTGAACAGGACCTGTCCGATGCACCACCGGACTGTCCGGTGGCCCCACTTGTCAGAGCTCCAACGGTCGAACCCTAACGGTTGGGTGATGTGGCTGGCGCACCGGACAGTGTCCGGTGGTGTACCGGACTGTCCGGTGCGCCATACGACAGCAGCCTTCCCCAACGGCCACTTTGGTGGTTGGGGCTATAAATACCCCCAACCACCAACACTTCAAGGTATCCAAGTTTTCAGCCATTGCATTCAATACAAGAGCTCTAGACTTCACTCCAAGACACAAACAAGAGATCAAATCCTCTCCCAAGTCTAAAGTTCATTCCAATCAAATAGTGACTAGAGAGAGTGACATTTGTGTTCATTTGAGTTCTTGCGCTTGGATCGCTTTTCTTCTTATTTCTTTCTTGTTCCCAACTCAATTGTAATCAAGGCAAGAGACACCAATTGTGTGGTGGTCCTTGTAGGGACTTAGTGTCTCGATTGATTGAGAAGAGAAGCTCACTCGGTCTAAGTGACCGTTTGAGAGTGGGAAAGGGTTGAAAGAGACCCGGTCTTTGTGACCACCTCAACGGGGAGTAGGTTTGCAAGAACCGAACCTCGGTAAAACAAATCACCGTGTCATCCGATCTATTTCTTTGGTTGATTTGTTTTCGCCCTCTCTTTCGGACTCGTTTATATTTCTAACGCTAACCCCGACTTGTAGTTGTGCTTAAAGTTTATAAATTTTAGATTCCGCCTATTCACCCCCCTCTAGGCGACTTTCAGCTGCTAATTGCAAAGCAGCTGGAAAGAAAATTGAAAAAGTAAGTCACATATTTTGTCCTTCAAGTGTTTTTTATCTTGGATTTTGCCTAATCATATTTTGTTTGATTACAAGTGCATAAGCATATTTTTTTGGGCCCCATGCGTTGTTCACACGCTAAACCTTATATTCAAGGATTTTGCTATGAAATTTCCATGGATGCTTGACACATATAAGACTGGAAAAGCATTTGTCAAGTTTTTTCAGAATCATTGCCATTGTTTGGCAAATGTTAGAACCAACTCTCGTTTGGACCTACTTAAGGTGAAAAAAACTGGATTTGCTTCACATTACATTTTGCTTTAAAGACTCATAACATGTAGAGAAGCACTTGCCACCACAATAGTCACAAGGCAGTGGAAAGATTGGGTAAATACTTGCACTAATGATGTGAAGCACCAAGCAAGGGTCATTGTCCTAACAATAAATGATGACAGCTTTTGGATGGAGGCTGAAAATATAATTGCTATCACAGAGCCAATATACTCTGTATTAAGGTTTAGTGATGGAGAAGGTCCAAAGATGGGAGAAATCTACGAGAGAATGGATTGCATGGTTGCTGAAATAAAAGATATAATGACAAAAGATGATAACCCACATAAAGATGATTTTGTTGAGGTTGAAAGTATTGTTATGCGCCGTTAGGAGAAGATGAATCTTCCCCTTCATTGCTTAGCATATGCCTTATGCCCAAAATTTTATCATCAACAATACCTCAACACCCCAGCTCCTAGTGGCACCATAAGGCAAGCTCCTAATACAGATAAGGAGGTTATGACTAATGTGCTTGAAGCTTTTAGTAAAATTGCAGATTCTCCAAGGGAACAACAAGTTTTGAGGGAGGAATTTAATGCTTTTATTATGAAGAAGGGAATGTTTGAGCTGCCACCCGTTCAATTGGATGCATTTACCATGGAGCTGATTGAATGGTGGGTAAGTTATGGGTCTGAGACTCTAGATTTAGCTGAGGTTGCAAAAAAAGTTTTATCTCAACCCATCAACAGTCCATCGGCCGAGAGAATTTGGAGCACATTCAGCCATATCCATAACACCAAGCGCAATAGGATGAACACTACCAATGTAGATAAATTAGTCTTCATCCACTCCAATTTGCGACTTTTGTCAAGATCAACAGATGGCTACAAACATGGCGCACATGCTAAATGGGACATTGATCCAGAAGACTCTTCTATCTAGACTTTGCAAGAAAGTGATTATCGTTACCGTTATATATATATATATATATATATATATATAAGCTAAGACACTATGACTTATCATTATCGGGATCCCATCATTATCAATTATATATACATATATTATATATTATGTATGTGTCATTGCTTGTTTCAATTACACATCGTTCCCTGTTCCATTACAATCGTTCCCTAACTGTGTTCCTAAATCGTTGGGAACACATTCCACGCATCGAATGAACGTCGATCAGCTGTATACCCCTCAACATTCCATGTTGCTTTAACAGACGTACCATGTTCCTCGTTCCCAACGTTCTGGGAACCTTGTCACTAAGGGTGGCAGTCAAAGGGAAACATGTTCATCAATCTGAAACCTGAAAAACAAGGTTGAACAATGTGTGGATTGGAGCTCTCGCACTTGCTTTTGGTCTCGCTTGCAGTGCCGGCCCTGGCGGGGGTCGAGCAGTGCCCCCGACCAGGGCCCCCAAATTAATGGGGCCTCACTTTAGTTACTAAATAACAGTATATATATACAACCATATAGCGTATATTGTATAAATATGTCTGTTGGCTCTACAAAACTTTTAAAGACCTAATTATAAGTCAACAACATGGCAACAATAAGCAAGGAGAATTAGACGTAACCCATTAATCTTGATTTCTATATTCTAGTAGTAGTACTTCGTAGTCTCAGGCCCATCTGTCTAGGCTCTCAGTCGCAAACAGACAGGCGGTCGTGCCCTCTACTCTCGGTAGCCAACACACGACATTGGGTACGACAACGCTTTTGTCTTTCCCTACATAGCGAACACGAAACTAACATGACATGATCGATTGATCTCACAACATATTACATCTATCTGATCATTGTTCGAGGTAACCTTCTTTTGAGTCATCTGGACACATATATACCCCATTTTTCTACGAGATGTTATGTTATATTTTAGTTACTTTGTATTTAATATGAACAACGTTTTCAAATATACATAAATATTTATTAACAATATATATGCACTATAATTATGTGTAATAATTAATATTATCAAGGGCCTCCATTATAAGTCTTGTCCTGGGCATCTAAAATGTCAGGACCGGCACTGCTCGCTTGCATGCTTCAATGCTCCAGGTTTCCACATTGTTCTGTCCTCATGATCTCTGACTTGTGACTTATGTACCGTGATATTCTCCGTTTGTTCCAAATCGTTTGACTGTCTCTATTGAAACGTGAAAAATAGGAGTGGAGCTGTAAATGACATTGTTTGATGCTGTTTACAGAAAGAAGTTTAAAATAGAGGATATAATAAAGAATGGAATAGAGAATATATTGGAGATAGCCTAAACCACTAATGCATAATATGTTCATAACATAATTATCTCTCCTGTTGGGGCCTTTCTCTTTCGAAGGTCCTCAAAAACACTCACTTAGTAATTATTTCTTTTGTTTTATTAAATGTGCACTACAGGGTTAATGACGAAGATAGATTTTAGGCAGAACATGCGGATGGTCAAAGAAGCAAGCTTCAGGCAATCACCATGAATGTGCTTCGGACAAAGCATAATATGAACAACCTTCGAGGTCCAAAGAAGCTAAGCCAGGAAAGGGACTAATTTACCTCTGCCATGTACAACAGTTTAAATGTATAGTAGTCATTAAGGATATAATTGTATATTTGTCTGTTACATATTTGGAGCTTATAAATAAAGGAACAGTATCATACACTGGTGGGACTTTTTTTTGAAGAAGTAAAATTCAGTCTCTTTATATGAAGCTGTAACTTCTGCATTTTTCATTTCTGAAATTGAAAGTATGCTTGTAAATCTTCTTATCTAGAGAGATGAAATAAAGTGCTAAGCCATTTGAGATGAGTTAGATATGAAGTTCTACTCCATTGATTTCATGTTATTTTATTACATTTCTCTCACACAACCTTCGCCTCGTATTCTAATGCTTCGAAAAAGTGTTAGATAAAGAAGGCAAAAGTATCTACATTTAACTTGTGTTTTCTTGGTTTTCGATACCTTTAGGTCCCGTTTGTTTCGTTAGAATTAAATTCCATTTTAATAATTATAATTTAGATAAAACTAATTAAGTTTATATATTTATATATATAATATATTTGTATATTATTCTAAATTATATGAGAGAGATAGTTATATACTATATTTATGTTATAGCGAAGCAAGTAGAAGAGTATGCTATAAATTGTACATCAGAAATATATAATGTAAATCTATAGAATCAATTTTCATCTTTCACCTCATGAATTTGAGATAAGCTTATATGATAACTTTGAAAAGTGGTGTAATGTCACATTTTAAAAATATAGCCTATTGCATTAGTAAAATTCCAATTCTTTAAAATGAAATGAAACAAACGGGACCTTAGGGAAATTGAAACCAAGTACCAACATCTTCCATGTAAGTAAATTATTACACGCCCCCGAACAGACGAACATGTTCTCGTTTTTATTATGTTACACGTCTTTTTTTTATATATTGAAATAGATGAAACATGAAACGCAAGCAAGAGAGGGTGAGATGCCACCGGATATAAGCAAACTATGACCAACGGATCGTGGATACATCTATACACTATACTGTTTACCGAGTAGATTTTGGATCGGGAGATTGAGAAAAGTAAGCTGCTGGAGATACCACCCTCGACCGCGTTGCTGACTGCCCTGTTTGCGGTGTCCGTGCCAGCAGCTGGCTACCGCGGCGGCGCAGCTCCGATTTCAATCGGCCGACGTCCAGGACCAGCGACGGGGGCGCCCGTGCGCCGTCGATGTCCTCCTGCTGCTGGTTTGGCACGGGTGCGGTCGAGGGCACACGGCGCAGGACGGAAGCGAAGCGGGCCCGTAGCTTGCGCACGAGCTGCACCGTGTAGACGACGTAGACGACAAAGAGCACGAGTGCGGCGAGCACGAGGGCGTGCATAGTCTGGTCATCGCGCGTGTTGCCCGCCCAGTAGGCGGCCATCAGCCCCATCATGTCGAGCACCACGATGATCTCCAGCACTATAACCTTGGCCAGGGAGCGGTAGAAGGACCTGTTCATCAGCAGGATGATGATCGCCAGCGACGTCAAGAACGCCGTCGTGTTGGAGTAGAAGAACACCTTGCACCTGAGGTACTAATAAGAGATATGATACTATATATTCGCTGTATAATAATAATTGGAGACGAGTAAAATGCATCTGTAGCTAGTCCTCAAACTCTTAAAACTAAAAAAACATGTATTGTAACGCCGGCCAATTTATAGAACTTTCTAAACAACTCTCTAAATTTTAAATTTAAGAAATAAATTGAAAAATAATTTTCCAATAGTTGTTCAAATATATTTACTAAATTTAGTCACTTATTATCCAACCTCATTTACTCTTCATATTTAGCAAACTCGATAGAAACTCTCTAAACGCAATTGGCTTCAATTTCTTCAACTCACGTGCTCATTTCCCTCCTTTTCCACACAGAGGTAGCAATATACTACACACTCTTTTTTCTACTTTCTCGCTTAGCGAGACGCGTGATACAAGCTTCTCCTCCACCGTTAGACCATGCATTGTTGTCCCATCGTTTACGTTACCAGATCACTGGTCGTGTCGATCTATATCTTTTTAGAGAACTATTAAAATTGCTCTAACGATCTAGATCTTTCTTTCCGATTCGTTTGAACCTTTAATTAATCCTAGTTTTAAAATAGGTAGGAAATAGAGTCAGATTCTAACTCTATTTGATCCTTAAATTTTATACACGTTACCTTAACCCCGGGCCCGGGTCGCTGCACTTGTCGATGAGATCGGGCGGGTTGAGTCCAGCCTGGTAGGTGGACGAGGCGACCTGCACGGCAACCACGACGATCCAGCCTCGCATGTCGGCGAGCCACTGCTTGCTGCTCTCATCCGACTCCGTAGCAGCTTTGGAGCCGTCCACCGTGGGCGTGGTGCCGTCCGCCGCTTCCCGGCCGGCCTCCTCGCTCGGTGACGGAACCTCCTCGGGCATGTTGGTAGTAGGTCGCCGGTGCAAGCGCTAGCGGGGGCACGCGCGGGTGATCAGTTTGGAGCTAGCTGCAGTCGAGCTCTACTTGCGTTGCGTCCGATGATTATACAGGTGGTGCAGTGTGCACAACACGGACGCCACCGCCGGGTTATTAATCACTTGACCTCGTGGCCAACTCGGACCATGATTTTTAGTACTAGACTAACTTACGCATACTAACAGGGACATCCTGGACTGGTTTTCTAGATCAGACAGAATAAGCAACGTACGGAAGCAGTCAAAAAAGTCCTAGCTTCTCTGCTCTACGACTACGAATCTACGCACAGAACGCGCGCGTTTGAAAGATGTGCAATGTACTCTACCATATATACAATGACCTGCGATGCCTATCAGGTAATTAATCCGTTTGGCTGTTCTGACGGAAGCGTCTACACTGAACAGCGAACATGTCTTGCTGTGCACCTTAACACGTCTTTTTCTTTACTCCTTCAAAGTAGTGCGTCGTACATCGTGGGTCACGGACGAAGAGTAGTCTCTTACTCTCCCACCTATCGTTTGTCAATGAGTCGTTACGTTATAGATGAGTCGTAAGAAAAGAAACCATCTAAGTCCAATTCGACGTGAATTGAAGTCACACGCACCACAATGCTCCTATATAGTACCACATCGCTAGCTAAATGAGAATGAATGATCGTGCAAGCTATAAAAATTGGTCGGACTGAAGGGATGAGAGATCAGGGACCAGAGATGATCGAAATAATATTGTCTATTAGATTTAAGTAAGAAAGATAGAGTTATCCAACGATCTGAACTGAAGATTTTGCTGATGTGTTAAGTTTGGGTGCAATTTGTTTGGTAGATTTAGTGGAGATTATAAGTGTGGAGGTACTTTGGTTGGATGGGTTAACAAAGTTTAAACTATTGAATTGTATAGTGGTATAGATTAAATTGTGTGTCGCAGCGTACGGGCATTGGACCAGTTTTCCTTAATAAGAGGGTGTTTTGTTTCTCTTACTAAAGTTTAGTCTTGTCGGTGTTTCGGAACCCGGGGGGTCCCTGGACCGACGAGTGAATTGTCGCCGCGTGCCCCAGCCCAGATGGGCCGACGCGAGGCGGAACGCGAAGGGGGGAAGAAAGCAGCCGGAGGGAGACAGGCGTGGGAGAGTGGAACCCGCGGCCTTCGTGTTAGCCCCGCGCCCAGGTCGGGTGCGCTTGCAGTAGGGGGTTACAAGCGTCCACGCGGGAGGGAGCGAGCGGCCTTGCGCGAGCACCGTCCCGTCCTTCCCCACGCGGCCAACCCTCTGTAAGAGGGCCCTGGTCCTCCCTTTTATAGGCGTAAGGAGAGGATCCAGGTGTACAATGGGGAGTGTAGCAATGTGCTAACGTGTCTAGCGGTGGAGAGCTAGCGCCCTAAGTACATGCCATCGTGGCAGCCGGAGAGGTCTTGGCACCCAGTTCGGGTGGTGTCGTGGCCGTCGGAGGAGCGCTGGAGCCTGGCGGAAGGACAGCTGTCGGGGCTGTCGAGTCCTTGCTGACGTCCTCTTGCTTCTGTAAGGGGGCTGAGAGCCGCCGTCGTCACAGGGCATGCGAGGCGCCATCATTACTCGTATGGTGGAGCGAGCCAGATGGGACGCCGGTCTTGTTCCCCATAGCCCGAGTCAGCTCGGGGTAGGGTAATGATGGCGCTTCCTGTTGACGTGGTCGGTCCGTGCCCTAGGTTGGGCGAGGTGGAGGCTCCTCCGAGGTCGAGGTCGAGTCTGTCTTCCGAGGTCGAGGTCGAGTCCGAGCCCCCGGGTCGGACGAGGCGGAGACCGTCGGCTTAGGCCAGGGTTGAGTCCGAGCCCTGGGGTCGGGCGAAGTGGAGTTCGTCGTCTTCCGTGGCCGAGCCCGAGTCCGAGCCCTGGGGTCGGGCGGAGCGGAGTTCGCCGTCTTCCGGGGCTGAGCCCAAGTCTGAGCCCTGGGGTCGGGCGGAGCGGAGTTCACCATCTTCCGGGGCTGAGCCCAAGTCCGAGCCCTAGGGTCGGGCGGAGCGGAGTTCGCCGTCTTCCGGGGCTGAGCCCAAGTCCGAGCCCTGGGGTCGGGCGGAGCGGAGTTCGCCGTCTTCTAGGGCTGAGCCCAAGTCCGAGCCCTGGGGTCGGGCGAAGTGGAGTTTCCTATGACGCCTGAGACCGGACTTGGCTGCTGTCAGCCTCACTCTGTCGAGTGGCTCAGCAGTCGGAGCGGCACAGGCGGCGCTGTCCCCTTGTCAGACCGGTCAGTGGAGCGGCGAAGTGACTGCGGTCACTTCGGCTCTATCGACTGGAGGGCGTGCGTCAGGATAAAGGTGTCAGGCCACCTTTGCATTAAATGCCCCTGCGATTTGGTCGGTCGATGTGGCGATTTGGCCAAGGTTGCTTCTTGGTGAAGACTGGGCCTCGGGCGAGCCGAAGGTGTGTCCGTTGCTGGAGGGGGGCCTCGGGCGAGACGTAGGTCCTCCGGGGTCGGCTGCCCTTGCCCGAGGCTGGGCTCGGGCGAGGCGTGATCGCGTCCCTCGAATGGACCGATCCTTGACCTAATCGCACCCATCAGGCCTTTGCAGCTTTGTGCTGATGGGGGTTACCAGCTGAGATTTAGGAGCCATGAGGGTACCCCTAATTATGGTCCCCGACAGTAGCCCCCGAGCCTCGAAGGGAGTGTTAATACTCGCTTGGAGGCTTTTGCCGCACTTTTTTGCAAGGGGACCAGCCTTTTCTTGGTTGCATTTTGTTCCGGTGGGTGCGCGCGAGCGCACCCGCCGGGTGTAGCCCCCGAGGCCTCGGAGGAGAAGTTTTACTCCTTCGAGGTCTTAGTGCGTTTCGCAATACTTCGGCTGGTCTAGTTGTTCCCTCATGCGAGCTGGCCGTAGCCCGGGTGCACGGTCGGGTCCCAAGTTCTCGGGCTGGTATGTTGACGCTGTCAACGGGTCGGCCGGAGCCGGGTTTGCGAGAGCAGCCCCCGAGCCTCTGCACAGGGCGAGAGGACGGTCAAGGACAGACTCGGCTTTTTTACATACGCCCCTGCGTCGCCTTTCCGCAAGGAGGAGGGGGGAAAGCGCCATGTTGCCCTCGGAGGGCGCCGAACATGGTGTTTCCGGTGAGCTGCTGGCGGGTAATCCGAGCGGACGCCCATGCCCCATTTGCTAGGGGTCGGCTAGAGGCCCGGAGGCGCGCTCCAAAAGTACCTGCGGGTGATCTGCCGGACCCGGTCCCCTTTGACGGGGTCCGAGGGCTCGATGCCTCCCTCTGATGGGATTCCGTTACAAGATCGCTCCCACTGGTCTCAGAAATGTCCTAGGGTACCTCGGGAGCGTAGCCCGAGCCTTGGTTATGTATCGAACGTACCCAGGGTCATCCCTCGCTCTGTGTCTGAGGCGACTGTGAACCCTTCGAGGGCCAGCCTACGAACCCCTGATCAGTAGTGGGCGTGGAGCCCGAGTGGCCTGAGGCGGCCGTGCAACCCTTCCGAGGGGCCGGCCATCGAACCTCTGACCAGTAGTGGGCGCAGAACCCAAGCGCTCTGAGGCGGCCGTTGAACCCCTCCGAGGGGCCAGCCTTTGAACCTCTGACCAGTAGGGAGGCTCGGGGCCTGTTTCCTTCACGGAGAAGGATCCTTTTCGTGGTATCCCCCTTTCTCGGTCCCTGTTGTAAGAGAGAGAAAGAGGAAAAAAGGAAAAGGATACGAAATTGAATGACGTGGCGTACCTTTTTCGACGCGGTCATTATGGTGAGGGCGAAGCGTCGCTTGCTTCTCCCGTCCGAGGCGCCGCCTGTCCCGCCGCGATGTTAATGCGACAGGGCGAGTGGTTCGCGAGGCGGTCGTTGCGCGAGCCGTTCGAGGAACGGTCGTTTCGCTTTTGAGTCTTTGAATCCCGCGGCGGGTTCGGGCGACGCGTTGAACGGGTCTTGCCTTGGTCTTTATATACCCGGGGGAGGGCCAAGTGACGGTTCTTTGCTCTGCTTCTTGCCTTCTTCTTAGGTTTTCACAACCTGAGAGATTTAGCCAGAGAAAAGGAAACCGCTCGCCCAATCCTTTCCGCCGCCACCCCTTCCGCTCGGTGATGGCCGACCGGGTGACCATTGTTCTGCCGCGCGACCCATGGCCTTTCTCCACAGTCATGGCGGGTGACTTGGAGGACCTCGTTGCTGAGGGTTTGCTTCGCCCTCTCTCTGATGAGAGGCAGCCGGAGTCGATTCCCCCCCCGAACGGAGCCGCCCTGTCCCCGCCGTCGAGGTACGTCGTGAGCTTCGTCTCCTTCCATGAGCGGGGATTCAGCGTGCCGGCAAGCCGCTTCATGCGGGCGATCCTGCATAACTACGGGGTGGAGTTGCACAACCTCAGCCCCAACTCCATCTCGCAAGCCGCCATCTTCGTAGCGGTGTGCGAAGGATACTTGGGGATCGACCCCCACTGGGACTTGTGGACTCATTTCTTCTCCGCGGAGCTTTTTGCTTCGCCGATGGGAGAGAGGAGGGTCCGTGCGGCAGTGCGGGCCGGCGGCTGTATCCTCCAGCTGAGGCAGTCGCGGGCGTCGCAGTATATTCCCGCTGTCCTTGCATCCTCGAATAAAGGGTGGCAGCGCCGGTGGTTCTATCTCCGGAATGACGACGGGAGGCTCCCGTCGTTTTCTCAGCGAGTGGTCACCGTCGCCGCCGATGCTTGGCGCTACGGGACCCTGCATGACAGGCAGAAAAATCTCGAGCCCCTTCTCAAGGCCCTGGAGGCGTTGCGGAAAGGAGGGCTCACCGCTGCGGGGGTGATTGCCGCCATTCATCGCTGGAGGGTGCTTCCTTTGGCGGAGCGGTGGTTGCCGCTTTGGGAGATGACACCAGAGGCTGACTTGGAGGGCTCGCGGATGTCCTCGGATCCCCTCCCCATCGACGTTCTCTACGGACGGGTGGCCGCCGCGTTGGGAAAACCAGACGCCAGCGCCTTCTCCCAGCCCTTGATGCGCCCCGACTGCGGGTGTGTGTCCCTGGTGAGTGTCCGCTCCTTCTTTCTTTTTTTGCGCCGAATTGCCCTTGGTCCTTATGGTCGAGACTTTTCATCGGTCTCCAGGAGGTAGGGTGGCACAAGCCTTCCCGGCCACGAGTCCCGGAGGACGCGGTGGACCGGGCAGCGCGGCGGGTTGCCGCGGAGGAGAAGAAGAAGAAAATGGACGCGAAGAAGGCTCGGGCCCGCGAGCGGACGCAGGCCCGGTACGCCTTGGAAAAGCTCCATCGCCGGTAGGAGAGGGATGGACTCCCGAGGGAGCCGTCGCCGGAAACGCCTGATGACGACGACGATGATGAAGACGATGACGAGGATGGCGACATGGCTGCCCGCCTTGGCCTCAGCCCGGGCTTGAGGCTAGGCCAGGAGTCGTCAAGCCAGCCCCCGAGCGGGCCGGTGCCGTCAGTTCCCGGGGTCGGGACGCCAAGGTCCCGACCTGAAGATCGGGGGCAGACCGAGGGGGTACTCGACCCCTCGGCTGGGGAAGTTGAGGTGACCCCGGGGAGTCAGGCCGAGGCGCCTGTTCCCCAAGGGCCGTCGCCCATGCCGGCAGCGCAGGAGAGCGACCCTCAGATCACCGTGGCAGCGCCTGGGCAGTCCGTCTCCCGGGCGTCCAAGGCGCCCAAGGCGAGGACGGTACCGAAGCTGGCGGCGAGGCGGACCTCGGCGATTTCTTCGGGGGTCGAGATCCGGGAGACCTCTCCTCAGGCGCGGTTGATCATGGCCCGAAGCGGGTAAGTACCTTAGAACGTCTTCGTCCTGACTCCTCGTTTGTACGTCCCGACCGTGACTTTCCTTTCCTCCTCAGCAAGCGAAGCCATGGCCTGACCGATCTGGATCCCCGGAAAGCCCTTAAGACGGCATCAGCTTCCACAGCCGGTGCCGCGTCGGGGCTCGCCGTTCAGCTGACCTTCTCGCAAGGCGCCCCACAGTGGGGGGCTCAGGCGGCACCAGTCGCCGTGGAGCGAGTTCCCGAGGCCGGCTCTTCTGTCGAGGTGGCCGTCATGTTGGGGGAGGCTGCTGGCGCGGACGTGCCCTCGGGCCCACCAGACATGCCGCCGGCGCTGGCGCCAACTGCTGCCGAAGCCGCTGCCGTCCCGGTCGGGGAGCGACCTGTCGCCGCCGATGCTGAGATGGCCGAGGCATCGGCGCTTGGTGCCTCGGAGGAGGGGGGCGTGGAACCGCGACTCGTCCCGCCGAGCGGCGGCCTTGTCCCTGCGCGATGGAGCTTCGAGGGGCGGCGCCCGTTGCTCCGGTTCCGGACCCATGAGGCTTCGGATCCCTTCTTCGTTCTCGACGATGAGCGGGAGGAGCAGTCTTGGGACGAGCTCCGCGAGTGTGCCGAAGCAACGGTGGGGTTGCTCCGGTCATCCTTGGAGGTCTTCTGCAGGGACGTCCCCAAGATCCTCCAAGTAATGATTTCAGGCATACCTTTTTTCTGATCAAGGCGTCCTTTGTAACGCCCCGCTTCCTTCCCTCAGGATCTGACGGATCTGAGCACCGCCAAGTCGTCGTTTATCCGTCACGAGGTCGACGTCTGGGGCTCGCTGCGATCCCTGAGGACCTTGCTCGCCGGGGCTACTGCGAGCCTCTCCCAGCAGGGCGCCGAGGTGGCGGACCTTCGGTTGCTCTGCTCCGATCTGAGAGCAGAGGTAGCAGCGGCACGCGCAGAGGTACAGCGTTGGCAGTCAGAGTTCGACCAGGTCGTCGATGAGCGAGATCAATCTCGGGGCCGGGCTGCTGAGGCCGAAAGCCGGGTCGGAGCCCTTGCAGCAGACCTAGCCATAGCCCAAGCCGCAGCCTCGGAGCAGCGTGCCCGAGCTGGAGGTATGTCCTGGCTATTTTCGGCTTTCGTTTCAGCTTGTTTTCTCCACTTGTGTTTGAGGCCTTGCGCTCCGGCTGTTCACAGAGCTCGAGTCTGCCCTTGATGAGTCCACCAGGGTGCTTGCCCAGGCGGCCGAGCAGAGGGAGTCCGATCACGCGGCCATGTCTGAGGCCATCTCGGACTTCTGCCAGGTCTTTGGCTTCGGCGACGTCCCCTCGGGAAGCTCCCCTGAGAGTCGCCTGCAGGCCTTGGGTGACCACATGCGCGGCAGACTCCACGAGGCGCTACACCACGGCGTCAGGCGGGCCTTCGCCGTGCTTGCTTCCCACTACGTCTTTGATCTGGAGCGGGTCAGCGAGGGGTATTGCCTCCCTGATGAAGACGAAGCCACCCTGGCTGAAGTCCAGAGACTCGACGCAGCCGCCGTGGGCCCGAGCGCAGTGTTGGTGACCACCTTCGAGGCAGAGATCCTCCCGCCTGCGCCGTCGTCCGAAGCTGGGGTGGACTTTGCCGAAGGCGTGGACGAAGCCGAAGGCGCGGCTCCTTCCCCAGGCGACGCCTAACTCTGCCGGAGCAGTTCCCTTTGAATGCACTTGTGTCTTTTGTGGCCGCTGAGGCCCGAACACTTTTATTATCGTAGTATAAAGTCGTGGCTCTTTCTCTTTCATTTTGCTTGTCTGGCCCCGTTCATCAGTAGCAGGGTGGCTTGCCCAAGTAGGAGTCATTTTTCGTGGTAGGTGACGAGTGAGGTGTCCGTAACCCAGGGGTGTAGGAGTCCCTCGGCTCAGTCAGCCTTGCCACTTACATGCACCCGTGTTCGCTTCTTGGGGTCCTGCTACCGACATAGCCGGGGGAACGCGGAAGCCTTTTTGATTGAAAATTTTGACGCAGAGGGGGTTCCCCCCTTCTAGCCCCCGAGGGAGGGTCAGGCTTTGCCGAGGCAAGGCTGACCCTTCCTTGACGACTAGACTTTGTGTATGAACGGGGATGTTGATGAGGAAACTTCACCGCTTGTTCTGACTTGATGCTGATTAGGGGTCGGACCTCGATCCACTTGGAGAATTTTTTCGATGGCGACCAGCAGGTGCGTGTAGCCCCCGGGTGCCTTCTGCAAGGGGCCGATAAGGTCCAGACCCCATACAGCAAACGGCCAGGTGATGGGTATGGTCTGCAGAGCCTGAGCGGGCAGGTGGGTCTGCCTTGCGTAGAACTGACACCCTTCGCAGGTGCGAGCAATTCTAGTGGCGTCGGCCACCGCCGTCGGCCAGTAGAAACCTTGTCGGAAGGCGTTTCCAACAAGGGTTCGGGGTGCTGCGTGATGGCCGCAAGCCCCCGAGTGTATCTCTTGCAAGAGCTCCTGACCTTCGGCGATGGAAATGCATCGCTGGAGGATGCCAGAGGGGCTGCGGTGGTATAGCTCCTTCCCATCTCCCAGCAAGACAAACGACTTGGCGCGCCGCGCCACTCGCCGAGCTTCGGCTTGGTCGAGGGGTAGCTCTCCTCGGTGGAGATATTGCAGGTACGGGGTCTGCTAGTTTTGATCAGGCGTGACCTCGCTCCGCTCCCCCTCGACACGCAGTGCCTCACCCTCGGGGGCCGAGGGTACCTCGGGCGCAGCTGAGGGTACCTCGGACTGAGCCGAGGGTGCCTCGGGCTGGGCCGAGGCCTTCTCGGGCTCGGGCGTGTCGTCGGTCTTGACGGAGGGTTGATGCAGGTCTCGGGAGAATACGTCCGGGGGAACCGTTGTTCGCCCCGAGGCTATTTTAGCCAGCTCGTCCGCAGTCCCGTTGTAGCGTCGGGCGATGTGGTTGAGCTCGAGCCCGTAGAACTTGTCTTCCAGGCGCCGAACCTCATCGCAGTAAGCTTCCATCTTCGGGTCGCGGCAGTGGGAGTTCTTCATGACTTGGTCGATGATGAGCTGCGAGTCACCACGAGCGTCGAGGCGTCGGACCCCTAGCTCGATGGCGATTCGCAACCCGTTTACCAGAGCCTCGTACTCAGCCACGTTGTTGGACACCGGGAATTGGAGGTGTAGCACGTAGCGTAGGTGCTTCCCGAGGGGTGAGATAAAGAGCAGGCCCGCGCCGGCCCCCGTCTTCATCAGCGACCCGTCAAAAAACATGGTCCAGAGCTCCGGTTGGATCGGAGCTGTCGGGAGCTGGGTGTCGACCCATTCAGCCACGAAGTCTGCCAAGACCTGGGACTTGATGGCCTTCCGAGGGGCGAACGAGATCGTCTTGCCCATGATCTCCACCGCCCACTTTGCAATTCTACCCGAGGCCTCTCGGGACTGGATGATCTCCCCCAGGGGGAAGGATGACACCACAGTCACCGGATGAGACTCGAAGTAGTGTCGCAACTTCCGTCGCGTCAGGATCACTACGTACAGCAGCTTCTGAATTTGTGGATAGCGGATCTTGGTTTCGAATAGTACCTCACTGATGAAGTAGACTGGCCTCTGGACGGGCAATGCATGCCCCTCTTCTCGTCTCTCGACCACAATCGCGGCGCTAACCACCTGAGTGGTCGCGGCGACGTAGATCAAGAGGGCTTCTCCGGCAGCGGGGGGCACCAAGATGGGCGCGTTCGTGAGGAGCGCCTTCATGTTCCCGAGGGCTTCCTCGGCCTCAGGGGTCCAAGCGAAGCACTCGGCCTTCCTTAAGAGGTAGTACAGAGGCAGGCCTCTTTCGCCGAGGCGCGAGATGAAACGGCTCAGAGCCGCGAGGCATCCCATGACCCTCTATACGCCTTTCAAGTCCTTGATGGGCCCCGTGCTGGTGATGGCTGCAATCTTCTCCGGGTTGGCCTCGATGCCCCGCTCGGAGACGATGAACCCCAAGAGCATGCCTCGGGGGACCCCGAAGACACACTTTTCAGGATTGAGCTTCACGCCTTTCTCCTTGAGACATCGAAATGTCACTTCCAGGTCGGAAAGAAGGTCGGAGCCTTTCCTCGTCTTGACTACGATGTCATCGACGTAGGCCTCGACCGTTCGGCCAATGTGTTCGCCGAACACATGGTTCATGCATCGCTGGTACGTCGCACCCGCATTCCTCAAACCAAACGGCATGGTAACATAGCAGTACATGCCGAAGGGTGTGATGAAAGAAGTCGCGAGCTGGTCGGACTCTTTCATCCTGATCTGGTGATACCCTGAGTAGGCATCGAGGAAAGACAGGGTTTCGCACCCAGCGGTGGAATCCACGATTTGATCGATGCGAGGCAGAGGGTAGGGAACTTTCGGACATGCTTCGTTTAGACCAGTGTAGTCTACACACATCCGCCATTTCCCCCCTTTCTTTCTCACAAGCACAAGGTTGGCAAGCCATTCGGGATGGAATATCTCTTTGATGAACCCTGCCGCCATTAGCTTGTGAATCTCCCCGCCTATGGCTCTGCGCTTTTCTTCGTCGAATCGGCGTAGAGGCTGCTTCACGGGTCGGGCTCTAGCTCGAATATCCAGCGAGTGCTCGGTGACTTCCCTCGGTATGCCGGGCATGTCCGAGGGACTCCACGCGAAAATGTTGGCATTCGCGCGGAGAAAGTCGACGAGCACTGCTTCCTATTTGGGGTCGAGCTCAGAGCCGATCCGGATCTGCTTGGAGGCGTCGTTGCAGGGGTCGAGAGGGACGGACTTGACCGTCTCCGCTGGCTCGAAGTTGCCGGCGTGGCGCTTCACGTCGGGCGCCTCCCTAGAGAGGCTCTCTAGGTCGGCGATGAGGGCCTCGGACTCGGCGAGGGCCTCGGCGTACTCCACGCACTCCACGTCGCATTCGTACACGTGTCGGTACGTGGGCCCGACGGTGATGACCCCGTTGGGGCCTGGAATCTTGAGCTTGAGGTAGGTGTAGTTGGGGACAGCCATGAACTTGGCATAGCATGGCCTCCCCAGCACTGCGTGGTAGGTTCCTCGAAACCCGACCACTTCAAACGTGAGGGTCTCCCTTCGAAAGTTGGAGGGTGTCCCAAAGCAGACGGGTAGATCGAGTTGTCCGAGGGGTTGGACGCGCTTCCCAGGGATGATCCCGTGGAAAGGCGCAGCGCCCGTCTGGACGGAGGACAGATCGATCCGCAGGAGCCCGAGGGTCTCGGCGTAGATGATGTTGAGGCTGCTGCCTCCGTCCATGAGGACCTTGGTGAGCCTGACGTTGCCGATGATGGGGTCGACAACGAGTGGGTATCTCCCCAGGCTCGGCACATGGTCTAGATGGTCGGCCTGGTCGAAGGTGATGGGCTTGTCGAACTAGTCTAGGTAGACTGGCGCCGCCACCATTACCGAGCAGATCTCCCGACGCTCTTGCTTGCGGTGCCGAGCCGAGGCGTTCGCCACTTGCCCGCCATAGATCATGAAGCAGTCGCGGACCTCGGGGAACTCTCCTGCCTTGCGATCTTCCTTCTTAGCGTCGTCGAGAGCCTTGCCACCCTCCGCGGGTGGCCCGGCCTTGTGGAAGTGTCGTCGAAGCATGGCACACTCCTCAAGGGTGTGCTTGTCGGGCCCCTGATGATAGGGACATGGTTCCTTGAGCATCTTGTCGAAGAGGTTGGCACCTCCGGGAGGTTTCCGAGGGTTCTTGTACTCGGCGGCAGCGACAAGGTCCGCGTCGGCGGCGTCGCGTTTCGCTTGCGACTTCTTCTTGCCCTTCTTCTTGGCGCCGCGCTGAGTTGACGCCTCGGGAGCATCTTCCGGTGGGTGGCCCTGGGGCTACTTGTCCTTCCGGAAGATGGCCTCAACCGCCTCCTGGCCAGAGGCGAACTTGGTGGCGTTGTCCATTAGCTCGCTCGCCCTGGTGGGGGTCTTGCGACCCAGCTTGCTCACCAGGTCGCGGCAGGTGGTGCCGGCAAGGAACACGCCGATGACATCCGAATCGGTGACGTTGGGCAGCTCGGTGCGCTGCTTCGAGAATCGCCGGATGTAGTCCCGGAGAGACTCTCCCGGCTGCTGGCGGCAGCTTTGGAGATCCCAGGAGTTCCCAGGGCGCATGTATGTGCCTTGGAAATTGCCGGTGAAGGCTTGGACTAGGTCGTCCCAGTTGGAGATCTGCCCCGGGGGCAGGTGTTCCAGCCAGGCTCGAGCGGTGTCGGAGAGGAACAGGGGGAGGTTGCGGTTGATGAGATTATCATCGTCCTTTCCACCCAGTTGGCAGGCCAGCCGATAGTCTGCGAGCCACAGTTCCGATCTCGTCTCCCCCGAGTACTTCGTGATAGTAGTCGAGGTTCGGAACCGGGTCGGGAACGGTGCCCGTCGTATGGCGCGGCTGAAAGCCTGCGGACCGGGTGGTTTGGGCGAAGGACTCCGATCCTCCCCACTGTCGTAGCGTCCCCCACGCCTGGGGTGGTAGCCCCGGCGTACCCTCTCGTCGAGGTGGGCCCAACGGCTGTGGTGATGGTGCTCGTTGCCGAGGCGACCCGGGGTCGCAGGCGCTGTGTTGCGCGTGCGCCCGGTGTGGACCGAGGCTTCCCGCATGAATCGGGAAGTCGCGGCACGATGTTCCAAGGGGTACCCCTGCCTTCGGGAGGCAGAGCTTTCGGCCCGTCGGACCGCGGCGTCCTCCAGGAGATTCTTGAGCTCTCCCTGGATACGTCGCCCCTCGGTGGTTGATGGCTCCGGCATCGCGCGGAGAAGTATTGCCGCCGCTGCCAGGTTTTGGCCGACTCCACTGGAGTCCGGTGGTGGCCTTACCCTGACGTCGTCGGCGATGCGGTGCTGGATGCCCTAGGGGAGATGACATGCTTCTCCGGCCGGAGGTTGGCCCGCCCATTCCTGCCCGATGTCCCGGCGGATCGGCATAAGCGTTCCTGCTCCCTCGTCGAGCCTGGCCTGTCTCTCGCGGATTTGCTCGAGCTGTGGGTCAGGACCACCCACCGGGACGGGGACCACAGATAGCTCCCGAAGGATGTCAACGCGAGGCACGGGCCTAGGGGGATCACCGTTCTCCGGCATACCAAGATGGTTGCCTTCGCCGGGACCCCCTAGATCGACGTGGAAACATTCACGACTTGGGCCGCAGTCCTCGTCGTCGAGGCTGTGGCTACCGTCGGAACAGTCGGAAAGGCAGTAGTCGCATGCGGTACCAAGTTCGGAGACATCCCAACAAAGGTCGGGCTCGCCATCTTCCTCGGACCCCGAGGGCCCGTAGGACGAGACGGCCGTCAGCCGGTCCCAGGGTGATCGCACACGAATACCCCGGAGGGTTTGGACTCGCCTCTTTGAGAGTGTCCACCGAAGTGGAGTCGCTTGGCGGGTCGAGGCCGAATCCAAAAGATGCGAGATGGGAATCGGTCGGTACCTTTTGGTCGACGGGCGGTGACGACGTCACGTCAGGGACAGACTGCACCATCGTCTCAGGTACGAGGGTGACGCCCAGCAAGTCATTCGCGAGCGTGCTGGCGTCGTCCGTTTGCTTGAGATTGGCTTGTTGCGGGGAGATGGCGCTCGCCTTCGTCTCAGACGCAAGGTCGATGCCCGACGCGCTCCCCGTTGGGGCGCCGGTGCCGTCGACTCGCTCGACAGCCAACGAGGTGCCGCCTCCTGCTTGGCCTTGGTTGCCCCGCCTCCTCCTCCGTCGGCAGGGGAGGGGACGGGACAAGCCCGAATGTCGTCCTTCCACCACGTGGGGAAGGCGTCGTCGATTTCCCCACCGGTGGGCGGATTGTCGACCGCCATTGTCGCTGTCGCGCGGCGGGGGAAGGAGTATCATGTCGTAGCTGCCGTCGAGGGACATGAACTCAAGACTCCCGAAATGGAGCACCCTCCCGGGCTCGATAGGTTGTTGCAGACTGCCCATCTGGAGCTTGACGGGAAGCTGTTCGTCAACACGCAGCAGGCCCCTACCTGGCGCGCCAACTGTCGGTGTTTCGGAACCCGGGGGGTCCTTGGACCGATGAGTGAATTGTCGCCGCGTGCCCCAGCCCAGATGGGTCGACGCGAGGTGAAACGCGAAGGGGGGAAGAAAGCAGCCGGAGGGAGACAGGCGTGGGAGAGTGGAACCCGCGGCCTTCGTGTTAGCCCCGCACCCAGGTCGGGTGCGCTTGCAGTAGGGGGTTACAAGCGTCCACGCGGGAGGGAGCGAGCGGCCTTGCATGAGTGCCGTCCCGTCCTTCCCCGCGTGGCCAACCCTCTGTAAGAGGGCCCTGGTCCTCCCTTTTATAGGTGTAAGGAGAGGATCCAGGTGTACAATGGGGAGTGTAGCAATGTGCTAACGTGTCTAGCGGTGGAGAGCTAGCGCCCTAAGTACATGCCATCATGGCAGCCGGAGAGGTCTTGGCACCCAGTTCGCGTGGTGTCGTGGCCGTCGGAGGAGCGCTGGAGCCTGGCGGAAGGACAGCTGTCGGGGCTGTCGAGTCCTTGTTGACGTCCTCTTGCTTCCGTAAGGGGGCTGAGAGCCACCGTCGTCACAAGGCATGCGGGGCGCCATCATTACTCGTATGGTGGAGCGAGCCAGATGGGACGCCGGTCTTGTTCCCCATAGCCTGAGTCAGCTCGGGGTAGGGTAATGATGGCGCTTCCTGTTGACGTGGTCGGTTCGTGCCCTAGGTTGGGCGAGGTGGAGGCTCCTTCGAGGTCGAGGTCGAGTCTGTCTTCCAAGGTCGAGGTCGAGTCCGAGCCCCCGGGTCGGACGAGGCGGAGACCGTCGGCTTAGGCTAGGGTTGAGTCCGAGCCCTAGGGTCGGGCGAAGCGGAGTTCGTTGTCTTCCGGGGCCGAGCCCGAGTCCGAGCCCTGGGGTCGGGCGGAGCGGAGTTCGCCGTCTTCTGGGGCTGAGCCCAAGTCCGAGCCCTAGGGTCGGGCGGAGCGGAGTTTGCCGTCTTCCGGGGCTGAGCCCAAGTCCGAGCCCTGGGGTCGGGCGGAGCGGAGTTCGCTGTCTTCCGGGGCTGAGCCCAAGTCTGAGCCCTAGGGTCGGGCGAAGCGGAGTTTCCTATGACGCCTGAGACTGGACTTGGCTGCTGTCAGCCTCACTCTATCGAGTGGCTCAGCAGTCGGAGCGGCGCAGGCGGCGCTGTCCTCTTGTCAGACCGGTCAGTGGAGCGGCGAAGTGACTGCGGTCACTTCAGCTCTGTCGACTGGAGGGCGTGCGTCAGGATAAAGGTGTCAGGCCACCTTTGCATTAAATGCCCCTGCGATTTGGTCGGTCGGTGTGGCGATTTGGCCAAGGTTGCTTCTTGGTGAAGACTGGGCCTCGGGTGAGCCGAAGGTGTGTCCATTGCTGGAGGGGGGCCTCGGGCGAGACGTAGGTCCTCTGGGGTCAGCTGCCCTTGCCCGAGGCTGGGCTCGGGCGAGGCGTGATCGCATCCCTCGAATGGACCGATCCTTGACCTAATCGCACCCATCAGGCCTTTGCAGCTTTGTGCTGATGGGGGTTACCAGCTGAGATTTAGGAGCCATGAGGGTACCCCTAATTATGGTCCCCGACAAGTCTGTACCACGTCACATGTTTGAATGTCAACTATGAGTATTAAATATGTCGACGTTTCGGACCCGAGGGTCCCTGGACCGACCAGTAAATTTGTCGCTGCGTGTTCCTGCCCAGATGGGTTGGTGCGAGATGGAACACAAGAGGGGAATGAGCCTTGTATTATCCTGCACCAGGGTGCTCGTAGTAGGGGTTACAAGCGTTGCGAGAGAGCGGGAGCGAGGGAGCGAACACGAGAGAGAGAGAGAGGGAGAGAGAGAGAGAGTGTCCGACCCTGCTCGTCTTCTCCCGTCCCTTTGTCGTGCGTCTACTCGTCCTCCTGTCGTCGTCCCCCTCTCCTCTTGGTCATCCCCTTTTATAGACATAAGGAGATGACCCAGCTGTACAAATGGGGGTGTAGCTATGTGCTACGTGGCCAGCGGCGAAGTGCATGGTCGCTATGCATGTGTTAACGTGTCCGTCGGAGAAGCACATGAGCCCTGTAGAAGCACAGCTGCGGCGCTGCATGGATCCTGCTGACGTCTCCTTGCTTCCGTAGGGGGCTTGAGAACCACCGACGTCATGGACGCACGCGGGGAACCATCATTGCCTGTTATCGGGGTAAGCTAGATGGGACGCTGGTCTTGTTTCTTCGTAGCCTGAGCTAGCTAGGAGTAGGGTAATGATGTATCCCCTGTGGCGCGGTCGATCTAAGCCCGAGGTCGTGCGGGGCGGCGGTTCCTCCGAGGTCGAGGCTAGGGTCGAGTCCTAGGGTCGGGCGAGGACGTGATTCTTCCCGAGGCCGAGGCTAAGGCTGAGCCCTGGGGTCGGGTGAGGCGGAGATCTCCTCCCGAGGCCGAGGCCGAGGCCTGAGGTCGGGCGAGGCAGAGCTTCCTGTTGCGCCCGAGGCTGAACTTGGTTGTTGTCGGTTTCACCCGAGTGGTTGGCATAGCAACCGGAGTGGGGCGGGCGGCGCTGTTTTCCTGTCAGATCGGTCAGTGAAAGGGCGAAGTGACTGCGGTCACTTCGACCTTGCCGACTAAGGCGCGCGTGTCAGGATAAGGTGTCAGCGATCCTAGCATTAAATGCACATGCAATTCGGTCGGCTGGTAAGGCGATTTGGCCAAGGTCGCTTGCACGACAAGGCTTGCCTTTGGCTGAGCTGAGGGTGTGCTCACTGCCTGAGGAGACCCTCGGGCGAGACGTGAATTCATCCGGGACCACTGTTCCCGTCCGAGGCTAGGCTCGGCCGAGGCGAGATCGCGTCCCTTGGTAGACGAAGCTATGACTTTGACCCGAACTGTCAGTCTTCAAGGTTTGTTCTGAAGGTGTTTACCAGCCATGTTTAGGAGTGTTGGGGGTACCCCTAATTACGTTACCCGACAGTAGCCCCCGAGCCTCGAAGGGAGTGTAGGCACTCGCTTGGAGGTTCTGTCGGATTTTTGCGAGGGGCCCAGCCTTTCTCGGTTATGTTTTGTTCCGGTGGGTGCGCGCGAGCGCACCCACCGGGTGTAGCCCCCGAGGCCTCGGAGAAGTGGTTTGACTCCTCTGAGGTCTTAATTCTTGCTGTGGTGCCTCGGTCGGCCTGGTTGTTCCCTCATGCGGCCTAGCCGCAGCCCGGGTGCATGGTCAGGCTCCGAGTTTTTGAGCTGGTTTGTTGACGCTGTCAACAGTTTTGGCCGTAGCCGGGTGCGAGGGCAGCCCCCGAGCCTCTGCACGGAGCGAGAGGACGATCAAGGACTATCTCGACTTTTATCATACGCCCCTTCTTCGCCTTTTCGCAAAGAGGAAGGGGGGAAAGCGCCACGTTACCCTCAGAGGGTACCGATCATGGTGTTTCCAGTGAGTTGCTAACGGGTGATCCGAGTGGACGCCCGTGCCCCGTTCGTTAAGGGTCGGCTAATGGCCCAGAGGCGCACTCCAAAAGTACCTGTAGGGGATTTGCTGGACCCGGACCCATTTCGATAGGGTCCGAGGGCTCGGTGCCTCCCTCCGGTGGGATTCCATTACAAATCGTTCCTGCTAGTCTTGGAAATGTCCTAGGGTACCTCGGGAGCATAGCCCGAGCCTCGGCCATGTAACAGACATACCTAGGGTCATCCCTCACTCTGCGTGCTCTGGGCGGCTGTTAAACCCTTCCGAGGGGCCAGCCTTCGAACCCCTGATCAGTAATAGGCGTGGAGCCCGAGTGCTCTGGGGCGGCTGTCGATCCCTTCCAAGGGGCCAGCCTTCGAACCCCTGATCAGTAATGGGCGCGGAGCCCGAGTGCTCTGGGCGGTCGCTGGACCCCATAGGGCGCAACCTTCGAACCCTTGATCAGTAGAAGGGCTCGAAGGCCCGAGTGCTCTGGGGCGGTTGCTGGACTCCGCAGGGTGCAGCCTTAGAACCCCTGATCAGTAAGAGGGCTCGGAGGCTCGTTTCCTTCGCGGAGAAGGATCCTTTTCAAAATATCCCCTTTCCCGATCCCTGTGGCAAGAGAGAGAGGGGAAACGGAAAAGGATATGAATTTAAATAACGTGGCGCACCTTTTTTGACGCGGTCATCATGACGGAGGTGAAACGTCGCCCGCTTTGCCTGCCAAAGGTGTTGCTTGCTCTGCTAAGGAGTTAATGCGACGGGACGGGCGATTCGCGGGGCGTCTGTTGCGCGTGCGCGAGTCGTTCGAGGAACAGAACACGGGTGCGCCGTCTTTACGCCGCGAGAGAGGGCTCCGCTGCCGCTCCAGAAAGGGATGCGAGCCTAGGGGTGATTTGACCGCTACTTCCGCCCATCTGTTGTAGCAGTTATTGCCGGTCCGCTTTTGACCACATCAACTGCCGCGCCTACCCCCGCGGCTGACTGACCCGTGATCGTTGCACTTAATTGGCACTATTGGGTCACGCGCGGGGCTGCCTTGAGTCGCGGCACTGGTTCCACAGTCGAGAAGACGCAGCATTGGCGTAGGTGGCGGTGCAGTTTCCTTGCACGTAGTGATCGTCACGCCGGTTACATGATATATGGGACCGGGCCTCCGTGCTGGTCCATCGGATGTGACGAAGCCGAAAGGGTGCATAACCGCGGTGCGGTTGCATGCTCCCTGCGTGGCGGCCCACCCTTTCGTCTGCTGGTTTCGGCGAGGATGAGGGAACGCTTATAACCGCAGGGCGGTTACATGCTTCGCGTGCGGCGGTTTGCCTCCTTCGCATTTCGGGTCAGCTCTCATGACGTGTGGGACCCAACCCCCATGTCGTGAGGTGGGAACCCTGGAGCACGTCGGTGGAGACTTTGCCCGTGACGCTTGGGGGCGTGAGTGAGGAGATCCGCCTATAAAAGAAGATCGATCCCCCAGGCAGTAGCCATGCCTTCGCACTCTTCTCTTGTATCGCTCCCTTCCACCTTCCGAGCCCCCAAATGGGGCGCACCTGTGTGGTTTTCTTCTTGCTGCTGTTTGAGAAGCGCGACCTCATGGGGGTTGGCGCTCTTCAGTCATCGCTCGGCTTCAAGGATTTTCATCACGCAGCCCGACTGCATTCCCCTACCGGCGGTCACCCAGGATGATGACCGCAGGCCTCGTGGCGGGGAAGAGCGAGCCGGGCCATGGCCTCCACTCTACCCTCAGCTTCAAGGATGTTCATCATCCGGGCTGAGGGGGAGGGCGCACCGAGTGGGGTCCTGTCTCCCATGTGGGCCGGTGACCCGCTTCTTCCTCCAGCATTCGAGGGAGAAGGGCATCCTCCAGCCCTGCGGAGGCGTCCTCCAGCCATGCGGGGGAAGGCGAACTGTTGCTGCCTGGCCAGGGTGCAGCTATCCGTCCTCCACCCGGGCGATGGTTGTGCCGTGCACAGGTGGCTGCTGTCAACAGTGCTGAGGTGGTGGCCGCCGCTGGTGAGGCTCCCCACCGCAGCGGTTGCCTCCGCCGACGAGACCATCGGTGCCAGCTGCGCTCCGGACCTCCGGCTCTTTGGCTTTAATGTCTGGTTCTCGTCCCCTGTGAGGGGACGTGAACGAGAGCCTCTTAGCAGTAGTGTTTGCCCTGAGGTCATCGCTGCTGCTGTTTAGCCGCCCGAGTCGAAGGTCGCTGTCACGCTGATGGCGCAGTGGTTGCCGGTGAGCTGCTCGGAGCTTGTTATCCCGCAGGCTTTCCAGTATGGAGGTTGTTCATTCCTGCGGGAATGGACCCGGAGTCCTGTTTGTAATGGTACCCTCTTGAGGGCGAGATGTAATAGCTTTAAGTACTAAGACATCTGCCGTAGGTCGGGACAACCGCCGAGGGCGCTGCCGATGTCTAAGTCTAGGTACCATTGTCACTCCAAGCACGTGTGTTTGTTTCTCGTGGCTGCCGAGGCCTGAACCTTTAGGTATAAAGCCGAGTTTCTTTCCTCTTGTTTCGAGCATTAAGACTTTCCCGTCGGTAGACGAACCACTTAACTGGGTGCGAGTCACTTTTCGCGGAAGGTGACGAGTGGGATATCCGTATCCCAGAGGCGTAGGATTCCCTCGGCTCGGTCGGCCTTGCCGTTCAAGGTCTCTCTCGCCCGGTTTTAAAACCTTCGGCCGCTCTGCGATGAGCTGAAGCTGGAGGCAGCGGTGGCATGGACAGAGGCAGTGTCGGCTCGGACAGAGGCTTTCCCAGCACGGGAGCAAGTGGCTTCCCAGGCCAAGGAGATGCAGCAGCGGAAGCTGGAGTTTGGCCAGATCATCCGCGAGCGGGACCAATCCCAGGGCCGAGCTGCCGAAGCCGTGAGCCGGGCTAAGATCCTCGGGGGACAGCTGGCTGAAGCTACAGAGCGGCTAGCCGAGGTGCTCGCTCGTGTTGCCGTCTGGGGCTAGGCCAGATTTTGCCGAGGGTGGAAACGACGCCGAGGGTGCTGCTCCTCCCCCTGCCGATGTCTGAGCCTGCAGGAACAGTTCATCTGAAGTACGCTTATGTTTTTTGCGGCCGCTGAGGCCTAAACATATTTAGTGTTTGGATTATAAAGTTGCGTTTTCTTTCCTTTCGTTTTGAGCATTAGGACTTGTTCGTCGGTAACAGAATCGCTTTATCCGAGCGAGAGTTACTTTTCGCGGAAGGTGATGAGTGCGGTATCCGTATCCTGGAGGCGTAGGAGTCTCTCGGCTCGGTCGGCCTTGCCGTTTACGTGCTCTCTCGCTCATTTTTAGGATCCTGTTATCGATATAGTCGAAAATGCACGAAAGTCGTTTTCTACCTAAGTGTTAGGACTTGTTCGGTAGCAGGATCGCTTATCCGAGCATGAGTTACTTTTCGCAGAAGGTGATGAGTGAGGTATCCGTATCCCGGAGGCGTAGGAGTCCCTCGGCTCGGTCGGCCTTGCCGTTTACGTGCTCTCTCACTCGTTTGTAGGGTCCTGCTATCGATATAGCCGAAAGCCCGAAAGTCATTTTCTACCCGAGCATTATGACTTGTTCGATAGCAGAACCGCTTATCCGAGCGAGAGTTACTTTTCGTGGAAGGTGATGAGTTAGGTATCCGTATCCCGGAGGCGTAGGAGTCCCTCGGCTCGGTTGGCCTTGCCGCTTACGTGCTCTCTCACTTGTTTTCAGGGTTCCGTTATCGATGTAGTCGGAAAGCACGAGAGTTGTTTTGGTAGAAAACTTTTCTTGGTAGAAAACTTTTTCGAAGAAAATTTTGACGCAGAGGGGGGGGTCCCCCCTTCTAGCCCCCGAGGGAGGGTCGGGCTTTACCGAGGCAAGGCCGATCCTTCCTTGACGGTTAGACTTTATTTGCGTATGTAAAGGAAGCGAGATACATGAACGACTTGAAACATTTTAAGGGTAAAAGCGACGTAGCTGTTCGATGTTCCAAGCGTTGCTGTAGACCTCGCCTTGATCGTTGGCCAGCTTGTATGTCCCGGGCTTCAGAACTTTGGCGATGATGAACGGCCCCTCCTAGGGAGGAGTAAGCTTGTGGCGCCCTCGGGCTTCTTGTTAGTGATGATGGAATTTGGGACTCTAAAGCGATGGATGATATTTGTGAAGAATGCCACCGCCTGCTCGGACCTGATGCTGGTTAAGGGTCAAACCTCGGTCCACTTGGAGAATTTGTTGATGGCGACCAGCAGGTGCTTGAAGCCCCTAGGTGCCTTCTGCAAGGGACCGACGAGGTCCAGACCCCAAACGGCAAACGACCAGGTGATAGGTATTGTCTGCAGGGCCTGAGCAGGCAGGTGCGTCTGGCTCGCGTAGAACTGACACCCTCGGCAGGAGCGTACAATCCTAGTGGCGTCGGCCACCGCGGTTGGCTAGTAGAAACCTTGTCAGAACGCGTTTCCCATGAGGGCTCGAGGTGCTGCATGGTGGCCACAAGCCCCCGAGTGTATTTCTTGTAACAGCTCTTGTCCTTGGGCAATGGATATGCATCGTTGGAGAATGCCGGAGGGGCTGCGGTGGTACAACTCCTTTTCATCACCCAGCAAAATGAACGACTTGGCGCGCCAAGCCAGTCGCCGAGCTTCGGCCTTGTCGAGGGGCAGCTCTCCTCGGAGGAGATATTCCAGGTACGGGGTCTTGAGAGCACCTAGAGGGGGGGGGGTGAATAGGTGATCCTGTAAAAACTTCAAACTTAAGCCACAAAACTTGTTAAGTGTTAGCACGATTATTGCCAAGTGGCTAGAGAGAAGATCTTGCACAATACGATAATCACAAGAATTCAACACAGAGAGGACACAGTGATTTATCCCGTGGTTCGGCCAAGTACAAAACTTGCCTACTCCACGTTGTGGCGTCCCAACGGACGAGAGTTGCACTCAACTCCTCTCAAGCGATCCAATGATCAACTTGAATACCACAGTGTTATGCTTTTCTCTTCTTATCCCTTTCGCAAGGAATCTCCACAAATTGGAGTCTCTTGCCCTTACAAGTATATGATCACAAAGAAAGCACAGAGTAAGGGAGGGAAGCAACACACACAAATCCACAGCAAAAGCGCACACACACGGCCAAGAATCGAGCTCACAAGACTATCTCAGAGTTCTCACTTAGAACAGAGCTCGAATCACTTAGAAACACAATCGAATGCGCAGAGACTTAGTGTGGATGATCAAGAATGCTCAAAGGTTGCTTGTGTGTCTCCTCCATGCGCCTAGGGGCCCCTTTTATAGCCCCAAGGCAGCAAGGAGCCATTGAGAGCAATTTTAGAAGGCCATCCTTGCCTTCTGTCGACTGGGGCACCTGACAGTCCGGTGCACACCGGACACTGTCCGGTGCCCGATTTGTTTCCTTTCCTGGCGCTGCCGACCGTTGCAGCCCGTTGGAGATCTGCGAGCCGTTGGCGCACCGGACAGTCCGGTGCACACCGGACAGTCCGGTGCCGTCTTCCGACCGTTGGCTCGGCCACGTGTCCCGCGCGGATTGCGCGGCCGACCGTTGGCCCTGACCGACCGTTGGCTCACCGGACAGTCCGGTGCACACCGGATAGTCCGGTGAATTTTAGCCGTACGCCGTCGGCGAATTCCCGAGAGCGGCCAGTTCGCGCCGAGTGAGTCTGGCGCACCGGACACTGTCCGGTGCACACCGGACAGTCCGGTGCTCCAGACCGAACTGGGTCTTGGCTGCACACAGCCAAGTCTTTCTCTCCCCTTCTCTTTTCTTCTTCTTTCTGTTTCTAACACTTAGACAAGTATATTAGTACTCAAAACCAATGTACTAAGGCTTAGAAACATACCTTTATCCTTGATTTGTACTTTGTCCACCATTTTGCAATTAGGCACTTGTGTTGGGCACTAAATCACCAAAATACTTAGAAATGGCCCAAGGGCACATTTCCCTTTCAATCTCCCCCTTTTTGGTGATTTATGCCAACACAACATAAAGCAAGTTGAACAAGTACAAAAACACTTCAAATAAGAACTCAAATTTATTTTGAATCAATTTTGGCATATATGGATCATCCTTTGCCACCACTTGGTTTGTTTTTGCAAATCAAACTCAAATCTCTATCTCTAAGTCAAACACACATGTTGAAGCAAAGAGAGTCATTCCAAAAGAGATTGATCAAGGATTTCAAAAACTCCCCCTTTTTCCCATAATTACTACTTCTCCCCACAAGAAGCCAACTTTTGACAAGAGAGACAACAAAAGAGTTTTGACAAACCAAAAGCTCTATTCTACTATTTTCAAAATCTCTCAAGTGGTAGCCGATCCATTTATTGCTTTGGCCTTTATCTTCTCCCCCTTTGGCATCAAGCACCAAAACGGGATCAATCTTGGCCCTGTAACCCCATTGCCTCACCAAAATCTTCAATTAAGAGCAAATGGCAATAAGAGTTCATGAGATGGACTTGGAATAAGTTACCCTCTCATCGGAGTGCAGTGGAAGTCTTTCATGGTCCAAGTCCACCTTTTCCCTTTCAATTCTCCTTTGAGACTAAAACAAGCAAACTCAAGTATATGGTTAGTCTCAAAGGGTCAAGTTGTAACACATCTCCCCCTAAACATGTGCATCACTTTGCAACGGACTTGTGAGGTCCAGGGAGTGTATGTACAACTTGAGCACCATAATAAGCAACAAAATGCAGAAAGGACATGATCAAAGGCATAAACACATGTATGCTATAATTCAATCCAAGTTCCGCGAATCTAAGACATTTAGCTCACTACGCAGCCTGCAAAAGGTCTTCTCATCTAAAGGCTTGGTAAAGATATCGGCTAGCTGGTTCTCGGTGCTAACATAAAACACTTCGATATCTCCCTTTTGCTGGTGGTCTCTCAAAAAGTGATGCCGGATGTCAATGTGCTTTGTGCGGCTGTGCTCAACAGGATTTTCCGCTATTCGGATAGCACTCTCATTATCACATAGGAGTGGGACTTTGCTCAGATTGTAGCCAAAGTCCCTGAGGGTTTGCCTCATCCAAAGTAGTTGCGCGCAACACTGTCCTGCGGCAACATACTCGGCCTCAGCGGTGGATAGGGCAACGGATGTTTGTTTCTTAGAGTTCCATGACACCAGGGACCTTCCTAAGAATTGGCACGTCCCCGAAGTACTCTTCCTATCGACCTTACATCCAGCATAGTCGGAATCTGAGTACCCAATCAAGTCAAAGTTAGACCCCTTTGGATACCAGATCCCGAAGCAAGGCGTAGCAACTAAATATCTAAGGATTCGCTTCACAGCCACTAAGTGACACTCCTTAGGATCGGATTGAAATCTAGCACACATGCATACGCTAAGCATAATATCCGGTCTACTAGCACACAAATAAAGTAACGACCCTATCATTGACCGGTATGCTTTTTGATCAACGGACTTACCTCCTTTGTTGAGGTCGGTGTGTCCGTCGGTCCCCATCGGAGTCTTTGCGGGCTTGGCGTCCTTCATCCCAAACCGCTTCAGCAAGTCTTGAGTGTACTTCGTTTGGGAGATGAAGGTGCCGTCCTTGAGTTGCTTCACTTGGAACCCAAGGAAGTAGTTCAACTCGCCCATCATCGACATCTCGAATTTCTGCGTCATCACCCTGCTAAACTCTTCACAAGACTTTTGGTTAGTAGAACCAAATATTATGTCATCAACATAAATTTGGCACACAAACAAATCACCATCACAAGTCTTAGTAAAAAGAGTTGGATCGGCTTTCCCAACCTTGAAAGCATTAGCAATTAAGAAATCTCTAAGGCATTCATACCATGCTCTTGGGGCTTGTTTAAGTCCATAGAGCGCCTTAGAGAGCTTACACACGTGGTCGGGGTACCGCTCATCCTCGAAGCCAGGGGGTTGCTCCACGTACACCTCCTCCTTTATTGGCCCGTTGAGGAAAGCGCTCTTCACATCCATTTGGTACAACCTGAAAGAATGGTGAGCGGCATATGCTAGCAAGATACGAATGGACTCTAGCCTAGCCACAGGAGCAAAAGTCTCCTCAAAGTCCAAACCTGCGACTTGAGCATAACCTTTTGCCACAAGTCGAGCCTTGTTCCTTGTCACCACCCCGTGCTCGTCCTGTTTGTTGCGGAACACCCACTTGGTTCCCACAACATTTTGCTTGGGACGAGGCACCAGCGTCCAAACTTCATTGCGCTTGAAGTTGTTGAGTTCCTCCTGCATGGCCAACACCCAATCCGGATCTAGCAAGGCCTCCTCTACCCTGAAAGGCTCAATAGAGGAGACAAAAGAGTAATGCTCACAAAAATTAACTAATCGAGATCGAGTAGTTACTCCCTTGCTAATGTCACCCAAAATTTGGTCGACGGGATGATCCCTTTGAATCATCGCTCGAACTTGGGTTGGAGGTGCCGGTTGCGCTTCTTCCTCCATCACATGATCATCTTGTGCTCCCCCTTGATCACACGCCTCCTGTTGATGAACCTGTTCATCGTCTTGAGTTGGGGGATGCACTGTTGTTGAGGAAGAAGGTTGATCTCGTTCGTCTTGTTCCTGTGGCCGAATGTCTCCAATCGCCATGGTTCGTATGGCGGCCGTCGGAACATCTTCTTCATCTACATCATCACAATCAACAACTTGCTCTCTTGGAGAGCCATTAGTCTCATCAAATACAACGTCGCTAGAGACTTCAACCAAACCCGATGATTTGTTGAAGACCCTATACGCCTTTGTATTTGAATCATAACCTAATAAAAACCCTTCTACAGCTTTGGGAGCAAACTTAGAATTTCTACCCTTCTTCACTAGAATGTAACATTTGCTCCCAAATACACGAAAGTACGATACATTGGGTTTGTTACCGGTTAGAAGTTCATACGACGTTTTCTTGAGGAGGCGATGAAGGTAGACCCTGTTGATGGCATGGCAAGCCGTGTTCACAGCTTCCGACCAAAAACAATCGGGGGTCTTGAATTCTCCAAGCATCGTCCTCGCCATATCGATTAGCGTCCTGTTCTTCCTCTCTACCACACCATTTTGCTGTGGTGTGTAGGGAGCGGAGAACTCGTGGTTGATCCCTTCCTCCTCAAGAAACTCCTCCACTTGAAGATTCTTGAATTCGGACCCGTTGTCGCTCCTTATCTTCTTCACCTTGAGCTCAAACTCATTTTGAGCCCTCCTGAGGAAGCGCTTGAGGGTCCCTTGGGTTTCAGACTTATCCTGCAAAAAGAACACCCAAGTGAAGCGGGAAAAGTCATCAACGATAACTAAACCATACTTACTTCCTCCTATGCTTAGATAGGCGACGGGTCCGAAGAGGTCCATATGTAGCAGCTCCAGGGGTCTTGACGTGGTCATCACATTCTTGCTGTGATGCGCTCCTCCCACCTGTTTACCTGCCTGACAAGCTGCACAAGGTCTATCTTTTTCGAAATGCACATTTGTTAGACCTATCACGTGTTCTCCCTTTAGAAGCTTGTGGAGGTTCTTCATCCCCACATGTGCTAAGCGGCGATGCCACAGCCAGCCCATGCAAGTCTTAGCCATTAAGCATGCATCTAGACCGGCCTCTTCTTTTGCAAAATCAACTAAATAAAGCTTGCCGTCTAGTACACCCTTAAAAGCTAGTGAACCATCACATCTTCTAAAGACAGACACATCTACATTTGTAAATAAACAATTATATCCCATTTGACATAATTGACTAACAGATAGCAAATTATATCCAAGACTCTCCACTAAGAATACATTTGAGATAGAATGCTCATTTGAAATTGCAATTTTACCTAACCCTTTTACCTTGCCTTGATTCCCATCACCGAATATAATTGAGTCTTGGGAATCCTTATTTTTGACGTAGGAGGTGAACATCTTCTTCTCCCCCGTCATATGGTTTGTGCATCCGCTGTCGATAATCCAGCTTGAACCCCCGGATGCATAAACCTGCAAGGCAAATTTAGGCTTGGGTCTTAGGTACCCAACTCATGTTGGGTCCTGCAAGGTTAGCACAAATATCCTTAGGGACCCAAATGCAAGATTTATCTCCCTTGCATCTAGCCCCTAATTTCCTAGCAACTACCTTCTTACCCTTTCTACAAATAGCAAAGGGAGTATTGCAAGCATAATAAATGGTAGAAGGTTTGTTTACAACTTTTCTAGGAGCATGAATAACATTCTTTCTAGGCACATGAGCAATATTTCTCCTAGGCATATCCCTATCATGCTTATAAGAAGAACTAGAAGCAAACATGGCATGAGAATCATAAACATGTGAATCAAAATCATTATAAGCCTTTCTAGCATTTCTCCTATCATTATACATAAAGGCATGGTTCTTTTTCGCACTACTAGCCATAGGGGCCTTCCCCTTCTCCTTGACGAAGATGGGAGCCTTATGGCTTGTTAAGTTCTTGGCTTCCTTCTTGAAGCCAAGCCCATCCTTAATTGAGGGATGTCTTCCAATTGTATAGGCATCCCTTGCAAATTTTAACTTGTCAAATTCACTTTTGCTAGTCTTAAGTTGTGCATTAAGACTAGCCAATTCATCACTTAGTTTGGAAATTGAAACTAAGTGCTCACTACAGGCATTAACATCAAAATCCTTACACCTAGTGCAAATTGTAACATTTTCAACACAGGAATTTGATTTACTAGCTACTTCTAGTTTAGCACTTAAATCATTATTAACATTTCGTAAAGAAGCAATGGTTTCATGACAAGAGGATAATTCACTAGAAAGCACTTCATTTCTTTTCACTTCTAAAGCATATGATTTTTGTGCCTCTACAAATTTATCATGTTCATCATACAATAAATCCTCCTGTTTTTCTAAAAGCCTATCCTTTTCATTCAATGCATCAATCAATTCATTGATTTTATCTATCTTAGATCTATCTAAGCCCTTGAACAAGCAAGAATAATCTATGTCATCATCATCACTAGATTCATTATCACTAGAAGAAGCATAAATGGAGTCTTGAGTACTCACCTTCTTCTCCCTTGCCATAAGGCATGTGAGACGCTCGTTGGGGAAGAGGGAAGACTTGTTGAAGGCAGTAGCAGCGAGTCCTTCATTGTCGGAGTCGGAGGAGGAGCAATCCGAGTCCCACTCCTTTCCTAGATGCGCCTCGCCCTTTGCCTTCTTGTATTGCTTCTTCTTCTCTCTTTTGTTCCCCTTTTCCTGGTCACTTTCATTATCGGGACAGTTAGCGATAAAATGACCAAGCTTACCGCATTTGAAGCATGAGCGCTTCCCCTTTGTCTTGGTCTTGCTTGGCTGCCCCTTGCGACCATTTAGCGCCGTCTTGAATCTCTTGATGATGAGAGCCATCTCTTCATCATTGAGTCCGGCCGCCTCAATCTGTGCCACCTTGCTAGGTAGCGCCTCCTTGCTTCGTGTTGCCTTGAGAGCGAGAGGTTGCGGCTCGTTGATCGGACCATTCAAGGCGTCGTCCACATACCTTGCCTCCTTGATCATCATTCGCCCGCTAACGAATTTCCCAAGAACTTCTTCGGGCGACATCTTGGTGTACCTGGGATTTTCACGTATATTGTTCACCAAATGAGGATCAAGAACGGTAAATGACCTGAGCATTAGGCGGACGACGTCGTGGTCCGTCCATCGTGTGCTTCCGTAGCTCCTTATCTTGTTGATAAGGGTCTTGAGCCGGTTGTATGTTTGCGTCGGCTCCTCGCCCCTTATCATTGCAAACCGTCCAAGCTCACCCTCCACCAACTCCATCTTGGTGAGCAAGGTGACGTCGTTCCCCTCATGAGAAATCTTGAGGGTGTCCCAGATTTGCTTGGCGTTATCCAAGCCGCTCACTTTATGATATTCATCCCTGCACAAAGAAGCTAGAAGAACAGTAGTAGCTTGTGCATTCTTATGAATTTGTTCATTAATGAACATGGGACTATCCGAACTATCAAAGTGCATTCCACTCTCTACAATCTCCCATATACTAGGATGGAGAGAGAATAGGTGACTACGCATTTTGTGGCTCCAAAATCCGTAGTCCTCTCCATCAAAGTGTGGGGGCTTGCCGAGTGGAATGGAGAGCAAATGAGAATGTGAACTTTGCGGAATACGAGAGTAATCAAAAGAAAAGTTCGAATTAACTGGTTTTCTTCTCTCGTAGTCGTTGTGGTCCTCGTCCTTTTGGGAAGAAGTAGACTCGTCGCTGTCGTAGTAGACGATCTCCTTGATGCGCCTTGTCTTCTTCTTCTTCCCTTCCTTTCGTCTTTGGCCCGAGCCGGAGTCGGTGGGCTTATCGTCCTTCGGCTCGTTGACGAAGGATTCCTTCTCTTTGTCATTGATCACAATACCCTTCCCCTTAGGATCCATCTCTTCGGGCGGTTAGTCCCTTTGTGAAGAGAACGGCTCCGATACCAATTGAGAGCACCTAGAGGGGGGGGGGGGTGAATAGGTGATCCTGTAAAAACTTCAAACTTAAGCCACAAAACTTGTTAAGTGTTAGCACGATTATTGCCAAGTGGCTAGAGAGAAGATCTTGCACAATACGATAATCACAAGAATTCAACACAGAGAGGACACAGTGATTTATCCCGTGGTTCGGCCAAGTACAAAACTTGCCTACTCCACGTTGTGGCGTCCCAACGGACGAGAGTTGCACTCAACTCCTCTCAAGCGATCCAATGATCAACTTGAATACCACAGTGTTATGCTTTTCTCTTCTTATCCCTTTCGCAAGGAATCTCCACAAATTGGAGTCTCTTGCCCTTACAAGTATATGATCACAAAGAAAGCACAGAGTAAGGGAGGGAAGCAACACACACAAATCCACAGCAAAAGCGCACACACACGGCCAAGAATCGAGCTCACAAGACTATCTCAGAGTTCTCACTTAGAACAGAGCTCGAATCACTTAGAAACACAATCGAATGCGCAGAGACTTAGTGTGGATGATCAAGAATGCTCAAAGGTTGCTTGTGTGTCTCCTCCATGCGCCTAGGGGCCCCTTTTATAGCCCCAAGGCAGCAAGGAGCCGTTGAGAGCAATTTTAGAAGGCCATCCTTGCCTTCTGTCGACTGGGGCACCTGACAGTCCGGTGCACACCGGACACTGTCCGGTGCCCGATTTGTTTCCTTTCCTGGCGCTGCCGACCGTTGCAGCCCGTTGGAGATCTGCGAGCCGTTGGCGCACCGGACAGTCCGGTGCACACCGGACAGTCCGGTGCCGTCTTCCGACCGTTGGCTCGGCCACGTGTCCCGCGCGGATTGCGCGGCCGACCGTTGGCCCTGACCGACCGTTGGCTCACCGGACAGTCCGGTGCACACCGGACAGTCCGGTGAATTTTAGCCGTACGCCGTCGGCGAATTCCCGAGAGCGGCCAGTTCGCGCCGAGTGAGTCTGGCGCACCGGACACTGTCCGGTGCACACCGGACAGTCCGGTGCTCCAGACCGAACTGGGTCTTGGCTGCACACAGCCAAGTCTTTCTCTCCCCTTCTCTTTTCTTCTTCTTTCTGTTTCTAACACTTAGACAAGTATATTAGTACTCAAAACCAATGTACTAAGGCTTAGAAACATACCTTTATCCTTGATTTGTACTTTGTCCACCATTTTGCAATTAGGCACTTGTGTTGGGCACTAAATCACCAAAATACTTAGAAATGGCCCAAGGGCACATTTCCCTTTCAGGTCTGCCAGTTCGGGACCGGTGTGACCCCATTCCGCTCCCCCTCAACGCGAAGGGCCTCACCCTCGGCAGCCGAGGGTACCTCGGGCTGGGCCGAGGCCTCCTTGGGCTCGGGCGCGTCGTTGATTTTGACGGATGGCTGATATATATCCTTAGAGAAGACGTTCGGGGGAACCGTCGTTCGCCCCGAGGCTATTTTCACTAGCTCATCTGCGGTTTCGTTGTACCGTCGAGCAATATGGTTGAGTTCTAGCCCGCAGAACTTATCTTCCAAGCGCCAAACTTCGTCGCAGTAGGCCTCCATCTTTTGGTCGCGGCAGTGGGAGTTCTTCATGACCTGGTCAATGACGAGCTACGAGTCTCCATGAGCGTCGAGGCGCCGAACCCCTAGCTCAATGGCGATGCGCAGGCCATTAACCAAGGCTTCGTACTCGGCCACGTTGTTTGACACTGGGAAATGAAGGTGCAGTACGTAACGAACATGTTCTCCGAGGGGTGAGATGAAGAGCAAGCCCGCGCCTGCTCCGGTTTTCATCAGCGACCTGTCGAAGTACATGGTCCAAAGTTTGGGTTGTATTGGGGCTGTCGGTAACTGGGTGTCAGTCCATTCAGCCAGGAAGTCGGCCAAGACTTGGGATTTTATTGCCTTTCGAGGGGCAAATGAAAGTGTTTCGCCCATGAGTTCCACTGCCCATTTTGCTATCCTACTCGAGGCCTCTCGAGACTGGATGATC
Source organism: Zea luxurians (assembly GCA_029449295.1). Lineage (NCBI taxonomy): Eukaryota > Viridiplantae > Streptophyta > Magnoliopsida > Poales > Poaceae > Zea > Zea luxurians. The sequence goes on from JAOPSE010000138.1 coordinate 2,740,163, forward strand.
TCTCTCAAGGGGAAGGATGACACCACAGTCACCGGATGGGACTCGAAGTAGTGTCGCAACTTTCGCCGTGTCAGAATCACTGAGTAGAACAGCTTCTGGATCTGCGGGTAGCGGACTTTGGTCTCGGATAGCACTTCGCTGATGAAGTGGACTGGCCTCTGGACGAGCAGTGCGTGCCCTTCTTCTCGTCTCTCGACTACGACCACGGTGCTGACCACCTGAGTGGTTGTGGCGACGTAAATCAAGAGGGCTTCCTCCGGAGCGGGGGGCACCAAGATGGGCGCATTGGTAAGGAGTGCCTTTAAGTTTCCGAGGGCTTCCTTGGCCTCGGGGGTCCAAGTGAAGCGCTCGGCCTTCCTTAAGAGGCGGTACAGGGGCAATCCTTTTTCGCCAAGGCGTGAGATGAAGCGGCTCAGAGCCGCAAGGCATCCCATGACCCTCTGTACTCCTTTTAAATCTTTGATTGGTCCCATGTTGGTGATGGCCGCGATTTTCTCCTGGTTGGCCTCTATTCCCCGCTCGGAGACGATGAATCCCAGGAGCATGCCTCAGGGGACTCCGAAGACACACTTCTCGGGATTGAGTTTCACGCCTTTCGCTCTCAGACACTTGAATGTCGTCTCAAGGTCAGAGAGGAGGTCGGAGGCTTTCTTTGTCTTGACAACGATGTCATCGACGTAAGCCTCGACTGTTCTGCCGATGTGCTCTCCGAACACATGGTTCATGCACCTCTGGTAGGTGGCACCTGCATTCTTCAAGCCAAATGGCATTGTAGTATAACAATACAAGCCAAAAGGTGTGATAAAAGAAGTCGCGAGTTGGTCGGACTCTTTCATCTTGATTTGGTGATAGCCTGAGTAGGCATCTAGGAAAGACAGGGCTTCGCACCCAGCAGTGGAGTCCACAATTTGATCGATGCGGGGCATAGGGTAGGGAACCTTTAGACATGCTTTGTTTAGACCAGTGTAGTCTACGCACATCCTCCATTTCCCACCCTTTTTCTTTAAAGTACGGGGTTAGTTAACCATTCGGGATGGAATACCTCTTTGATGAACCCTGTAGCCAGTAGCTTGTGGACCTCCTTGCCTATGGACCTGCTTTTCTTCATCAAAACGGCTCAGGGACTGCTTCACGGGTCGGGCTCCAGCTTTGATGTCTAGTGAGTGCTCGGCGACCTCCCTTGGTATGCCTGGCATGTCCGAGGGACTCCACACAAAAACTTCGGCATTTGCGCGGAGAAAGTCGACAAGCACTGCTTGCTATTTGGGGTCGAGCTCGGAGCCGATCCAGACTTTCTTGCTGGCGTCGTTGCTGGGGTCGAGAGGGACAGACTTAGCCGCCTCAACTGGTTCGAAGTTGTCGACGTGCCGCTTCGCGTCGGGCGCCTCCTTAGAGAGGCGTTCCAGGTCGGCGATGAGGGCCTCGGACTCGGCGAGAGCCTCAGCGTACTCCATGCATTCCACGTCGCATTCGTACGCATGGCGGTACGTGGATCCGACGGTGATGATCCCGTTGGGGCCTGGCATCTTGAGCTTGAGGTAGGTGTAGTTGGGGACGACCATGAACTTGGCGTAGCACGGTCTTCCCAACACCGCGTGGTAGGTCCCTCGGAACCCAACTACCTCAAAGGTGAGGGTTTCCTTTTGAAAGTTGGAGGGAGTTCCGAAGCATACTGGTAAGTCAATCTGCCCGAGGGGCAGGATACGCTTCCCGGGTGCGATCCCGTGGAAGGGTGCCGCACCGGCCCAAACCTCGGATCGATCAACCCCCAAGAGTTCCAGGGTCTCGGCGTAGATGATGTTGAGGCTGCTGCCTCCATCCATGAGGACCTTGGAGAGCCTAACATTGCCAATGATCGGATCGCGACGAGCGGGTACCTCCCTGGGCTTGGCACGAAGTCGGGGTGGTCGCCTCGGTCGAAGGTGATATGCTTGTCGGACTAGTCTAGGTAGACTGCACTGCCACCTTCACCGAGCAGACCTCCCGGCGCTCTTGCTTGCGGTGCCAAGCTGAGGCGTTCGCCACCCGCCCACCGTAGATCATGAAGTAGTTGTGGACCTCCGAGAACTCCTCTTCCTTGTCGCCCTCCTTCTTGTTGTTGCCTTGGCCCTTGCCATCTTCCGCCGGGGGCCCGGCCTTATGGAAGTAGCGCCGGAGCATGACACATTCTTCAAGGGTGTGCTTGACGGGACCCTGATGATAGGGGCACGGCTCCTTGAGCATCTTGTCGAACGCGTCGGCCCCTCCAGGAGGCTTCCGAGAGTTCCTGTGCTTGGCAGCAGCAACGAGATTCGCGTCAGCGGCGTCGCGCTTTGCTTGCGCCTTCTTCTGGGTCTTCTTCTTCGCGCCACGCTGGGCAGACACCTCGGGGGCATCTTCCTTCGGCTCTCCCTGAGGCTGCTTGTCTTTCCGGAAGATGGCTTCGACCGCCTCCTGACCTGAGACGAACATGGTGGCGACGTCCATCAATTCGCTCGCCTTGGTGGGAGTCTTGCGCCCTAGTTTGCTCACCAGGTCTCGCCAAGTGGTGCCAGCGAGGAAAGCCCCGATGACATCCGAGTTGGTAATGTTGGGCAGCTCGGTGCGCTGCTTCAAAAACCGCCGGATGTACTCTCGGAGGGATTCCCCTGGCTGCTGGCGGCAGCTTCGGAGATCCCATGAGTTCCCAGGGCGCACGTACGTGCCTTGGAAATTTCCCGCGAAAGCTGATAGAGCTAGAGTGCCCGATCTTTCGGTGAGTGGAGATAATTCTGATTTGGTGGAAGTAGACCCTCACGATCCGACTACGACGAGCGAACTCGAAGCGCCAATGCAATCTCTGAACCAACTCCCAATGGTTACCGACCTTGCTGATGCGAGATCGGCCTGATCACGAAGATCGTTTCTTGTGCGGAATCGAAGAACGTACAAGAAAAAGATGCGAGCAATCTTAATATCACTCGAGGTGGAGTTCTGAATCACAGAGGACAACACGTATTTGTGTGTGTTCTGGGGTAGCTAAAGCTAGATGTAAAACAAAACTCCAAGAACAAATGAGACGCAGCTCCTGGATAAATAGAGAGGGGGCACAGCCCCTAGGGGCGGCCAACCCTAGGTCGTCCACTATGGGCCGCAGTTGGGCTGGTTGTCTATTCTTCTGGGCCCTCATTCTTCAGTAGCATGATGAAGTTAAGATCTCTGGCACGGGCCCGAGTGATTGGCCCAGCTAATGAAGGAAGTGGCGCTTGATGTGGAGGTGCTGCTGGTGTAGTCGTACTCATAGTGATGTCCTCATCATCCTCCCCTTCTTGAAATGAAGTCATCCTCGACGACAACTCCTCATCCTCGGCCATATATGGTTTCAAATCTGCAACATTAAAACTAGCGGAAACACCAAATTCCGCAGGCAGGTCAAGGATATAAGCATTGTCATTAATCTTTGTTAGCACCTTAAAAGGACCAGCAGCACGAGGCATTAATTTAGAACAGCGCAAAGTAGGAAACCGATCCTTTCTCAAGTGCAACCAAACCATATCACCTGGCTCAAAAGTAACAAGTTTTCTTCCTTTACTATCAGCAACCTGATTTTTTGCATTAGTAGCAGCAATGTTCTGTTTCGTTTGTTCATGTATGGTAATCATTTGTTCAACATGTGCAGCAGCATCTACATGTGGGGCGTTCGCAGCATTAAGTGAAATCAAATCAATAGGTTGTAACACCCCTGGTGTTACTGCAACTAAAACTTGAGCATGGCATCATAAGCATTGACATTGCATATGTTTGACACACTTAGAGTGCATTCACTAGGCAAAAATTTCAAACAAGTGTATTGTTTTTGGTGTTTTGCAAATAGGACCCTGGATAGGAAACCTAGTCCTAAATCAGGCTCAAAGGGGCAAAACCTAACCCAAGATGAGAAAATCTAAAGACTTTAGGGAAATAGTTATAAAGTATCCCCAAAAATAAAGTTGAATCACATTTATGCCCCTGGGATACCAAAAACCCTAATTGGAACCCTGGAAAACCCTAAAACCAAACCCTAGGGACCTATGTGCAAAATTAGTCCACTTTTGGGCTAAAGTGCAAAAACCAAGTCAAATAAGTATTTTAAGTCATTTGGTTCACAAATATGTGGACTTGAAAGCCAAACCCTAAGTTTTGGACTCATTTGCAAAAAGGACCCCAATTTTGATTCCTATGCTAAGTCTGAAATCAAGGTTATAGGCCCAACTTTGGGGCTGTGTAGCTTTCAAAATAGTGAGAATTCATATTAGGTCACCACATCAAAATTGTAACCTGATTATAGAAGAACAACTTTGCTTAAGGTGGTAAGCTCACTTGTTGAGAAAAATCCAGAGATAATCTTGCCTGAAGTTGCTCTGTCAGGCTTGTATCCAAAAACTGAACCTGAAGTCAGAAGTGGTCACAGTGATATGGGACCGATTTAAGCACGCCATAACTTTTAATCCGTTCGGTTTTGATCCAGGAATCCTATAGTGAGTTTGGAGATTGATGATTAGTGAACAAGTTTTATTAAGAGGGATCGCTCTGTTCCTAAGAAGAATCTAGAGATAATCGGGTGGGATCATGGCCGGTTCAGGCGACTGAAATAGATGAGCCGTGGTACAGTGTTTTGGTTGGATCAAAACGCCAGCTCAGCTCGCCGTCGTTGATCGCCGTCCGGAATCGTGCAGGGTATTGGGTGGATAACACCGGGAAAAGGTAGCTCGTACGTGGCACCATCTCCTGTGCTCGGCCGGAGTTACTCACCGGCGGCCGCCGTGACTCAGTGGATTCCGCCGCAGTGGCACTCATGCCATAGTTCTCCCTCACTGTACCGCCTACCAACGTGGTCGACATGCGATTGTGGGGTTGTCCGGGGCCGCGAGGTGATCGCCGGACCGCCACGGCTATAAATAGCCATTGGGATCACGGCGAGGTGCTCGCTGTTCTTCAAGTGAGCTCGAGTACAACCAGAAATTCACACTGCCCTCTCTATCTTCTCTCAAATAGATTGCGCACGGTGAAAGCACAGTCTCTCACGATACTATAGCCTCAATCCCCACCCCCAATTTCATCCAGAGTCGTTGAATTGCCACTTTCCCCCAATTCCGTCCGCCGCGCCACCCAAAACAGCCCGCCCGTGGCCAGCTTACTCTGGTAAGTCATTGTCCAATCCTTGTGTCGTTCTAGTGTTCTTGCATACTCGCGAAGCTCATGGTGGCGTCCGTTTGCTCTGATCGACCATGGTTTGGCGAGAACATGTACTCCCGGGCTCGGTTTCCGCCGTGCACGTGGACCGGCTGTTCTCGGGGTGTTCGAGTTAAATTAGTGGGTGTTCCAAGGCCGTCTTAGGTCCCCAAAGCTTCTCTGATAGTTAGCTTGAACAATCATCGCCGGTCATGGCCGGTACGAACCACGGCGGGGATGAACGGGGAGCGTGTCGTGACCAGGGAGGTGTTGGGAGAAGAAATAGAAAGTCGGGGGCATTTCTGTGAAGTGTCAGTGACTTTGTTAAATAGTGTTTGACGCCCGTTCCGATTAACCGAAACCCCAAGGCCCTTTTTGCAAACCTACCCCGCGGGCGCGGGCGCACGCGCGCGCTTTCCTCGTTGAATTGGGCCGCTGGGCTGAAATCAGCCCAGTACTATTCCCTGGTTTTCCTTTTTCTTTTATTTCTAGAGCCAAAACAATTATAAACAAATGTAGAAAAATGGTAAAATTGTGAAACCAATTTTCCTAAGTTTCTTATTTTCCCTAGAATTTAATAAAAATAGATTTGTGATTTTTAGGTTAAATAAGGAATTTTAAGGCATTTAAAGTAGTTAAAAGTAGTAGTTTTGGATTTTTAAAAGATAAATGGTAATCCCAAAAATGCTCAAAAATTTTATATGAGTTCCTCATATTATTTAGAAGCCTTGGGTAGAATTTGGGTTGGTTTGGACCTTGTTTGATCACCAAACCCCAAAACACCCCCCTGCCTTTTGAACTCCTTTACTGACTCCAGAAATCCTAAGTTCTCGGAGTTCCGTGAAGGAAAGTTGTATTCAAGACTTAGATAATAAGTTTATATTATCTTTGCACCCTCATGAGCATCCCATGGCATCCATTCTTATACATATGTATGATTATGATTAGAACGTGAAGAAGAAGTGGAAGTCACCGAAGAAAGGACACCACCACCCTCGGATTCTCAAGCAGGCAACTGCTTCTACGTTGATATTTGCGGATCCGAGCCAGACTCACCTGTTAACGAAGGCAAGCCCCGGTGCATGCAACCCTTTTCCTTGTGTTTTTAAATACTTTTCGCACACTTTAAGTCAAGTGAAATGTGCATTAAGTTCATAGGAATTGCTTGGAACCCTTTGACGCATTGCTTTCCTTGATATCCACACCTTTATAGATACTTCTGGGGAAGTATCAAAATTTAATTTACAAAAATGCTTAGCCCTGCTTAGAACTTGTGGATAGAGGTTGTCTTTTGCTATACTGCCTAGCTCAGGGGTTATCCTGAGAAAAGATGACTTCTACCTGCAAGAATATTTTCATTGAGAGCGTGGTGGGATCTTACTGCAAAGTTCCCTGTGATGCTCTTTTCATCCTAAGGAACAGAAACAATCCTAAGGATGGAAGTACTTAAATCGAAACTTGGGTTAGGAACAGGTGATGTTCTACCCAGGTTGATTAAGGATTGAATGCGTATGTAGGCGTGCTGATCGAGGACCCTTTAACTGGTCACATGCCTCGTCATGGGTAAGCCTTGCCTCGGGCAGACTAAGGCCAGAATAAGATAACACGAAATGGGCGTGGAGCGGTGGCGGGAGTAGCGTGTACCCACCGTGGCAAGAGGCTGGACGGTGGTGTATCTGTGCTCTCGGTTTGCGTGAACCTGATCTGGTCTTAAGAACCCCGGTGGCGGGTTGACATATGCAAGGGTTAAGTGCTACATATGTTGTGTGATTGGAGATCCTCAGCTGAGTATAATCGATTCGGATCGCCGTACCTTCGCGGTTATGAAGACTTGGTCACTTCCCTGCAACCTAAAGTCAAGATGTGAACATTATGGATAAAAATGAGGTTGTACTGGTGAAATGATGAAATTAGACTAGAGGCAAACAGAGTCTATTAATACTTAATTCGGCATTAAAATATTGAAAGTAAGGACTCACTTTAGTAAGCTATTTCTGCAACAGTATCTAAGTTGATTTCTGCTAAAGCCTCTCCTTGAGTCCTATTTACCCAGCATACCCTTGAGAGTCTTTTGCTTAGTCGGGTAAGACTTGCTGAGTAATTCCATACTCAGGGTTTATTCCCTCGTTGTTTTTAGGTGAGGAAGCAGCAGATTTCTGTTGCTTCTGTACCAAGGTGGTTCCTAATGAAGATAAGCAAGAGTGATGCGCGGGAGGAAAGGATCCTCCATTAAGACTTTTTGTATGATAACTGTCGGGAGGAGTTTTTGCCTCCTTTGGTATGTGTAATAATATTACTCTGCACTCGTTTATATTCTTGGTCTGTAATAAACAACTCGATCTTACTTTTTAATAAATGTAAGTTCATGTAATCGCTTCTGCATATCTATATCTCTGATGTTCTGTAATGTCTGCAAGACGGGTGAGACGTTCCTGGAATGGTAAGGAAAGATACCGAGCTTGTCAAGTAGTTCAGGGGCACCTATAGGGTTGTCTGAGGTCCGTTGGACAAGGACAACTATAGGTGGGCCTAATTACTTGGGAGGTTCATGCACCTCTGGTAGGTGGCACCTGCATTCTTCAAGCCAAATGGCATTGTAGTATAACAATACAAGCCAAAAGGTGTGATAAAAGAAGTCGCGAGTTGGTCGGACTCTTTCATCTTGATTTGGTGATAGCCTGAGTAGGCATCTAGGAAAGACAGGGCTTCGCACCCAGCAGTGGAGTCCACAATTTGATCGATGCGGGGCATAGGGTAGGGAACCTTTAGACATGCTTTGTTTAGACCAGTGTAGTCTACGCACATCCTCCATTTCCCACCCTTTTTCTTTAAAGTACGGGGTTAGTTAACCATTCGGGATGGAATACCTCTTTGATGAACCCTGTAGCCAGTAGCTTGTGGACCTCCTTGCCTATGGACCTGCTTTTCTTCATCAAAACGGCTCAGGGACTGCTTCACGGGTCGGGCTCCAGCTTTGATGTCTAGTGAGTGCTCGGCGACCTCCCTTGGTATGCCTGGCATGTCCGAGGGACTCCACACAAAAACTTCGGCATTTGCGCGGAGAAAGTCGACAAGCACTGCTTGCTATTTGGGGTCGAGCTCGGAGCCGATCCAGACTTTCTTGCTGGCGTCGTTGCTGGGGTCGAGAGGGACAGACTTAGCCGCCTCAACTGGTTCGAAGTTGTCGACGTGCCGCTTCGCGTCGGGCGCCTCCTTAGAGAGGCGTTCCAGGTCGGCGATGAGGGCCTCGGACTCGGCGAGAGCCTCAGCGTACTCCATGCATTCCACGTCGCATTCGTACGCATGGCGGTACGTGGATCCGACGGTGATGATCCCGTTGGGGCCTGGCATCTTGAGCTTGAGGTAGGTGTAGTTGGGGACGACCATGAACTTGGCGTAGCACGGTCTTCCCAACACCGCGTGGTAGGTCCCTCGGAACCCAACTACCTCAAAGGTGAGGGTTTCCTTTTGAAAGTTGGAGGGAGTTCCGAAGCATACTGGTAAGTCAATCTGCCCGAGGGGCAGGATACGCTTCCCGGGTGCGATCCCGTGGAAGGGTGCCGCACCGGCCCAAACCTCGGATCGATCAACCCCCAAGAGTTCCAGGGTCTCGGCGTAGATGATGTTGAGGCTGCTGCCTCCATCCATGAGGACCTTGGAGAGCCTAACATTGCCAATGATCGGATCGCGACGAGCGGGTACCTCCCTGGGCTTGGCACGAAGTCGGGGTGGTCGCCTCGGTCGAAGGTGATATGCTTGTCGGACCAGTCTAGGTAGACTGCACTGCCACCTTCACCGAGCAGACCTCCCGGCGCTCTTGCTTGCGGTGCCAAGCTGAGGCGTTCGCCACCCGCCCACCGTAGATCATGAAGTAGTTGTGGACCTCCGAGAACTCCTCTTCCTTGTCGCCCTCCTTCTTGTTGTTGCCTTGGCCCTTGCCATCTTCCGCCGGGGGCCCGGCCTTATGGAAGTAGCGCCGGAGCATGACACATTCTTCAAGGGTGTGCTTGACGGGACCCTGATGATAGGGGCACGGCTCCTTGAGCATCTTGTCGAACGCGTCGGCCCCTCCAGGAGGCTTCCGAGAGTTCCTGTGCTTGGCAGCAGCAACGAGATTCGCGTCAGCGGCGTCGCGCTTTGCTTGCGCCTTCTTCTGGGTCTTCTTCTTCGCGCCACGCTGGGCAGACACCTCGGGGGCATCTTCCTTCGGCTCTCCCTGAGGCTGCTTGTCTTTCCGGAAGATGGCTTCGACCGCCTCCTGACCTGAGACGAACATGGTGGCGACGTCCATCAATTCGCTCGCCTTGGTGGGAGTCTTGCGCCCTAGTTTGCTCACCAGGTCTCGCCAAGTGGTGCCAGCGAGGAAAGCCCCGATGACATCCGAGTTGGTAATGTTGGGCAGCTCGGTGCGCTGCTTCAAAAACCGCCGGATGTACTCTCGGAGGGATTCCCCTGGCTGCTGGCGGCAGCTTCGGAGATCCCATGAGTTCCCAGGGCGCACGTACGTGCCTTGGAAATTTCCCGCGAAAGCTGATAGAGCTAGAGTGCCCGATCTTTCGGTGAGTGGAGATAATTCTGATTTGGTGGAAGTAGACCCTCACGATCCGACTACGACGAGCGAACTCGAAGCGCCAATGCAATCTCTGAACCAACTCCCAATGGTTACCGACCTTGCTGATGCGAGATCGGCCTGATCACGAAGATCGTTTCTTGTGCGGAATCGAAGAACGTACAAGAAAAAGATGCGAGCAATCTTAATATCACTCGAGGTGGAGTTCTGAATCACAGAGGACAACACGTATTTGTGTGTGTTCTGGGGTAGCTAAAGCTAGATGTAAAACAAAACTCCAAGAACAAATGAGACGCAGCTCCTGGATAAATAGAGAGGGGGCACAGCCCCTAGGGGCGGCCAACCCTAGGTCGTCCACTATGGGCCGCAGTTGGGCTGGTTGTCTATTCTTCTGGGCCCTCATTCTTCAGTAGCATGATGAAGTTAAGATCTCTGGCACGGGCCCGAGTGATTGGCCCAGCTAATGAAGGAAGTGGCGCTTGATGTGGAGGTGCTGCTGGTGTAGTCGTACTCATAGTGATGTCCTCATCATCCTCCCCTTCTTGAAATGAAGTCATCCTCGACGACAACTCCTCATCCTCGGCCATATATGGTTTCAAATCTGCAACATTAAAACTAGCGGAAACACCAAATTCCGCAGGCAGGTCAAGGATATAAGCATTGTCATTAATCTTTGTTAGCACCTTAAAAGGACCAGCAGCACGAGGCATTAATTTAGAACAGCGCAAAGTAGGAAACCGATCCTTTCTCAAGTGCAACCAAACCATATCACCTGGCTCAAAAGTAACAAGTTTTCTTCCTTTACTATCAGCAACCTGATTTTTTGCATTAGTAGCAGCAATGTTCTGTTTCGTTTGTTCATGTATGGTAATCATTTGTTCAACATGTGCAGCAGCATCTACATGTGGGGCGTTCGCAGCATTAAGTGAAATCAAATCAATAGGTTGTAACACCCCTGGTGTTACTGCAACTAAAACTTGAGCATGGCATCATAAGCATTGACATTGCATATGTTTGACACACTTAGAGTGCATTCACTAGGCAAAAATTTCAAACAAGTGTATTGTTTTTGGTGTTTTGCAAATAGGACCCTGGATAGGAAACCTAGTCCTAAATCAGGCTCAAAGGGGCAAAACCTAACCCAAGATGAGAAAATCTAAAGACTTTAGGGAAATAGTTATAAAGTATCCCCAAAAATAAAGTTGAATCACATTTATGCCCCTGGGATACCAAAAACCCTAATTGGAACCCTGGAAAACCCTAAAACCAAACCCTAGGGACCTATGTGCAAAATTAGTCCACTTTTGGGCTAAAGTGCAAAAACCAAGTCAAATAAGTATTTTAAGTCATTTGGTTCACAAATATGTGGACTTGAAAGCCAAACCCTAAGTTTTGGACTCATTTGCAAAAAGGACCCCAATTTTGATTCCTATGCTAAGTCTGAAATCAAGGTTATAGGCCCAACTTTGGGGCTGTGTAGCTTTCAAAATAGTGAGAATTCATATTAGGTCACCACATCAAAATTGTAACCTGATTATAGAAGAACAACTTTGCTTAAGGTGGTAAGCTCACTTGTTGAGAAAAATCCAGAGATAATCTTGCCTGAAGTTGCTCTGTCAGGCTTGTATCCAAAAACTGAACCTGAAGTCAGAAGTGGTCACAGTGATATGGGACCGATTTAAGCACGCCATAACTTTTAATCCGTTCGGTTTTGATCCAGGAATCCTATAGTGAGTTTGGAGATTGATGATTAGTGAACAAGTTTTATTAAGAGGGATCGCTCTGTTCCTAAGAAGAATCTAGAGATAATCGGGTGGGATCATGGCCGGTTCAGGCGACTGAAATAGATGAGCCGTGGTACAGTGTTTTGGTTGGATCAAAACGCCAGCTCAGCTCGCCGTCGTTGATCGCCGTCCGGAATCGTGCAGGGTATTGGGTGGATAACACCGGGAAAAGGTAGCTCGTACGTGGCACCATCTCCTGTGCTCGGCCGGAGTTACTCACCGGCGGCCGCCGTGACTCAGTGGATTCCGCCGCAGTGGCACTCATGCCATAGTTCTCCCTCACTGTACCGCCTACCAACGTGGTCGACATGCGATTGTGGGGTTGTCCGGGGCCGCGAGGTGATCGCCGGACCGCCACGGCTATAAATAGCCATTGGGATCACGGCGAGGTGCTCGCTGTTCTTCAAGTGAGCTCGAGTACAACCAGAAATTCACACTGCCCTCTCTATCTTCTCTCAAATAGATTGCGCACGGTGAAAGCACAGTCTCTCACGATACTATAGCCTCAATCCCCACCCCCAATTTCATCCAGAGTCGTTGAATTGCCACTTTCCCCCAATTCCGTCCGCCGCGCCACCCAAAACAGCCCGCCCGTGGCCAGCTTACTCTGGTAAGTCATTGTCCAATCCTTGTGTCGTTCTAGTGTTCTTGCATACTCGCGAAGCTCATGGTGGCGTCCGTTTGCTCTGATCGACCATGGTTTGGCGAGAACATGTACTCCCGGGCTCGGTTTCCGCCGTGCACGTGGACCGGCTGTTCTCGGGGTGTTCGAGTTAAATTAGTGGGTGTTCCAAGGCCGTCTTAGGTCCCCAAAGCTTCTCTGATAGTTAGCTTGAACAATCATCGCCGGTCATGGCCGGTACGAACCACGGCGGGGATGAACGGGGAGCGTGTCGTGACCAGGGAGGTGTTGGGAGAAGAAATAGAAAGTCGGGGGCATTTCTGTGAAGTGTCAGTGACTTTGTTAAATAGTGTTTGACGCCCGTTCCGATTAACCGAAACCCCAAGGCCCTTTTTGCAAACCTACCCCGCGGGCGCGGGCGCACGCGCGCGCTTTCCTCGTTGAATTGGGCCGCTGGGCTGAAATCAGCCCAGTACTATTCCCTGGTTTTCCTTTTTCTTTTATTTCTAGAGCCAAAACAATTATAAACAAATGTAGAAAAATGGTAAAATTGTGAAACCAATTTTCCTAAGTTTCTTATTTTCCCTAGAATTTAATAAAAATAGATTTGTGATTTTTAGGTTAAATAAGGAATTTTAAGGCATTTAAAGTAGTTAAAAGTAGTAGTTTTGGATTTTTAAAAGATAAATGGTAATCCCAAAAATGCTCAAAAATTTTATATGAGTTCCTCATATTATTTAGAAGCCTTGGGTAGAATTTGGGTTGGTTTGGACCTTGTTTGATCACCAAACCCCAAAACACCCCCCTGCCTTTTGAACTCCTTTACTGACTCCAGAAATCCTAAGTTCTCGGAGTTCCGTGAAGGAAAGTTGTATTCAAGACTTAGATAATAAGTTTATATTATCTTTGCACCCTCATGAGCATCCCATGGCATCCATTCTTATACATATGTATGATTATGATTAGAACGTGAAGAAGAAGTGGAAGTCACCGAAGAAAGGACACCACCACCCTCGGATTCTCAAGCAGGCAACTGCTTCTACGTTGATATTTGCGGATCCGAGCCAGACTCACCTGTTAACGAAGGCAAGCCCCGGTGCATGCAACCCTTTTCCTTGTGTTTTTAAATACTTTTCGCACACTTTAAGTCAAGTGAAATGTGCATTAAGTTCATAGGAATTGCTTGGAACCCTTTGACGCATTGCTTTCCTTGATATCCACACCTTTATAGATACTTCTGGGGAAGTATCAAAATTTAATTTACAAAAATGCTTAGCCCTGCTTAGAACTTGTGGATAGAGGTTGTCTTTTGCTATACTGCCTAGCTCAGGGGTTATCCTGAGAAAAGATGACTTCTACCTGCAAGAATATTTTCATTGAGAGCGTGGTGGGATCTTACTGCAAAGTTCCCTGTGATGCTCTTTTCATCCTAAGGAACAGAAACAATCCTAAGGATGGAAGTACTTAAATCGAAACTTGGGTTAGGAACAGGTGATGTTCTACCCAGGTTGATTAAGGATTGAATGCGTATGTAGGCGTGCTGATCGAGGACCCTTTAACTGGTCACATGCCTCGTCATGGGTAAGCCTTGCCTCGGGCAGACTAAGGCCAGAATAAGATAACACGAAATGGGCGTGGAGCGGTGGCGGGAGTAGCGTGTACCCACCGTGGCAAGAGGCTGGACGGTGGTGTATCTGTGCTCTCGGTTTGCGTGAACCTGATCTGGTCTTAAGAACCCCGGTGGCGGGTTGACATATGCAAGGGTTAAGTGCTACATATGTTGTGTGATTGGAGATCCTCAGCTGAGTATAATCGATTCGGATCGCCGTACCTTCGCGGTTATGAAGACTTGGTCACTTCCCTGCAACCTAAAGTCAAGATGTGAACATTATGGATAAAAATGAGGTTGTACTGGTGAAATGATGAAATTAGACTAGAGGCAAACAGAGTCTATTAATACTTAATTCGGCATTAAAATATTGAAAGTAAGGACTCACTTTAGTAAGCTATTTCTGCAACAGTATCTAAGTTGATTTCTGCTAAAGCCTCTCCTTGAGTCCTATTTACCCAGCATACCCTTGAGAGTCTTTTGCTTAGTCGGGTAAGACTTGCTGAGTAATTCCATACTCAGGGTTTATTCCCTCGTTGTTTTTAGGTGAGGAAGCAGCAGATTTCTGTTGCTTCTGTACCAAGGTGGTTCCTAATGAAGATAAGCAAGAGTGATGCGCGGGAGGAAAGGATCCTCCATTAAGACTTTTTGTATGATAACTGTCGGGAGGAGTTTTTGCCTCCTTTGGTATGTGTAATAATATTACTCTGCACTCGTTTATATTCTTGGTCTGTAATAAACAACTCGATCTTACTTTTTAATAAATGTAAGTTCATGTAATCGCTTCTGCATATCTATATCTCTGATGTTCTGTAATGTCTGCAAGACGGGTGAGACGTTCCTGGAATGGTAAGGAAAGATACCGAGCTTGTCAAGTAGTTCAGGGGCACCTATAGGGTTGTCTGAGGTCCGTTGGACAAGGACAACTATAGGTGGGCCTAATTACTTGGGAGGTTCCGTCACAGCTGGTATCGGAGCGTAGCCCTTCTTGACAGATATTATGTGGCATCTTCAAAAGGATTTTCTAAGACTTATCTATAGAATTGCTTCTCTTCTTACCTAAGTATTTCTGAAGAGTTTATTTCAAAGACCAGATAGGAAGAGTGCAATGTATAGAAGGTTGAATCAACTGAGGTTGATTCTGTACTTATTCATGCATCATGCTAAGAATTGTACTAATAAATTTTCCCCCTTAGCAAATGCCGCCACGTACAAGGAAAATGACACGTAAGCATACTGGACCCATCGGTGTGCCTCGGCATCAACTTGCCGAGGGAGCAAGACAGTAGTAGCAGGAGCAACGATCCTATTGGTGATCTCGAAGCTCGCGTGAATCAACTCCAAGCAGAGTTACAGCGCAGGACGAATTTATGGGTTGCGGACGGTGACCAAATAAATGATTTAAGAAGTTACATCCGCACCCTGCAAGATCAACTAGCTGACCGAGATTTGGCGCTTGACTGGGCAGTACAATCTCGCTCAGTAGCTTTAGCTAAGGAAGCGAAGGCTCGAGCACGAGTCAACGAACTTAGCATCGCTATTGACAACTTGCAGGTATATTGCAATACTTTACATGAAGAAGTTCATGTACTGTATTCGCAATTACACCCAAATGTCCCTGCGAATCCCGTCAGGTCTGAAGCCGGACCCTCGCATACTGCGGGAGAAGCGCTTGGTGGGGAGTTAGACCTTTTTAGGCCCCCTCCTTCCTTGAGGCTGGTCGACGTATGGTCTCCCACCCCTGACGATGAAGCTACCAAGAACAATCAAAACCAGGAGTAGTAGTGTAGCTTGTAGAAGTTGAAGTAGTATGTTGTATAATAGGATGAACTATTGTATAATGGGTAATGTATCCTGTTATGTAATATCGAGTCTGTATCATTACTTTTTATAGTAATGTAAAATGGAAGGTTTCTCTGGCATATTATGTTTACTTTAAATGTTCTTTACCTCAGATGCCTACCAGGACTCGAGGACAGGACGCAGCAGGAACTTCTGGGGGAAGGGATGTTACCCCAAATCCACCTCCGGTTCCTCCCACATTGGCCGAGGCGATTGCCGCCTTGGTAAACGCGACTGCGGACAATACCCGCTTTCTTAGGGAAATGGCGGGTCAACAACTCCAGCAGCAGGCAGGAAGGGGTTATCAACAAGGCCCCCGTGAAACCACCTATCTGGATTTCTCTGAAACCCGTCCAACCCTATTCGTCAAGGCTGAGGACCCGTTAGAAGCTGATGAGTGGATACGGGTTATGGAACAAAAGTTTGGTCTTCTCCGTTGTTCAGAGACGCAGAAGCCGTTATTCGCAGCACAACAATTACGTGGCCCTGCCAGTACCTGGTGGGGAAATTTTGTGGCCATTCAACCTGCCAACCATCAAGTCACCTGGGAAGAGTTTAAAGCAGCCTTCCATGAGCACTACATACCCGAAGGTGTGCTGCATATGAAATAAGAAGAATTCATGAAGCTGAAACAAGGAGGAGATACCGTCAATCAGTATCTCAACAAGTTTAATCACCTGTCGCAGTATGCCATCGACCAGGTGAATACTGATTTAAAGAAGAAGAACTGCTTTATGAGGGGTCTAAATGACCGGTTGCAGAGAAAGATGGCCACATGTATAGATCTCACGTATGGAAAGGCTGTCAGCACAGCCTTATCTGTTGAAGCAAAATACGCAAGTTCTGGGAAGAGCAAGGGATTCGGTGGTGAGAGGCCTAATCAGGGCCAGGCGAAAAGGCAACAGTTTGTAATCCGGCCTTCTAGCCAAAATCGCACTTTTTCTCGTCCACCCTCATTCCCTTTTAAGCAGCCAATCATTATTCGCCCCAACAATACCCCCACTACCCCAAATCAGCCGGGTGCCCCAGGCACTCGATTCCCTGCCTTGCCCAGCTCTTCAACCGGGTGTTTCAATTGCGGCAAGTCAGGACATTTCATCAAAGACTGCCCATATCCCAAGCAAAATCAATCAAATGCTCAGCAAGGATCTGGGAAATCAGCTCAGCCTAAGGGAAATACTGTGGGGAAGAATACAAAGAAGACGGGGCGTGTATACTACACCCAAGTGGCCACTACACCGGAAGGAGAGCCGGTGATGATGGGTACGTTTCCCGTGGCCAGTCACCCTGCAATTATACTTTTTGATTATGGTGCTTCGCATACATTCATTAGCAAGAAATTTGTGGAGCAACATCACATTGCATGCCATGAATGAAAAGAGGGATTTAAAATTCATTCACCTGGGGGACATATTTTTACTCGAGAAGTGGCCCATGAAGTGCCAGTAACAATGGCCGAACGGAACTTTCCTGCTAACATGATTGTTCTGAAAGGCCAGGATATAGATGTAATTTTGGGTATGAATTGGTTAACCCAACACAAGGCAATTCTCAACACTGAACTCAGAACCGTCAGGTTGAGCTATAATCAAGAAGAGATTCTTTTGTCTCTCCCCGTAACCAATCCAGCCAAAGCTTCTGGTAGAGTATATGAAGCCATTGTACCGGAAATCAAGGATATTCCGGTAGTATGTGAGTTTCCAGATGTATTTCCGGAAGATTTGCCTGGACTGCCCCCTGAAAGAGATGTAGAATTTGTAATTGAGCTAAAGCCCGGTACGGCTCCCATCTCCCGAAGATCGTACCGTATGCCCCCTAATGAGTTGGCGGAATTGAAGATTCAATTACAAGATCTACTGAATAAGGGATTCATCCAGCCAAGCTCGTCTCCATGGGGTTGCCCCGCTATTTTTGTTAAGAAGAAGGATCAAACCTTGCGAATGTGCGTGGATTATCGACCCCTGAATGAGGTCACCATCAAGAACAAGTACCCTCTTCCAAGGATCTACATCTTATTTGATCAACTGACTGGGGCGAGGGTATTTTCCAAAATTGATCTCAGTTCAGGCTATCACCAAATCCGTATTCGGCCCGAGGATATACCGAAGACCGCGTTTACTACGCGGTATGGTTTATTTGAGTATTTGGTAATGTCTTTTGGGCTAACAAATGCTCCTGCCCACTTCACCTATTTGATGAACTCGGTGTTCATGCCCGAGTTGGACAAGTTCGTGGTGGTCTTCATCGACGATATCTTGATATATTCTAAAAATGAAGAGGAGCATGCTCAGCATCTATGGATTGTATTGACGCGCCTGAGGGAATATCAGTTGTATGCCAAGTTCAGCAAGTGCGCGTTCTGGCTGGAGGAAATTCAATTTTTGGGGCACGTGTTATCGGCCAAAGGAATTGCGGTAGATCCTAGCAAGGTCAAAGATATTCTGGAGTGGAAACCCCCAACCACTGTTCATCAAGTCCGGAGTTTTCTTGGACTAGCTGGATATTATCGCAGATTCATACCCGATTTTTCTAAGCTTGTGAAGCCAATCACAAGTTTATTGAAGAATGACATTAAGTTCAATTGGTCTTCTAAGTGTAATGAAGCCTTTGAGCAATTGAAGACATTATTAACCACTGCTCCGGTATTGGCCCAACCGGACATCACTGAGCCTTTTGATATATATTGTGATGCGTCAGGCAGTGGACTCGGCTGTGTGCTAATGCAAGAGGGCCGAGTAATTGCATATGCTTCAAGGCAGTTGCGCCGACATGAGGAGCATTACCCCACTCATGATCTGGAGCTAGCTGCGATGGTTCATGCCCTGAAAATTTGGCGTCATTATCTGCTGGGAAATGTCGGTCACATATATACAGACCATAAAAGTTTGAAGTACATCTTCACCCAGTCATAATTAAATATGAGGCAAAGACGATGGCTTGAGCTTATTAAGGACTATGAACTGGAGATCCATTATCACCCAGGCAAGGCCAATGTGGTGGCAGATGCACTAAGCCGCAAGGCTTCCTGCCACTGTCTTATAGTGAAGACCTCTGACAACACCTTATGTCAAGAGATGGAAAAGTTAAACCTGGGGATGATCCAACAAGGGACTCTGAATCAGCTAAAGCTTGAGTCAATCATTTTGCAAAGAATAATTGATGCTCAAAAGGATAATCTGGGTATGAAGCACATACGAGAGAAAATAAGGGCTGGAACAGCCAAATGTTTCAAAGAAGACGATCAAGGTGTGCTATGGTTTAAAAACTGCATAGTAGTGCCAAAGAATGAAGAACTCCACCAGCAAATTCTTGATGAAGCACATCTTAGTCGCTATTCTATTCATCCCGGAAGCACTAAGATGTACCACGACTTGAAGCAACATTACTGGTGGACAAAGATGAAAATCGAAATTGCACGCTATGTGGCTAAGTGTGACACTTGCAGACGTGTCAAGGCCATACACATGAAAACTGCTGGTCCATTACAATCTTTGCTAATCCTAATATGGAAATGGGAAGACATAAGTATGGACTTAATTGTGGGACTGCCCAGGACGGCCAAAGGGTATGATTCTATTTGGGTTATCGTTGATCGACTCACAAAGATTGCCCACTTCTTACCCGTCAGGGCCAAATATACAGTAGCCACTTATGCAGCATTATATATTGCCCGTATTCTCAGTTTGCATGGTATTCCAAAAACTATAGTGTCGGATCGTGGACCTCAGTTCGTATCCAAGTTTTGGGAAGAATTTCATAAATCCTTGGGTACCAAATTGCTCCATAGTTCGGCCTATCATCCTCAAACAAGTGGACAGACTGAGAGGGTCAATCAAATACTTGAGGATATGCTGCGGGCATGTGTTCTGGACTTCTCACAGAAATGGGATGAATGTTTGCCCTTAGCGGAGTTTTCATACAATAACAGTTATCAAGAAAGTATCAAGATGGCACCTTTTGAAGCTTTATATGGGCGATGGTGTCGAACTCCGCTAAATTGGTCTGAACTTGGAGAAAGGTACTTCTTTAAGCCTAATATGGTAAAGGAGGTCGAAGAAAAGGTTCAGAAAATTGTTCATAATATGAAGAAAGCTCAGACTCGACAAAAGAGTTATGCAGACCTACGACGACAACCCTTATGCTTTCTGGTAGGCGATTATGTCTACTTGAAAGTTTCACCAATGAAGGGTGTATCGCGTTTCGGGGTTAAAGGGAAACTTGCACCCAGGTATATTGGTCCATTTCCGGTCCTTGAGCAATGCGGGCCAGTGGCATATCGACTGCAACTCCCCGAAATTCTATCTGCTATCCATAATGTGTTCCATGTGTCGCAATTGAAGAAGTGTCTTCGGGTTCCCGATCGAACCATTGAAGTGACAGATGTTGTCCTGGAACCAGATTTAACATACTCGGAACATCCTATTCGAGTTCTGGATCAAAAGGACAGGGTTACCCGGAGAAAGACTCTCAAGTTCTACAAGATACAATGGAACCAACATGCTGAAGAAGAGGCTACGTGGGAAACTCAAGACTTTTTGAATAAGAATTTCCCAGGCTTTCTAGCCTCATGTAATTTGTAAAGTATATATAGCTATTGAAATACAGGAGTGAACCCCCACACCACCCCTACCTTGTACCAGAAATAAGGGAATAAAAATGTGACACATTTCCTTTTCCATTACTCACCCTAGGACTTTAAATCTCGGGACGAGATTCTTTTATGGGGGGAAGGATGTAACACCCCTGGTGTTACTGCAACTAAAACTTGAGCATGGCATCATAAGCATTGACATTGCATATGTTTGACACACTTAGAGTGCATTCACTAGGCAAAAATTTCAAACAAGTGTATTGTTTTTGGTGTTTTGCAAATAGGACCCTGGATAGGAAACCTAGTCCTAAATCAGGCTCAAAGGGGCAAAACCTAACCCAAGATGAGAAAATCTAAAGACTTTAGGGAAATAGTTATAAAGTATCCCCAAAAATAAAGTTGAATCACATTTATGCCCCTGGGATACCAAAAACCCTAATTGGAACCCTGGAAAACCCTAAAACCAAACCCTAGGGACCTATGTGCAAAATTAGTCCACTTTTGGGCTAAAGTGCAAAAACCAAGTCAAATAAGTATTTTAAGTCATTTGGTTCACAAATATGTGGACTTGAAAGCCAAACCCTAAGTTTTGGACTCATTTGCAAAAAGGACCCCAATTTTGATTCCTATGCTAAGTCTGAAATCAGGGTTATAGGCCCAACTTTGGGGCTGTGTAGCTTTCAAAATAGTGAGAATTCATATTAGGTCACCACATCAAAATTGTAACCTGATTATAGAAGAACAACTTTGCTTAAGGTGGTAAGCTCACTTGTTGAGAAAAATCCAGAGATAATCTTGCCTGAAGTTGCTCTATCAGGCTTGTATCCAAAAACTGAAACTGAACCTGAAGTCAGAAGTGGTCACAGTGATATGGGACCGATTTAAGCACGCCATAACTTTTAATCCGTTCGGTTTTGATCCAGGAATCCTATAGTGAGTTTGGAGATTGATGATTAGTGAACAAGTTTTATTAAGAGGGATCGCTCTGTTCCTAAGAAGAATCTAGAGATAATCGGGTGGGATCATGGCCGGTTCAGGCGACTGAAATAGATGAGCCATGGTACAGTGTTTTGGTTGGATCAGAACGCCAGCTCAGCTTGCCGTCGTTGATCGCCATCCGGAATCGTGCAGGGTATTGGGTGGATAACACCGGGAAAAGGTAGCTCGTACGTGGAACCATCTCCTGTGCTCGGCCGGAGTTACTCACCGGCGGCCGCCGTGACTCAGTGGATTCCGCCGCAGTGGCACTCATGCCATAGTTCTCCCTCACTGTAGCGCCTACCGATGTGGTCGACATGCGATTGTGGGGTTGTCCGGGGCCGCGAGGTGATCGCCGGACCGCCACGGCTATAAATAGCCATTGGGATCACGGCGAGGTGCTCGCTGTTCTTCAAGTGAGCTCGAGTACAACCAGAAATTCGCACTGCCCTCTCTATCTTCTCTCAAATCAATTGCGCACGGTGAAAGCACAGTCTCTCACGATCCTATAGCCTCAATCCCCACCCCCAATTTCATCCAGAGTCGTTGAATTGCCACTTTCCCCCAATTCCGTCCGCCGCGCCACCCAAAACAGCCCGCCCGTG
Source organism: Zea luxurians (assembly GCA_029449295.1). Classification (NCBI taxonomy): domain Eukaryota; kingdom Viridiplantae; phylum Streptophyta; class Magnoliopsida; order Poales; family Poaceae; genus Zea; species Zea luxurians. The sequence goes on from JAOPSE010000138.1 coordinate 2,761,933, forward strand.
GCCAGCTTACTCTGGTAAGTCATTGTCCAATCCTTGTGTTGTTCTAGCGTTCTTGCATACTCGCGAAGCTCACGATGGCGTCCGTTTGCTCTGATCGACCATGGTTTGGCGAGAACATGTACTCCCGGGCTCGGTTTCCGCCGTGCACGTGGACCGGCTGTTCTCGGGGTGTTCGAGTTAAATTAGTGGGTGTTCCGAGGCCGTCTTAGGTCCCCAAAGCTTCTCCGATAGTTAGCTTGAACAATCATCGCCGGTCATGGCCGGTACGAACCACGGCGGGGATGAACGGGGAGCGTGCCGTGACCAGGGAGGTGTTGGGAGAAGAAATAGAAAGTCGGGGGCATTTCTGTGAAGTGTCAGTGACTTTGTTAAATAGTGTTTGACGCCCATTCCGATTAACCAAAACCCCAAGGCCCTTTTTGCAAACCTACCCCGCGGGCGCGGGCGCACGCGCGCGCTTTCCTCGTTGAATTGGGCCGCTGGGCTGAAATCAGCCCAGTACTATTCCCTGGTTTTCCTTTTTCTTTTATTTCCAGAGCCAAAACAATTATAAAAAAATGTAGAGCAATGGTAAAATTGTGAAACCAATTTTCCTAGGTTTCTTATTTTCCCTAGAATTTAACAAAAATAGTTTTGTGAGTTTTAGGTTAAATAAGGAATTTTAAGGCATTTAAAGTAGTTAAAAGTAGTAGTTTTGGATTTTTAAAAGATAAATGGTAATCCCAAAAATGCTCAAAATTTTTATATGAGTTCCTCATATTATTTAGAAGCCTTGGGTAGAATTTGGGTTGGTTTGGACCTTGTTTGATCACCAAACCCCAAAACACCCCCCTGCCTTTTGAACTCCTTTACTGACTCCGGAAATCCTAAGTTCTCGGAGTTCCGTGAAGGAAAGTTGTATTCAAGACTTAGATAATAAGTTTATATTATCTTTGCACCCTCATGAGCATCCCATGGCATCCATTCTTATACATATGTATGATTATGATTAGAACGTGAAGAAGAAGTGGAAGTCACCGAAGAAAGGACACCACCACCCTCGGATTCTCAAGCAGGCAACTGCTTCTACTTTGATATTTGCGGATCCGAGCCAGACTCACCTGTTAACGAAGGCAAGCCCCGGTGCATGCAACCCTTTTCCTTGTGTTTTTAAATACTTTTCGCACACTTTAAGTCAAGTGAAATGTGCATTAAGTTCATAGGAATTGCTTGGAACCCTTTGATGCATTGCTTTCCTTGATATCCACACCTTTATAGATACTTCTGGGGAAGTATCAAAATTTAATTTACAAAAATGCTTAGCCCTGCTTAGATCTTGTGGATAGAGGTTGTCTTTTGCTATACTGCCTAGCTCAGGGGTTATCCTGAGAAAAGATGACTTCTACCTGCAAGAATATTTTCATTGAGAGCGTGGTGGGATCTTACTGCAAAGTTCCCTGTGATGCTCTTTTCATCCTAAGGAACAGAAACAATCCTAAGGATGGAAGTACTTAAATCGAAACTTGGGTTAGGAACAGGTGATGTTCTACCCAGGTTGATTAAGGATTGAATGCGTATGTAGGCGTGCTGATCGAGGACCCTTTAACTGGTCACATGCCTCGTCATGGGTAAGCCTTGCCTCGGGCAGACTAAGGCCAGAATAAGATAACACGAAATGGGCATGGAGCGGTGGCGGGAGTAGCGTGTACCCACCGTGGCAAGAGGCTGGACGGTGGTGTATCTGTGCTCTCGGTTTGCGTGAACCTGATCTGGTCTTAAGAACCCCGGTGGCGGGTTGACATATGCAAGAGTTAAGTGCTACATATGTCGTGTGATTGGAGATCCTCAGCTGAGTATAATCGATTCGGATCACCGTACCTTCGCGGTTATGAAGACTTGGTCACTTCCCTGCAACCTAAAGTCAAGATGTGAACATTATGGATAAAAATGAGGTTGTACTGGTGAAATGATGAAATTAGACTAGAGGCAAACAGAGTCTATTAATACTTAATTCGGCATTAAAATATTGAAAGTAAGGACTCACTTTAGTAAGCTATTTCTGCAACAGTATCTAAGTTGATTTCTGCTAAAGCCTCTCCTTGAGTCCTATTTACCCAGCATACCCTTGAGAGTCTTTTCCTTAGTCGGGTAAGACTTGCTGAGTAATTCCATACTCAGGGTTTATTCCCTCGTTGTTTTTAGGTGAGGAAGCAGCAGATTTCTGTTGCTTCTATACCAAGGTGGTTCCTAATGAAGATAAGCAAGAGTGATGCGCGGGAGGAAAGGATCCTCCATTAAGACTTTTTGTATGATAACTGTCGGGAGGAGTTTTTGCCTCCCTTGGTATGTGTAATAATATTACTCTGCACTCGTTTATATTCCTGGTCTGTAATAAACAACTTGATCTTACTTTTTAATAAATGTAAGTTCATGTAATCGCTTCCGCATATCTATATCTCCGATGTTCTGTAATGTCTGCAAGACGGGTGAGACGTTCCTGGAATGGTAAGGAAAGATACCGAGCTTGTCAAGTAGTTCAGGGGCACCTACAGGGTTGTCTGAGGTCCGTTGGACAAGGACAACTGTAGGTGGGACTAATTACTTGGGAGGTTCCGTCACATAGGTGCCCTAGGGATGTAACCATAAACAATCTGGAAAGGGCACATCTTTGTAGAAGAATGTGTGGCATGATTGTAAGCAAATTCAACATGAGGCAAGCAATCCTCCCAATGTCTCAAATTCGTGTCTAAAACAACCCTAAGCATGGTAGATAAAGTTCTATTTACTACCTAAGTTTGACCATCAGTCTGAGGGTGACAAATGGTGCTAAACAGCAATTTAGTTCCCAATTTATTCCACAGAGATCTCCAAAAATGACTGAGAAACTTAGCATCATGATTCGAGACTATTGTATTGGGAATACCGTGCAAACGAATAATCTCTCTAAAAAACAATTCAGCAACATTGCTAGCATCATCAGTCTTATGACAAGGTATGAAATGAGCCATTTTGGAGAATCGATCAACAACCACAAAAATGATATCCCTCCCCTTCTTTGTTCTAGGCAATCCCAAAACAAAATCCATCGAAATATCAATCCAAGGGGAAGTAGGAATAGGCAAAGGCATATACAAACCATGGTTGTTCAACCGTGACTTAGCTTTCTGACAAGTAGTGCAGCGTGCAACAAGGCGCTCAACATCAGCGTGCATCCGAGGCCAAAAGAAGTGGGCAGCCAACACCTCATGTGTCTTGTAGACGCCAAAGTGCCCCATGAGACCGCCTCCATGCGCTTCCTGTAACAACAAAAGACGAACCGAGCTAGCTGGAACACACAGCTTGTTAGCGCGAAACAGGAACCCATCCTGTATGTGAAATTTGCCCCATGGTTTCCCATTAATACAATGGCCGAAAGCATCTTTAAAATCAGCATCGTCAACATATTGATCTTTCACAGTGTAGAAACCAAAGATTTTAAAATCTAACTGTGACAGCATGGTATAGCGACGAGACAAAGCATCAGCAATAACATTGTCCTTCCCGTTTTTGTGTTTAATAATGTAAGGAAAGGACTCAATGAATTCTACCCATTTAGCATGACGACGGTTCAGATTTGTTTGGGTACGAATATGTTTTAAAGCCTCATGATCAGAATGAATTATGAACTCACGATGCCAAAGATAGTGCTGCCATGTATGCAAAGTGCGCACTAAAGCGTAAAGCTCCTTATCATAAGTAGAATATTTTAGACTAGCATCACTTAATTTTTCACTAAAATAAGCAACTAGTTTTCCTTCTTGTAACAAAACAGCACCTAGCCCAATACCACTAGCATCGCATTCAAGCTCAAATACTTTATTAAAATCAGGCAATTGCAAGAGGGGAGCTTGGGTTAACTTATCTTTCAAAGTGCTGAACGCTACCTCCTGCGAATCACTCCAAGCAAACGACACATCTTTCTTTGTAAGCTCATGTAGAGGCGCTGCAATGGAGCTAAAATCACGAACAAATCTGCGGTAGAAACCGGCAAGTCCAAGAAAGCTCCGAATTTGTGTGACCGTCGTCGATGTAGGCCACTCCCGAATGTCAGCAATCTTGCTGCTATCCACCTCAATGCCCTGTGGAGTAACAACATAACCAAGAAACGAGACACGTCGTGTGCAAAAGATGCATTTTTCCATGTTAGCAAATAACTGGGCAGCACGCAATGCAACAAAAACAGCACTTAAATGTTCCAAATGCTCTTCCATAGATTTGCTGTAAATAAGGATATCATCAAAATAAACAACCATAAACAAGCCTATGAAGGGCCTCATAACTTCATTCATCACTCGCATAAAGTGATGGGAGCATTAGTCAATCCAAATGGCATAACCAACCATTCATATAAACCAAATTTCGTTTTAAAAGTCGTTTTCCATTCATCACCTAGTTTCATTCTAATCTGGTGGTAACCACTACGCAAATCAATCTTAGTGAAACTAATGGCACCACTAAGCTCATCTAGCATATCATCAAGGCGTGGTATAGGATATCGATAACGAATAGTGATGTTATTAATAGCACGACAGTCTACACACATACACCATGACCCATCTTTCTTGGGAACAAGTAACACAGGAACAGAGCAAGGGCTAAGAGACTCATGAATGTATCCCTTGTCAAGCAACGCATGTACCTAGCGCTGAATCTCCTTCGTCTCATCCGGATTTGTACTGTACGGTGCGCGGTTCGGAAGCTGTGCGCCGGGGATGAGGTTGATCTGGTGCTCAATGCCACGAAGCGGTGGGAGACCCGGTGGTAAGTCTTTGGGAAAGACATCAGCGTACTCCTGCAAAAGGTTAGCAACCACAGGGGGAATAGCCAAAGATGGTGCATCATCAAGTGAAATGAGGACACTAGAGCATACAAGTGCATAGCATGGCAAATGAGCACCGTGTAGATCATCAAAATCAGCACGTGTAGCAAGTAAAACAGGAGCCTTCAACTTGATTTCAGAAGGAACAGAGGGCGATGGATCAAGTTGTTTAGCAGTTATAGCAGCTCGGGCAAGATCATCTTTAACAATTTGTTCAGGTGTCATTGGATGTATAATTATTTTCTGACCCTTAAAAATGAAAGAATAATGATTCGAACGACCATGATGCAAGGTATCAGTATCATATTGCCAAGGTCGACCAAGTAACAAAGAGCATGCTTCCATGGGAATAACGTCACAATCAACAAAATCAGAATAAGCACCCATGGAGAAAGGAACACGCACGGAACGTGTGATTTTTATTTTACCACCATCATTAAGCCATTGAATATGATATGAGTTTGGATGCTTACGAGTGGGTAACAACAACTTTTCGACTAGCATGGTACTCGCCAAATTGTTGCAACTGCCGCTATTGATAATGATGCGAATTGATCGCTCCTGCACAACACCCTTTGTATGGAACAGAGTGTGTCACTGATTCTTCTCGGGCAAAGCGACCTGTGTACTAAGAACACGCTGCACAACAAGACTTTCATACCTATCAGCGTCGCCTGGGTTGACATGTACCTCCGCCTGAGCTGCATGGTCAGTGGCAAGTAGTGCATGTTCAATTTCTTCAGAATCACTAGCGGAAGAGTACTCACCATCGTCACGAATGAGCAAAGTGTGCTTGTTTGGGCAGTCCCGAATCACATGGCCAAATCCTCTACATCAATGACACTGAATATCCCGTGTACGACCTGTGGGTGGGGCAGTGCTGGCTGGTTTGGTCGTCTTCTCGCGTGGAGTAGTGGTGGACGTGGATGGCGCAGGGGGAACTGGTGCTGAGGTGGATGTCGAGCTTCGTCCTGCAAAAGGGTTAGAATATGGCTTCGAGCGGCGTCCCTGCACTTCACGTTCAGCTTTGCAAGCATATTCAAATAAAGTAGTCATATCATAATATTCCTTATAATCAAGTATATCCTGGATTTCGTGGTTTAAACCACCACGAAAATGTGCCATAGCAGCGTCATTGTCCTCCAATATCCGATAACGAATCATACCTTTTTGTAACTCCTGGAAATAGTCCTCAACAGATTGAGAACCTTGCTGAAAACGCTGCATTTTATTAAGCAAATCACGAGCATAATACGAAGGCACAAATCGATGTCGCATCGCAACTTTCAATTGATCCCAAGTGGTTGGAATGGCAGTGGGATGTTTTATTTTATACTCACGCCACCAAATTAAAGCAAAATCAGTAAATTCACTATAGCAGCTTTAACCTGAGAATGTGCAGCAATATCATGGCATGAAATTTTTTGTTCAACCTCTAACTCCCAATCAAGATATGCAGCAGGATCATATTTGCCATTAAAAGGTGGAATTTTAAATTTAATCTTAGAAAATAAGTCATTAGGGGGATGACGAACCACATGGCGTGCACGACCACGGCGATCTCCATCGTCCTGCTCAGTGTCACCGCCGTAGTCCTGCTCCATCTTTGTGGTCAACGCATCAAGGCGTGCCAGGATGGTGTCGAGTGTGGTGCGAGTCGCCGTTTGAGCAAGGTCAAGCTGGTTGAAACGCTCGGTCGTCGAAGTGACCGTTGAATCAAGGCGTTCATGCATCGTCCTAATGTCAGCAGCAAGTCCATCAACTTGTCCCCTTACTTCCAGCAACTGGGTATCCACCGTGTCGTGTGCTCCTGCCATAGTTAGCGCAAACACCAAAACACCAACAGGAGAAAAACCGATGACAACAGGGAAATGGTGGTGACAACTCACTTAAGGAAATGTTGTTATCAAGTTCTTATCCGTTCTTACCAAGCAACAATGGTGAACTGCAACCAATAGGTGGAACCGGTGAAAGATTGGATGAGCGATTGCCTGGAGAAACAGAAACCTTCTCGTCGTAGAAATATGTGGAGTTTTGGGTAGGCTGCACTCAAGTCAAGGATTAGCACGATCAAACAATAATGCAAAGTTGAATTATAGTGCAAAACACGAAACTATATTGTTGGCCACAAGTGCAAAGGACGGATGGAACTAGCAGAATGGCAGTACCGTAAATATTGTACTAGCGAGACCAAAAAGGCACTAGTAGGAATCACAGGTGATTTTGTTTTTCCTTTTTGTATGATTTTTTTGATATTTTTCTCAACACAAGGAGCAACAAAATAGGATCTACATGAAGTTTCACCTAAAACAGAGTTCAGATGTGGTCTACAGAAAATCAGGAAGTTCTCTAAAAAGCGTGCGAGAACTTTGACGAATTTTTTTCTTTATTTTTCTGAATTTTTTGACAATTTTATCGAAACCCAAACAGGTCGTAGGCGAGTTTGGCCGGCCTCATAATGGTGTCAACAAGCTCCTGTAAAAATTTCAGATTTTTTGAACAACCGAGTGAAAAGTTATGCCCAGTTTAAAGAAGGTATGTTTAAAACGACCGAGATGAGACAACCGCTTTGTATCCTTTCTCCTTCATTTTCTTTTTTTGTTTCTTTTTTTTTGACGTAACCGAAGGAGAAAAACAAGGAAGCGGCGTTGACTCGGTTTGTTTTTTTTTCTGTTTTTTTTACGTAACCGAAGGAGAAAAATAAGGAAGCGACGTTGACTCGGTCTGTGGCGTGATCAAACGGAATATGGTGGCGGCGCGCTAGGGTTTGAATGGTGGAATAACACAATGCAATCAGCAACAAATGACGTGAAAGCACACAAATTCAACAATGCAGATTATTAAAAGAAAGTGCGAGGCTCAAAAGGGTGCTGGGATAAGGTCTAACCTAAATTTTTATGTGGTTTTGTGGACTATAGGAAAAAAACACTCGATAAACTCACCGATCAACCTGGAAATCTGATACCACTTGATAGAGCTGGAGTGCCCGATCTTTCGGTGAGTGGAGATAATTCCGATTTGGTGGAAGTAGATCGTCACGATCCGACTACGATGAGCGAACCCGAAGCACCAATGCAATCGCTGAACCAACTCCCAATGGTTACCGACCTTGCTGATGCGAGATTGGCCTGATCACGAAGATTGTTTCCTGTGCGCAATCGAAGAACGAACAAGAAAAAGATGCGAGCAATCTTAATATCACTCGAGGTGGAGTTCTGAATCACAGAGGACAACACGTATTTGTGCGTGTTCTGGGGTAGCTAAAGCTAGATGTAAAACAAAACTCCAAGAACAAAGGAGACGTAGCTCCTAGATAAATAGAGAGGGGGCGTAGCCCCTAGGGGCGGCCAACCCTGGGTCGTCCACTATGGGCCGCAGCTGGACTGGTCGTCTATTATTCTAGGCCCTCATTCTTCAGTAGCATGATGAAGTTAAGATCTCTGGCACGGGCCCGAGTGATTAGCCTAGCTAATGAAGGAAGTGGCGCTTGATGTGGAGGTGCTGCTGGTGTAGTCGTACTCATAGTGATGTCCTCATCAAAAGCTTTGACCAGGTCGTCTCAGTCGGAGATCTGCGCAGGAGGCAGATGCTCTAGCCCGGCCCGGGCAGCGTCGGAGAGGAAAAGGGGAAGATTGCAGATGATGAGGTTGTCGTCGTCTGCCCCTCCCAACTGGCATGCCAGCCGGTAATCCGCGAGCCACAACTCCGGCCTCGTCTCCCCCGAGTACTTGGTGATGGTAGTCAGGGCTCAGAACCGGGCGGGGAACGGCGCTCGTCGTATGGCCCGACTGAAGACTCGCGGACCTGGTGGCTCGGGTGAGGGATTCCGATCCTCCTCACTGTCGTAGCGTCCCCCGCGCTTGGGGCTGGCACATTGCGGGGAAGCGACGCTCGTCGTTATCTTAGGCGTGAGGACAACGCCCGACATGTCCCCCAGAGGAGTGTCGACGTCGTCGACTCGCTCTAGTTCGACAATCGATAAGGTGCCACCTCCCGCATGGCCACGGTTGCCCCGTCTCCGTCTCCTCCGGCGAGGAGGGTGGCGGGGATGACCCGGGTGTTCCTCTTTCGCTGCGGGGAGATGTCGTCGTCGAATTCGGCACCGCCGGGCGAGCCGACTGTCGTTGTTGTCGTGTTGCGAGGGGAGGAGTACCATGTCGTAGCTGCCGTCGAGGGACATGAACTCGAGACTCTCGAAGCGAAGCACCGTCCCGGGCTGAAGAGGTTGCGGAAGTCTACCCATCTGGAACTCAACAGGAAAGTGTTCGTTAACACGCAGCAGGCCCCTACCTGGCACGCCAACCGTCGGCGTTTCGCACCCGGGGGGTCCTTGGACCGACCAGTAAATTTGTCGTTGTGTGTCCCTGCCCAGATGGGTTGGTGCGAGATGGAACACAAGGGGGGAATGAGCCTTGTATTATCCTGCACCAGGGTGCTCGTAGTAGGGGTTACAAGCGTTGCGAGAGAGCGAGAGCGAGGGAGCGAACACGAGAGAGAGAGAGGGAGAGAGAGAGGGTCCGGCCCTGCTCGTCTTCTCCTGTCTCTTTGTCGTGCGTCTACTCATCTTCCTGTCGTCGTCCCCCTCTCTCCTCTTGGACATCCCCTTTTATAGACATAAGAAGATGGCCCAGCTGTACAAATGGGGGTGTAGCTATGTGCTACGTGGCCAGCGGGGAAGTGCATGGTCGCTATGCACGTGTTAACGTGTCCATCGGAGAAGCGCATGAGCCCTGTAGAAGCATAGTTGTTGGCGCTGCATGGATCCTGCTGGCGTCTCCTTGCTTCCGTAGGGGGCTTGAGAACCACCGACGTCATGGACGCACGCGGGGAACCATCATTGCCTGTTATCGGGGTAAGCTAGATGGGATGCTGGTCTTGTTCCTTCGTAGCCTGAGCTAGCTAGGAGTAGGGTAATGATGTATCCCCTGTGGCGCGGTCGATCTGAGCCCAAGGTCGTGCGGGGCGGTGGTTCCTCCGAGGCCGAGGCTGGGGTCGAGGCCTAGGGTCGGGCGAGGACGTGATTCTTCCCGAGGTCGAGGCTGAGGCCGAGCCCTAGGGTCGGGCGAGGCGGAGATCTCCTCCCGAGGCCGAGGCCGAGGCCTGAGGTCGGGAGAGGCGGAGCTTCTTGTTGCGCCCGAGGCTGAACTTGGCTGTTGTCGGTTTCACCCGGGTGGTTGGCACAGCAACCGGAGCGGGGCGGACGGCGGTGTTTTCCTGTCAGATCGGTCAGTGAAAGGGCGAAGTGACTGTGGTCACTTCGACCTTGCCGACTGAGGCGCGCGTGTCAGGATAAGGTGTCAGGCGATCCCAACATTAAATGTGCATGCAATTCGGTCGTCTGGTAAGGCGATTTGGCCAAGGTCGCTTGCACGACAAGGCTTGCCTTTGGCTGAGCTGAGGGTGTGCTCACTGCCTGAGGAGACCCTCGGGCGAGACGTGAATTCATCCGGGACCACTGTTCCCGCCCGAGGCCGGGCTCGGCCGAGACGAGATCGCGTCCATTGGTAGACGAAGCTTTGACTTTGACTCGAACTGTTAGTCTTCATGGTTTGTTCTGAAGGTGTTTACCAGCCGTGTTTAGGAGGGTACCCCTAATTACGGTACCCGACAAAATACATTATAATACAGAACTCTAAGAACTAATTACATAGACAAGGACTAAAGAGTGAATCAAATTTGTTAAGCCTAAGTAATCTATAATTAAAAAATATTTACGGTAGCATCACATAGATGAATCATGAAATAATTAGGTTTGATAGATCCGTCTTGCCATTTAATTCTAAATCATGTAATTAGTTTTTTAATTATACTATATTCAGTATTTTTAGTTACCATCTAAATATTCAATATGACGAGACTAAAATTTAGTCATGTGATTCAAACAGAGCCTAAGACGATTCAAACAGAGCCTAAGACGTCGTATAAATTATACGTAGAACAAATTTTCTTTTCTACCACAACAAAATTGTTATGGTTTTTATGATAAAACTTTAATAGAAACTAAGTCATAAAAAATAAATTAAAATAGGCCCTTATTTAATGTGTTTAGGGTACAAAATATTTGTGGCTTCAATAGTTGAGTCCTATATCATGATATTAGAAAATAGATCATGTTATTTAGGATATGAAAATTTAGAAGTACTGTATAAAATAAGGATATAATTCTAGTATATATGTGGTGATCTATTTGGGACCTGAGAAGTAGAGTTCTATAATTATTTGATAAACTTTATAAAAATATAACCTTTGTTGGAGCAAACTTTTGGTGTTAGGTCTTGTACAAGCCAATACCAAGCGAGGCCTCTGAGTCGGGGGAAGTGTTTGCGCTCCTGTGGGTCGTTGGTGATATTGGCCCAATACCAAGCTAGAAATATTAGACTGTCTTCAACAACGGTCTGTAAACCGTCCAGTCCGCTAAATTTGGAAGACGCGGAGCTCCTTTTCGCCTCCAGCAAGGTACTCCAAACCGTCCGCTAAATTTTACAGGCGTCACCAGAGCCGCTAATTGTGGCGGATCTTCGAACGTCCGCTACACGCCGATTCACTCTCTCCCGCGCTAGGGCGAAACCTTCTCCCTTGCGTCTTCCCATCGCGACCATGCCGACAGCTAGTTCTCGACGGACTTCCTCGGAGGCGGTCAGCACCGACGACGAGGAGGCTGCGCGGGGAAGAAGGGCGGACGACCCTCGCCGCCGTGCTGCTCGTCGTGCAGGTAGCCGCTTGACAACGCCGCGTCGGCCGCGCTGGAGGCCGTCGCCGCCGCCCCCTCGCGGGCGGGCTCGTACGCGGTGCTGCAGTGCGACGAGGACTCAGAGTACGTGCGCCAGAAGTACGGCGGCTACTTCGCCGTCTTCCGCGCGCTGCTGGAGGAGGACGGTGAGAGGTGGTGGGTGTACAGTGCCGTCCGCGGGGAGCTCCATGCCGACGCCGAGGCAGCCGGGTTCGACGGGTTCGTCATCTCCGGGAGCTGCGTCGACGCACACGGCGACGAGCCCTAGATCCTCGCGCTCGTCGACCTCACTCGTCGTGTCCACGCCGCTAGGCATGCGAGCCCGGTCCACGCCGCCAGGCATCGCGGGGGTCGAGAGCACAGGAGGTGGCGACGGCGGTTGCGAGGTACGTCGCTTGGTGAGCTGCCAACCTGCTAGGGGATGGACTGGAGCCTTGCTGCTGCTTCTTGCATCACGCGACAAAGGAACAACCGGTGGTCGCTTAGCAATGTGGTACCTTGTGCACACTAAGTGTTCGACGAAATATCTAGGAGGCTAGGAGAAAAGAATAGGAGCTTTATTTCAAGTATCATGAAGCACAGACATGATCTAATTAAATGAGTACAAAGTTTATAGCAAGTTTTTACATCTTTTGACGTAATCGTGACTTATTTTTTGCAAAACGAATGGAATGGAACATTATTTGTTCCAAACATGGATTAATATATGTATAATAGTTCTGGATATTTGTCGGGGACCATAATTAGGGGTACCCTCAAGGCTCCTAAATCTCAGCTGGTAACCCCCATCAGCACAAAGCTGCAAAGGTCTGATGGGTGCGACTAAGTCAAGGATCGGTCCATTCGAGGGACGCGATCACGCCTCGCCCGAGCCCAGCCTCGGGCAAGGGCAGCCGACCCCGGAGGACCTACGTCTCGCCCGAGGCCCCCCTCCAGCAACGGACGCACCTTCGGCTCGCTCGAGGCCCAGTCTTCACCAAGAAGCAACCTTGGCCAAATCGCCACACCGACCGACCAAATCGCAGGGGCATTTAATGCAAAGGTGGCCTAACACCTTTATCCTGACGCACGCCCTCCAGTCAACAGAGCCGAAGTGACCGCAGTCACTTCACCGCTCCACTGACCGGTCTGACAAGAGGACAGCGCCGCCTGCGCCGCTCCGACTGCTGAGCCACTCGACAGAGTGAGGCTGACAGCAGCCAAGTCCAGTCTCAGGCGTCATAGGAAACTCCGCTTCGCCCGACCCCAGGGCTCGGACTTGGGCTCAGCCCCAGAAGACGGCGAACTCCGCTCCGCCCGACCCCAGGGCTCGGACTTGGGCTCAGCCCCGGAAGACGGCGAACTCCGCTCCGCCCGACCCCAGGGCTCGGACTCGGGCTCAGCTCCGGAAGACGGCGAACTCCGCTCCGCCCGACCCCAGGGCTCGGACTCGGGCTCGGCCCCGGAAGACGACGAACTCCGCCTCGCCCGACCCCAGGGCTCGGACTCGGGCTCGGCCCCGAAAGACGACGAACTCCGCCTCGCCCGACCCCAGGGCTCGGACTCAGGCTCAGCCCCGAAGGACGACGAACTCCGCTTCGTCCGACCCCAGGGCTCGAACTCAACCCTGGCCTAAGCCAACGGTCTCCGCCTCGTCTGACCCGGGGGCTCTGACTCGACCTCGACCTCAGAAGCGTGGCCTAAGGCCGCTCGCTCCCTCCCGCGTGGACGCTTGTAACCCCCTACTGCAAGCGCACCCGACCTGGGCGCGGGGCTAACACGAAGGCCGCGGGTTCCACTCTCCCACGCCTGTCTCCCTCCGGCTGCTTTCTTCCCCCCTTCGCGTTCCGCCTCGCGTCGGCCCATCTGGGCTGGGGCACGCGGCGACAATTCACTCGTCGGTCCAGGGACCCCCCGGGTTCCGAAACACCGACAAGACTAAACTTTAGTAAGAGAAACAAAACACCCTCTTATTAAGGAAAACTGGTCCAATGCCCGTACGCTGCGACACACAATTTAATCTATACCACTATACAATTCAATAGTTTAAACTTTGTTAACCCATCCAACCAAAGTACCTCCACACTTATAATCTCCACTAAATCTACCAAACAAATTGCACCCAAACTTAACACATCAGCAAAATCTTCAGTTCAGATCGTTGGATAACTCTATCTTTCTTACTTAAATCTAATAGACAATATTATTTCGATCATCTCTGGTCCCTGATCTCTCATCCCTTCAGTCCGACCAATTTTTATAGCTTGCACGATCATTCATTCTCATTTAGCTAGCGATGTGGTACTATATAGGAGCATTGTGGTGCGTGTGACTTCAATTCACGTCGAATTGGACTTAGATGGTTTCTTTTCTTACGACTCATCTATAACGTAACGACTCATTGACAAACGATAGGTGGGAGAGTAAGAGACTACTCTTCGTCCGTGACCCACGATGTACGACGCACTACTTTGAAGGAGTAAAGAAAAAGACGTGTTAAGGTGCACAGCAAGACATGTTCGCTGTTCAGTGTAGACGCTTCCGTCAGAACAGCCAAACGGATTAATTACCTGATAGGCATCGCAGGTCATTGTATATATGGTAGAGTACATTGCACATCTTTCAAACGCGCGCGTTCTGTGCGTAGATTCGTAGTCGTAGAGCAGAGAAGCTAGGACTTTTTTGACTGCTTCCGTACGTTGCTTATTCTGTCTGATCTAGAAAACCAGTCCAGGATGTCCCTGTTAGTATGCGTAAGTTAGTCTAGTACTAAAAATCATGGTCCGAGTTGGCCACGAGGTCAAGTGATTAATAACCCGGCGGTGGCGTCCGTGTTGTGCACACTGCACCACCTGTATAATCATCGGACGCAACGCAAGTAGAGCTCGACTGCAGCTAGCTCCAAACTGATCACCCGCGCGTGCCCCCGCTAGCGCTTGCACCGGCGACCTACTACCAACATGCCCGAGGAGGTTCCGTCACCGAGCGAGGAGGCCGGCCGGGAAGCGGCGGACGGCACCACGCCCACGGTGGACGGCTCCAAAGCTGCTACGGAGTCGGATGAGAGCAGCAAGCAGTGGCTCGCCGACATGCGAGGCTGGATCGTCGTGGTTGCCGTGCAGGTCGCCTCGTCCACCTACCAGGCTGGACTCAACCCGCCCGATCTCATCGACAAGTGCAGCGACCCGGGCCCGGGGTTAAGGTAACGTGTATAAAATTTAAGGATCAAATAGAGTTAGAATCTGACTCTATTTCCTACCTATTTTAAAACTAGGATTAATTAAAGGTTCAAACGAATCGGAAAGAAAGATCTAGATCGTTAGAGCAATTCTAATAGTTCTCTAAAAAAGAGCCTGCTACAGTCATGTTTAGCAAGTTGCTAAATAGATTTACATGTATACCTTCGATTTCAGAAATGAAGAAATACAGAAGTTACAGCTTCGTATAAAAAGAGTGAATTTTACTTCTTCAAAAAAAAAAGTTCCACCAGTGTATGGTATTGTTCCTATAGTATTGTTCCTTTATTTATAGGCTCAAAATATTTTACAGAAAAATTTACAATTATATCATTAATGACTACTATACATTTAAACTGTTGTACATGGCAGAGGTAAATTAGTCCCTTTCCTGGCTTAGCTTCTTTGGACCTCAAAGGTTGTTTATATTATGCTTTGTCCGAAGCACATTTATGGTGATTGCCTGAAGCTTGCTTCTTCGACCATCCACATGTTCTGCCTAAAATCTATCTTCGTCATTGAAAGTCGCCTAAAGAGGAGGTGAATAGGCGAAACTTGAAATTTATAAACTTAAGCACACACTAGATTAGTGCCCGTGCGTTGCAACGGGAACGTATAATAATACAATAACTTATGTACAAATGTGTGTTATATTGTTATGAGAAAATATTTCGAAATCCATTGTGATCCTAACTATATATAAATTTTGTTATTTTAATCTAGTTATTTCACCATTACATTGCAACCATTAGTAACATATTGATCTCTATATGTAATTTTAATAATGTCATTGAGTTATAATGACAGCACAATTGAGGAAGTGTTATTTACAACTCAAATATCAGAAAAAGGGTACTAAGAAAGCACGGAAATTAGGTAATTAACTCTATCACAAGAACCAAGTGAACAATGAAATATCTCCATTCCAGCAAATAACATGATAGCCTAAAACTCGGAAAAAGATCAATACAATGTTGACCATATATCATGGCTATCACCATTGTCATCATTTATCATGCATGGATAATATCGATCACATCGTGCACCTCCAGCATGCATTGAAAGCTCTGTTTCCACCCCTAATGATGAAGAGGTCAAAGCAGAGGCCCTTGACGGAGCAGACGTAGTGCGCGGCGACAGCATACCGGATAAGCTTGTCGCACCAGGCAAGGCGGAACTCCGTTAAAGTGTGGCTAGAAAAAAGCTAGAGCTCAGAGCGGCTTATAATATTGAATAATTCTATGGATAATAGGGTCGTTTCTTAGTTTTTAATGATAAATTTATGATATTTCATAATTTAGATTACTCATAATATTGAATGATGATGGTATATTCCACATTTATATATTTTTTAATTATGTTATAATGCAATATATTTATTAGGCTCACGAGCGCTCGCCAGCTCGCGAGGCAACTTCGAGCCAAGCCGAGCATCATTCTTGAGCTCGTGCAATGGGCGAGCCGAATCGGCTCGTTTCCAACCCTAGTCAGGGGTTCTAGTAACTCGACACCTACATATTTCTCCATTACATTATCGGATAATCATATTCCTCCACTTATCCTTCAAGTCCACCTACAATACATCAAACAAACAACCCGTCAGTACCTTGACTGGAAACCACAGGAACTTCACTGTAATAACCAAATACCCACTGGTGTTCTGCAGATAAAAATGTCAGGATTGTTATCTAATATTTCCTTCCAATTGCCCCTACCATACCTACACATGAAACAAGCACAATATACCCATGAGCATACAACAACATCAACTAAATGCGATTGTTTTAGAATAAGAAAGCTGAGATGTCAAATAAGAATAAAATAAATCAGAACATCAAGACAAAACATATTGTTCAACACCCTTTATTAGTGTTTATTCTAACAAGCACCACCTCCTTGCCTTCCTACGCCCATTCTTATTTTCTCGCGGTGCCAAAGGAGAAATCGGTACTATCGGGAAGGGCGGTCTACGTAACGATGATTCTGAACACTCAGGACCTGACTCCTCCCACTGCGAACAAGTGTGTTTTCTTTTCAGAAACATGACCAGAATCTAACATTTTGCGGTTGTGATACTAAGCTATCCTATAGGTTAACTAAAAAGTTATGAGATATCTTGATTGAGCTTAAATTAGACTACAATGAGTTTGCGTTTGAGTGTAACACAAGGAGGGGCTATAGTAGAGCATTCATGATCCAAAATCCAAATTTCAGTAGTTACCTTACTAAAATGAAACAAAATCCTACAACTATTAGGTTTTGTGACACCATTTGATTATTTCTTGTCATGGTCACAGCATCTTATATCTTACCAAGAACACATATATCCTCAAAATATTTCATAACACATACCATCAAAAAAAGGAAATGTAGACAAGACCAGAAAGTTGGCAACGTAGAGAACAATTTGTACTGAAAAGTCAATCAACAGAGAAATGAATAAAATGTACACACACTGTTTGATGCAAAATATTGACACAATATATGCACCGATATCATTTTCAATCAAAACGGGAACAAAAGCTAGCTATTACAGTCACAAGTTCAATTTAACAATGAAAGCATGTCCATTGTGAACAAAGTTCAAAAGCAAAGATAACTCCTTTAAAAACAAATGCTCACCTGAAAGGTCTGTGTTGTTGGGTTCCAATTCATAAGGCTGCGAGGTTTACCTATACTTGGACCCCTGTCTTTATCATTAAGAGCACATGGGCCTGCAGTGCCACAAGTTGTTCGTTGACCTCTTACTTCTTCAGCTTTCAAACTAACGCCTTTCTCCATCCTTGCAGCCAATATATCATCTACAACTGCCTTTGCAGATGGAAGCAGATCCCCCACAACACTGTGAAGGTCAGTACAACTTGTTTTAAGCTCGAAAAAACCCTTCTCAACAGCTGGTGTTGAAATTAGATTTGCACTGGAGGTAGGTTCTTCAAGTTTGCCCAAAATCTCATGTGTCTTTTCTTCTCCAGCTGTAAATTTCATTTCATATAACCAATTATTATAAACTATGAAGCCCTGACCTTGTGAACATCAGAATCACAACAAATTGGTAAAGTAAAATATCTAGCAGCTAGCAATGCACCAGGAGACATTTTTGTGTTGATAATAGGTCCCCAGTGATTAACAAACCCGCGATCATTAAACTCAATGTACAAATGTGTGTTCGCCCAAACATCTGCACTATGGTAGCCAACATATGTAGGCATGTCACCCATGATGTAGATACCCAACTTTTGTGCATATTTACGAATCTGTTGCCATTGCCTTTGAAATAAGAACTGCTGAGCCATAAATGTATCTGTCTGCATAGCACATGGAGCTACTCAATCTAATGACACTTTTACTTTAAAGAAGTGATTACTAAGCAAGTACTATAGTTTCAAATGCTTACAAAATCCTTCTGTTCTGATATATATCTTCCAAGGCTCCAAGATGGCAATTTTTAGAGGTTAAGGCCACTCATACCAAGAGAATGCATTTGTCAAATATGGCCCATGACTCGAGGCTGATACATAATTGATAGTTAATAATTGAAGCATAGCAAGGCGCTCATGACTATCAAATACTGACAGAATAATTCATCGAAGAGGTAAAAAGGGCACAAATACAACTCTTAAATAATCATGTCTGTTCTACCAAAGCTCTCAGGACTTTTGGATGGCAATGACCCTACACAGAATGACAACATTACACAGTTTGAGTACATAAAAAGCAGCATGACAAACAATGTAGTATACCAAGTTAATTTTTCTAACATCCGGTTTGTTTTGATAACAAATAGTTTCCAGTCACATCCTTCAAAAACCATACAACTGGTGGCCCTGATTTTTATTTCTGTAGAAGGAGCAGTGAGACAACAAAGTAGAATGCAATACAATGATCTGATGAGCTTGTAAAACACTCCCTACCACATGAATGCCAGGTAAAGTACTTGGATCTAGATAAAACAGTTACATCTACAACCTGAACTTGAGTGACATTAGTTTATCTCATTAGTCAGCAGTAATCAATACGTTCCAAGTGCACACAAACACTTACACAGCAGCAATGTAGCACCATTAAGACAAAAAGAATACCTGAGTAATCAGGCCAAGCTGGCATGGGCTGAATCTAGGGAGGACCATGATCTAGTAATTCTAGGATTGGACAGGTGTATAAGTACTTTCAGTCAATGCAGCAGAACAACAAGTAAAAATGTAGTAGAATGCAAAATCACAAGAGCTAAATCTAGTACGGGTAATTCTAGGAATGTACTTGATAGTGAAGCCATCATCCTCAACGCGGGTCTTCACAAGGGAGTCTGGAACCCTCATCTAGAGCTGTCAATGCAGCAGAACAAGTAAAAATGTAGTAGAATGCAAAATCACAAGAGCTAAATCTAGTTCGGGTAATCCTAGGAATGTACTTGATAGTGAAGCCATCATCCTCGACGCGGGTCTTCACAAGGGAGTCTGGAACCCTCTTCCCGAGCTCCTTGAGCACATCGGCGAGCGGCTTGCCGATGCTCTCGGTGAGGGCAACAACCTCGTTGCCGGCGAAGTCGCAGCATCCTGGCCGATAATAAAGTATTCTTAGTGTCATTTTGTGGGATAATAAAGTATTCTTAGTGGAAAACTCAGAACAACAGAATTACCAACTGTAAAGAGATTAATGAGGGTTCATTTTGAGCAATCAATGTCCACAGTTCCTCCTTCAGAATGGCACCATCTGCAGATTCATCAAACCATATTTAAGGCAAAATGTGCTAGCAAGCATACAAAAAAGGCACGTGGATAAAAGAAATTGTGGAAAACCTGCTTTTGTATCAACAACAGCAAGCCTCAATACTGCAAAGAGTGCATAGATTCCATCCAATTGTTGTGTTGTCTTGCTGATGCCTGAGTGTGGACGGGGTTGTTGGCGGTCTAGAAGGAGTCCATGCTGTAGAACTGGGCAGGAGTCCATGCTGTAGAACAGGGCAGGATGTCAACCAGCAAACTTGTGCATTGGTGACCCATTATTCCACATGCGAATCATACAGGTAATTCAAGCTCAAATTTAAACTGAGGCCTACTTTATGTTGCATATCCTTTGATTGTACTAAGCTAAAAAAGGTAGAAGCATATAAAAATGAATTCATTTACGGTAATAAGATGTGACACTTTTATCTATATTTATCTATAAAAAGATAGAACTGAAAGTCAACACAGGTTCTGTTCTTGTTAATTGGGACAAAAAAAGCAAAACAAAAACATATGTATATACTAAAATGTGCAAGACCAAAGGAACAAACGTACAAGGGATGATAGTCACCACAAAGCAAAAAATGGATTTTATTAGTAACTTGGCACTGAATTAACCAACTTGCTGACTGAAGTCAGGTTTAGAGAAAAAGGAATGGGTCAGTACCTGCTTGAATTGTACATATTCTTCCTCCATGCTAGTAGTTAGAACATGATCAAAGATAGAAGAAAGCTTAAATTTAGTGTGCTCGTAATGTCATATGGGCATAGCAAGGCATTACCCAGGTCTTCTTTCCCTACATAGGACATACATGATTTGATGCCTGAAAAAAATATCCTCGATTATTGAGAGCCTATGAGCAGCCAAATGGCGAGAAAATTATAGTATCAGCCATCCTCGCTATTCACTACTCTGCATGGTCAATCTGCAACTGGCATGAGTACAGCAGGCAACAAAAAAGTTCGTGTAAAAATAACTGAAGCACATGCGCTGGACTACTGGAGAAGCACCAAGGGTTAGCTGCATTTAATTGTTGTAGCCGAATCAACCCAGTCTTCTTCGAAGAAGACGCTGTGCAACATTCAGAGTAACAATAGTCTATGTGCAGTAGCCAAACCATTACCAAAGTAAGCAAGGGATTATCATCGAATGACATAGGGGGATTAGTTGAACGCGAAAAGAATTTCACCTTCGATGTCGCGTTCGTGACACCGTTGCTGCCTGAGACAACCAAACTGAACCCTCAGATCTGAACAGGGAGAACGAGCGCAACGCCAATTAACTGGATCAGGCTGTGTCGGGTCCGTTCAGTGCCTACCTATGCTTTGCCTCGCCATTCCCTCCGCCGGAGACATGGGGTCCATCTGTCATACTGCCGGTGGGCAGAACATGGACCGACGGAGACGAGGCCTCGTCAGCGGCGATGGTGGCATTGTGAGCGAGAGTGCGGGGCGGCGCCGAGACAGAGTATGGAGAGGAAGGAGAGCGCGGCCGTGAGATTCACCAAAAGTTAGGGTCTTAGCTCTTGGCCACGCCCATCCACGCTTGCCACTCGCGCGGCCGCCTGGTGGGCCTTCCTTTGCCTGGCGGACTGCGGAGGTAAGAGGTGGCGCCATCTACCATGCCCTGCTGTGACGGAGCTGTTGCATCATGGTGGCTTGGTGAGATGACCTAACCCTAGCCGCGATGTGAGAGAGGATGAAGAGAGGGAGATGAGGTCGTGGTACTCGCCGCCGGCAACTGTTCGGCTACGGTAATTGGTGGAGGCAGATGGAGAACGATTTTTGGGATTCATGTGGGAGCGCTGGGAGATGGGATCGCCGATCGTGGGTAGTAGTGACATCGCGCAGGTTGATGAGGGAGAGGTTGCGTCTGCGGGATTCACGGAGGCGGGCGGTCCGTGTTCGGTAGTGGCGGGATTCGCGGCGGCGGTCGTGCTTCGCGGCGTGTGGCGTGCGGGTGGTAGGCGAGCGGTTCGGTAGCGGCGGGCATGCGGGAGTCGCGGCGGCGGGCGGGTGGGCGGCGTGCATTGCGGCGGGCGGGCGGGCGGGCGGGGGCAGTCTACAGTACGTCCTTAATAGTTAGTAGAGATTAGAGACCGGGGTTAGTGAAAGGGATAGGGTTTAACCTTTTTCTAAATGATTTTGGTGGTTGAATGTCCAACACAAATAATTGGACTAACTAGTTTGCTCTAGATTGTATATTTTACCGGTGCTAAAGGTTTAACACAAACCAATAAAAAGATCAAAGTTAGGGTTCAAAAAGAAAGGAGCAAAAGAAACCGAAGAGAACCCTGGTCTAGCGCACCAGACTGTTCGGTGTGCCACCGGACAGTGTCTGGTGCACCAGGGCCATATGAGTCTGAACTTGCCACCTTCGGGTTTCAGAAGCCGCTCCTCTATGATTTATCAAACCACCCTCGGCAGAGCGAGCCGCATACCCCGAGCCCCATTGACGGCACGACGGCGAAGTGAACTACACCTCAGTTCCTCTAATTATTTAGCTAAGGGCGTCCCATTCCACCCTCATGGTTGCACTGTTTTCCCGGGCGGTCATCCAACGAACCAGACCTTACGGAGAGGCACTCGAGAAACAGCTCGAGTCCCCTTATATGTCACAGTACCATCATCATATTCAAAAGGGAAAACAATGTATTATAGATAATCTCATCATGTTCATTGATTACTGTGAAGCACTAGCATATGGCTAAACCAAAATAACCCAACCAAAATAGGTAAACAAGGACAAGATAAACAAAAGCTAGTAAATCCTTAAGTATAAAGTGTGTAAATGCGGAAAGTGAATTATAAGAATGAGTAAGATATAGATGGGTCAAGGGACACTTGCCTTCACAAACCAACTGCTGCTCAGGGTCTTCACCTGCAACTCCTTCGGACTCCACCAACTGACCGTTATCTATACGAGTTCAAACATACATTCCACAAATTTAATACAAAAGAACAGTACACCATGCAGTAAAATATCATAAATAAACAGACGCTCGGTGCAGGGCTCACACCTATGACTGAGCGAGAAAGAGAGAGTAACGGTCGAGGCTATGGTCGAAGAGCGATCACGTTACGCGATTATAAATCAAAGTACTCGTCTAAATAGAATAGTATTAATTTGGCCATCAAGCTATGCATAGGATAAAGTCATGTTCCGCGTTTAATTCATTATAAACAGACCAAAGTAAATTAAAAAGGATTGTCGCGCGGCGAGACGCGCGACACAACACCTAGACTGAATTGAGAATGAAACGACTCGTCGCGCGACGGAGCGTGCAACGAGACACTTGAATTAATTATGAAAATAACGTCAAACGTCGCGCGACGAAGCGCACGACGGCATACGTCATATAAACTGAATTTAAAATGAAACGTCGCGCGACTAGACACGTGACGCCACACATTAAATAAACTGAAATTAAGATGAATCGTCGCACGATGAAGCGCGCGACACAGCACGCTAAATAATCTAAAATTAAACCGAATCGTCGCGCGATGAAGTGCGCGACGCAGCACACTAATAAATCTGAAATTAAACTAATTCGTCGCGCGACGCGGCACGTTAATTAAACTAAACTCAAAACTAATTAAACTGAAACATGATCACCGTGCGCACTGGGTGAGCCGCGAGGGGCCACGCGCCGGGCAGGGGCCACTGTGCCAGGGGACTGGGGCGAGCCACGCGCCGCGCAGGGAAGGCCGGGGCGGGCCGCGCCATCGCGCCAGGGGACCGGAGCGAGCCGGGTGCCGCACGGGGAAGGCTGGGGCGGGCCACGCCGCCGCACCTAGGGAGGCCGGGGCAGGCCGCGCCGCCGCGCCGGGGGTCCAGGCGAGCCACGCCGCCGCGCGGGGGAGGCTGCAGGGACGCGCGCGGGGGTGAGGGAAGAAAGGGGCACGCACAGGGATGGAAGAGGGAAGGGAGAGGGAGGGAGAGAGGGAGGGAGAGAGAGAGGGAGAGCTCACCTTGGGGATCCAAAATCCGGCGATAACCGTCACCGAATAACCTAGGGCACAAGGGGGGAGAGAGAGGTGGAGGAAAGGGAGTTGCTGCGCGGGAAAATTGAATGAGGGAAAAGGGAGAGAGAAAGGGGGCGCATGGGGGAGGTAGGGGCACCAGGGGCACGCCGGGCCGGGCCGGACCGGGCTGGGCTAGGTCGGGTTGGGCTGAGCTGGGTCACGGGCCGGGACAGAAGCCCACAACACACGCGACCACAGATCGGAATCCATTCGCGAATCGAAATCCAAAACGAGACGAGACGAACACGCGATTAAACACGACATCAGACAAAAGAAATATGCCTTGGCATGATGCAACACCCATGTCAACTTAGGTTTTGTTTACACGCGATACGGACACCAGTCGTTATACTACTTTGAAATTGGGAAGAAGAAGCGAAACAGGAAGAGAAAAGAGAGTAACGCCTGAATTTGGTGAGTATTAAAGAAGAAAAAATTCTACCCCCAAATTTAGGGCGTTACAAACCTATCCCCCTTAAAAGAATCTCTCCCTCGAGATTCAGGGTTGGCCAGCAAAGAGTTTAGGATACTTGGCCATCAGATCATCTTCACACATTCTGATAGTTTTCCTTCGAGTGACCGTGTCGGCAGTCTCAAGAATCTTCGTTGGCTTCTCTATGTAGGTCAAGTCTTCTTGGACTTCCAGACCTTCCACTAGCAACTGCTCTTCTGGCACCCACAGACACTTCTTCAACTGAGACACATGAAAGACAACATGCACCACTGACAAATCTTCTGGCAGACTGAGCTGATAGGCCACTTCTCTACGCTTTGCGAGAATCTGATATGGACCAACATACCGGGGTGCTAGCTTGCCCTTGACTCCAAATTTTCTGACTCCTCTGATTGGCGATACCTTTAGGTAGACAAAATCTCTGACTTTGAAACTCAGCTCTCTCCTTCTTGTGTCTGCGTAGCTTCACTGCCTTGATTGCGCTATCTTCAGGTTCTCCCGAACCATCTTGATGTTCTCTTCAGCTTCGAGTAAAATATCTGGCCCAAACACTTGCTTCTCTCCAGGTTGATCCCATTGCAACGGAGTTCTACAACTCCTTCCATAAAGCGCCTGAAATGGTGACATCTTCAAGCTAGCCTGGTAACTGTTGTTATAGGAGAATTTTGCATAAGGTAATCTCTTGTCCCATCCGGACTGATCTTGCAACGCACAGGCTCTCAACATATCTTTGAGGATTTGATTAGTTCTTTCAGTCTGATCGTCTGTCTGCGGATGATATGCTGAACTGAAATTCAAATGTGTACCCAAGGCTTCATGCAATTGCTGCCAGAAATGAGAGGTGAACTATGTTCCTCTGTCCGACACTATCTTCTTTGGTACACCATGAAGACAAACGATCTGGGACATGTATAGCTCTGCCAATACTGCACTGCTGTAGCTAGTCTTGACAGGTATGAAGCGGGCCAACTTGGTTAAGCGGTCCACCACTACCCAAATGGAATCGTAGTTGGCTCGAGTGTGAGGCAATCCGACTATGAAGTCCATCTCGATTTCATCCCATTTCCACTAAGGAATTCGCAACGATTGCAACAATCCAGCTGGCCTCTGATGCTCTGCCTTGATCCTTTGACAACTATCACATACGGCCACATGTTCTGCGATCTCCCTTTTCATTTCGTACCACCAGAATTTCTTCTTTAGATCCTGATACATCTTCTCACTTCCAGGGTGTATGGAATAAGCTGTCTCATGAGCTTCCTTGAGGATCAACTCCCGAATGGACTAGACATTGGGAATGCACAAACGGTCCTTGAACCATACCACACCTTCGTGGGTTCTAACTCAACTATTACTCCTCGCATGCTGTTCAGAAATCCGAGGCTCAACCTGTCAAACTCTTTGGCCAACTCATAAGGCATCGGATGAGCGACCATCATATTGACTTGACTTTTCGTGCTCAAAGCATCCGCCACTATGTTCGCTTTTCCTAGGTGGTAATGAATTTCCAATTCATAGTCTTTGATCAATTCTAACCATCTTCATTGCCTCATATTCAGCTCCGACTAAGTGAATATGTACTTCAGACTCTTGTGGTCTGTGTAAACATCACATTTCTGCCCGTACAGATAGTGCCTCCATGTCTTCAATGCATGAACCACTGCTGCCAACTCTAGGTCATGGATTGGATAATTCTTCTCATGAACCTTTAGTTGTCGGGACGAGTAAGCTACAACTCTTCCCTGTTGCATCAATACTCATCCCAAGCCAGTGTAACAAGCGTCGCAATACACCGAGAATGTCTTGTGCACATCAGGCAAGACTAAGACAGGCGCTGTAGTCAACTTCTCTTTCAGCGCTGCAAAGGCTTCTTGGCACTTCTGGGTCCACTTGAACTCCACTTTGTTGGCTAGAAAAGCTGTCATCGATTTCGCAATCTTCGAAAACCCTTCAATGAATCGCCGATAATATCCGGTCATTCCAATGAAGCTCTTGATTCCTCGGGCATCTGTTGGCGCTTTCCAGTTCAGAATGTCTGCCACTTTCTTCGAATCCAAAACCAATCCATCTTTGCTTATTATGTGACCCAAGAACAGGACTTCATCAATCCAGAACTCGCACTTACTCTACTTTGCATACAGCTGGTGCTCTCGCAATCTCTGCAATACCATTCCCAAATGATCCACATGCTCCTCCTCACTTTGAGAATATATAAGAATGTCATCAATAAATACCACCACAATCTTGTCAAGATAATCCATGAATACACTGTTCATCAGATTCATGAAGAAGGCTGGTGCATTCGTTAGGCCAAAAGACATAACAGTGAACTCATATAGCCCATACTTGGTAATAAATGTCGTCTTCGGAATTTCTGAAGGTCAAATCCTGAGCTGGTGATAACCTGACCTCAAATCTATCTTTGAGAACACGCTGGCTCCTCACAGCTGGTCGAACAGATCTTCTATTCTGGGCAAGGGGTACTTGTTCTTGATTGTGACCTCATTCAGAGCTCGATAATCGATGCACATCCTCCTGGTGCCATCTTTCTTCTCCATGAACAGGACAGGGGCGGCCCAAGGCGAGGTGCTTGGCCTGATGTAACCTTTCTCTAACAGCTCATCGATCTGCTTCTTGAGTTCCACCAACTCTGGTCCAGATACCCTATAAGCCCTTTTAGAAATGGGGGCGATGCTAGGAAGAAGCTCTATGGCAAACTCAACTTTCCGCTCAGGTGGCATACCTGGTAAATCTTTTAGGAACACATCCAGAAACTCTGACACAAACTTGATAGTATTGAGTGAATCTGCCTCCTTGCTATCAATAGCCATCTGATGACAACCTCCTTTCCTTGGCTCAGGTGAGGCTAATTCAGCTACCACTTCTTCTAGTGGGGACATGTGGGGGACAGATATCCCCTAGGTCCACTAGAAGGCTATAAGGTCTCGTGAAAGGCCTTGAGCCTATCGTTTCGCAAGGCCATCCCTTCGTGGGCTAGGGGAGGAACTGCTGGCGGATTGGGTTGACGCGGGAAGGGATAGGCTCGGGCCCAGATGGTTAGATTGGATTTAAGCATTATACACAGTTTTGATCCGGTCCCCCCGCGCGACACCCTTGGATGTCGGAACCAAACGAGGATAAGTCGGCAAGATTATGGGAAGATAAGTTCGGTCGGTTCATTATTACTTAGGGATACGCCATCATCATACCCGCATGTAATGCTCCACGGTCGATTATATAAGGCCTAGGGGGCACCCCATCAAAAAGAGAAGTCATTCGTCGACCGTCTACTCCATTCTCTAGTACCCTTCATACTAGAGAATCCCCTTGTAACCCACCACAAAAAGATCCACACCACGAAGTAGGGTATTACGCCTCTCTAAGCGGTCTGAATTTGTAGAAAATTGTCTATCATCTCTCGTGCGCCTAGCATGAACCATCGAGCTACAGTCAGCAACACCGTCCTACCAAAAAGCACCTCGAGGGGTAACCCCGGGTGCGTGGTTGGGTCCCAAACACCGATAGCTGGCACGCCAGGTAGGGGGTGTGTCGCTGATCCAAGCTAGCTCAATGGCCATCATTTTCCAACACAAGATTGCCCTCTGCCCTGGATCCGTGTTCTGCTTTGGGACCATTCGTCCATGGCAGACGAAGAAGGAATTGTGCATCATATAGCGGATCCATCGGAGAAGAAGCCTTCCTCGAAAATCTCCGAAAAAGCTAGAACGAGGCAGCAAATAGCGCGACATCCAGCGCCTCGGGCGAAGACTACCTCCTGCAAGCTAGGAGCAGGGAATTCACTTACTCGAAAAACCTCATTGTCCACCTCATCCATGGAAGAATGGACACGGATTACAAGGAAGAAAGAAGCAAATGGGACAGAGGCCCGTCAAGCTGCTCTTCTAGCGCCTTCGCCCTCTAAGGAGGATAGAAAGAAGCTTGTTGCCACAGCAACTCCTTTCTACCCCGACGTCCTCTTCATCGAGGGAAGAGTGGAATCATCTCCCATCTTTGATGACGAGCCAACCATGCCTACGGAAGAACCTCCTCAGCGAGAAGCTCGCCGACGAAGGAACCGACGCCAAAACATTTGGCGACATCACAAAGCAGGGGAACGGGACCCAATGCAGCCTGTATCTCGAGATGAAATTTCAGAGGTGGGAGAAACTCCTGACGAACGAGTCTTCAGAGAGAGAAGGAATTTTCACCGACGTGATCGCCGACATGCTCAAGAGCAAGCTGAACAGGATGCAAGGCTACGCCGAGAGAACCCTCTCTTTGTGCGAAACTTGAACCCTAACTTCGCCTGTGCCATGAACACGCCAGGTGAGGTCGGTGGAGTGTTGGCTCGGATAGCCGATGGCCTCCCTCGGACTCCAGACGCTGAATGCTATCGGCGACTGTTCACTCGGGCGGCTAATCATCTTCTGCCCCTCGCTCATCCCCCGAGTGATCTACGGCACGCCGTCAACAGTCAGTGGGACGCACGGAGCTCCATCAACGCTTCACGCGAACAATGACATGAGAATGAGATACGGCGCCGAGAGGAGTACAATCGGGATCATGGCGTTCCAGCACGGAGTCAGGCCACTAGAGTCAAGTTGGCAACAGCTTCAACTGGTGGCACTACCCAGGGTGGTCGAGACAGCACATCGGCGACTCCCCTCCCCGAGACCAGCACCGCGGTCGTCGGCAGGAAGACACGTGTGGAGTATCTGCGCTTACTCCGCGTCTCAGGGCCATTCAATAGCCCCCAAACTTCAAGGTCTCCAACATCGACAAATACGAGCCTAAGCAGGACCCGGGAGGTTGGTTGGCCATCTATACGACCGCCACCCGGGCCGCTAGAGCAACCGAAGACGTGATGACCGCATACTTGCCCATCGTTCTCGGGCAGGATGCGTTGCAGTGGCTACGACACCTACCACGACAGTGCATCGACTATTCGAACGACTTTAGTAGGTGTTTCATCGCTAATTTTCAATCCCTCTCCGACAAACTGGCGCAGCCATGGGACCTCAAATCCATCACGCGCCGGGGTGATGAAACACTTCGATCATACCTCAAGAGATTCCAGACCATGAGGAACCGTATCCCCAAAGTCGCTGAGGCGGCAGTGATTGAAGACTTCTACCGGTGATCTGATGACTCGGCCTTCATCCGAGCCATACTGTAGAAGGCGCCAACTACCTCTGAGCAGCTGTTTCGAGAAGCGGACATCTACATCACCGCTGACGAATGGGCCCGAGACCTCATCGGGGGAACAAAACCCGCACCACCAGCGCCACGACGTGACACGAACCAACAACCCGACAAGCGTTGGGAGAAGAGGCCTCGTGAAGAGGTCCACGCCGCCGGACCACCCATCTCTCGTGCCCGAGGGGCACCCCGCGGAGGCGAACGAACACTGGACGACATCCTCGACGCCCAATGCCCGTACCACAAGGACATGCACCACACCCTCCAGAACTGCAGAGACTTCAAGCACTCTGTCGGGAATGACCGACCCTTCCAACCTCTACCACCCCCCCACCGCGAGGAGGACCCGGAGAACCTTGACAACCTCAGCAGCAGGAAGGGGGAGGAGGAGGAGCATTCCTGCGCGTCGATAGGGAGGTCAACGTCATCTTCGAAGGACATGGGTCGCAAGAAAACAAAAGGCAACAGAAGCTCAACGATCGATGGATACTAGTGGCAACCACCAGTGCCCCTGCCCCCTATCGGTGGTCAGAACACCCGATCACCTTTACCCGGGTGGATCAATGGCTCAACTTCGATCATCCGAGCAAGTACCCGCTCCTCGTCGATCCGGTGATCCGAGAGAGCAGGGTAAAGAAAGTATTAGTGGACAGGGGAAGCAGCATCAACGTCACCTTCCCTCAGACACTCTTAGGCTTGGGAGTTGCACTCAAAGAGCTCCATGAGTCGGACACTCCTTTCTTCGGCATTGTGCCGACCGAAGGAGAATACCCGCTTGGGCACATCTACATGCCTGTTACCTTTGGAACTCCAAAAAACTACATAATTGAGTTCCTAAGGTTTGAGGTGGCAAGCTTTGACTGCGGATACAATGCCATCATCGGCAGGCTAGGATTGGCGAAATTCATGGCCATTCCACATTATTCGTACATGATATTGAAGATGCCAGGACCGCAAGGGATCATCACTGTGCGCGCTGACTTCCAAGGCGCCGCAGAATGTTTCTGAGTGGCCATTCAGGCGGCCCTCACTACCAATCCACTGACGACTTCCTCCGCACAGGCAAACTCAAAGCCTAAGGAAGACCTCACAATACCTGCGAATGAAGCTCAAGCCATGACCTCTATACGGCCGACTGGGGAGACGAAAAGAATCAACCTTGGGTTCGCTGATGAACGCAAAACTGCCATCATCAGCTCTAGCCTGAGCGATAAATAGGAAGGCGCGCTAGTCCAGTTCCTGCAAGATAACCAAGACATATTTGTCGGGGACCGTAATTAGGGGTACCCCCAAGACTCCTAATCTCAGCTGGTAACCCCCATCAGCGCAAAGCTGCAAAGGCCTGATGGGCGCAATTTAGGTCAAGGCTCCGTCCACTCAAGGGACACGATCTCGCCTCGCCCGAGCCCAGCCTCGGGCAGGAACGGTAGACCAAGGCAGATTCACGCCTTGCCCGAGGGTCTCCTCAAGCAACGGGCGCACCTTCGACTCGCCCGAGGCCCAGCTCGGGCAGGCTTCGCGGAGAAGCAACCTTGGCCAGATCGCCACGCCAACCGACCGTATCGCAGGAGCATTCAATGCAAGGATCGCCTGACACCTTATCCTGACGCACGCTCTCCAGTCGACAAGGCCGAAGTGACCGCAGTCACTTCGCCCCTCCACTGACTGACCTGACAGGAAAACAGCACCGCCTGCGCTGCTCCGACTGCTGCGCCACCTACCAGGGTGAGGCTGACAGCAGCCAAGTCCAGCCTCGGGTGCCATAGGAAGCTCCGCCTTGCCCGACCCCAGGGCTCGGACTCAACCTCGACTCCGGAAGACGGTCTCCGCCTCGCCCAACCCCAGGGCTCGGACTCAACCTCGACTCCGGAAGACGGTCTCCGCCTCGCCCGACCCCAGGGCTCGGACTCCACCTCGACCTCGGAAGACGGTCTCCGCCTCGCCCGACCCCAGGGCTTGGACTCAACCTCGACTCCAGAAGACGGTCTCCGCCTCGCCCGACCCCAGGGCTCGGACTCAGCCTCGACCTCGGAGGAGCCACCGCCTCGCCCGACCTTGGGCTCGGACCGACCATGTCGCAGGGGGGTACATCATTACCCTACCCCTAGCTAGCTCAGGCTACAGGGAACAAGACCGGCGTCCCATCTGGCTCGCCCCGGTAAAACAAGTAATGATGGCACCCCGCGTGCTCCATGACGACGGCGGTTCTCAGCCCCCTACGGAAGCAAGGAGACATCAGCAAGGATCCGACAGCCCCGACAGCTGTACTTCTATAGGGCTCAAGCGCTCCTCCGACGGCCACGACGCCACATGAAT
Organism: Zea luxurians; assembly: GCA_029449295.1. Taxonomy (NCBI): domain Eukaryota; kingdom Viridiplantae; phylum Streptophyta; class Magnoliopsida; order Poales; family Poaceae; genus Zea; species Zea luxurians. The sequence goes on from JAOPSE010000138.1 coordinate 2,793,434, forward strand.
AGGGCTCCAACACCTCTCCGACAGCCACGTCGGCATGTACATGGGGCTCTGGCTCCCCTCTGCTAGACACGTTAGCACACTGCTACACCCCCGTTGTACACCTGGACCCTCTCCTTACGTCTATAAAAGGAAGGTCCAGAGCCCTCGTACAAAAAAAGGTGGCCACGCGGGAGGATGGGCTGACGCACAGGCTCTCTCTCTTTCTCCCTCGCGAGCGCTTGTAACCCCCTACTGCAAGCGCATCCGCCCTGGGTGCAGGACAACACGAGGCCGCGGTTCCCCTTACTGTTTTCCCCCTTGTGTCTCTGTCTCGCGCCGACCCATCTGGGCTAGGACATGCAGCGACAATTTACTCGTCGGTCTAGGGACCCCCCGGGGTCGAAACGCCGACAGTTGGCGCGCCAGGTAGGGGCCTGCTGCGTGTTGACGAATAGCTGCCCGTCAAGCTCCAGATGGGTAGCCTCCAGCAACCTCTCCAACCCGGGACGATTCTCCATTTCGGGAGCCTTGAGTTCATGTCCCTCGACGGCAGCTACGACATGATACTCCTTCCTTCGTCGCGCGACAACGACAATGGCGGCCGTCAGCCCGCCCGCCGGTGGCGGAATCGACGACGTCTTTCCCGCGTGATGGAAGAACAACATCCGGGTCTGTCCCGTCACCTTCCCCGCCGACGGAGGAGGAGGTGGGGCAACCATGGCCAAGCAGGAGGCGGCGCCTCGTCGGCTGTCGAGCAAGTCGACGGTGCCGGCGCCCCAGCGGGGGACACGTCGGGCGTTGACCTCGCGTCTGAGACGAAGACGAACGTCGTTTCCCCGCAACACGCCAACCCCAAGCAAACGGACGACGCCAGCACGCTCGTGAAGGACTTACTGGGCGTTAGCCTCGTACCTGAGATAACGGTGCAGTCCGTCCCCGATGCGATTTCGTCACCATCCGTCGATCAAGAGGTATCGTCCGTTTCCCATCCTGTGCCTTTTAGATTCATCTTCGACCCACCAAGCAACCCCGCTTCGGTGGATGCTTTCATAAAGGCATATCCAAACCTTCCGGGGTACCATATGTGGTCAACCTGGGATAGATTGACGGCTGTCTCGACCTACGGGCCCCCGGGTTTCGAGGAAGACGACGAGCCCGACTCTGGTTGGGATTTCTCTGGGCTCGATAACCCCAGTGCCATGCAGGACTTCATGACCGCATGCGACTACTGCCTCTCCGATTGCTTCGATGGTAGCCACAGCCTCGGCGACGAGGACTGTGGCCCAAGTTGCGAATGTTTCCACGTCGATCTAGGGGGTCTCAACGAAGGCAACCACCTTGGTATGCTAGAGAACGGCGATCCCCCTAGGCCCGCGCCTCGCGTTGACATCCTTCGGGAGCTAGATGTGGTCCCAGTCCCTACGGGGGGTCAGGACGCACAGCTCGAGCAAATCCGCGAGATGCAGGCCAGGCTCGACGAGGAAGCAGGACAACTTGTGCAGCTCCAGCAAAATATCGGGCAGGAGTGGGCAGGCCGAGCACCGGCCGGAGAAGCGCGTCATCTGGCCCAGGACGTCCAGCACCGCATCACCAACAATGCCAGGGCAAGACTGCCCCCGGCTTCCAGTGGGGTCGGCCAGAACCTGGCAGCATCAGCAATACTACTCTGAGCGATGCCGGAACCATCCACCACCGAGGGGCGGCGTATCCAGGGAGAGCTCAAGAATCTCCTGGAGGATGCCGCGGTCCGACGAGCCGAAAGCTCTGCCTCCCGAAGGCAGGGATACCCCCTGAGCATCATGCCGCGACTTCCTGATTCATGCAGGAAGCCTCGGTCCGCACTGGGCGCACGCGGGACACAGCGCCTGTGGCCCCAGGTCGCCTCGGCAATGAGCACCACCGCCGCGACCGTCGAGCCCGCCTCGACGAGAAGGTGCGCCGAGGCTACCACCCCAGGCATGGGGGACGCTACGACAGCGAGGAGGATCGGAGCCCTTCGCCCGAACCACCCTGTCCGCAAGCTTTCAGCCGGGCCATACGACGGGCGTCGTTCCCGACCCGGTTCTGAATCCCGACTACCATCACTAAGTACTCGAGGGAGACAAGGCCGGAACTGTGGCTCGCGGACTACCGGCTGGCCTGCCAGCTGGGTGGAACGGACGATGACAACCTCATCATCCGCAACCTCCCCCTGTTCCTCTCTGACGCCACCCGAGCCTAGATGGAGCATCTGCCTCCTGCGCAAATCTCCAACTGGGACGACCTGGTCAAAGCCTTCACCGGCAACTTCCAAGGCACATACGTCCACCCTGGGAACTCCTGGGATCTTTGAAGCTGCCGCCAGCAGCCGGGAGAATCCCTACGGGACTACATCCGACGATTTTCGGAGCAGCGCACCGAGCTGCCCAACATCACCGACTCGGATGTCATCGGCGCGTTCCTCGCCAGCACCACTTGCCACGACCTGGTGAGCAAGCTGGGTCGCAAGACTCCCACCAGGGCGAGTGAGCTGATGGACATCGCCACCAAGTTCGCCTCTGGTCAGGAGGCGGTCGAAGCCATCTTCCGGAAGGACAAGCAGCCTCAGGGGCGCCAGCCGAAAGACGTCCCCGAGGCGTCCGCTCAGCATGGCACGAAGAAGAAGGGCAAGAAGAAGTCGCAAGCGAAACGCGACGCCGCCGACGCAGACCTTGTCGCCGCCGCCGAGCATAGGAACCCTCGAAAGCCTCCCGGAGGCGCCAACCTGTTCGACAAGATGCTCAAGGAGTCGTGCCCCTATCATCAGGGTCCCATCAAGCACACCCTTGAGGAGTGCGTCATGCTTCGGCGCTACTTCCACAAGGCCGGGCCCCCGGTGGAAGGTGGCAGAGCCCCCGACAACGACAAGAAGGAGGGTCACAAGGCAGAGGAGTTCCCCGAGGTCCACGACTGCTTCATGATCTACGGTGGACAAGTGGCGAACGCCTCGGCTCGGCACCGCAAGCAAGAGCGCCGGGAGGTCTGTTCGGTGAAGGTGGCGGCGCCAGTCTACCCAGACTGGTCCGATAAGCCCATCACCTTCGACCAAGGCGACCACCCCAACCGCGTGTCGAGCCCGGGGAAGTACCCGCTCATTGTCGACCCCGTCGTCGGCAACGTCAGGCTTACTAAGGTCCTCATGGACGGAGGCAGCAGCCTCAACATCATCTACGCCGACACCCTCGGGCTCCTGCAGATCGATCTGTCCTCGATCCGGGCCGGTGCGGCGCCCTTTCACGGGATCATTCCCGGGAAGCGCGTCCAGCCCCTTGGACAACTCGATCTGCCCATCTGCTTCGGGACTCCCTCCAACTTCCGAAAGGAAACCCTCACGTTCGAGGTGGTCGGGTTCCAAGGAACCTACCACGCAGTGCTAAGGAGACCATGCTATGCCAAGTTCATGGTCGTCCCCAACTACACCTACCTCAAGCTCAAGATGTCAGGCCTCAACAGGGTCATCACCGTCGCCCCCACGTATCGACACGCGTACGAATGCGACGTGGAGTGCGTGGAGTACGCCGAGGCCCTCATCGCCGACCTGGAGAGCCTCCCCAAGGAGGCGCCAGATGCGAAGCGCCACGCCAGCAACTTCGAACCAGCAGAGGCGGTTAAGTCCGTCCCTCTCGACCCCAGCAACGACACCTCCAAGCAGATCCGGATCGGCTCCGAGCTCGACCCCAAATAGGAAGCAGTGCTCGTCGACTTTCTCCGCGCAAACGCCGAGGTTTTTGCGTGGGGTCCCTCAGACATGCCTGGCATACCGAGGGATGTCACTGAGCACTCGCTGGATATCCGAGCTGGAGCCCGACCCGTGAAGCAGCCTCTGCGCCGATTCGACGAAGAAAAGCACAGAGCCATAGGCGAGGAGATCCACAAGCTGATGGCTGTCGGGTTCATCAAAGAGGTATTCCATCCCGAATGGCTAGCCAACCCTGTGCTTGTGAAAAAGAAAGGAGGGAAATGGCGGATGTGTGTAGACTACACTGGTCTAAACAAAGCATGTCCGAAAGTTCCCTACCCCCTGCCTCGCATCGATCAAATCATGGATTCCACTGCTGGGTGCGAAACCCTGTCGTTCCTCGATGCCTACTCAGGGTATCACCAAATAAGGATGAAAGAGTCCGACCAGCTCGCGACTTCTTTCATCACACCTTTTGGCATGTACTGCTACATTACTATGCCATTTGGTTTGAGGAATGCGGGTGCGACATACCAAAGGTGCATGAACCACGTGTTCGGGGAGCTGTCGAACGGTCGAGGCTTACGTCGATGACATCGTAGTCAAGACGAGGAAAGCCTCCGACCTCCTCTCCGACCTTGAAACGACATTCAAGTGTCTCAAGGCGAAAGGCGTAAAACTCAATCCCGAGAAGTGTGTCTTCAGAGTCCCCCGAGGCATGCTCCTGGGGTTCATCGTCTCCAAGCGGGGCATCGAGGCTAACCCGGAGAAAATCGCGACCATCACCAACATGGGGCCCATCAAGGACTTGAAAGGAGTACAGAGGGTCATGGGATGCCTTGCGGCTCTGAGCCGCTTCATCTCGCGCCTCGGCGAAAGAGGCGTACCCCTGTACCGCCTCTTGAGGAAGACCGAGAGCTTCACTTGGACCCCCGAGGCCGAGGAAGCCCTCGGGAACCTAAAGGCGCTCCTTACAAGCGCGCCCATCTTGGTGCCCCCCACTGCCGGAGAAGCCCTTTTGATCTACGTCGCCGCTACCACTCAGGTGGTCAGCGCCGCGATCGTGGTCGAGAGACGAGAAGAAGGGCACGCATTGCCCATCCAGAGGCCGGTCTACTTCATCAGGGAGGTACTGTCCGAAACCAAAATCCGCTACCCGCAAATTCAGAAGCTACTGTACGCAGTAATTCTGACGCGGCGAAAGTTGCGACACTACTTCGAGTCTCGTCCGGTGACTATGGTGTCATCCTTCCCCCTGGGGGCGATCATCCAGTGCCGAGAGGCCTCGGGTAGGATTGCAAAGTGGGCAGTGGAGACCATGGGCGAGACAATCTCGTTCGCCCCTCGGAAGGCCATCAAGTCCCAAGTCTTGGCGGACTTTGTGGCTGAATGGGTCGACACCCAACTTCCAGCAGCTCCGATCCAACCGGAACTCTGGACCATGTATTTTGATGGGTCGCTGATGAAAACAGGAGCGGGCGTGGGCCTGCTCTTCATCTCACCCCTCGGGAAGCACCTCCGCTACGTGTTGCGCCTCCATTTCCCGGCGTCCAACAACGTGGCCGAGTATGAGGCTCTGGTTAACGGGTTGTGCATCGCCATCGAGCTGGGGGTCCGGCGCCTCGACGCTCATGGCGACTCGCAGCTTGTCATCGACCAAGTCATGAAGAACTCCCATTGCCGCGACCCAAAGATGGAAGCCTACTGCGACGAGGTTCGGCGCCTGGAGGACAAGTTCTACGGGCTCGAGCTCAACCACGTCGCTCGACGATACAACGAGACCATAGACGAGCTGGCTAAGATAGCCTCGGGGCGGACAACGGTTCCTCCGGACGTCTTCTCCCGAGACCTACATCAACCCTCTGTCAAGACCGACGACACGCCCGAGCCCGAGAAGGCCTCGGCTCTGCCCGAGGCGCCCTCGGCTTAGCCCGAGGTGCCCTCAGCTCAGCCCGAGGCAGCCTCGGCCCCGCCCGAGGCACCCTCGGCCCCCGAGGGTGAGGCACTGCGCGTCGAGGAAGAGCGGAATGGGGTCACGCCTAATCGAAACTGGCAGACCCCATACCTACAATATCTCCACCGAGGAGAGCTACCCCTCGACAGAGTCGAAGCTCGGCGATTGGCGCGGCGCGCCAAGTCGTTCGTCTTGCTGGGTGACGAAAAAGAGCTCTACCACCGCAGCCCCTCAGGCATCCTCCAGTGATGCATATCCATCGCCGAAGGACGGAAGCTACTGCAAGAAATACACTCGGGGGCTTGCGGTCACCACGCAGCACCTCGGGCCCTCGTTGGAAACGCCTTCCGACAGGGTTTCTACTGGCCCACCGCGGTGGCCGACGCCACTAGGATTGTACGCACCTACCAAGGGTGTCAATTCTATGCAAGGCAGACGCACCTGCCCGCTCAGGCCTTGCAAACAATACCCATCACCTGGTCGTTTGCTGTGTGGGGTCTGGACCTTGTCGGTCCCTTGCAGAAGGCACCCGGGGGCTTCACGCACCTGCTGGTCGCCATCGACAAATTCTCCAAGTGGATCGAGGTCTGACCCCTAAACAGCATCAGGTCTGAACAGGCGGTGGCGTTCTTCACCAACATCATCCATCGCTTCGGGGTCCCGAACTCCATCATCACCGACAACGGCACCCAGTTCACTGGCAGAAAGTTCCTGAACTTCTGGGAGGACCACCACATCCGGGTGGACTGGGTCGCCGTAGCTCACCCCATGACGAATGGGCAGGTAGAGCGTGCCAACGGCATGATTCTGCAAGGACTCAAGCTGAGGATCTACAACGACCTCAACAAGTTCGGCAGGCGATGGATGAAGGAACTCCCCTCGGTGGTCCGGAGTCTGAGGACGACGCCAAGCCGAGCCACGTGTTTCACACCGTTCTTTCTAGTCTATGGGGCCGAGGCTATCTTGCCCATAGACTTAGAATACGGTTCCCCGAGGACAAGAGCGTACGACGAACGGAGCAACCGGACCAGCCGAGAAGACTCACTGGACCAGCTGGAGGAGGCTCGAGACATGGCCCTACTACACTCGGCAAGGTATCAGCAGTCTCTGCGATGCTACCACGCCCGAGGGGTTCAGTCCCGAGACCTCCAGGTGGGCGACTTGTTGCTTCGGCTACGACAAGACGCCCGAGGGCGCCACAAGCTCACGCCTCCCTGGGAAGGGCCGTTCATCATCGCCAAGATTCTGAAGCCCGGAACATACAAGCTGGCCAACAGTCAAGGCGAGGTCTACAGCAACGCTTGGAACATCCGACAGCTACATCACTTCTACCCTTAAGATGTTTTCAAGTCGTTCATATACCTCGTTATACCTCGTTCACATACACAAATAAAGTCTAACCATCAAGGAAGGGTCAACCTTGCCTCAGCAAAGCCCGACCCTCCCTCGGGGGCTAGAAGGGGGGAACCCCCTCTGCGTCAAAATTTTCCTCGGAAAAAGTCTTCCTGCCAGAACATCTTTCGTGCTTTTCGACTACTTCGATAGTGGAATCCTGAAAACGACGGAGTACACGTAAGCGGCAAGGCCAACCGAGCCGAGGGACTCCTACGCCTCTGGGATACGGATACCTCACTCATCACCTTCTGCGATAAGTAACTCACGCTCGGATAAGCGATTCCGCTGTCCGAACAAGTCTTAGCGCTCGAAAATTTTTCGGCCGAAACGATTTTTCATGCCATCTCGACTATATCGATAACAGAATCCTACGAACGAGTAAGAGTACACATAAGCGGCAAGGCCGACCAAGCCGAGGGACTCCTACGCCTCCGGGATACGGATACCTCACTCATCACCTTCTGCAATAAGTAACTCTCGCTCGGATAAACAATTCTGTTACCGACGAACAAGTCCTGATACACGAAACAAAGGGAAAAGAAACGCAGCTTTACAACACGACGACGATATGTTTGGGCCTCGGCGGCCGCAAAAAACATACGCACACTATAGACAAACTGTTCCTGCAGGATCAGATGTCAGTAGGGGGAGCAACAGCAACCCTGACATCAACTCCACCTTCGGCGGAATCCGGCCCGGCCTCGGATGGCAACACGGTCGGAAGGATCTCCACCTCGAAGGAAGATGTCAGCACCGCACCTGGGCCATCATCGCCAGTGTCTCCTCCAGGAACCCAGCCCAAGCAGACGGCCGGACCGGCCGCTCCGTAGCCTCAGCCGGCTGTCCCCCGAGGACACCGGCTCGGCTCATGGCCTTCGCAGCCCGACTCCAGGGTTGGTCCCGCCAGTGGACAACCTGGCCAGGTTCCAGCCGCCGCTGCTATGCCTCCTCGGCTCGGGAAGTCCCCTACTCCTGGGCCGACGGAGTTTCTTCTCCAGCCAACTCTGCCTTTATCCGTGTTGACACCGCTGCCTCTGGCTTCGGCTCATCACAGAGCAGCCGAGGGTTCCTTCACTGAGCAAGAGAAGCCTTGAGCGGCAAGGCCGACCGGGCCGAGGGACTCCTACGCCTCCGGGATACGGATACCTCACTCGTCACCTTCCGCATAGGGCAACTCACACTTGGTTAAGCGGTCCAGCTAGCCGACAGGCGAGTCCTGGTGCTCGAAATGGGGAAGAAACACGGCTTTACACCCAAATACATAGATGTTCAGGCCCCGACGGCCGCAATGAACATACGCCGGCACTCAAAATGCCATTACAAACGGGACTCCGGTTCCATTCCCGCGGGTATGAACAACCTCCATACCAGGAGGCCCGCGGGACGACGAACTCCAAGCGGCTCACCGCTGCCCACTCCTGCAGCAGCGACAACGACCTCCGCTCCGGGTGACCAAACAGCAGCAGCGATGACCTCAGGGCAGACGCCGCTGCGACAAGGCCCTCGCCCACGTCCCCACTCGAGGGGCGAGGACAAGCTGTCAAAGCCAAAGAGGCGGAGGCCCGGAGCGCAGATGGCAGCGGCGATCTTGTCGGCGACGAGGACTTCTCCGGCCACCTGTCCACCGGCAGATCCCCACTCAAGTCCTCCCGGACGGGCGAGCATCGACCCCCGCGTGAAGGCGTCGTGTCGGAGCAAGGGTAGGACAGCCCAAGAACACGAACGCTGCCCTAGCAGCGTGCGACGTCTTGGGCGGTCCCCCGGTGCGTGCGGCGCAATAGCCGCCCGTATGGCGGGCAGATAGCCGCACTCCGCCCAGCGGTGGGAGGTGGCACCGGAAGCCGTGCCAGAGCCAGCTGAGCCAGCGAACCAGGCATGCTGGAGCTGACGACGCTTGCGGCCGCTCGGCCACGCGTTGTCAAAGTCTGCCCCTTCCGCTAAGCTGGTGAGCGTCCTCTCCCATGAACGCTGAAGGAGGAGGTGGCCCGCCGGCCTATACGGGAGGTAGAGCTCCGGCTCAGCTCGCCCTCCACCCCAGCAAGGATGATGAAGATCCTTGAAGCAGAGGGCGGGGCAGAAGCCACAGCCCGGCTTGCTTCTCCCCACCATCAAACTGGTGGTCACCGTCTTGGGTGACCATCGGCGAGGGGATGCGGCCGGGCTGCCAGATGAAAATCCTTGAAGCCGAACGATGGCTGAAAGGTACCAACCTCCATAAGGTTGCGCTCCTTCCACAACGAGACAAAGACAACGCGGGCGCTCCCCATCCGGGGGCTCGGAAGGCGGAAGGACGCGATGCATGAAGAAAGTGCGAAGGCATGGCTACCACCCAGGAGGTCGATCCCTTTTTAAAGGTGACTCTCCCCGCTCGCGTCCTCAGCCGTCGCGGACTAAGTCTTCACCAACACGCTCCAAGGTCCTCCCCCTACGACACGGGGGCTAGGTCCCACGCGTCATGCGAGCTGGCCCAGGACAGAAGAAGCCAAACCGCCACGCACGGAGTGCGCGACTGCCCAGCGGTTACAAGCACTCCTCCACTTTCGCCTAGACCAGCGGGTGAAAGGGCGGACCGCCATGCAGGCGGCATGCAACTACACCAAGGGGCGCACCCTTTCAACTTCGACGCATCCAGCATGGAGGCTCAGGCCCACACGTCATGTAACCGGCGTGCCGGTTACTACGTGAGAGAAACTGCACCGCCACTTGCGCCAGTGCCACGCATCCTCGACCGTAGAATCGGTGCCGTGACTCGAGGCAACCCTGCGCACAGCCTAGCAGTGCCAACCAGGCACGCCGGTCACGGGTCAGTCAGCCGCGGGAGAAGGCGCGACGGTCGATACGGCCAAAAGTGGGCCAACTGTAATGGCGGCAGCAGGCGAGCGGAAGCGGCGGTCAAATCGTCTGCAGGCTCACGTCCCCTCCTGGAACAGCGAGAGAGCCCTCTCCCATGGCATGAAGACGACGCGCCCATGTTCCGTCCCTCGAACGGCTCGCGCATGCACAACGACTGCCCCACGAACCACTCGTCCCGTCGCATTAACTCTGCGGCAGGGCAGGCGACACCTTTGGCAGGCGAAGCGGGCGACGCTTCACCTCCGCCATAATGACCGCGTCAAAAAAGGTACGCCACGTCGTTCAATTTCGTATACTTTTTCGCTGCCCCTTTCTCTCTCTTGCTACAGGGACCGGGAAAGGGGATACTCCGAAAGGGATCCTTCTCCGCGAAGGAAGCGGGCCCCAAGCCCCCCTACTGATCAGAGGTTCGAAGGCTGGCCCCTCGGAAGGGTTCGACAGCCGCCTCAGAGCACTCGGGCTCCGCGCCCACTACTGGTCAGAGGTTCGAAGGCTGGCCCCTCGGAAAGGTTCAACAGCCGCCTCAGGCCACTCGGGCTCCGCGCCCACTACTGATCAGGGGTTCGCAGGCTGGCCTCTCGAAGGGTTCGACAGCCGCCCCAGAACACGCAGAGCGAGGGATGATTCTGGGTACGTCTGATACATGGCCGAGGCTCGGGCTACGCTCCCGAGGTACCCTAGGACATTTCTGAGACCAGCAGGAGCGATTCTGTAACGGAATCCCATCAGAGGGAAGCATCGAGCCCTCGGACCCTATCGAACGGGACCAGGTCCGGCAAATCACCTGTAGGTACTTTTGGAGCGCGCCTTTGGGCCACTAGCCGACCCTTATCGAACGGGGCATGGGCGTCCACTCAGATCACCCATTAGCAACTCACCGGAGACACCATGTTCAGCGCCCTCCGAGGGCAACATGGCGCTTTCCCCCCTCCTCCTTGCGGAAAGGCGACGAAGGGGCGTATGAAAAAAGCCGAGTCAGTCCTTGACCGTCCTCGTGCCCTGTGCAGAGGCTCAGGGGCTGCTCTCGCAAACCCGGCTCCGGCCAAACCGTTGACAGCGTCAACATACCAGCCCGAGAACTCGGAACCTGACTATGCACCCGGGCAACGACCAGTTCGCATGAGGGAACAACCAGACCGGCCGAGGCATTACGAAAGGCATTAAGACCTCGAAGGAGTCAAACCACTCCTCCGAGGCCTCGGGGGCTACACCCGGCGGGTGCGCTCGCGCGCACCCACCGGAACGAAATGCAACCGAGAAAGGTCGGTCCCCTTGCAAAAAAGTGCGACAAAGCCTCCAAGCAAGTACCCACACTCCCTTTGAGGCTCGGGGGCTACTGTCCGGGACTGTAATTAGGGGTACCTCTAAGACTCCTAATCTCAGCTGGTAACCCCCATCAGCACAAAGCTGCAAAGGCCTGATGGGCGCAATTCAGGTCAAGGCTCCGTACATCAAGGGACACGATCTCGCCTCACCCGAGCCCAGCCTCGGGAAGGAACGGTAGACCAAGGCAGATTCACGCCTCGCCCGAGGGTCTCCTCAAGCAACGGGCGCACCTTCGACTCGCCCGAGGCCCAGCTCGGGCAGGCTTCGCGGAGAAGCAACCTTGGCCAGATCGCCACGCCAACCGACCGTATCGCAGGAGCATTCAATGCAAGGATCGCCTGACACCTTATCCTGACGCACGCTCTCCAGTCGACAAGGCCGAAGTGACCGCAGTCACTTCGCCCCTCCACTGACTGACCTGACAGGAAAACAGCGCCGCCTGCGCTGCTCCGACTGCTGCACCACCTACCAGGGTGAGGCTGACAGCAGCCAAGTACAGCCTCGGGCGCCATAGGAAGCTTCGCCTCTCCCGACCCCAGGGCTCGGACTCAACCTCGACTCCGGAAGATGGTCTCCGCCTCGCCCGACCCCAGGGCTCGGACTCAACCTCGACTCCGGAAGATGGTCTCCGCCTCGCCCGACCCCAGGGCTCGGACTCCACCTCGACCTCGGAAGACGGTCTCCGCCTCGCCCGACCCTAGGGCTCAGACTCAACCTCGACTCCGGAAGACGGTCTCCGCCTTGCCCAACCCCTGGGCTCAGACTCAGCCTCGACCTCGGAGGAGCCACCGCCTCGCCCGACCTTGGGCTCGGACCGACCACATCGCAGGGGGGTACATCATTACCCTACCCCTAGCTAGCTCAGGCTACGGGGAACAAGATCGGCGTCCCATCTGGCTCGCCCCGGTAAAACAAGTAATGATGGCACCCCGTGTGCTCCATGACGACGGCGGTTCTCAGCTCCCTACGGAAGCAAGGAGACGTCAGCAAGGATCCGATAGCCCCGACAGCTGTACTTCTACAGGGCTCAAGCGCTCCTCCGACGGCCACGACGCCACATGAACAGGGCTCCAACACCTCTCCGACAGCCACGTCGGCATGTACATGGGGCTCTGGCTCCCGTCTGCTAGACACGTTAGCACACTGCTACACCCCCCGTTGTACACCTGGACCCTCTCCTTACGTCTATAAAAGGAAGGTCCAGGGCCATCGTACAAAAAAAGGTGGCCACGCGGGAGGATGGGCTGATGCACAGGCTCTCTCTCTCTTTCTCCCTCGCGAACGCTTGTAACCCCCTACTGCAAGCGCATCCGCCCTGGGCGCAGGACAACACGAGGCCGCGGTTCCCCTTACTGTTTTCCCCCCTTGTGTCTCCATCTCGCGCCGACCCATCTGGGCTGGGACACGCAGCGACAATTTACTCGTCGGTCTAGGGATCCCTGGGGTTGAAACGCCGACAATATTCGCATGGCAGCCTGCAGATATGCCAGGAGTCCCAAGAGAACTGGCCAAGCACAAACTGAAGGTCTATCCCCAAGCAAGGCCGATCCGACAAAAACTGTGTCGTTTCACGCCTGACAAGAGAGAGGCTATTCGCGTCGAACTAGCTCGCTTAGTCGCAGCAGGGTTCATTAGAGAAGTACTGCATCCTGAGTGGCTAGCAAATCCTGTTCTTGTACTCAAAAAGAATAAAGTGGATTGGCGCATGTGCGTCGACTATACAGATCACAACAAGCACTGTCTGAAGGATCCCTTCAGACTCCCTAGAATAGATCAGGTGGTTGATTCGACCGCCGGATGTTCTATGTTGTCCTTCCTGGACTGCTACTCTGGATACCATCAGATCAGCCTAGCAAAAGAAGATGAGGAAAAAATTGCGTTCATTACTCTGTTTGGAGCTTTCTGCTATACCTCCATGTCGTTCGGCCTTAAGAACGCGGGAGTGACTTACCAGAGAGCTATTCAAACGTGCTTGGCCGATCACTAGGGCAAGCGGGTGGATCTGCAGCTGGTCTCCAATAGCCTAAGGCGATACCGGTGGAAGCTCAATCCAGAAAAATGTGTCTTCGAGTGCCAGCCGGGAAGTTGCTCGGATTCATTGTCAGCCACCGAGGAATTGAAGTCAACCCAGAAAAAATCAAGGCCATCATGAGAATGGAAGCGCCACGATCACAGAAGAAAGTGCAAAGGCTTACTGGATGCATGGCAGCCTTGAGCAGGTTCATATCAAGGCTAGGTGAAAAAGGCTTACCGTTCTACAAATTGCTCAAAAAGGTGGACAAGTTCCAATGGATCGCAGAGGCACAAGAAGCTCTTGAAGCATTGAAAAAATTCTTGACCACGCCACCAGTACTAAAGCCACCACGCCGAGCCACACCAAATCAGCCGGCAGAGGATCTGTTATTATACATCTTCTGCACGACTCACGTGGTGAGCACCGCGTTAGTAGTCGAGCGGGCAGAGGAAGGACACACATATCCAGTATAGCATCCGGTCTACTTCATCAGTGAAGTTCTAGGGGCCTCTAAAAAGAAATATCGCCAAGTTCAAAAACTATTGTACGCAGTACTTCTAACTGCTCGCAAACTCCGTCACTACTTTGACGACCACAAAGTCATAGTAGTCACCGTGTTTCCAATAGGGGATATCCTTCACAACAAAGAAGCCATTGGAAGAATAGCCAAGTGGGCCTATGAGCTGGGAGCTCATGACATAGAGTTTCGGCCTCGCACAGTAGTAAAGACTCAAGCATTAGTCGACTTCGTATCAGAGTGGACTTAATAACAAATTCCTAACAACCCGGAGGCCACTGAAGTATGGAGGATGTATTTCAATGGCTCACTGAAACTGCAGGGGGCAGGCACAGGGATCCTCTTCATCGCCCCCAGAGGTGAACAACTCAAGTACGCTCTTCAGCTGTTATTCCCAGCATCGAATAATGCAGCAGAATATGAGGCACTGATCCATGGGTTGAACATTGCCATATCACTGGGCATTAAGAGGTTGACGGTATACAGAGATTCACTAGTGGTCATAAGCCAGATAAATAAAGATTAGGATTGCTCGACTAATTCTATGGGCAATACTGTACAGCCGTCCGAAAATTAGAAGACAAGTTTAAAGGGTTGGAGTTCCATCACGTAGAAAGAGACCGCAACGCAGCAGCGGACACGTTGTCAAAGCTAGGATCCAGTCGAGCCCAGGTCCCGCTCGAAGTCTTCATCCAGGAAGTGTCACACCCGAGTATTCCTTTAGAATAGGCGGAAGAGTGCAACACCTTGAGCCAACCAGAACCAGATTCTAATGACTGGAGAGAACCTATCATCAGGTATATACAGAATGAAGAAGAACCAGATGACAAAGCTGCAGCAGAACACATCGCAAGACAATTGGCCCACTACACTGTCATAGGGGACGCACTATATAGAAGAGGTGCGACAGGAGTCCTCATGAAGTGCATTTCCTCGGCTACTGGGAAGCAACTATTAGATGAGATCCACGCCGGATAGTGTGGAATACACGCAGCGTCCAGAACTCTGGTTGGGAAGGTTTTTAGTTCTGGTTTCTATTGGCCAACAACAAAGAAAGACGCAACCGAGTTAGTCCAAAGTTGTGAAGCTTGCCAATTCTTGTCAAAGCAACAACATTTACCGACACAGCAACTGCAAACCATACCTGTAACATGGCCATTTGCGTGCTAGGGATTAGACATGATTGGACCCTTCAAGAAAGCTCAGGGAGGCTATACTCACGTGCTGGTCACCATTGATAAATTCACCAAATGGATAGAGTACAAGCCTATCGCTTCTTTAACCTCAGCCAAGGCAGTGGAATTCATACAAGACATAATATTCAGGTTTGGGATACCAAATAGCATTATAACCGACCTTGGATCTAACTACACTAGCTCTGAATTCTTTGATTTTTGTGAACAACGGAGTATCCAGATCAAGTATGCATTGGTAGCACACCCAAGAGCCAATGGATAGGTGGAGAGGGCTAATGGAATGATACTGGAAGCACTTAGGAAGAAAGTGTTCGACAAAAATGAAAAGTTCGTAGGAAAGTGGATCAGAGAGTTGCCCTATGTGGTTTGGAGTTTGAAAACTCAACCTAGTCGAGCTCTGCATGGAAATACCCCTTTCTTCATGGTCTATGGTTCGGAGGCAGTGCTTCCTGTCGACCTCAGGTTTGGGGCGCCAAGGCTAGTATTCGAAAGCATAGCTAAAGCCGAAGCTACCAGGCTAGAGGATATTGATGTACTAGAGGAAGAACGATTGAACACAGTAATTCAGTCAGCTAGATACCAGCAGACCCTGAGGCGCTATCACGATGAAGCCATACGACACCGATCCTTTGTAGTGGGAGATCTGGTCCTTCGCCGAATTCTAACGGGGGAAGGACGACACAAGTTGTCACCACTATGGGAAGGGTCGTTCGTTGTATCAGAGTTCACTCGACCAGGATCATACTGGCTTACTCAAATGGATGGAACAGAAGTGAGGAATTCATGGAATATAGAGCATCTTAGAAAATTTTACCCTTAGCAAGACCTCAAGAGCTATCGGAGCAACATTGTATTAAAGAATACATCCTCAATAAAGATTTCATTTTCAAAGGCATTCAGACTGTTGACTATCAATTGACTTCGATTCGATTGGACTCAACGCGCTTACTCGACTTAGGGTGACCACTATACCCTACCAACGGAGCAATCGCCTTAAGTCGGCGACGACTTTGGATGGTGCAACATGCTCTCGCTTACTCGACTTAGGGTGACCACTATACCCTACCAACGGAGCAATCGCCTTAAGTCGGCGACGAATTAAGACGGTGCAACATGCTCGCGCTTACTCGACTTAGGGTGACCACTATACCCTACCAACGGAGCAATTGCCTTAAGTCGGCGACGACTTAAGCCGGTGCAACATGCTCACGCTTACTCGACTTAGGGTGACCACTATACCCTACCAACGGAGCAATCGCCTTAAGTCAGCGATGACTTAAGACGGTGCAACATGCTCACGCTTACTCGACTTAGGGTGACCACTATACCCTACTAACGGACCAATCACCTTAAGTCGGCAACGACTTAAGACAGTGCAATATGCTCGCGCTTACTCAACTTAGGGTGACAACTATATCCTACTAACGGAGCAGTCGGCTTGGGTCGGCGACGACCTAAGACGATGCTGCATACTCACGCTGACTCGGCTCAGGGGAACCACTATACCCTACTAACGGGGCAAGTGACCCAAGCCAACAACTATTTAAGTCAGCATAATTCGATTACATCTACTCATTTCAAGGCAACCACAATGCCTTACCAGCCAAGTGATTGGGACGAGTCAGGAAAAGTTCTAGAACCAGCACGCTACATTTACTTTCACAATTGTTCAGAATAACTATTATATCTTGACAAACAAAAACAATCAGTACTTCAGTAAAACAAAATGTTATAATTATCAATGCCCAGAACACACCCTAGTACTCCACCCACAAAAAATTTGAATACAATCATCACACACCCATAAAATTCATGAGTACATTCAGTGTTTCGCAGGATATCACTGCATCGAAACGTCTCTATTGGCAATGTCTTTCGCAGGAGCAACCGAGGAAGAAGGTCGACTCGAGGCATAAAGTGCAGCCTTGACGTTGGTGATAATGTCATCAGGAACCACCACACCAGGCCTCCTCATCAAGATCCGCCCGCGCGAATGGCTTTATCCATAGCCTTGTCGCGCTGAGCTCTCAGGACGGCGCAGCTATCCTCTGAAGCTTTAGCAGCCAGTCGAGCAGTTTCCCGCTCCTGTGCAGCGAGTTTCTTTGAAGCACGAAGATCTTTAATGGCCAAATCCTTGGCTGACAACTGCTGTCTCAGCCGCTGAACTTCATCCTGAGATGCTTGCAGCTCATGACGATGGTGATCCAGATCTGACATAGTGAAGCGGTGGCTCCTTTCTAAAATAGTCAATGAATTGCTAGCATCCCGATATAACCTGTCCAAGTTATCACGAGAGGCCACAAGAGCTCGTCTTTCCTCCTAAAAGCAAGAATCAACATTCAGCACCGAGCCAATAATAAGCGCGGCAGAACCAACTAAGGGAGTCTACCTCGTATGCCATTCTTTCTGAGTTAAGTTGAGCATTGAGAGAAGAGTTCAAAGAATGCACATCGTCCAGCGAAGCGGAAACCCGAGCCAGGTCGGTTTGACCCTTAAGATACTTCTCCTCAAGATCATAGCACCGTCAGGTCAAGTCGGTTTGACTTTGAAGATGCTTTTCCTCAAGCTCAGAGCGCTGCCGAGCCATATCTGATAAGGCAGCTGAAAAGGGATACATGGTTAAAAACCAGTTGATCAATAGAAGTAACTAAGGAAGAAACGAGGTCACTAACCAGTGTTTGACGTTTTCAAGTCAACAATCTGTTTCTGAAGCAGCAACGGGTTCCACTGCATCAGAGATAGAGCTCCTTCTGGGACAGAAGCACCATACGACCTCAGCTAGGCAGACATTCCGTCAACCAAAGCCTGTGATTGAAGTCAAATAAGTATAAGAAAGATAATCTATCAAGAGGAGCAGTAAAAAGCAAATAATTAACTCACCTGAAGATTAGAGAAGAATAATGGTAAACCCAAGTCAGGGGGAATGATGTCATGGCTCAACGAAGGATCATTAGCAGGAACAATTTGAAGAACGTTGCTTGGGGCGAGCTCAGCCCCACCAGCGGATACTAGACCTCTTGCATCTAGCTCGTCGACCTCCAAGGTGACTTGTTTGTTCGAAGTCATGGAAGCATGCATCACTGTCACCCCATCGGATCGTGTCGGAGACAACTCAACATGGATGTCCATGGAGGTGTGGGAAGGAGAGCCTACCTGAACACCCTCGGGGGCTAGGTTGCAGCCTGCACTACCCGCCAGAGCTGGATCACTACCCGCAGCACCCTCGGGGGCTGGGTTGCAGCCTGCGCTACCTGCCAGAGCCAGATCACTACCGGCAGTACCCTCGAGGGCTGGGTAACTGCTGGCACCACCTTCGGGGGCTGGGTCTTCTATAGTGGCCACCTCTAAGGTCGAAAGCTCCTCTGCAACCTCCATGGGGGTCAAATAACTCAGACCAGCATCTTGGCATCGAAGACTGCCTTCCAAAGTCGACGATGCGCGAGACACTGCTTGGGATACCTCCAACCCCACATCTGGAATTTCTGAACAAACAACCATCATGTCATCATCAGTCGGCTCCAATAGCATATCCTCAGGGACGACCTCCTCAAGGGCTTGATCAAAATCCGATATTCACAGTTCCTGAAGGCTGACAAAAGCGGACAGAGCTAGAGAAGGAATATCACTATCCCCCTTACTACCTCTGTAATGTCGACCGTTCTTACGAATCAGCGGGACTTCTTCTTCCTCTTCTTCGTCTTCATCAAATATATGGACAACAGCCAGTGCACGGTTACATTCATTGGGATCAACTTCAGCATGATTACACCCATTGGGATCAACTTCAGCATGGTTACACCCACTGGTATCAACCTCAGAAAGGACCTCTGCTGGCACTTCGTCGCAAGCCAGAGTAGAAGGACCTACATCCTGGTCCAAGCTTGATAGTCGCCGAAGCCGCCTCTTCTTCTCCTTCTTTTTCTCAACAGGCACAGTCAAGCGGTTAACTTGGCAAGGACGCTAATTGGGTGGGTACCCTCAGGTTTTCGGGTCTCCACTGCTTTGTCAAGCTCTTGCCCAGCCGTGATAGCCATCGACTTAGCATGGGTCGAGTCAAAAGACTCCCTAGCCAACACGCTAAGTACAACATTTATCTCTGCATGGTCTGGACTAACTGGCATCTCAAAGTGAATCTGCTTCTCATCATTGGGAAGATTTCGAAGAGGAGCAATCAGAGCCTCAATGTCCTCGGGAGAGGGTCGCACTCTAAGGCCCAGACCACCATCACTAGTAGGGGGTGGACACAAAATCAGAAAATGACCTATGAGATGGTAGATTCCAAGCGAAATAGGCAACATGAGCACCAACATTTGACACTCTGCCCCTCAGAATCATGTCCAGTCGGCTCACCAGACCCTTAGTAGGAATTCTCTTGTTGGTGACCCGGGTAGAGTCATTAATACCACTATACAAGTAAGCTAGATACGCCCTGTCTTTCAAAGGATGAATATTCTTGAAGATGAAGTCAGCGACCACAACTTCGGCTGTCAGACCTCTCTCCTTTAGTAGACAGATCTCAGCAAGCAGAACTCTGTCCTCCGTTACCTCCAAGGGAGTTGGAGACTCAACCCAGCTCGGAGCACGTACATCTGGCTGCCTTCCCGACCGAGGGGGGAGGGACTCGCAGTGGTTTTCCACAATAAACCACTCAAGGTGCCACCCTTTAATGCTATCCTTGAGAGGAATGTCGAGGTATTCTGTCTTCGTCCCGCGACGCATCTCCAAACTTGCACCACCAACAAGCTAGTGCTGCCCCCCAGCCATTCCGGGCCGACAATGATACAAATACTTCCAGAGGCCAAAATGGGGAAGAATTCCGAGGTAGGCCTCGCACAGATGCATAAAGATAGAAATTTGCAAGATAGAATTGGGATTCAGATGGGTCAAATTCAGATGGTAAAAATCAAGGAGACCGCGGAAGAAGGGAGAAACGGGAAGAGCAAGGCCACGAAAAAGAAAAAGAACATAGATGACGGACTCGTGGGTACCTTCCGTCGGAACAGTAACCCCATGGCAAATCCACCAGGAGCAGAGCTCTTTTGGAGGAAGAACTCCAACGTCGACAAGATGGAGAAGATCTGATTCCGAAACAACAGACATGTGGTTACCTGCGAATGACAACTGATTATTGGGGTAGATGGGAGGAATGATGGCCACAACAGAGCTATGTTTCTTCCGTTTGGGCGCCATTGCGATCTCGCCGGTGGATCGAACAGAGGCAAAATCTTAGGGAAACAGGAGAGGGGTTCAAGGTGGAAGTTTGAATTTAGGGCTCAGAAATCAAAAGCACACGTTGACATGAGCACAAATGGGGTTTTCTCGGGTTGGGCACCATTTCTAAAAAGTGCCAAGTCATCACTCGGGAAAGCGAGACTTCAGGAGTAACTCAGCTGTTACCTCAAAAACGTCGACAGTGCCAGGCACCAATCGGCTGTTACCTCTAAAACGCCAACGACATCAAGCACCACTCGGCGGTTACCTCTAAAACACCGACAGCGTCAGCTATAACTCGGCTGTTATCTCTAAAACACCGGTAGAGCCAAGCATGACTTAGCAGTTACCAGTTATTGATTGGTGATTATTTCTGATAACGTTGGCAGCGTT
The DNA here is from genome assembly GCA_029449295.1 of Zea luxurians. Lineage (NCBI taxonomy): Eukaryota > Viridiplantae > Streptophyta > Magnoliopsida > Poales > Poaceae > Zea > Zea luxurians. The sequence continues at coordinate 2,813,969 of JAOPSE010000138.1, forward strand.
GGGCGCAAAGACGAACTATCAATCGACCATAAAGAAAGAACGGCGAAAAAACGAAAGGTTGCTCAGAACAGCTGAAACTTCTTCATTACGTAGAGGAGGGAAGTTTTTCACAAACTCAAAAGCCGACTCATTATGAATCGACCCTTTTTCCCTTTTTTACTACAATACATTACCCTACACTACACTACACTACAAACTACCACTACATTATTCTACTTCTACTACTACTACTAATTATCTATAGTAATATTTAAATCAGTGGCGTTTTGCCACTGGCCTTGCCGCTGCCGCTGCCGCCCTTGCCACCACGGTCGCCGCCCTCACCGCCACTATCGCCACCGTCGCTGTTGCCCTTGGAGCCACCGTCGCCCTCGCTGCTGCTGCCACCGTTGCCGTCACCGCCGCCCCTGCTGCCGTCACCGCCGCCGCCGCCGCTGCCGTCGCCCTCGTCGCCACCGTCGCCACCGCTCTCTTCCTTGGATGAGTCGGAGTTCTCCTCATCCGAGGAGACCTCCGACTCATCCAAGCCTTCGAGCCCGGCGCGCTCGACGGAGCGGATGTATGTCCACACCTCAGTGGCTAACCCCTAGGAGTCGTCCGAGTCATCGGACGACGCTGGGGGGAGGCATAGACCGACAACCCCTCGAACCCGGAGGAAACCTCCTCCAAGTACTCCGAGTTGCCGAAGTCCTCCGAGGGAGGACTTGGGCCGCGCTTGCATTTGTCGCCGGCACGACGAGACAGGCCTCGACCTCTCTTGCCTCTGCCCATGGTTGGTTGGAGAAGAAGAGAGAGTCAGAAGAAAAGCAGCAGATGATCAACAGATGAGTGAAGAAAACAACAGTGCAAGCAGGCTATTTATGGAGGCCAGGAGTGACCATCCACTTCCTACCGCGCTTGCTGAACAGTCGCAAGTATTCAATAAGCAATTCAAGCCGCCTGAAAATGAGTTAGGAAACAGGTGCCGCTTCGCGTAACACGACACCGGTTGGACCAAGGTTAACTGCTCGGACGGTATGATTACACCTCACAGTCATGTCAAGTTACTTCTCTAGGACAATGTTCTAAACGCTCTGCGTACCAAGACGCCCCTTGGAACACACCCACTGGGGGGTAGCCAGGAATTATCAAAAGATTTTCTGAAGAAGTCATATCAATACAGTATACACAATGAATATACTGGGACAAAAGGAGGAGATCGGTAGAGATCGGAGGAAGTCCGAATATAGCTATTGAACCGCAAGTCTAATCAGCAGAGGCATTGAAGCACAGAGAAGGGTGATGACCAGCCAAGAGCCATCTACCAAACGTCCAATCTATCACCAATCAAATAAATTTCAGACCTAACAAGGTGTGGGCAGATAAAGTTGTTTGAATTCATATGAGCATGAGATGAAGACAAAATGCTGATTTCTAAAGCATAAGACGAGACAGAGTGCTACTTTCTAAGGCAAAAGACGAGGCAAAATGCTGATTTCTAAAGCATAAGATGAAGATCTTTGAGTGGATAATTTTCAAAGATCCACTCAAAGCTCGGGGGCTACACCCATTGGGGCACCTTTGGTGCACCCAATAGATCCTTAATCCTAGATGACAAAATGCTGATTTCTAAAGCATAATATGATGACAAGATGCTGATCTCCAAAGCATCAAGTGAAGAACCTATAGAAGATTATTTTTACCGGGTCATCCAGAGTTCAGAAACAACAAATGAACAGGTGCATCTTCGAAGCGCCCATTACCTAATTCAAAAACCGCAAGTTGGACCTAGAATGTTTAGGCCTTTTATTTCAAAATCAACTCAAAGATTGGGGGCTTGTGGGGGACAGATATCCCCCGGGTCCACTAGAAGGCTATAAGGTCTCGCGAAAGGCCTTGGGCCTATCGTTTTGCAAGGCCATCCCTTCATGGGCCAGGGGAGGAACTGCTGGCGGAGTGGGTTGACGTGGGAAGGGATAGGCTCAGGCCCAAATGACTGGATTGGATTTAAGCATTATACACAGTTTTGATCCGATCCCCCCGCGCGACACCCTTGGACATCGGAACCAAACAAGGATAAGTTGGCAAGATTATGGGAAGATAAGTTCGGTCGGTTCACTATTACTTAGGGACACGCCGTCATCATACCCGCATGTAATGCTCCATGGTCGATTATATAAGGCCTAGGGGGCACCCCATCAAAAAGAGAAGTCATTCATCGGTTGTCTACTCCATTCTCTATTATCCTTCATACTAGAGAATCCCCTTGTAACCCACCACAAAAAGATCCACACTAGGAAGTAGGGTATTACGCCTCTCTAAGTGGCCCGAACCTGTAGAAAACTGTCTATCGTCTCTCGTGCGCCTAGCATAAACCATCGAGCTACAGTTAGCAACACCGTCCTACCCAAAAGCACCTCAAGGGGTAACCCTAGGTGCGCGGTCGAGTCCGAAAAACTGATAGGACACCAACTTATTTGTCCTCTTATCACAGCTGATAATTGCTTGGTACTTATCTAGCAAATTCATCCCTAGGATGTCATCTATTCCCTGAGTACCCATGACTATGAGATTAGCGGGAAACTCTATCCCCCTTATTTCCACACTTACATTCAAGCAAATACTATCGGCTCGAACTCTACCACCAGCTGAGTCAATTTGAATGGGTGTTGACATGGTAGTTATTGGAAGATTATGTGCTTTTACCCATGATGCATTAATAAACGAATGCGTGGCTCCAGTATCAAATAATACTTCTGCAATATGGGAATCGACTGGAAACATACCTACTACCATGCCTGGCGTTTCCTGGACTGCTTCAGCCTCCAAATGGTTTAGTCTCCCATGGTTGTAGCGTGTCTAGACGTGGTTGCCTGCTCCTGGCTGAGACACATTCTGCTTCGCTGGGGCACTAAGGCCTGACTGCTGCTGAGCTGCCTTCTTCAGACATTGCATCACCTAATGGCCTTGCTCTCCACAATGGAAACATGCTCTGCTCCCACCTTGAACTGGGGTGCTTGACTGTTCTGGTTGGTTGCCAGGGTGGGGAGGCGAGGTGCCTGCTGATTCTACCTCTGGAACTGACTTCCTCCTGACTGATTGTTCTGGCGATTCTGCTGGTGGTGGTGAGGGTTCTTCCTCTGAAACTGCTGCTAAGGCGGGCGCTTATTCTGCTTGAACTGCTGAGATGAGTTGCCTGAGAAACGGGGGCGATTGCTGCTTCCAGGCTGAGGTCTACCAATCTTGCGCTTGTGATCCTCCATCTCCTTGCGCTTCTTCTCTGTCATGATTGCTCTATCGATCAGGTGCTGAAAGGTGGGGAAGGTATGATTCATCAGTTGATAGTGCAGGGGATCGACTAAGCCTCTCAAGAAATGATACTGCCTCTTGGCATCTGTGTTGACATCTTCAGGAGCATTGCGGGATAGCTGTAGAAACCTGTCTCGGCACTCACTGACAGACATGGGCCCTTTCTTGAGCGCTAGGAACTCCTCCTTCTTCAATGTCATCAGACCTGCTAGAACATGATACTGACGAAAATTATCTCTGAATTTCTCCCAAGTGATAGTGTCGGGGTTGGCGTGGGTGGCGAGGTAAAACTCCCACCAAGACTGTGCTGCTCCTCTCAACAAACGGGGACCGTACAGAACTTTCTCCCTGTTGTCGCACTGAGCGGTGTGCAACTCCTGCTCCACGGTACGTAGCCAATCTTCAACATCTATGGGGTCAGCAGAATGAGCAAACACTAGGGATGACCTCTCATGAATTCAGCATGCTTGTCTCTAGGCATCTGAGGCATCTGAAGTTGAGGTGGGGGCTGATGATGCTGTTGCTACATAGCGGCCAGAGTCTGACCAATGGCTTGGACTGCCTGAGTCTACATCAAGAACATCTGCTCTATCGTCATCGGGGCGGTGGTGGCAACTGCTACTGGGGTGCCTCATCCTGCGGTGCTGCCTGCTCTAGCTGAGCACGCCTTCCTCCTCTGCACCTGTTGTCTGACTCTGCAGAATGCAATCACACATCAGAACTGATCTTGCAAACTTGCGGCATAAGAAAAGAGTATGGAATTCTTCCACAACACTGAACAGATAAGCATCTTCACTGACTCCCAACATAGGCCAATACAGCTTCTCAGATAAAAAGGAAAGTAGAGTGAAAGGGCTTCCCAACTAGATAACTAATTTTATTAACATTAACAAGTAAACCAAAGTGCAGGGGATACCCACACCCTGGCGACAGTCATTACAAAGATCCAAATCCATCATAGCTCATCATGACATACATTAAAACATAGGATAAGCAAACTACCCTGTCTAACTAAAGCTAACTGAGAGTAAGACTAAGGCTAAGGCTATAACTTCTATTTTTAAGCATAAATTACAAGATCCGACGCTGACGATCTATGGTTCTAAATTTATCCTGGTCCTGCAGTCGAGGTTGTCGTAGGCATGGTACCCAGGCTGAGGTGAGCGGTACAGGTGCTGAGTCTCGATGGGGGCGGGAGAACCATCCTCTAGGTAACGGCGCTCCGCGCGCTCAGCCCACAACTGGGCGATCTCAGCACGAGCCCTACTCAGCTCATCTAAGGCATGGTCCAACTCCATGTGTAGCACGGCGGCTAGGTTGACTGTGCTGCTCAACCTAGGATTGTCCTCACCGACAGGTGAGACAACCACGCCTCCTGTGCTGCCAGATGGACGATGGGGGTAATACCTCAGGTTAAGAGCATCGGCCACCCCACCGAGCACTGAGCAGTAGTGCGAAAGCGCACACCATGTGGCATCTTGTATGACCGCCTCAGCTAAGTCCCGCTCAGAAATAGAGTAATGCTCTGAGCAGACCTCCGCACCCCGAAGATTGTTCTCCGGATGGCGCACCAAGCAAGTCGCCTCCCAGCGGTCCGGGGTAAACCCGCGACTGTGCTGGAAGACAACACAATGATACTCGATAGACCAGGTACATCGGTCAAGTGCCTGACGTAGCAAGGTTTCAAGCGCATCGTGGAAGTGACACCCGTGCGCGGCGTAGACGAGTGATGGGTCGAGCAACCCATCCCTCCGGCTCCTGCTCCTCCGAAAGGTCGGTGTTGTTGCTCGAGCTGCTGTCGTCACCTCCGTCGTTGGGGTCCCCTCCAGCAGCTACTCCAGCGGCCGGGACGCCCAGTGGTTGTGGCAGAACCTCCCAAGTTATTGGGCCCACATGCACCTGCCCTTGTCTCAAAGACCTTAAACGGCTATGCATGTACACCAGATAACTTAACAGGATCTGTCCGACTGCCCCAAGGACCTCGGATAAACCACTTACAACCAGAACCGCAAGATTAAGTAAACACAAATCACACACCAACAATTTTGCAGCAGAAATCCGATTACCAAATTTTACAAGTTACAACAAATTTACATTATATTTATCAGAGTGGTTACAAAAGTGGTTCAAAGAATAAACTTTGAAATGTCATAAATTATTTATAAGTTTGAAATATATGCTAGCTCAGTGACAATCCTCAATAAGAAGTATAGAAGAAGTACTTAGACTTATAAGAAGGTCGTGCCCACTGGCGCTTAACACCAATCACAATCAAAGTGACTTGTAACCTGCAGCAATAATGGGAATAAAACCCTAAGTACGCAAGTACTCAGCAAGACTTACCTGACTAAAGAAAAGACTCTTAAGGATATGCTGGATTTGGGAATCAAGGAAAGGCTTTTAGCAAGAATCAACATTAATAGTTTGCAGAAAGCTTCCTAAAATGAGTCCTTACTTTCAACATTTTAATGCTAGATTAAGTATTAATAGACCTTGTTTGCATCTAGTCTAATTTCATCATCACTTTAATCAATAAAACATGATTTTTGCTCATTATGATTCCATCCATGACTTAGATTGCAAGTCAGTGACCAAGTCTTCATATCCAAGAAGTAACGGCGATCCTGAATCGACTAATACCCAGCTGGGGATCTTCAATCACATGACATATGTAGCACTTAACCCTTGCATATGTCAACTCGCCACCGGGGTTCTTAAGACCAGATCTGGTTCACGCCAACCGAGAGCACAGATACACCACCGTCCAGCCTCTTGCCACGGAGGGTACACGCTACTCTCGCCATCTCTCCACTCCCATTGCGTGTTGTCCTATTCTGGTATTAGTCTGCCCGAGGCAAAGCTTACCCATGATGAGGCATGTGACCAGTTAAAAGGTCCTCGGTCATCAGGCCTACATTCTCTATAATCCTTAATCAACCTGGGTAGAACATCACCTGTTCCTAGCCCAAGTCTCTATTTAAGTACTTCCATCCTTAGGATTGTTTGTGTTCCTTAGGATGAAAAGACCGAATTTTTTGCATTTTAGCCCTTTATCAGGAATAAAATCACATTTAGACCTAAAAAAATTTAATCTCAATTTTGGACCCTTAGCTCGGCGCCATAGGCTATGGCACCGAGGTAACACAGCTCGGCGCCATAGCCTTTGGCGCCGAGCGCTGACTTGGCCATGGCGACCAGGTCTGACATGGGAGCCCGCGTGGCACCTAGCTCGGCGCCACAGATCTTGGCGCCGAGCTAGGATTTAACCGCGCGGACCGTTTCTTCTTCGCGTTCTCTTCTCTGTTCCTTCGCCGCGTTTCTTAACAACCGCGCGCCGCCGCCAGCCCCGCCGTCGTCGCGAGCCACCCCGCCACCGCGCGCCAGGAGCTTCCTCCACGCGCCAGTAGGTAATTGTTTTCATTGTTGTTATTTACTTAGTTAGTAAATTGTTAGTGTTTAGTAAATAGTTAGCTATTCACTTGTTTAGCATATTGTTAGTGTTTAGCATATTGTTAGTGATTATATAGTTAGTAATTTGGTAGCATATTGTTAATAGAGGAAATTGAGTGATTATAAAGGGTTTAGCATATACTTGTAGCATTTTGTTTAGCGCATTGATATTACATGTTCATCATATTGTTTATTATGTAGATATCGTGCAGTTTTCTGTGTTGGCAACCATCGTGTTGTCGTTTATTTGCAGGTTTTAGAAACATCACTTTACAGGGGAGGTGCTGCCAAATTTTTATTGACAATAGTATTTTTTGCACATAGGTGTTCTTCCAACTTGACCTTCTCCACCGTTAGCTGGACTCGTACGCGATCTCAGGTATACATTGTTTTCGTACATTATTCATAGATTATGTAATTTCGTTTGATGTGGTCATTTAATATTTACTATATAGTTATTAGTTAGTAAGTAGTTACTATTTATTTATTACTAAGTTTTTAGGCTTAAGTACCTAGCCATTATTGAGTTAGTAATCCATTTTTGCAATAGATGGACACCCTAGTGACACTATACCATGGAGGAAGCGTGGGGATAGATGCTTATGGGAATGTTAGTTTTGATGGTATGAAGATTGTGACCATGTTGTTCGATGAAAGACCATCTTTTGACAAGATTTTCGCTCGAGCTTGTGAGGAGATTAGTTGCAACATAAACGACCCTAGAATATCAATTCAGGGTTTGTTGTCCCATATTACATATGGAACAGTTGTCCGACGGTTGATCTCCATTGCCTCAAAAGATGATTGGGTGAGATATGTAAGAATTGTGAAGATGATGCTTCCACCATGTTTGGATGTGGTTGTTCAAAAGTTATATGTTACTCATCATGATGCTCCAGTCGGGTTGTCTCCACAAATGCCAAATGCATCTTGTATTGAAGCTCCTTTGGTAGAGCTTCCGGAAGAAGTGGTTGTTGTGCCTGATGCTCAATCGGGGCTGCACGAGTATGGGATTTCTTGTCCTCTTCCTGGTGTTTGTGGGGCTTCTAATCCGGTGGTACCCCCCCCAAGAGATCCCATTGACCCAAGATCCAGTTCAAGATCATCCTAGTAAGTGTCTTTGACACGTTGTTCATATCCATCGTTATTTCGTTTGATTAGACTTTTTAATGTGGTATTTCTTGCTTGAACCCGATGCAGGATCTCCACAAATAGATAATGGTGCTTATCTTGATGTGACTGTATCATATAATATGGACAACATATGCAGGGCATCCAATAGTGTTGATGTTCAGATTGAGGATGAGGAGGAGCCATATGAGGCTGCACGGGCCTTAGATTCTGATGATGACCGTCCGGTTCAAGAAATGACCGAGCAAGAAATTGAACTCATAAGACGTTTGTGTCCTGAGCGTGACCCTGCAGTACATGAATTTAGTAGTCTAAGTCATTCCACCCGTGCATATGCTGAAGGATGTGATGATGAACTGCTAGAGGCTCCGGATAACGCCGACAGCATTGAGATTAACGTAGGCTTATTTTTCCTACACTGAGATGATGGCTCCAGGAATATTCTGTGAACCGCAAGAGGCCGTTCAAGGTGAGACACTCGTATGCACAGCGTCGTTACATTGTTGCGTGCGAGGTGTCGGAATGTAATTGGAGGGTATGTGCTCGAAAGCAGAAGGAAACCGGAAAGTTTAAGATCACCAAAATTGTAGGTCCACACACTTGTGCCCAGACAGAGCTGAGCTCTAAGCATCGTCAGTTGACATCTACCCTAATTGCAAAAAGGATATTGGGGATATTGAAGGGTCAGCCAAACTTGAAGGTGAAGTCAATTATGACCATGACTTCGGAGCTGTTTGGTTACAAGATCAAATATGGGAAAGCATGGAGGGCAAAGCAGCGAGCATGGAAGATGATATACGAGGATTGGGAGGAGGGTTATGAGAAGTTACCAGCATTGTTCAATGCAATTAAAGCAAAAAACCCAGGCATGCATTACGAGTACATCCCCAAACCTAATGAATGGAGGAACGGCAGAGATCTTTTTCGTGCTTTCTGGTGTTTCTCGCAGTGCGTAGAGGCCTTCAGGCATTGTCGTCCCGTGCTCTCTGTTGATGGTACTTTTCTGCTTGGGAAATATAAGGGCACATTGTTGGTTGCCATATCATGCGACGCAGACAACGTATTGGTTCCTTTGGCATTTGCTTTGGTGGAGAGGGAGAATAGAGATAGTTGGTCTTAGTTCTTGCCACTTGTTCGGATCCATGTCGTAGGCCCTGGTCGCGAGGTTGGTGTCATATCTGATAGACACTAAGGTATTCTTAATGCAGTGCAAGAGCAGATTCCTGGCTACGCACCCATGCACCACAGATGGTGCACTCGACATCTAGCAGAAAATCTTCTTCGAAAGGATCATAGCAAGGCTAACTTCCCCTTTTTGAGGAGGTGTGTCGACAGTTGGAGGTTTCGTTTTTCGAGGATAAGTTGAAGGAACTAAAAGATGCAACAAATGCTGAAGGTAAGAACTGGATTGCTGGATTGCTGAGGGAACCATAGAAATGGACAAGGGCCTACGACGAAGGTGGCTGGAGGTTCAAGTTTCAGACTAGCAACATGGCTGAGTCATTTAACAGTGTGCTCAAGGGTATACGTGGCATGCCAGTCAATGCTATAGTAACATTCACTTTTTATAGGCTTGTGGCTTGGTTTAATGATAGACACGCACAGGCCAAGGCAATGCAGACGCGAGGGCAGAGATGGGCACCTAAACCAACATCACACCTTAATAATGCAAAGGAATGTGCCCATAGACATGAGGTACAATGCTTTGATGAGGAGTTGGGTAAATACGAGGTAACAACACTAGGCGGCATAACTTTCGACGGTGAGGTGCGGCCTTCGAGGACACATGTCGTGTTACTTGATGCATTCTCGTGCGGTTGTGGTAAACCTAGACAATACCATTTTCTATGTTCTCATTATGTTGCGGTCGCACGTCATCATAACTTTGCATTTGAGAGCAGAATTCCTTCGGAGTTCAGTGTAGAGAGCTTAGTACGTACCTGGAGCCCTCGTTTTGAGCCATTTCTTGATGAGTCGCAATGGCCAACGTACACCGGTCCGGTATACGTTGCTGATCCAGCGCATCGATGGGATAAATGTGGTAGTAGGAAAAGGAGCCGGTGCAACATGGTTATGGATCAGGTTTCCGGTCGCAGTAGGAGAGGTCGAGCGTCCCCCTTTCTCGTGGACCTAGAGCAGAATGAATGCGGAAAATGCGGGAGACTTAGCCACAATTCACGTACATGCATTTGGACACTTAGTCAGGTGTGATACATTTTAATATTTTTGTGTACTCAACTTTTATTGTAATATGTCGATGTTTTTGTTACACTTAGTAAACAACATTTATTGTACTATGCCAATGTTTCTAATATTTTTACTAACCTTGATATCTTAATTTGCATGATGGCGCAGTTCCACTTGCTGGACCCTCACTACAACGAGCTCCACAGGGGCCATCTCACCGCAGAGGGAGAGGTAATATTTTGCACATATATTAAAATTTTGAATTAGTATATGCGATGTATATTTGACTAATCAAATTACTTTGATTGCTAGGTGTTGCCCGTTCTGCGGGTTCGGACCCACGACCGGTTTCTGGAGGAGATGAGGTACGATGACAGGTACACTCCTCTCCTAGAGAGGGTTGGCTTGGACGTCATATCGTTCTAGGTTCGCCGTGGACTGCCCACTTTCAACCCAGCGGCGTTGACGGCTCTGGTCGACAGGTAAAGACTTCTATATTTGTTTAACTTTTACAATAATCACATCTACTTTCCATACTAATGATTTTGTATTTGTTTGTCTTCCAATAGGTGGCGGCCAGAGACTCACACTTTCCACCTACCCTGCGGTGAGATGACTGTGACGCTTGAAGATTGCCAGAAGATGCTTGGTCTCAGCATTATGGGTCATCCAGTGACTGGTCAGGCAGCACCAGGTGGTTGGAGGCAGAGGGTAGAGGCCTTCCTTGGGAGACTGCTTCCTGATGACCTACGAGGTAGCCACAACACCGGAGTCCCACTCACCTGGCTTAGGCAGGCTTTTGGTGAGTGTCCACCTGTTGCAGACGAGCAGGCAGTTGGCTACCATTGTCGAGCTTGGATTCTCCACCTATTTGGTTCAGTTCTTTTTCCAGACGCGATAGGCGACAGCGCGTCATGGATGTTTCTGCCCTACCTGACTGACTGGGATACGACAGGAGGTTATAGCTGGGCTTCTGCAGTGTTGGCCTTCCTCTATAGGCAACTTTGTGAGGCTTGTCGTCGTTCGTCAAGGACCGCTAGCTTAGGTGGGTGTGTCTACCTACTACAGCTGTGGATTTGGGCACACATACCTGTCGGTCAACCAAGAGAGTTTGCTCCTCGTCAGTGGCTCGTGGTAGCCGGACATCGACTTAAGCCCACGGCTGCCTACCGCTAGGACCAGGTCGAGGAGCCATTCACATGACACCAGCGTGCGTACGTGGAATACTCAAACGAGCTCGACGCACTTACTCCTTAGATGGTGAGTTGTCTACTTTTATCTTTTTTCTTAATAGGTTGGTTAAATGACTATAAACTTATATGTGAATTCTAATACTTTTCTAGGTGACCTGGCAACCGTATCTTGATCCATATTTCGCCAGCATACAGTTGAGTAGCGTGTGCTCAATAGACGAGAACATCTACCTAATGAGGTGTCCCCTCATTTGTTTTTATGCTGTTGAGTACCACTTGTCCCACATAGTTGCTCGATAGTTCGGATTGCGACAGGAGTTTCCGGTCGAGCCGTTCTCGACTTCAATACAACTTCACAAGTGAGTGACTTTGTCCACTAGTTATTCTAATTATTATTTCAAATATGCAATTAGTTACTAATATATGTGTCTAACTTTTGCAGGTTCGACAGACAGAGCCAAAAGAAGGTCACGGACTTCGAGACCCACCACCGTGACTATATTGATGAATGGGATCAGCAGGGGGATCTAAAGTATGTCAACGACCAGCCGCACACAAACTACAACTTCTGAAGGTATTTGATTTGGTATGCTGGTGTGACTAGGTGCAAGCTTAAGGGACAGTGGACAGCTGCTGACTATGCCGAGCAAGAATCGTCGGACGACGAAGACACTTCGTTCGACATAGCGGCTCGACTAGGGTCCCACATTGAGGCTGCTCCAATCCTTGACAGAGTGGTACCAAGTTCTTTACTAAAATTAGTTCTAATAATTCAATGCATTATGTCTTATTTTGCGCATCCTAATGTTCTAACTTGTGAATAGGGAAACTCTATGCTCGTATCTGTTGTTGAACTTGAGCGTATCTCACAGAGAACTTCAGACAGTACTATGCTTTCATTACTATCAGTGAGTATGAATGTTTAGAATCAAAAATGTTTATTTCTATGTTATAACATATGTATGTAACTCATCTTTCAATTACAGAGGGTATCACGTCGTCCTCGTTGTGCAGCGGCTCATTGTGGATGCCGGTCTCTAGCGAGCGTTGACGTGCAGCTGCCTGTGCCTCCTATGCAGCCGGACGTTCAGCGTCCCATTTCTGTAGTTGGACCATCTACAGCTGGACTGAGCTCCTCGCGATCGACGCGGGATACGTTTCAAGACGTGTACCACGACGACGACGACGCTGGCGTCGCAGCTCATGAGGAGATTGGACCATCACAGCTGCAGGATGCTCCTACGACTCAGCCATCACAACTGACACCATGTAGAAGGCGTCCACGTGACCCTTACACTCCAGGCACCGACGCTCTTGGGGCCAAGGGCAAGGGTAAGACTAGGAGGAAATGAAAACTACGTGATGTGGTCGTATGCTGAAAACTTTGTGATATGGACTAATGATGAAAACTTTGTGATGTGAACGATGTATTTTGGACTATGTTATGTGGACTATGTTATGTGGACATTGTATTTTGGACTATGTTATGTGGACGATGTATTTTGGACTATGTTATGTGAACGATGTATGTCACACCCGGGTTTTAGGGGTCCAAAACTCGGGCACGAACATAATCACCAGGTGTGCTGGGACCAAGTCTCACACATATGATGAATCATGGCACAGGATCGAATGTCACATCTTTATATATAACAGGAGTTCTATACAAAATAAATAATTACATAATAAGGAGACAACGGTCCAGCAACCCAAAGTTGACTGGGAGACGACGGCCTAGACCTCTCACGAACTCATCACAGCATCCTCCATGCGCCTCATCCGGTGGTACCTGTTCTTGACCTGTGGGGGGGGGGTGTGAGACAGCAAGAGTGAGCTCACATACGTTCATCGCTCAACAAGTTGTGGGGAATAATGTGTATGAACTCGCCAAAGGTGGGAGCTCATGTGAAGTGTAAGGCTTACCAAAGAGGATGGTTGAAGCTGAGCATTGCTTTTAATGTTGGTCAAAATTTTATTAGCAATTACTAAGTATAAGTAAATACCAACCCAATTAAGTAGCAGAACAAAAGTAACAACATCACCTGCGATGCAATGCATATGACAAATTGAATTTAGTTCCATAAATTAATCAGGTGAGTGTCCGAGCCGCTCATGACCGTGAGCACGGCTAGTATACCAGTTTTACACTCTGCAGAGGTTGCGCATCTTTACCCACAAGTCGTGTATCCCATGTCGCCAGGGTTTGCAAGGCCCTTAGACACTACCGAGGTGAATGGCTAGGGATCCACTACGAGGCCTTTACAAAGTTCCACTAGCTTCCGAAAACCCGCTACAGTTTATAGGAAGTTCCAATGCAGGAATCCCTTGCAGGACCGCCATCGCAGCAAAATCCTCCCGAGGGCCTCCCTACACTGACCACTCCCCTACTGCCCTTGCCCCTTTCGGGTAAGGTAGTCTTCCACTAGCTTTCCTAATTAATCAGCCAAGGGGTCCCATTCCTCCCTTGTGGTAGCACTGTTTTCCCGGGTGGTTCTCCATGTTCCAATTAACATAATGATCTTAACATGAACAATAATAATAAACAGATAATAAAAGTGTGATCATGAATAATGTATCTCCATACCCAAAACCACATATAGCACTAGCAAGTACTACCCAGAAAGTTCAGTGGTAAACAAGGTATAAAGATAGACAAACTAAGGTAACCTATTGGGTCCCATCAAAATTAACCTATGCAGATCATTATGATTAAATAGAACATGAGTGGGTAAAAAAAAGTGATCAAGGGCACAACTTGCCTGGGACTTGAGATTCCAGGTACCAACTTGCTCTTCAGATGACACGTGACCTCGCTCTAGTCGTAGCAATACAAACAAACATTGTATAGGCAAAATTAACATTACACCAAACATATATGCAAAATACATATTAATAATCTACATGATGAAATATGATCACAGGAACAAGAATTATTAATTTTGGAGTTATAGGTTTTAAGTTATGAATTTCCAAAGATTCTATGTGCTTATTACAAGATTAATTAAGATAACAATTTTAATGTGACTTTTTTGTAAAACCAGTGGCACTAAATGATAAACAATAATATTATAAAATTATAGGAACTGGAATGGGCAAATTTGGACTTCATATGAATTTTCTATGGATTATACAAGTTCTAGGGTTTATTTTCATATTAAAAATCAAATTCCCAATTCATTTTATCAATTTTAACTCTGTATTGGACTGGGCCTCATTTTCCCGAGAGTGCAGGGGCTACGGGGTAAAATTCCTAAGACCCAGTGCACACTACCCCAGGACGGCGGGTTCTTTTTTAGAAAAACGCAGGGGTTCATATGCAAAAGAGTTGGCCGAAGGGGTACGGGCCAATATGCGCCGTCCGATCTGTATGCAACGGATGAGATTAGATCGCGCCCACCGCGAAGCGGTATGCGTTCCCGGCCATCGGATCAACGACGAGCGGCCCAGATTTAATGTAGCTCCGAACGACCCACGCCCGCACGATCTAGGATCAACGGTCGCGACGCCTCACCCATCCATTGCCGATCCAACGGCAGATATTGGAGCCGGCTGAACTACATCCTTGACCGAAACGTTTTCTGCAGATCTAATCCTATTCGTCGATGAGTCATCCAACGGGTGGACGTCTTCTCTCCCCCCCCCCCCCCCCGACCGAAGCAACCACGGCAAGCCGACCCCCGGCGGCGGCGCCAAGGACGGCGCGTGAAATCCGGCCTGGCTAGGACCCCCCCGACCGATTAACTGGCGCCACGCAAAAAGGAAACAACGGCGAGCACGGTGAGGTGATTTACCGAGCGTGCGGACCACTGGCTGAAGCGGACCACGGCGGAGGGCGGAACAACGACTGGCGCAACCTCCGGCGAGGAATTGAGAGCCGCGCCACCCAAATTCGTGCCCCACGAGGTGCCACCCACGTGTGGAATGGGTGAAGCAACCCACCGGCAACACCCGAGAGCCCAATTATGGAACGACGGCCGATCACAGCGATGGCGGCATCTACGGTAGGGGACGTAGCACCGAGTCACCCTATCGATTGCCGAAGCGCTGCTTGGTGGCTTCGAGGCTCCGGATGAGGAGTAGGGCCGCCGATTTATATAGGCGCAGGGCACCCAAGGCGGAGAACGGTTTGGCCGGGGAGCTCGCCGTGGATTTCACCGTGTCAGTTCCAGGGAGCAGCCGTAATCATAATCCCCGCAGAACCATGGAGTTCGTTTTGATTTTGTTTGTGCCGCGCATCACGGAGTTTGTTTCCCAACTGATAGCAACAGTTCTGTGCGTGCAACAAGGAGAGGATGGCCAAGGTGGAGGAGCTTCCGGTCCCAGGTGAGCCGCGGGCTCGGCGTCGATCGCCTCGGATTGGAGAAGAGACATCCGACGAGGAGGTCCCACCTGGCGGTGGCATTAGTGACTTACACGGACGACCCACCAGTCAGTGGGACAGGGTGTGTGGGGCTGAGGCTATAGGCGCGTGAGCAGGGAGGCTGGTCGGGCGGGCCCGCGTGGCAGGTGCGGAATCAAGTGGTGGGCTGGCGCGGTGGTAAGTGGGCCGAGAGCGGGGTGAATTCGGCCCAGGCGCAGATGAGTTTTCCTTTTTATTTTCTTTTATATTTTGCATTTCTTTCTCCATTTCCAAGTTTACCATTTGAATATGAATTTGCTAGTGAGTTTTACACATAGTTCAAGTTCACCAAAAATACCAGTATAATAATATATATTTATTTATATATTATTACTATTTTTTCCCTATAGCACATATTCTTTTCCTTTTTCTTCTCTTTTATTTTATATTTCCATTTTCAAATTCTAGTTTTCTAGCTTAAGCTTGTTTCACAAATTTGAATACAAAGTGCAACAATACAATAACTTTATCATGAGATGCATTTTTATTTATTTATTTATTTGTTATGTTAACCCATATAATTCCATTAATCAAATATGCACAAAGAAGAGAAAACCAATTAACTCCCAAGGGTTCCATAATCCCAAGATACCCACTTATAAACATATTTATTTATTTATAACCTTATTTTTCTTTGATACAAATTTTTGGGCTCTACAAATCCTACCCCCCTTAAAAAGAATCTCGTCCTCGAGATTTGTAAGAAAAGGGATGTATACTCATATTGTTCTCGGAACTTATGCACCAACAAAGAAATCTCAGCATGAGGTATAATTTTTTTAACAAAACATAGGGTCAATAGACCTTATTGTTCCTTCTAAAATAATATCATATCATCTACTAACTAAAGTAACATCTAGATCTTACAAATCATCATAATTTATATCTATGTAGCTTGGTGGAGCTGGTGGTGGTGGTGGAGGTTGTTGTTGTTGTTGTCTCTCCAACCGCGCTTGCCTTATTTCTTGGCGGACCTGACGTATTTCCTCGCGTTCTTGTCTTATCTGATTTTGCATCTCGGTCACCAGGTCTGTTAATTGTTGTATTACCAGTCTTTGGGCAGCAACCACTTGATCGATTTCAACAGGTGGAGGATTTGGAGGATTCATTTTCTGTTTGTTGTTACGTGATAATCTTTCCTTTCCTGGTATTGACCATGAAAGTTAGAAGCATATGGTAATAGTTTTGCAAAGGAAATTATTCAATAAGCGGAATGAATAAGCTAGTAGCTGGTTATAATCTAAAGATTCTTTGGTAGGGCTTAATCTTTGTTTTATGTCCAGATTGGGGTAACCAATCGTATAAGGTGAATATCCAAGGGTAAGATAGAATCTGTCAAGATGAGATAGATATATTTTAATGGAGGATAATCTAAGTTGCTTAGTTTTCTTATGAATTCTATTTATGCCTATACGTATATGCAGATGTAATTGTGGGCATCACTCCACAACCCATCACACTCAATAAAAAAAATCCAAATCAGACAAATATCATAAGAACAAGCATTCAAGCATACAAATATTTACAAAAATAGTTTTGATTTTGTCCCTAAGATGAGGTCTTCTGTTCCTAAAAGTCACTTTAAGCACAGGATTTCAAAGTGTGAAATCCAAGTTTGTCTTTAGAAGGAAAAGGTAAGAATAATCAGAGTAAAGCGGAAATAGATGAGAAAAGATTAAGAAAAGTTTAGAAAGGGTCAGAGTAGCCAAGGTAAGTAAGTATTGGTTGTCCAGTTCTATCTAGGTTTCGTCCTACAGTCAACATTGCTCTGATACCACTTCTGTCACACCCGGGTTTTAGGGGTCCAAAACTCGGGCACGAACATAATCACCAGGTGTGCTGGGACCAAGTCTCACACATATGATGAATCATGGCACAGGATCGAATGTCACATCTTTATATATAACAGGAGTTCTATACAAAATAAATAATTACATAATAAGGAGACAACGGTCCAGCAACCCAAAGTTGACTGGGAGACGACGGCCTAGACCTCTCACGAACTCATCACAGCATCCTCCATGCGCCTCATCCGGTGGTACCTGTTCTTGACCTGTGGGGGGGGTGTGAGACAGCAAGAGTGAGCTCACATACGTTCATCGCTCAACAAGTTGTGGGGAATAATGTGTATGAACTCGCCAAAGGTGGGAGCTCATGTGAAGTGTAAGGCTTACCAAAGAGGATGGTTGAAGCTGAGCATTGCTTTTAATGTTGGTCAAAATTTTATTAGCAATTACTAAGTATAAGTAAATACCAACCCAATTAAGTAGCAGAACAAAAGTAACAACATCACCTGCGATGCAATGCATATGACAAATTGAATTTAGTTCCATAAATTAATCAGGTGAGTGTCCGAGCCGCTCATGACCGTGAGCACGGCTAGTATACCAGTTTTACACTCTGCAGAGGTTGCGCATCTTTACCCACAAGTCGTGTATCCCATGTCGCCAGGGTTTGCAAGGCCCTTAGACACTACCGAGGTGAATGGCTAGGGATCCACTACGAGGCCTTTACAAAGTTCCACTAGCTTCCGAAAACCCGCTACAGTTTATAGGAAGTTCCAATGCAGGAATCCCTTGCAGGACCGCCATCGCAGCAAAATCCTCCCGAGGGCCTCCCTACACTAACCACTCCCCTACTGCCCTTGCCCCTTTCGGGTAAGGTAGTCTTCCACTAGCTTTCCTAATTAATCAGCCAAGGGGTCCCATTCCTCCCTTGTGGTAGCACTGTTTTCCCGGGTGGTTCTCCATGTTCCAATTAACATAATGATCTTAACATGAACAATAATAATAAACAGATAATAAAAGTGTGATCATGAATAATGTATCTCCATACCCAAAACCACATATAGCACTAGCAAGTACTACCCAGAAAGTTCAGTGGTAAACAAGGTATAAAGATAGACAAACTAAGGTAACCTATTGGGTCCCATCAAAATTAACCTATGCAGATCATTATGATTAATTAGAACATGAGTGGGTAAAAAGAAGTGATCAAGGGCACAACTTGCCTGGGACTTGAGATTCCAGGTACCAACTTGCTCTTCAGATGACACGTGACCTCGCTCTAGTCGTAGCAATACAAACAAACATTGTATAGGCAAAATTAACATTACACCAAACATATATGCAAAATACATATTAATAATCTACATGATGAAATATGATCACAGGAACAAGAATTATTAATTTTGGAGTTATAGGTTTTAAGTTATGAATTTCCAAAGATTCTATGTGCTTATTACAAGATTAATTAAGATAACAATTTTAATGTGACTTTTTTGTAAAACCAGTGGCACTAAATGATAAACAATAATATTATAAAATTATAGGAACTGGAATGGGCAAATTTGGACTTCATATGAATTTTCTATGGATTATACAAGTTCTAGGGTTTATTTTCATATTAAAAATCAAATTCCCAATTCATTTTATCAATTTTAACTCTGTATTGGACTGGGCCTCATTTTCCCGAGAGTGCAGGGGCTACGGGGTAAAATTCCTAAGACCCAGTGCACACTACCCCAGGACGGCGGGTTCTTTTTTAGAAAAACGCAGGGGTTCATATGCAAAAGAGTTGGCCGAAGGGGTACGGGCCAATATGCGCCGTCCGATCTGTATGCAACGGATGAGATTAGATCGCGCCCACCGCGAAGCGGTATGCGTTCCCGGCCATCGGATCAACGACGAGCGGCCCAGATTTAATGTAGCTCCGAACGACCCACGCCCGCACGATCTAGGATCAACGGTCGCGACGCCTCACCCATCCATTGCCGATCCAACGGCGGATATTGGAGCCGGCTGAACTACATCCTTGACCGAAACGTTTTCTGCAGATCTAATCCTATCCGTCGATGAGTCATCCAACGGGTGGACGTCTTCTCTCCCCCCCCCCCCGACCGAAGCAACCACGGCAAGCCGACCCCCGGCGGCGGCGCCAAGGACGGCGCGTGAAATCCGGCCTGGCTAGGACCCCCCCCCCCCCCGACCGATTAACTGGCGCCACGCAAAAAGGAAACAACGGCGAGCACGGTGAGGTGATTTACCGAGCGTGCGGACCACTGGCTGAAGCGGACCACGGCGGAGGGCGGAACAACGACTGGCGCAACCTCCGGCGAGGAATTGAGAGCCGCGCCACCCAAATTCGTGCCCCACGAGGTGCCACCCACGTGCGGAATGGGTGAAGCAACCCACCGGCAACACCCGAGAGCCCAATTATGGAACGACGGCCGATCACAGCGGTGGCGGCATCTACGGTAGGGGACGTAGCACCGAGTCACCCTGTCGATTGCCGAAGCGCTGCTTGGTGGCTTCGAGGCTCCGGATGAGGAGTAGGGCCGCCGATTTATATAGGCGCAGGGCACCCAAGGCGGAGAACGGTTTGGCCAGGGAGCTCGCCGTGGATTTCGCCGTGTCAGTTCCAGGGAGCAGCCGTAATCATAATCCCCGCAGAACCATGGAGTTCGTTTTGATTTTGTTTGTGCCGCGCATCACGGAGTTTGTTTCCCAACTGATAGCAACAGTTCTGTGCGTGCAACAAGGAGAGGATGGCCAAGGTGGAGGAGCTTCCGGTCCTAGGTGAGCCGCGGGCTCGGCGTCGATCGCCTCGGATTGGAGAAGAGACATCCGACGAGGAGGTCCCACCTGGCGGTGGCATTAGTGACTTACACGGACGACCCACCAGTCAGTGGGACAGGGTGTGTGGGGCTGAGGCTATAGGCGCGTGAGCAGGGAGGCTGGTCGGGCGGGCCCGCGTGGCAGGCGCGGAATCAAGTGGTGGGCTGGCGCGGTGGTAAGTGGGCCGAGAGCGGGGTGAATTCGGCCCAGGCGCAGATGAGTTTTCCTTTTTATTTTCTTTTATATTTTGCATTTCTTTCTCCATTTCCAAGTTTACCATTTGAATATGAATTTGCTAGTGAGTTTTACACATAGTTCAAGTTCACCAAAAATACCAGTATAATAATATATATTTATTTATATATTATTACTATTTTTTCCCTATAGCACATATTCTTTTCCTTTTTCTTCTCTTTTATTTTATATTTCCATTTTCAAATTCTAGTTTTCTAGCTTAAGCTTGTTTCACAAATTTGAATACAAAGTGCAACAATACAATAACTTTATCATGAGATGCATTTTTATTTATTTATTTATTTGTTATGTTAACCCATATAATTCCATTAATCAAATATGCACAAAGAAGAGAAAACCAATTAACTCCCAAGGGTTCCATAATCCCAAGATACCCACTTATAAACATATTTATTTATTTATAACCTTATTTTTCTTTGATACAAATTTTTGGGCTCTACAATGTATTTCGTCATATTCTCTGTTATTTTGTGATTGATTGTATGTTGAAATGTGGTGATGTCTTATAATATGTGATTATTATAACTGTGGTTGTTAATAGAACAAGGGAAACTCTTGCGAATTTTTTCTGTGAATTGTAAAAACCATAACAAATGCAATAAAAACAATACAGATATGAAAGTACTACATAACATGCTAAAAGTTTGTTCAATCAGAATCACAATCTATAAGTAATTCATCTTCGGAGTCATCTGTCGCGCAATCCTCAACAACAACCTCGTTCCACTTGCTGCATTATCCTGCATCACACTTGTCAGTAGTTCTCTTGTAATAATTGGCTTCTGCTTCATCTGCAGCTTGGGAGAATAGCTCATCCTCAGCCTCAGCCTCATCAGACTTCTGCTTGTAATAAGCTACCTCTACCTCTTCGGCGGCGTGAGACATAAACTCGTCCTCCTCCTCTTGAGCACGTAATCCTGCCTCAGCTAGTGCGATGAGCTCACTCAACCTTGATGTGTCGTCCTCCTCTTGCCCATGTAATCCTGCCTCTGCGAGAGCGATAAGCTCACTCAATCTAGATGTGTCGTCGTCCTCCTCCTCCATCAGCTCCACCGTCGCCATTTTTCCTGAACATATCTTGCATGTGCCTCATCTGCCATATAGTTTACGCCACATCCAATCTCTGCAAATATAATGAGAAAAATAAGTTAGCAAAGTTAGGATAAATAAATTGTACTAACAATATTATAGTATCATTTTTGTCACTCACTTCCCTTGAGACGATCAGCAAGATTATCCAACATCTGTTTCTCGGCTCTAGTCGTCTCCCATTCCCTTGCATCCTATGCTCTCTTCTTACGTGCCGCCTTCAACCTCCTCTGCTCTGCATGCTGTGGGCTATCAAAAAATGCAGATTTCGCGTACCTACGCATGTCGCGTATGCGATTGTTAATGTACGAATCGACGAGCTGAGATCCACAACGCATCTTCTGTCCCATTAGTCTCTTGGACTCTATTGTGCGCATCACCTCTCTTTTGTCGTCGTAACTCTCCCAACTGCATTTCCTTGTCTCCTACAAAAAATAGTAAGTACGGGTCTAACATTACCACTGGTGTAAAATAATAAATAAATACCAACCTCATCGTAATCTACCATATGTCCACAAAAATATCCAACACCAAGCTCGGAAGGAACTAATCCGTACTTAGCTTCAATACCACATTTGCAGAGTACTGGATCAAACTTCAACTCTTCCGCCCACAATTTTTTTTCTTTTCCTTTACCTCTGCCTCTGGCCAATGGGACAAAGGACCATACAACCATTCTTTGAAATGACACTTACGCCACCCGTATGGCTGCAGGAGAATAAATTAGTAATTTATTATAAAAAATGATAAGTTTATAAATTTAGCGCATCGATGGGCTCACATAATCAATGTTCGGACACACGAAGTACTTCGCAGTGTCTTCGTCGATGACAGCACGATCTCCACAATCACATCGAGGCGGTGAGTCCATCCTTCTTTCTGTTGCTACCTCCTTCTCTGCATCCGTCATTGGTGGAGGATTCGGGGGAGGAGGTACCCAACGCTTAAAACGCTCATGACTAGTCCTTCCACACAGCCAATTAGCAAAAAGAAGATATCGAGGGTCAAATTTATCAGGACCGTCGATCCACTGAAAAAAGAAACACCTCAGGTGCTCCTAAAACAATGGAACGAAGCACTATTACACATCTAGTAAATAAAAAATTCGAACAAAAATAAGTCACAAGTCATAAGCTACGTACGTTAAAACCGCCACAAAGATAGAAGCAGCGAGCAGCCGTGTCTAGATGTTTGGATTGACATATCCAAGCCAGTCTGCCACAGTCACAATTAGGCACAGGAAGTTTAGGAGGAACAGGAGCATCCTTACTAGACACGTCCGGATATAACTCCCGAGGACGACCTCTCTTCTGCCACAATGCCTCCCGGTACATGTCTTTCATCTAATAAACGATTATAATTATCACTTGTACCTAATAGACTTTATAATCGATTTACACTAACTATCATATGAAATGTACTCATCATATTAACGATATTATATATATTATGAGCAACATTGGAAACTAATAACCGAAAAAGTAAAATACAATATACAAAATGAATCAGTGAGACACCATACCTTGCTCTACGAATTGTTGCAACTCGAAACTTTGAATACAACAACTTTTTGACGAACTTTTGAATTGAGAGGAGATGAGGTCTTCTCGGCCAGCAGCGCGGGCGGTTTTATAGGCGTTCGTAGCTCGGCGCCAAGGTCTGTGGCGCCAAGCTACGAGGCCGCCGCCGCGCCACCTCGATGCCAAGTCAGCCCTAGCTGCAATTAGCCGTTATCGCCACATCACAGCTCGGCGCCATGGGCTATGGCGCCGAGCTGTGTAACCTCGGCACCATAGCCCATGGCGCCGAGTATCGGGGTCCAAAGTTGCATTTAAAATTTCTAGGGGTCCAAACGTAAATATTTTTCGAAAATAGGGCTGAAAAAGAAAAAATTCGGATGAAAAGAGCATTACAGGGAACTTTGCAGTAAGATCCCACCATTGCTCCCAATGAAAATATTCTTGTAGGCAGAAGCCATCCTTCCTCAGGATAACCCTTGAGCTAGGCATTAACGCAAAGGACAACCTCTATCCGCAAGATTTACCTCTAGGCAAGGCTAAGCAATTTTGTAAATCATATTTGATACTTCACCAGAAGTATCTATAACAGGAATGGATTTCAAGGTAGCCAATGCATCAAAGGGTTTCCAAGCAACTCCTATAAACCTAATGCACATTTCGCTAGACTTAAAGTGTGTAAAAATTATTTAAAAACACAAGGAAGGGGTTGCATGCACCGGGGCTTGCCTGGAATAAACACTAGGTTAGTATTTGTTAGACGTCGTCCACTTGACGATCAGCTTTTTTTGTTCTGATACTTGCTTCGTTTGTCCATCTTCAGTTTCGTCCATCAGCATCATCTTGTGGAGAAGCTCACGCATTACGTCATCTTAGGGTCGACTCAGGTCGTCTTCTGCATCACGCGATGAATTATCGTGCCTAAATGAAATGCATTATGCACATGTATGAATACCAAGGAATAGCACATAACTAATTATTGCTATACTAAAGAGGATTAACACTTATGATCAGGCATCACAAACTAGAATACATAAACACTAGATACTGATATACGACTACGCCCAATTATCACATTTTTCTAGCGTAATCGTAACTACTTCAAACATCAAGAAATAATAAGCTAAGCACAAGTCTTCGGTTAAAACACCCAAATATCAAATTACTCGTCACCTTTTTATTCACTACTTTTTGAATACCGACGATTTAGAGTAAGGGAGCATATTAACTAACTTTCTAAATCATTTACCCGGATTAATTGCATATCATGCCAAATACATGAACATCACATTATCCTATGATCTAGCAGATATAGTATTTTTAATCGGATTTAATTCTAATATTTCGGCTAACAAAATGTGTACCAATAATAAATTTAGCTCAAATCCACTACACTGATTTACGAATACTAATTCGAGCTTTTCGTCGATCACACGTTAAATATCTTACTAATTTGGTTCTTCGTCAGCTTACTCCAACTAAATCTAGAAATCACTTCTCGCATAACCTATATCTTGAGACCTAGACTTAGTTATATAGCACGACGACTTCAAAATCGTGAATACAATTATCACGCTACATATAGCTCCGACATTCCGACAAACGTCTAATAAAATACATGCCCGTGCTACAAACGGGATAATCGTCACGACCTACCTAGGTAGCCAAACTATCTAACGATTCAGCTACGAGCAATAATACATCAGCTTCTCATATCACAGTGTGACTTAGAATTAACGAAAACGACGACGTTCACTGTTTCTCCTAAATCGCTAAACACCTATCGAGCGTCACACAAAATCACACTACTACGATTTACGTATACGTCACCAGCTTATCTGGACAGCGCAAATAGACCAAACTGATGAGAAATATTTAAAACGAAGAGCGAGAGCGACGACAACTCACCAATAATTTAATTCGTCTTGAAGGCCATGAACACAATCATGATTTCCGATTTCGCCATTACTTCGAGCACCTCACGAGCGACACATGAGCTTTCTTCTCCTTTCCACCAAAACAGCCGAGAATCTCTCTCTCCGATAGCAAATGACGATGCAGTGGCGAGAAAGTAAAGTGTCTGTGCTTAACGACGAGGTCGACGGTTGGTGGCACGGAGGAAACTGAGTTCAGGCGTGATAGAGGAGCTGCGATGGCAAGATTAACGGTGATTTAACAGCCATGACGAAGAGTGGTGCTGCAGAAATAGAGCACGACACAGCAGGGCAATGATTGCGCCAGCGTCGAGCCAGTTGAGCACCGGCGAGGCTTTGTGGGTATGGATCGACGCTCGCAACAGAGCTCGCGCGCGCAGGCAGGAACCTTGGCGAGGGAACTCGACGGTGGCGATCTGGGTGAGCGCAGCAGAGAGCCGGCCACGGCGAGCAGCAAGAGCAAGGGAGCTGGGCATGATGCAGGGGAACCCATCCAGGAAGTGACGTCCGGCGAGCCCTAAGGAGCAGCGTGCATAGCAAGCAGAGAGAAAAGCACAGCTGGCCTAGGAGAGCAGAGGGACGCGCTGGTGACGAAGCTCCACGACGAGGAAGGGCACCGGCAAGGATCCCGGCATGCGACCTGTAGAGGAACACGCGCGCGTGGCCATGGGAGTCGAGCTGGGCGCGAGCTCGGAGGAACCATGGCGAGCACAGCAAAGAAGAAGGGAAGGGAGAGAGAAACGCGCAGAAGGTAGAGAGAGGAGGCCGCGTGCGCGCAGGGAGCAACCTTGACTGGGCGCTGAGCAAGCTGCAGCAGGGAGGAAATAGGAGCGGCCGAACACAGGGAGGAGCTGGAGGAGACCTGAGTGTTGGCGAGGAGCAGGACTGAGGGAGAACGACGATGGACAGGAGATTAAGCACATAAATATCCAGCAGCTGTACGAAGCCTTCCAGGGATTTTACATACACGAGAAGGAGCCCTGGGAAAACAACGATGTGGAGATAAATATCCGTAGAGAAGTCTATCTGCAATTGTTCGCTTGGGATAAGCATAGAAAAAAATCATTTCTAGGGACTCAGCTGCGATACGACGGCTGATGGTGAGCAAAAATATCAGAGCTGAGCGGTGGTTGTGCGTGAGTAGAAGTATCAGCTGATGTGGTTGGATAAACTCAGCGGCAAAAAAATATCATGTGCTCAGATATGGGCAAGAAACACTTGCATATTGATGAGGAGTAGGAGACGTGAGAGAATTTACCAGAGCACAAAAGAACAATTATTCGGACTCTATAGTTTCAGTTCTGATTAGTTCGGGTTCAATTTATCTAAACAGCCTTCCCCTAATATTATCTATTAAAAAATCTGGTTTCTAATGATTTTGGAAAAGTGGTTATGGCGAGATCAAATTAAATGTTATCAGCTATGATATTTGATATATTTGAATTAGCGAGTCTTTTCCAAAATCAAATAACTCTTTAGTAGTTATTTATATATATGAAGATTTGAGCTGAGCAAGAAACATACAGACCGAACTAAACGAGGTCAGGACCGATACTTTAAACTGTATTTGACCCAGTTGAGTTCAGACGAAGATCACATGCTATTCAAACAGCGTAGACTCGACATCTTGAAGGATTTTTAAATTTCAAACTTCATAAAATATTTAGAATAGTCCAAATGGGTAGAAATGCAGGTGATATATGAGATAGTGTTTTAGACGAGATGTCGATGGACCAAACCAAACGACATCAGAGTCGATATATTAAGACTATGCTTAATTTGATTTGATTCGAAACCCGATAATTTTATCTGCAGTCTGAACAGAGAAACAGATTAGTTATGAATAGTCAATATCAGTTCTAATGATCTCGATCCAATTTAATCTCGCATCAACACTCTTGTCGTCGGGCTTCTAATAAATTTTGTTTGGGACAAAATCGGAGGACTGGACTAAATTTTCAAATTCGTCTTTGCGTGAGCGATGAATGTTAATTAATCATCAGGCTCGCTGATTTTCAGAACAACTATGTTCCGAACATCACGAAAATTTAGGAAAAGCCCCGATAAATAAAGATAAAAATGATGGCGAACTCACGACAGACGAAACAGATTAAGACAGAGACTATTATTATCCCATGCTTAAATTCATACTCGCTGTTAAATGTTTCGTAACACCTGGGGTGTTATAGCCCTCCCCCTTAAAAGAATCTCGTCCCGAGATTCGGAGCGAATGACTTTTAAGAGTAGAGAAGCATGTACGCATGTCCATATCAGCGATAACATAAGGCAGTTCCAAGCGGAAATGACTATCTCAGGATGTTGTTTTTCTAGTGGATATAACATGTATAGCCTTACCCATATAAGGTTCCAAGTGTGCAGTTTGCTTTTTTTATGACACTGTACTATCTGAGTCTGTTGGGCAAGCGGTAGATATGCGACTTTATCCAAACAGAACTAGATGCAACCTCTTGGGTAAACACACAAAAGAGGTTTACCAACAAGTGGTCATTGGAAATTCATAGCACACAAGACGAGTGTGGATGTCGAATAACATCACAGTTAACTCGTGACTAGCTAGAAAATCCAAGTCCAATGATGATAATGGAGACTCGAGGAAACATTAGTGAAGGTTATCAACAAATGTTGGCTTCACAATGAACCAACCTCATCTTGCACTAGTGCGACTCTGCCTAATCACACATGTTGGATAATCACATGGGAGGCGATTGAGGCACGACTAGAGTGATGACTAGGTTGTTACCAGTCGACTTGACTTAATAATATTTTTTATGGAGATTTCTAAATTGGTAGTGAATTCGTTAAAGAACATATCAAGGTAGTATGCTCTTTGGATCCAAAAGAGATGACTGATGTTGCTTGATCACTTCGACAAACAACACCAAAATTGTTTCAAGGAAGAGATCTACGGAAGATAATATATCAATGTAGTTCCATAATGGATTATGACTAGAGACCTTGATACCAGCATCCGACGAGTAGCACAACCCTGTGTGTGCATTTACAGGAGGCTCTCAGTTTCGTTGTGGCACCATAAGTCCTTAATCGTGACACCATTACCGAACTGGCACCAATAAAGAATCTCACATAGCAAAGACAGATTGTGCCAAGATAACACATTGATATAGTCTCATAATGGATTATGACTACTAACTGTGATACCAGCGCGTGCCAAGTAGCACAACCATGTGTTGATCACCCACAGGAGGCCCTCGGTTTCGTCACGGCACCATCGGTTTTAGTCATAACACCATTACCAGACGTAACCAATAAGAAATCTCGCGCGACACAAATGGATTGAGCAAGGTGACAATATACAAAATAGACTCCACTTGTAAGATTGATTACAAGTAGAGAGTCAAATAGATCATGGCCCAATGAAATGAACAAGGCATGGCCACAACCTAAACTTGTTGATGAATCAGTACGATGGGAGACTGTTAATTCAGCCCTAAGCATATTTCTATGCCCATCATAGAGATCACAAGGTCAAGGATTATTATCTGATTAGATGCGGAGGGAAGACAATTATAAGATTAAGTTGGTATGCCTTCGATAGATATGAGGAAATCAAAGGCGTCAAACTCAAGAAAATAATCAGACATGTATTTCCTGGGCTAGATTAACAAAGCAACGATATGGTCCTCAAAAGGAGGCAAACTGGAATTAGGGATATCAGCTTGCACCAGCCGAATAAGGACATGATTTTGGAAGGAGGCATGACTCGAGATTCTTGTTTCAAGCCCGGGTACACTTTATGTCCACAAAGAAATTATCTAATCATTCATTTGCATAAGTTTGGTCATGGAGGGATAACGGAAGGTTCAAATTTTGGGTCATGGTTCACTAAATAAGAACATGGCTAGTTTTGGGTTTAGGCAAACAAATTACCAACTTTCTATCGGCACATCAAGTACCAGAGCAAACACATATAACATCTAAACATAATACCTAAGGAAACGGAGAATAATTGAAGTTCATAATACAGACATTACACCACATTATCTACAATCACCGGCTACTGGAATAGGGGCGAGAAAAGCAATTTGGATGTATAGGTGACAAACAGGATGCAACAATCAGGATGCATGCTTGTCCTATGCGTCCTCACAATTTTCTTGCCAATCTAATGTGGCAATAACGTTCTATATCGGTGGCATAATTATGACTCTCTCTGTATTTTGCTATTCGTCAGCTACACATACGTTTTTTAGGTTAGTGTACCTGCAGAAAATTCCATCACAGCCCATTTTCCCATGATGCAGTTCACATATGACAGTTTATCATAGTTTATACTCCATATATTGCTATATGGAGGCTAGCTCATCATTAAGCGCCGAGCCACACATAGGCGCCGTTGCCACACTTTAACCATAGGGCAACTCATTATGGTAACTCACCTTTTTACCTGAGCGTAGGTGCGTCGTTGCAAGTACATTACACTTCTCAGTATTCCCATGTCTGTATACCCATACACATCCATGAGGTACTGAATTCCCAGAAAAATAAATACTCCACATCGCAGCCTTCATATATACATATGTGTAACATGTATATAATCAAGCGCCATAATTAAACACTCCCCTAGACCGACGTTTGTTTGGTCATGCTCTCACATCTCACCTTACCTGAGCGTCGATCCATTCAAGACTGAATGGCCTCAAAAATAACATTACACATGTATGCAATATCCACCCGGTTGTGGGTTAGTGTTTTGAACTAAGCCACCTAATAATCCTTACTTTAGGGCTTAACAGAGGATGTCGCTAGCATTATAGTTTTTCAAATCTGTTTTTTCAAAACCAAACAATGTGTTTAGTTGAAAATAAGTTTTTTGAAACCAAAACTTTATTTTTAAAATACGTATGTGACCGTATTATACTTAATCTTGCTCCGATACCAGTTATGGCAGAACCTCCCAAGTTATTGGGCCCACATGCACCTGCCCTTATCTCAAAGACCTCAGACGGCTATGCATGTGCACTAGATAACTTAACAGGATCTATCCGACTGCCCTAAGGACCTCAGATAAACCACTTACAACCAGAACCGCATGATTAAGTAAACACAAATCACACACCAACAATTTTGCAGCGGAAAACTGATTACCAAATTTTACAAGTTACAACAAATTTACATTATATTTATCGAAGTGGTTACAAAAGTAGTTCAAAGAATAAACTTTGAAATGTTATAAATTATTTATAAGTTTGAAATATATGCTAGCTCAGTGACAATCCTCAATAAGAAGTATAGAAGAAGTACTTAGACTTATAAGATGGCCATGCCCACTGGCGCTTAACACCAATCACAATCAAAGTGACTCGTAACCTGCAGCAACAATGGGAATAAAACCCTAAGTACGCAAGTACTCAGCAAGACTTACCCGACTAAAGAAAAGACTCTCAAGGATATGTTGGATTTGGGAATCAAGGAAAGGCTTTTAGCAAGAATCAACATTAATAGTTTGCAGAAAGCTTACTGAAATGAGTCCTTACTTTCAACATTTTAATGCTAGATTAAGTATTAATAGACCTTATTTGCATCTAGTCTAATTTCATCATCACTTTTATCAATACAACATGATTTTTGCTCGTTATGATTCCATCCATGACTTAGATTGCAAGTCAGTGACCAAGTCTTCATATCCGAGAAGTAACAGCGATCCTGAATCGATTAATACCCAGCTGGGGATCTCCAATCACACGACATATGTAGCACTTAACCCTTGCATATGTCAACTCGCCACCAGGGTCCTTAAGACCAGACCGGGTTCACGCCAACCGAGAGCACAGATACACCACCGTCCAGCCTCTTGCCACGAAGGGTACACGCTACTCTCGCCATCTCTCCACTCCCATTGCGTGTTGTCCTATTCTGGTATTAGTCTGCCTGAGGCAAAGCTTACCTATGATGAGGCATGTGACCAGTTAAAAGGTCCTCGGTCATCAGGCCTACATTCTCTATAATCCTTAATCAACCTGGGTAGAACATCATCTGTTCCTAGCCCAAGTCTCGATTTAAGTACTTCCATCCTTAGGATTGTTTATGTTCCTTAGGATGAAAAGAGCATTATAGGGAACTTTGCAGTAAGATCCCACCATTGCTCCCAATGAAATATTCTTGTAGGCAGAAGCCATCCTTCCTCAGGACAACCCTTGAGCTAGGCCTTAACGTAAAGGACAACCTCTATCCGCAAGATTTACCTCTAGGCAAGGCTAAGCAAATTTTTAAATCATATTTGATAATTCACCAGAAGTATCTATAACAGGAATGGATTTCAAGGTAGCCAATGCATCAAAGGGTTTCCAAGCAACTCCTATAAACCTAATGCACATTTCGCTAGACTTAAAGTGTGTAAAAATTATTTAAAAACACAAGGAAGGGGTTGCATGCACCGGGGCTTTCCTGAAATAAACACTAGGTTAGTGTTTGTTAGACGTCGTCCACTTGACGATCAGCTTTTTTTGTTCTGATACTTGCTTCGTCTGTCCATCTTCAGTTTCGTCCATCAGCATCATCTTGTGGAGAAGCTCACGCGTTACATCATCTTAGGGTCGACTCGGGTCATCTTCCGCATCACGCGATGAATTATCATACCTAAATGAAATGAATTATGCATATGTATAAATACCAAGGAATAGCACATAACTAATTATTGCTATACTAAAGAGGATTAACACTTATGGTCAGGCATCACAAACTAGAATACATAAACACTAGATAGCAATATACGACTACGCCCAATTATCACATTTTTTCTAGCGTAATCGCAACTACTTCAAACATCAAGAAATAATAAGCTAAGCACAAGTCTTCGGTTAAAACACCCAATATCAAATTACTCATTACCTTTTTATTCACTAATTTTTGAATACCGATAATTTAGAGTAAGGGAGCATATTAACTAACTTTATAAACCATTTACCCGGATTAATTGCATATCATGCCAAATACATGAACATCACATTATTCTATGATCTAGCAGATATAGTATTTTTAATCGTATTTAATTCTAATATTTTGGCTAACAAAATGCGTGCCAATAATAAATTTAGCCCAAATCCACTACACTGATTTACGAATACTAATTCGAGCTTTTCGTCAATCACACGTTAAATATCTTACTAATTTGGTTCTTCGTCGGCTTACTCCAACTAAATCTATAAATCACTTCTCGCATAACCTATATCTTGAGACCTAGACTTAGTTATACAGCACGACGACTTCGAAATCGTGAATACAATTATCACGCTACATATAGCTCTGACATTCCGACAAATGTCTAATAAAATACATGCCCGTGCTACAAACGGGATAATTGTCGCGACCTACCTTAGTAGCCAATCTATCTAACGATTCGGCTACGAGTAATAATACATCAGCTTCTCATATCACAGTGCGACTTGAAATTAACGAAAACGACGACGTTCACTGTTTCTCCTAAATCGCTAAACACCTATCGAGCGTCACACAAAATCACACTACTATGATTTACGTATACGTCACCAGCTTATCTGGACAACGCAAATAGACCAAACTGATGAGAAATATTTAAAACAAAAAGCGAGAGCGGCAACTCACCAATAATTTAATTCGTCTTGAAGGCCATGAACACAATCATGATTTCCGATTTCGCCATTACTTCGAGCACCTCGCGAGCGACACATGAGCTTTCTTCTCCTTTCCACCAAAACGTCCGAGAATCTTTCTCTCCGATAGCAAATGGCGATGCAGTGGCGAGAAAGTAAAGCGTCCGTGCTTAACGATGAGGTCAACGGTTGGTGTCACGGAGGAAACTGAGTTCAGGCGTGATAGAGGAGCTGCGATGGCAAGATTAATGGTGATTTAATGGCCATGACGAAGAGCGGTGCTGCGGAAATAGAGCACGACATAGCAGGGCGATGATCAGGCTAGCGTCGAGCTAGTTGAGCACCGGCGAGGCTTTGTGGGTACAGATCGACGCTCGCAACAGAGCTCGTGTGCGCAGGCAGGAACCTTGGCGACGGAACTCGACAGCGGCGATTTGGGTGAGTGCAGCAGGGAGCCGACCACGGTGAGCAGCAGGAGCGAGGGAGCTAGGCGCGATGCAGGGGAACCCATCTAGGAAGCGACGTTCGGCGAGCCCTAAGGAGCAGCGCGCACAGCGAGCAGAGAGAGAAAAGCATGGCTGGGCTGGGCGAGCAGAGGGATGCGCTGGTGACGAAGCTCCACGGCGAGGAAGGGCGCCGGCAAGGATCCCGGCATGCGACCTGTAGAGGAACACGCACGCGCGGCCATGGGAGTTGAGCTGGGCGCGAGCTCGGAGGGAGCCATGGCGAGCACAGCAAAGAAGAAGGGAAGGGAGAGAGAAATGCGCAGAAGGTAGAGAGGAGGCCGCGTGCGTGCAGGGAGCAACCTCGAATGGGCGCCGAGCAAGCTGCAGCAGGGAGGAAATAGGAGCGGCCGAGCACAGGGAGGAGCTGGAGGAGACCTGAGTGTTGGCGAGGAGCGGGACCAGCGCCGGCCTGGCGGGGGTCGAACAGTGCCCCCGATCAGGGCCCCCAAATTAGTGGGGCCTCACACCATATACTAAATAACAGTATATATATTGTATAGTTTTGTCTGCTAGCTCTATAAAAATTTTAAATACCTAATTATAAGTCAACAACACGACGACAACAAGCAAAGATAATTAGGTATAGCCTATCAATCTTGATTTCTATATTTTAGTAGTAGTGCTTCATAGTCTCAGGCCCAACCACCTAGACTATCAGCGTATAATGAGACAATGACGTTTGACGTTTTATCTCTATTTATCACACAGTTGTAGACAATATATATACATACTATATTTATGTGTAATAATTATTATTATAAAGGGTCTCCTTTATAAGTCTTGTCCTGGGCCTCCAAAA
Organism: Zea luxurians; assembly: GCA_029449295.1. NCBI lineage: Eukaryota > Viridiplantae > Streptophyta > Magnoliopsida > Poales > Poaceae > Zea > Zea luxurians. The sequence continues at coordinate 2,847,943 of JAOPSE010000138.1, forward strand.
TGTCAGGATCGGCACTGAGCGGGACTGAGGGAGAACGACGATGGATAGGAGATTAGGCACATAAATATCCAGCAGCTGTACGAAGCCTTCCAGGGATTTTATGTACATGAGAAGGTGCCCTGGGAAAATAACGATGTGGAGATAAATATCCGTAGAGAAGTCTATCTCCAACTGTTCGCTTGGGATAAGCATAGAAAAAAAATCATTTCCAGGGACTCAGCTGCGATACGACGGCTGATGGTGAGCAGAAATATCAGAGCTGAGCAGTGGTTGTGCGTGAGTAGAAGTATCAGCTGATGTGGTTGGATAAACTCAGCGGCAAAAAAATATCATGTGCTCAGATATGGGCAAGAAACACTTGCATATTGATGAGAAGTAGGAGACGTGAGAGAATTTACCAGAGCACAAAAGAACAATTATTCGGACACTATAGTTTCAGTTTTGATTAGTTCAGGTTCGATTTATCTAAACAGCCTTTCCCTAATATTATCTATTAAAAAAATCTGGTTTCTAATGATTTTAGAAAAGTGGTTATGGCGAGATCAAATTAAAATGTTATCAGCTATGATATTTGATATATTTGAATTAGCGAGTCTTTTCCAAAATCAAATAACTCTTTAGTAGTTATTTATATCTGAAGATTTGAGCTGAGCAAGAAACATACGGACTGAACTAAACGAGGTCGGGACCGATACTTTAAACTGTATTTGACCCAGTTGAGTTCAGACGAAGATCACATGCTATTCGAACAGCGTAGACTCGACATCTTGAAGGATTTTTAAATTTCAAACTTCATAAAATATTTAGAATAGTCCAAATGGGTAGAAATGCAGGCGATATATGAGATAGTGTTTTAGACGAGATGTCGATGGATCAAACCAAACGACATCAGAGTCGATATATTAAGACTATGCTTAATTTGATTTGATTCGAAACCCGGTAATTTTATCCGCAGTCTGAACAGGGAAACCGACTAGTTATGAATACTCAATATCAGTTCTAATGATCTCGATCCAATTTAATCTTACATCAACACTCTTGTCGTCGGGCTTCTAATAAATTTTGTTTGGGACAAAATTGGATGACTGGACTAAATTTTCAAATTTGTCTTTGCGTGAGCGATGAATGTTAATTAATCACCAGGCTCGCTGATTTTCGGAACAACTATGTTCTGAACATCACGAAAATTTAGGAAAAGCCCCGATAAATAAAGATAAAAATGATGGCGAACTCACAACAGATGAAACAGATTAAGACAGAGACTATTATTATCCCATGCTTAAATTCATACTCGTTGTTAAATGTATCGTAACACCTAGGGTGTTATAGTGGTGGTGCAGGGGGCGCCTCCAGCGGGGACATAGGAGAGCAGCTCCTCACAGACTCTACCTCTTGCTGAAGCGAGGAAGAGGAGCCGTGCTGCTCCAACTCATGTCGCCGACGCTCCTGCTCCTCGTACAGGCGGTAGTGCAGCCTCTCCAAATGGCTAGACTGACCAGTCACCGGACAGCGAAGCAGACGCTCCGCGAGACGAGAAGGCAAGAAAGGAATGACTGACTTCCGTGCGGTGTGTCTAACACAAACCATCTACAAAAGACACCGTAAGCATAAGAGTGAGAACAGAGCTAATATGACCAGCAAGTAAACCATAAAAAATTAGAAATTAGAATAAAACAAATTTTTCAACAAGGTATAATATATATAATAGAACATAGATTTGGTTGATATGACCAACTTTTGAAGGGATACCAAAGTCAAGGTGATAATAGGGGTCTATAGTCCTTAGAACGACCATTCTACTCTAGGTTAGCAGTCCTACAGTCAGCACGGCCTTGATACCACCTATGTCACACCCGATTTTAGAAGGCAAACCGAATGCGAACCATGTACGTGCCAAGATCAGCAATTCACGTACACAGCAGTTACATAACTGGACATCATCACACAGTGCTCAAATAAGAACATAAAGGATAGTAATAGTTGATTACATCATGATGTCCGAGACATCCACATAGTCATTAACAGTTACCAAAGTGCGGAAAAAGAAACGTAGATACACACGGCCTTCACAAGCAGTCGACTAGGGGTTTGCCGCTAACCCACGCCTAGAACTCATCGTACTCGTGGAACTCCTAGAAGTCCTCCTCCACAACTTCATCTTCTCCTGAGCAGTGGTTGCAATATGGACAACCTGAGGGGTTTGGTGTGTAAAGCAAGGGTGAGTACACATCAACATACTCAGCAATTGTCCCATTTGGCTGTAGTGGACTAGCTTTATGTGAGGTTAAGTCAAGCAGTTGCTTTTAGTTGGTCAGGTTATTATTTACTAGTAGAGAGCCAGGTTTTAGCATTTACCTAAGTTGTTAACCCAAAATACCCTTTCCAAACGGAAAGAATACCACTTACCATTACCATAAGCATAATCATAACCATCATCCTCGTCACCACCTGTACACCAACCATCTTTGATCAAAGTATCTCTAATCAATGGAGCTCCCTTGGCCGCTCATAACCGTGAGAACGACTGATATATCAGTTTCATAACACTCTGCAGAGGTTGCGCACTTTACCCACAAGCCGTGATTCTCTTTTGCCTCAGTCTAATCAAACACTTAAACACTACCAAGGTGAATAGGCATGGTTTCACTACGTAGCCTTTACAAAGATTCCTTGAGGCTGTAGTCGCCCGTTAGGTTTCCTAAATGTACCGCACTCCTCCCCAAGGGGCAAACCACCCTCGGCAGAGCGAGCCGCATACACCGAGCCCCATTGACGGTATGACGGCGAAGCGAACTACACCTGAGTTCTCTAATTATTCATCTAAGGGCGTCCCATTCCACCCTCATGGTTGCACTGTTTTCCCGGGCGGTCATCCAACGAACCAGTCCTTACGGAGAGGCACTCGAGAAACAGCTCGAGTCCCCTTAAATGTGACAGTACCATCATCATATTCAAAAGGGGAAACAACGTACCATAGATAATCTCATCATGTTCATTGATTAATGTGAAGCACTAGCATATGGCTAAACCAAAATAACCTAACCAAAATAGGTAAACAAGCACAAGATAAACAAAAGCTAGTAAATCCTTAAGTATAAAGTGTGTAAATGTGGGGAGTGAATTATAAGAATGAGTAGGACATAGATGGGTCAAGGGACACTTGCCTTCACCAACCAACTGCTGCTCAGGGTCTTCACCTGCAACTCCTTCGGACTCCACCAACTGATCGTTATCTATACGAGTTCAAACATACATTCCACAAATTTAATACAAAAGAACAGTACACCATGCAGTAAAATATCATAAATAAATAGACGCTTGGTGCAGGGCTCACACCTATGACTGAGCGAGAAAGAGAGAGTAACGTTCGAGGCTACGGTCGAAGAGCGATCATGTTACGCGAATATAAATCAAAGTACTCGTCTAAACAGAATAGTATTAATTTGGCCATCACGCTATGCATAGGATAAAGTCATGTTCCGTGTTTAATTCATTATAAATAGACCAAAGTAAATTTAAAAGGATGTCACACGATGATACGCGCGACACAGCACCTAGACTGAATTGAGAATGAAAAGACTCGTCGCGCGATGGAGCGTGCAACGAGACACTTGAATTAATTATGAAAATAACATCAAACGTCGCGCGATGAAGCGCTGAAAGGGAAATAGGGTTAATCTTTTCCTACAATTAATTTTGGTGGTTGAATGGCCAACACAAATATATGGACTAACTAGTTTGCTCTAGAATACATGTTCTACAGGTGCAAAAAGGTTCAATACAAAATAATAAATATTCAAGTTAGGGATCAAATTCAAAGGAGCAAAAGAAACCAAGTGTGTTGTGGTCTGGCGCAATGGACTGTCCAGTGTGCCACTGGACAGTGTCCGGTGCACCAGGTCTGTACAGGGTTGAACTAGCCACTCTCGGGTTTCAGCAGGCGCACTCCGCTATAATTCACCGGACTGTCCGGTGCACCAGCGGAACAATGGCTAACTCGCACAACGGTCGACTCTGTAAAGGCTACATTGCGTAAACAGTGCGCGGCAGAAGTCAGAGGCGCACCGGACAGTGAACAGGACCTGTCCGGTGTGGCACCGGACTGTCCGGTGCCACAAGAAGACAACAACACCAACGGTCGACTGCTCCCGAACACTAATGGTTGGGTGACGTGGCGGTGCACCGGACAGCCTACAGTGCATGTCCGGTGGCGCACTGGAATGTCCGGTGCGCCCATCGTCAGCAGCCTTCCCCAACGGCTTCTTGGTGGTTGAGGGCTATAAATACCCCCCAACCACCACAACTCCAAGCATCCAAGTCTTCTGAAGTTTTCATTCAATACAAGAACTAGTGCATTCACTCCTAGACACAAATCAAAAGATCAAAGCCTCTCCAAGTCCCAAATTCACTCCAACCACCTAGTGACTTGAGAGAGTGTGTGTTCGTGTTCATTTGCGCTCTTGTTGCTTAGATCGCTTTCTTCCTTTCTCATTCTTGTTCCAAAGTGACTTGTACCAAAGCAAGAGACACCCAAGTGTGTGGTGGTCCTTGCGGGGTCTAAGTGACCCGTTTGATTAAGGAGAAAGCTCAGTCGGTCTAAGTGACCGTTTGAGAGAGGGAAAGGGTTGAAAGAGACCCGGTCTTCGTGACCACCTCAACGGGGACTAGGTTCTTTAGACCCGAACCTCGGTAAAAACAAATCACCGTGTTCATTCGCTTGATTTCCTTTTGATTTGTTTTTCCCTCTATCCCGGACTTGATTTAAGTTCTAACGCTAACCCCGGCTTGTAGTGTGTGTTTAAAGTTGTAAATTTCAGATTACACCTATTCACCCCCCTCTAGGCAACTTTCAACTGGTATCAAAGCACGGTGCTTCATTAGAGTCTAACAACTCGAAGTGATGTCGGGAGATCACGCTAAGAGGGAGATCGTGACCGGCGACAAGCCCGCAAGCTCGGGGAGGACTCTCTCAAGGGAGTCTGGCAACAAGCACAAGGAGGAATCCTCCTCCTCCATCATGTCCCATCGAAGAGGTGACAAGAAGAAGAAAATGAAGAAACTGGTCTACTACGAGACCGACTCATCGTCGCCCTCCACATCCAGCTCCAACTCGTCGTCCACTACTTCTAAGCACCATGAGCGCAAGAAGTATAGTAAGATGCCCCTTCGCTATCCTCGCATTTCTAAGCACGCTCCTCTACTTTCCATTCCCTTATGCAAACCACCATATTTTGATGGTGAAGATTATTGTATGTGGAGTGATAAAATGAGGCATCACCTAACCTCACTCCACACAAGCATTTGGGATATTGTTGAGTTTAGAGCGCAGGTACCTAAGGTGGGGGTCAAGGCCTACGACTCGGACGAGGTCGCTCAAATTAGGCACTTGAACTCCCAAGCCACGACTATACTCCTCACCTTCTTCTGTCGAGAGGAGTATAATAAGGTGCAAGGGTGTCACACCCGGATTTAAGGGAAAAGCCGGGTGCATCTCATTCTCATACATGCGCCAAAGAAGACAACATATATAATAACAGAGTGTATAGAGATAAATGTCACAATAACATCAGAGTGCTTATTACATTGCGGAAGTCTTACAAAATAAAAGATAAATATAAAACGAACTAAAATCCATCTTTGGCGCCAATAAGTCAACTGGGAAACGCCACTAGATCAGATCAAACTCCTCATTGTGTGGCTCCTCCTGAACCACCTGTTCTTCTCCTGTAGGGGCTATGAGACAGCAAGGGTGAGCTCACACATGATCATAGCTCAACAAGTTGTGGGAAACCAGTGTGCATGAACTCACCAAAGGTGGGAGTTCATGTGAAGTGTAAAGCTAATCAACAATAGGGGTTAAAGCTGATAATTGCTTTTAACAAGTTGGTCAAATTTTATTAGCAGTTACTAAATGTAAGTGAATACCAAACCATAATAAAAATGATAGAACAAAATTAATAAATAATCCCATGCAATGCAAATGACAAATTAAATTTAAGTTCTATAAATTAATCATGCGAGAGTCCTGAGCTGCTCATGACCGTGAGCTCGGCTAGTATACCAGTTTTACACTCTGCGGATGTTGTACCCTGTACCAACAAGTCATGTTACCCATCTGCCATGGGATCGTGACTCTCATACACCTCTACCAAGGAAACGAGGCAGGGCAACACTACGAGGCCTTTACAAAGTTCCACTAGCTTCCGAAAACCCGCTACAGTTTATGGGAAGAGCACTTGCAAGAATCCCCCGTCTGACCGCCATCGCAGCAAAATCAACCCGAGAACCTCCCTGCATGCAACTCCCCTACTGCCCTTGCCCCTTTCGGGTAAGGTAGTCTTCCACTAGCTTTCCTAATTAGTCAGCCAAGGGGTCCCATTCCTCCCTTGTGGTGGCACGTGTTTCTCAAGTTAAGCTCCATGTTCCAATTAACATTAATGATCTTGACATGAACATAAATAAAATAATAGAATAATTGGAACATGGATATAATGAAACATTAACCCAAAACCATGTAAAGCAATAGCATAACTACCCAAATGATTCAGGGGTAAACAAAGGAATAATGATAAACAGACTAGGGTGACCTATTGGGTCCCATCAAAATTAAACCTATGCATGAATAATGACATTAAAGAATTATTGGGTAATAAAAGTGGTCAAGGGCACAACTTGCCTTCAATGAGCTCCTGCTCAGCAACTTCTATCTGCTGGGCACCAGAATCCTCAGTCACAGGCTCTTCTACTCGCCACAATACAAACAAGCACAGTAATAAGGAGAAATTAACATCACACCAAACATGTAAACAAAATTCATAATAATAACCAACTCATTAAAATAAGAACCTAGGAATAGAAATCATTAAATTTGGAGTTATGGATTTTAAATTATTAATTTCCAAAGGTTTTATGTGCTTGATATATGATTAAGTGAGAAATTAATTTTCTTATTGTTTTCATGTCAAAACAAAGGCTCTAGGTGATAAACAATAATATTACAAAATTTTAGAAACTAGAATGGATTAATTTGGAGTTCATATGAATTTTCTAAGATTTATACAAGTTCTAGCACTTATTTTTGTATTAAAAATCAATTTTTAACATTAAATAAATGGATTTATAGAGCTATGGACTGGGTGCATTATTACAGAAAATAGCAAGGGGTCTGGTATAAAATTCCTAAGACTCAGAGAGTCCCGGGCGTGGACAGCGAGTTTATTCAGTAGTAAATCAGGGGCTCATATGTGAAAAGAACCAGCGAAGAGGTATGCGCGGATGACGACCGTCTGATAAAAAACGGTCAGCCACGATTAGATCTGTGGTGGATATAACCCTGATTCCCGAGTCACTATCGGATCCGAGATCGACGTGAAGAGGTCGTCGACCCCGGATCGGGTGTGAGCCGTCCGATTAGGATCTACGGCTGGTGACTATTTCCTATCCGAATCGTTATGCTGAGCCCTGATCACGCCCGTCCCTTTTCGAATCAACGGCCACCCCCAATCGCGCGCACACACAGCAACCGGACACGGTGGCGCCATGGCCGGAGGTCGCGGCCAAGCGCCCTGGTTCCCTAATTCTCCCCTCTACATGTCGGTTCGCGTCCAGGGAACAATGGTGAACTATAGGGAGGGCTCAATCCCGCCGATAAGGACGAGCTCGACTCTAGGCATGGTGAAAAGGATTGGTCAGCAAAATCGAACTCCAATAAGGAATTACTTCATGACTCAGCCCCGCAATTCCTAATCTGGTCGGTCGTAATCCATCACGTAGGTCCGGCAGATGGCTTGGGTGACTTACCCAAGGTGAAGGTGACCGTAAGGATGATGTTCCACGTCGAGGGTGGTCCGCTGCTCCCACGAAGGTCGATGATGGCTGTGCGGTGAACCTTGTGGACGAAATCACACCACGCAGTCCGCCCACGTGCCACTAGTGACCCGGACCGGCCTAGGGAACAAGGTCGATGGCAAGCACTGTCGTTGATCTGTGGCGGCGAGCCTTCCCCCGCATTCCCTTTTCTCTGTCTCTCTCTATGGGCTAGCCTCGCGCCCCCGCGGATCTTGATGGGCTGGTGCATCATCCCATGGCCGCATGACCGCGCGTCCTCCGCTATGATCTGCCATCCTCGGTGTTCGTTGGAGAGGGTAGCGCTGCCAACCTAGGTCCACCAGTCATCCCACGAGCACGAGCCCAGCGGAGGAAGGGGCAGTGGCCCACACGTTAGTGAGAGGGCGAGGGCGAGCACGAGGAAAAGACCGCCCGATGGGTCCACCCATGTCAGCGCTGTTGGTGTTTGGGACCCGACCGCGCACCCGGGGTTACCCCTCGAGGTGCTTTTGGTAGGACGATGTTACCGACTGTAGCTCGATGGTTCGTGCTAGGTGCACGGGAGACGATGGACAATTTTATATAGGTTTGGGCCCCTTAGAGAGGCGTAAGCGTAACACCCTACTTCCTGGTGTGGATCTTATATGTGGTGGGTTACAGAGGGGTTCTCTAGCACGATGGATACTAGAGAATGAGGTAGATGGCTAATGAGTGACTTGTTCTTCGATGGGGTGCCCCCTAGGCCTTATATACTCGACCGTGGGGCGTTACATGTGGGTATGATAACCACGTGCTCCTAAGTAATAGTGAACCGGCTGAACTTATCTTCCTACTATCTTGTCGACTTATCCTCGTTTAGTTCCGACGTTTGAGGGCGCCACGCGGGAGAATCGAATCAATACTGTGGATAATGCTTAAACCTAGTGATCCGCCTGGGCTTGAGTCTATCCAATCTTGCGTCGATCCATTCTGCTAGTGGTTCTTCCCCTGGCCCACGAAGGGATGGCCTTGCGAAGTAATGGGCCCAAAGCCTTTCGCGAGGCCTTCTAGCCTTCTAGTGGACCCGGGGGATATCTGTCCCCCACAAGCCCCCAACCTTTGAGTTGATTTTGAAATAATCGGCCCAAAGATTATAGGTCCATCTTGCGGTTTTGATTTTAGGTAATGGGTGCTCTGAAAGCACACCTTCCAAATTGTTGTTTCTGAACTCTGATCATCCCGGTAAAAATAAGCTTTTGTTACCCTTCTTTAGATATTCCAACAGTCTTCGCTTTATACTTCAGAAACCAGTGCTCGATTACCGACTTATGCTTTAGAGATTAGCATTTTGTCTGTAGGGGTTGAGGATCTATTGGGTGCACCGGAGGTGCACCCAATGGGTGTAGCCCCCGAGCTTTGAGTGGATTACTGAAAATAATCCACTCAAAGGTCTTCATCTTGTGCTTTTCAGAAATCATTGGTTGATCTTCGTTTTGTGCCTTAGAAATTAGCATTTCGTCGTCGGTCCATGCTTTAGGGATCAGCATTTTGTCTTTAGGGGTTGAGGATTCATTGGGTGTAGCCCCCGAGCTTTGAGTGGATTACTGAAAATAATCCACTCAAAGGTCTTCATCTTGTGCTTTTTAGAAATCATTGGTTGATCTTCGTCTTATGCCTTAGAACTCAGCATTATATCATTAGCTTATGCTTTAGAGATCAGCATGTTGCCTTCATTTTCTGTCTTTAGAGAATATCAGCATGATCTGCCCATGTCCTGTTGGGTTTGAAATTTATTTGATCGGCAACAGATTGGACGTTTGGTAGATGGCTCTTGGCTGGTCTTCATTTCACTTTGTACTTCAATGCTTCTGTTGATTAGACTTGTACTTTTAGTAGCTATATTTGGCTTTCCTTCGATCTCCATCGATATCTTTCTTCTGTCTTGATACATTCATTATGTATACTGTATGGATGTGACTGCTTGGGAAAATCTATTGAAAATTCCTGGACGTCCCCTCCCCAATGGGTGTAACCAAGGGACAGCTTGGTACGCTGAGCATTTAGCAAACTGCCCTTGAGTAGTAACTTGACGTGACCGCAGGGTGTAATCATATCGTCCATGCAGTTGACCTCAGTCCAAATGGTGTCATGTTACGTGAAACAGCATCTGCCGCCTGACTTGTTTCCAGACGATTTGAATTGCTTATTGAATACTTGCGACTGTTCGATGACTGTGGTAGGAGATGAGTGGTTGCCTCCAGCCTCTATAAATAGACTGCTTGCCTTGCTGGTGTCTTCACACGTCTCCTGGCCATTTATTGCTTATTTCTCCACTTCTCTCTTCTCTTCCAACCGACCATGGGCAAGAACAAGAAAGGTGGAAGTTCACCGCACCACTCCGGCGACAAACGGAAGCGTGAGCCAAGTCCTCCCTCGAAGGACTTCGACAACTCCGAGTACTCGGAGGAGGAGTTCTCCTCTGAGTCTGAGGGGTTGCCGATCTACGCCTCTCCCTCGGTGTCGTCCGATGACTCGGATGATTCCCAAGGGATCACCGCCGAGGTGTGGACGTACATCCGGGCTGTCGAGTGCTCCGAGCTCGAGGGATCGGATGAGTCGGAGATCTCCTCGGACGAGGAGAACTCCTCCGACTCGTCCGAGGAGGAGAGTGGCGGTGACGGCGACGACGAGGGCGACGGTGGCGACGGTGACGATGACGGCGATGGTGACGGCAAGGGCGACGGTAGCGGTGGCAAGGGCGACGACAGCAGTGGCAAGGGCGGCAGCGGCAAGGCCAGTGGCAAAGCACCACTGGTTTAAATATTAGTGTAGATAAGTAGTAGTAGAATAATGTAGTAGTAGTTATTAGTATAGTGTAGTGTAAGTAGTGTAGTGATGTAGTATAAGGTAATGTAATGTAGTGTAGTGTAGGATGAAGTAATGTAGTAAGAAAGGGAAGAAAGGTCGACTCATAATGAGTCGGTCTTTAAGTTTATGGAAAAACTTCCCTCTTCCATATATTGAAAAAAATTTCAGCTTGTTCTGGGCGTCCTTTCGCTTTTCCATCGTTCTTCTTTTATAGTCAATCGATAGTTTGTCTTCATGCCTAGCGCTGCTGGTGTTCTTAGAGATAACGCCCGAGTAACGAATGGTAATTGCTGAGTCGTATTTGGATCTGCCGGCATTTACTTAGAGAAAACGGTCGAGTTATGATAGACACTGTCGGCGTCTTTTTAGAAGTAACTGCCGAGTGGTGCTTGATGACGTTAGCGTTTCAGAGGTAACAGCCGAGTTACGCTGGGCCACATCGGCGTTTTAGAGGTAACTGCCGAGTTAGGACAGACACTGGCGACGCTTTAGAGGTAACAGCCGAGTGGTACTTGATGCTGTCGGCGTTTTAGAGGCAACAGCCGAGTTACGCTAGGCCATGTCGGCGTTTTAGAGGTAACAGCCGAGTGGTGCTTGATGCTGTCGGCGTTTTAGAGGCAGCAGCCGAGTTATGTCAGAAATCTTGTTTTCCGAGTGATAACTTGGCACTTTTTAGAAACGGTGCCCAACCCGGGAAAACCCCATTTATATCACGTCGCCGCACGCCTCTGAGTTCTGAGCCCTAACTTCATATTTCCGCCTCAAGCCACTCCTCTGCTTCCCTCTGATTTCGCTTCTGTTCAATCCACCGACGAGATTACGATGGCGCCCAAGCGGAAGAACCAGAATTCTGTTGCGGTAGTCATTCCTCCCATCGACCCCAACAGCCAGTTGTCGTTCGCAGGTAACCATATGTCTGTTGTTTCGGAATCAGATCTCCTCTACCTTGTCGATGTTGGAGTTCTTCCTCCGAAGGAGCTTTGTTCTTGGCGGATTTGCCGTGTGGTCACTGTTTCGACAAAAGATACCCACGAGTCCGTTATTTACGTTCCTTTTCTCATCCGCGGCTTTGCTCTTCCCATTTCTCCATTCTTCCATGGTCTCCTTGACTTTTACAATCTAAACCTGACCCATCTAAATCCCAATTCCATCTTGCAAATTTCTATCTTTGTACATCTATGTGAGGCCTACCTCGGAATTCTACCTCACTTCGGTTTGTGGAAGTATTTGTATCACTGTCGACCTAGGATGGCTGGGGGGCAGCACCAGCTTGTGGGTGGTGCAAGTCTAGAGATGCGCCACGGAAGGAAAACAGAATACCTCGACATTCCCCACAAGGACAGCATTAAAGGGTGGTGCCTTGAGTGGTTTATTGTGGAAAACCACGGCAAGTCACTCCCCCTCGGTCGGGGAGACAGCCAGATGTGCGCACTCCGAGTTGGGTTGAGTCACCTACTGCCTTGGAGGTAACAGAAGCTAGGGTTCTGCTTGCTGAAATCTGTCTGCTGAAGGAGAGAGGTTTAACCGCCGAAGTTGTGGTTGCTGACTTTGTCTTTAAAAATATCCAGTCCTTGAAGGACAGAGCATACCCAGCTTATTTGTATAGTGGTGTTACTGACTCGACTCGGGTTACCAATAGGAGAATTCCTGCTGAGGATTTGGTGAGCCGACTAGACATGATCCTGAGAGGCAAAGTGTCAAATGTTGGTGTTCTTGTTGCCTACTCTGCTTGGAATTTGCCACCTCCTAAGTCCTTTTTCAATTTCGTGTCCAATCCTCCTGCTGGTGATAGTGGTCTGGGTCTTAGAGTGCGACCCTCTCCAGAAGATATTGAGGCCCTGGTTGCTTCTCTTTGTGATCTTCCCAATGATGAGAGGCAAGTTCATTTTGAGATGCTAGCTAGTCCGAATGATGCAGAAATAGATGTTGTGCTCAATATGTTGGCTAGAGAATCTGCTGACTCGGCCCCTGGTGAACCAATGGCTGTTACGGTTATACCAGAGCTTGACAGAATAGTGGACATCCGATATCCTAAGGGTATTCGCCCAAAGCGTCCTCACCAAGTCAGCCGCCCAACTGCACCTATTGAGGAGAAGAAGAAGAAGAAAAGATAGCTTCGGCGACTATCATGCTTGGACCAGGATGTTGGCCCTTCTGCTCCTATTTGTGAAGAAGTACCAGCAGAGGTCTTTACTGAGGTTGATCCCAATGGTGGTGTACCAGTTGAAGCTGACCCCAATGGGTGTAACCTTGTTGAAGCTGAACCTAATGGGTGTAACCTTGCACCAGCTGACCCCAATGGGTGTGACCTTGTTGAAGCTGACCCCAATGGGTGTAACCGTGCAGAAGCTGAACCCAATGGGTGTGATTGTGCACCAGATGTTGTTCGTATTTTTGACGAGGATGAGGAAGAGGAAGAAGAAATTCCACTAATTCGTAAGAATAGTTGTCGTTACAGAGGCAGTAGGGGGGATAGCGATATTCCTTCTCTAGCTCTGTCTGCTCTTGTTAGCCTTCAAGAACTATCCATAACAGATTTTGATTAGGCCCTTGAGGATGTCATTCCTGAAGATATGCTGTCGGAACCGAATGAAGGTGATATGATGGATGTTTGCTCTGACATTCTAGACGTGGGATTAGAGGTATCCTGGGCAGTATCTCGCGCATCGTCGACCTTGGAAGGCAGTCTTCGGTGTCAAGAGGTTGGTTAGGATTGCCCGACTCCCATGGAGGTGACTGAGGATCCTTCAGCCTTAGAGGTGGCTGTTGCAGAAAACCCAGCCCTCGAGGGTGTCGTTGGTAATGATCCAGCTCAGGTGGGTAGCGCAAGCTGCAACCCAGCCCTGAGGGTGTTGCCGGTAGTGATCCGGCTCTGGTGGGTAGCGTGAGCTGCAACCCACCCCCGAGGGTGTCCAAGTGAGCTCTCCTTCCCACACCTCCATGGACGTCCACGTCGGATCGTCTCCACCACGATCTGATGGAGTGATAGCGATGCATGCTTCTTTAACTTCGGGTGAGGGAGTCGCCTTGGAGGTCAGCAAGCCGGATGCCAGAATTCTGATATCTGCTAGTGGAGCTGAATCAACCCCTGACGATGCTCTTCAGATTGTTCCAGTTGATCTTCCTTTATCGAGCTACAATGCAGCTTCTCATGACTTGGGATTACCCTCATTCTTTTCTAATCTTCAGGTAACTTAGCTCTTTTCGCTCTACCGCTCCTCCTGGTAAACAATTTTCTCTGTACTCATTTGTCTTTAATAATATGCTTTGGTTGACGGGATGTCTGCCCAATTGAGATCACATGGTGCCACTATCCCAGAAGGAGCTCTGTCTCTAACACAGTGGAATCCATTGCTGCTTCAGAAACAGATAGCTGATTTGAAAGCGTCAAGTGCTGGTTGGTAACTTTGTTTCTTCCTTGGCTGATTGATCAACTTGTTTTTAACCGTGTATCCTTCTTCGACTGCTTTTTGTCAGATATGGCCCGGCGGTACTCTGAGCTTGAGGAGAAACATCTCCAATATCAAGCCAACTCAATCCTACAGTACTCCGAGTTGAGGAGAAGTACTCCCAAGGTCAGACCGACCTAGCTCGGGTGTCTGCTTCTTTGGATGATACGCATTTTTTGAATTCTTCTCTCAATGCTCAGCTTGACTCTGAAAGGGCGGCTCACGAGGTAAACTTACTTAACTGGCTCCACTGTGCTTACTGTCTACTGGATGCTTGAGAGTAGACTCTTATTTGTAGGAGGAGAGACGAGCACTTGCAGCTTCTTGTGACAATCTAGACAGGTTGTATCATGATGTCAGCAATTCCTTAACCATCTTGGAGAGAAGCCATCGCTTTACTATGTCAGATCTGGATCATCATCGCCGCGAACTGCAAGTGTCCTAAGATGAGGTCCTGCGGCTTAGACATCTGGTGTCAAGCAAGGACTCCATCGTTAAAGACCTGCGTTCCTCCATGAAGTCAGTTACCCAGGAGCTAGAGGCCGCTCGACTGGCTACCAAAGTTGCAGAGGACAACAGTGCCATTCTGAAAACTCAGCGCAACAAGGATATGGACAAAGCCATTCACGTGGGGCGAATCTTGGTGAGAAGACCTGGTGTGGTTGTTCCTGATGATATAGTTGCTGATGTCAAGGTTGCTCCTGACGCCTCGAGTCGCCCTTCTTCTTCAGTTGTTCCTGAGAAAGACATTACCAAATAGAGATGTTCCGCAGTAGTGATGTGTTTAGAAGATACTAAATGCATTCGCGAGTTATATGTGTGTGTGATCAGTGTGCTCAGATACTTGGTGGATAGGGTACTAGAATGTGTTCTTGGTGCTGAAAACTATAACATTTTGTTTCTGTTGTTAGAATTCAATAGTCGTCATGAACGATTGCAGAAGTAAGTGCGACGTGCTGGTTTTGGAGTCTTTGCCGATTGATCAGCTGGTAAGGCATAGAGGTCGCCCTATGATGAGTAGTTGTGAGCATGTTGCACCGTCTTAAGTCATTGCCGACTTAGGCCGATTGCTCTATTAGTAGGGTATAGTGGTCACCCTAAGTCGAGTAAGCGCGAGCATGTTGCACCATCTTTGAGTCAATGTCGACTTAAGTCGATTGCTCCGTTAGTAGGGTATAGTGGTCACCCTAAGTCGAGTAAGCGCGAGCATGTTGCACCGTCTTAAGTCATTGCCGACTTAAGCTGATTGCTCCATTAGTAGGGTATAGTGGTCACCCTTAGTCGAGTAAACGCGAGCATGTTGCACCGTCTTAAGTCATTGCCAACTTAATCTGATTGCTCCGTTAGTAGGGTATAGTGGTCACCCTAAGTCGAGTAAGCGCGAGCATGTTGCACCGTCTTAAGTCATTGCCGACTTAAGCTGATTGCTCCGTTAGTAGGGTATAGTGGTCACCCTAAGTTGAGTAAGTGCGTTGATTCCAAGTTTAATCAAGTCGAAGTCAATGGATAACCAATAGTTTGAATGCCTTTGAGAGTGAAATCTTTTATTGATGACATATTTTCCAATTATAGAGTACAACGTTGCTCTGATAGCCATCGCTAAGGGTAAAACTTCCTGAGGTGCTCTATATTCCATGAATTCCCCACTTCCGTGCCATCCATTTGAGTAAGCCGATATGATCCTAGCCGAGTGACCTCCGACACCATGAATGGCCCTTCCCATAGTGGCGATAATTTGTGTCGTTCTTCTCCTGTTAGAATTCGGCGAAGGTCCAAGTCTCCCACTACGAAGGATCGATGTCGTATAGTCTTATCATGATAGCGCCTCAAGCTCTACTGGTATCTGACTGATTGAATTACTGTATTCAATTGCTCTTCTTCTAGTACGTCAGTATCTTCTAGCCTGGTAGTTTCTGCTTCAGCTATGCTTTCGAAGACCAGCCTTGGTGCCCCAAACCTGTGGTCGGCAGGTAGCACTACCTCCGAACCAAAGACCATGAAAAAGGGGTGTTTCCATGTAGAGCTCGACTAGGTTGAGTTCTTAGGCTCCAAACCACATAAGGTAATTCTCTAATCCACTTCCCTGCAAACTTTTCATTCTTGTCGAAGACTTTCTTCCTGAGTGCTTCCAGTATCATTCCATTAGCTCTTTCCACCTGACCATTAGCTCTTGGATGCGCTACTGACGCATATTTGATCTAGATGCTCCGTTGTTCGCAGAAATCAAAGAATTCAGAGCTAGTGAAATTGGATCTCAGGTCGGTTATGATGCTATTTGGTATCCCAAACCTGAATATTATATCTTGTATGAATTCCACTGCCTTGGCTGAAGTTAGAGAAGCAATGGGTTTGTATTCTATCCATTTGGTGAATTTGTCAATGGCGACCAACACGTGAGTGTAGCCTCCCTGAGCTTTCTTGAAGGGTCCAATCATGTCCAGTCCCCAGCATGCAAATGGTCTTGTTACGGGTATGGTCTATAGTTGTTGTGCTGGTAAATGTTGTTGTTTTGATAAGAATTGGCAAGCTTCACATCGCTGGACTAACTCGGCTGCATCACTCTTTGCTGTCGGCCAGTAGAAACCAGACCTGAAGACCTTCCCAACCATAGTTCTGGATGCTGCGTGTATTCTGCACTGTCTAGCTTGAATCTCATCTAGCAGTTGTCTCCCAGTAATCGAGGAAATGCACTTCATGAGGACTCATGTTGCACCCCTTCTATACAGTGCGTCCCCTATGAGGGTGTAGTGGGTCGACTGTCTTGCGAGGCGTTCTGTTGTGGCTTTATCATCCGGTTCTTCTTCATTCTTTATATACCTGATAATAGGGCCCCTCCAGTCATTAGAATCTGACTCTAGCTGGCTCAAAGCATTGCACTCTTCTGCCTGATCTGAGGAAATGCTTGGGCGTGGCACCTCCTGGATGAAAACTCCAGGTGGGACCTAAGCTCGACTGGATCCTAGTTTCGACAACGCGTCTGCTGCTGCATTGCGATCTCTTTCCACATGATGAAATTCCAGCCCTTCGAATTTGTCTTCCAGTTTTCGGACGGTTGTACAGTACTTGCCCATGGAATCATTCGAGCAATCCCAGTCTTTATTTATCTAACTTATGACCACCAGTGAATCTTCGTATATCATCAACATCTTAATGCCTAGTGATATGGCAATGTTCAATCCGTGGATTAGAGCTTCATATTATGCTGCATTATTTGATGCTGAGAATAAAAAGTGGAGAGTATATTTGAGTTGTTCACCTCCAGGGGCAATGAAGAGGATCCCTGCGCCTGCTCCCTGCAGTTTCAGCGAGCCATCAAAATACATTCGCCATACTTCCGCAGCCTCTGGGTTGTCTGGTACTTGCTGCTCGGTCCATTCTGATACGAAGTCAACTAGTGCTTGAGTCTTTATTGCAGTGTGAGGCCGAAACTCAATGTCGTGAGCTCCCAGTTCATGGGCCCACTTGGCTATTCTTCCAATGGCTTCTTTGTTGTGAAGAATATCCCCTATTGGAAACCCGGTGACTACTATGACTTTGTGGTCGTCGAAGTAGTGATGGAGCTTGCGAGCAGTTAGAAGTACTACATACAATAGTTTTTGAACTTGAGGATATTTCTTTTTGGAGGGTCCCAGAACTTCACTGATGAAATAGACGGGATGCTGTATTGGATATGCGTGTCCTTCTTCTGCCCGCTCGACTACTAACGCGGTGCTTACCACGTGAGTCGTGCAGGAGATGTATAACAGCAGATCTTCCGCCGGCCGATCTGGCATGGCTCGGCACGATGGCTTTAGTATTGGTGGCGTGGTCAAGAACTTCTTTAGTGCATCAAGAGCTTCCTAAGCTTCTGTGGTCCGCTGGAACTTGTCCACCTTCTTGAGCAATTTGTATAATGGTAAGCCCTTTTCACCTAGCCTTGATATGAACCTACTTAAGGCTGCCATGCATTCAGTAAGCCTTTGTACATTCTTTTGTGATCGTGGTGCTTCCATCCTCATGATAGCCTTGATTTTCTCCGGGTTAGCTTCATTTCCTCGGTGGCTGACAATGAATCCAAGCAACTTCCCTGCTGGCACTCCAAAGACACATTTTTCTGGATTGACCTTCCACCGGTACCGCCTTAGGCTGTTGAAGACCAGCTGCAGATCCTCAATGAAGTTTTCTGAGTTTTCTGTCTTAATCACCACATCATTAACATAAGCTTATACCCGCTTGCCCTAGTGATCGGCTAAGCACGTTTGAATAGCTCTCTGGTAAGTCGCTCCAGTGTTCTTGAGGCCAAACGGCATGGAGGTATAGCAGAAAGCTCCAAATGGGGTAATGAATGCAGTTTTTTCCTCATCTTCTTTTGCCAGGCTGATCTGATGGTATCCAGAGTAGCAATCTAGGAAGGACAACATAGAACACCTGGCTGTCGAATCTACCACCTGATCTATTCTGGGAAGTCCGAAGGGATCCTTCGGATAGTGTTTGTTGAGGTCTGTATAGTTGACGCACATGCGCCAATCCACTTTATTCTTTTTGAGTACAAGAACAGGATTTGCTAACCACTCAGGATGCAGTACTTCTCTAATGAATCCTGCCGCGACTAAGCGAGCTAGCTTGGCACAAATAGCTTCTCTCTTGTTAGGCGTGAAACGACGCAACTTTTGTCAGATCGGCCTCGCCTAGGGATAGACCTTCAGTTTGTGTTCGGTCAGTTCTCTCGGGACTCCCGGCATATCCGCAGGTTGTCATGCGAATACGTCTTAGTTATCTTACAGAAACTGGACGAGCGTGCCTTCCTATTTGTTATCCAGGCTGGAGCTGATGATGGCAGTCTTGTGTTCGTCAGCGAACTCGAGGTTGATTCTCTTCATTTCCTCAGTCGGCCACATAGAGGACACGGCTTGAGCTTCATTCGCAGGTATCGCGAGGTCTTCCTCAGGCTTTGAGTTCGCCTGTGTGGAGGAAGTCGTCGGTGGTTTGGTGGTGAGGGCCGCTTGAATGGCCACTCGGAAGCATTCTGCGGCGCCTTGGAAGTCAGCGCGCACGGTGATGATTCCTTGCGGTCCTGGCATCTTCAATATCATGTATGAATAGTGCAGAATGGCCATGAATTTCGCCAATCCCGGTCTGCCGATGATGGTGTTGTATCTGCAATCAAAGCTTGCTACTTCGAACCTCAGGAACTCGGTTCTGTAGTTTTCCGAAGTTTCGAAGGTGACCGACATGTAGATGTGTCCGAGTGGGTATTCTCCTTCAGTCGGCACAATGCTGAAGAAATGAGTGTCTGACTCGTGGAGCTCTTTGAGTGCAACTCCCAAGCATAATAGTGTCCGGGGGAAAGTGACGTTGATGCTGCTTCCCCCATCCACCAACACCTTTTTTACCCTGCTTTCTCGGATCACCGGATCGACGAGGAGCGAGTACTTGCCCGGATGATCAAAGTTGAGCCATTGATCCGCCTGAGTGAAGGTGATCGGGTGCTCAGACCATCGATACGGGGCGGGAGCACTGGTGGCTGCCATCAATATCTGACGATCGTTGAGCTTCTGCTGCCTTTTGTTCTCTTGCGACCTGTGTCCACCGAAGATGACGTTGACCTCTCCATCAACGCGCTGGAAAGCTCCGCCTCCTCCCCCTTCCTGCTGCTGAGGTTGTCAAGGTTCTCTCGATCCTCCTCATGGTGGGGGAGGTGGTAGAGGTTGGAAGGGCCAGCCATTCCCGATGGAGTGCTTGAAATCTCTATAGTTCCGAAGAGTATGACGCATATCCTTGTGGTACGGGCACTGGGCGTCGAGGATGTCATCCAATGTTCATTCACCTCCGCGAGGTGCCCCTCGGGCATGAGAGACTGGTGGTCCAGCGGCATGGACTTCTTCGCGAGGCCTCTTCTCCCAGCGCTTGTCGGTTTGCTGGTTCGTATCGCGCCGTGGTGCTGACGGAGCAGGCTTCGTTCCTCCGATGAGGTCCTGGGCACGTTCATCAGCGGTGATGTAGAGGTCCGCCTCCCTGAATAGCTGTTCGAAAGTGGTCGGTGCTTTTTGTAGTATGGCTTGGACAAAAGCCGAGTCATTAGATCCTCGGTAGAAGTCCTCGATCACTGCTGCTTCTGCAACTTCGGGAATACGATTTCTCATGGTCTGAAATCTTTTGAGGTACGACCGAAGAGTCTCATCCCCTTAGTGCCTGATGGATTTGAGGTCCCATGGCTGCGCTGGCTTATCGGAGAGGGATTGGAAGTTGGCGATAAAACGCCGACTGAAGTCGCTCCAATCGTCGATGTAGTGTCGGGTAGGAGTCATAGCCATTGCAGCACATCTTGTCCGAGAACGATGGGCAAGTATGCAGTCATCACATCTTCAGTTGCCCCAGCGGCCCAAGCAGTGGTGGTATAGACAGCCAACCTGCCTCCCAGGTCCTGCTTAGGCTCGTACTTGTCGATGTTGGAGACTTTGAAGTTTGGGGGCCACTAAATGGCCTTGAGACACGGAGTGAGCACTGATACTCCACACGTGTCCTCCTGTCGATGATTGTGGTGTTGGTCCCGGGGAGGGGAGTTGACGACGTGCTGCCTCGACCGTCCCCAGGTTGTGCCGCCAGTTGAGGTTGTGGCCGACTCAACCCTAGTGGCCTGGCTTCGTGCAGGGACGCCATGATCCTGATCATACTCTTCTCGGCAACGGATCTCATTCTCGTGTCATCGCTCGCGCGAAGAATTGATTGAACTCTGCGTGTCCCTCCGACTATTGATGGCGTGTCATAGATCGCTCGGAGGATGAGCGAGAGGCAGAAGGTGATTAGTTGCTCGAGTGAGTAGCCGCTGATATCCCTCGGCGACTGGAGTCCGGGGGAGGCCATCGGCTATCCGGGCCAACACTCCATCGACCTCGCTCGGTGTGTTCATGGCTCGGGCGAAGTCGGGGTTCAGGTTTCGTCCGAAGAGAGGGTTCTCTCGACGTTGTCTCGCCTCCTGCTCGGCTTGCTCTTGAGCTTGCCGACGGTCACGTCGGTGGGAATTCCTCCTTTCCCTGAAGACTCGTTCGTCAGGAGTTTCTCCACCTCCGAGATCTCGTCTCGAGAGACAGGCTGTGCCGGGTCTCGTTCTCCGGCTTCATGATGTCGCCGAGCGTTCCAGCGTCGGTTCCTCCGTCGACGAGCTTCTCGCTGAGGAGGTTCTTCCCCAGGCACGGTTGGCTCATCGTCGGAGATGGAGGATGATTCCACTCTTCCCCTGATGAAGAGGACGTCAGGGTAGAATGGAGTTGTCGTGATGCAAGCTTCTCTCTGTTCTCCTTTGAGGGCGGAGGTGCCAGAAGAGCAGCTCGACAGGCCTTTATCTCATTTGCTCCCTTTTTCCTTGCAATCTGTGTCCATTTTTCTGTGGATGGGGTGGACAACGGGGTTTTCCGGGTAAAAGAACTCTCTGCTCTTGGCTTGCAGGAGGTAATCTTTGCCTGGAGCGCTAGAGATTGCGCTATTTCCTGCTTCGTTCTGGCTCTTTTGGAGATTTTCGAGGAAGGCTTCTTCTCCGGTAGATCCGCTATACGATGCAGAATTCCCTCTTCGTCTGCCACGGACGAGATAGTTCCGAAGCAGAACATGGATCTGGGGCGGAGAGTGATCTTGTGCTGGAAAATGATGGCCATTGAGCTAGCTTGGATCAGCGACACACCCCCTACCTGGTGCGCCAGCTGTCAGTGTTTGGGACCCAACCGCGCACCCAGGGTTACCCCTCGAGGTGCTTTTGGGTAGGACGATGTTACCGACTGTAGCTCGATGGTTCGTGCTAGGTGCACGGGAGATGATGGACAATTTTATACAGGTTCGGGCCGCTTAGAGAGGCGTAACACCCTACTTCCTGGTGTGGATCTTATATGTGGTGGGTTACAGAGGGGTTCTCTAGCACGATGGATACTAGTGAATGAGGTACATGGCTAATGAGTGACTTGTTCTTTGATGGAGTGCCCCCTAGGCCTTATATACTCGACCGTGAGGCGTTACATGCGGGTATGATAACCACGTGCTCCTAAGTAATAGTGAACCGGCTGAACTTATCTTCCTACTATCTTGCCGACTTATCCTCGTTTAGTTCCGACGTTTGAGGGCGCCGCGAGGGAGAATCGAATCACTACTGTGGATAATGCTTAAACCCAGTGATCCGCCTAGGCTTGAGTCTATCCAATCTTGCGTCGATCTATTCTGCCAGTGGTTCTTCCCCTGGCTCACGAAGGGATGGCCTTGGGAAGTAATAGGCCCAAAGCCTTTCACGAGGCCTTCTAGCCTTCTAGTGGACCCAGGGGATATCTGTCCCCCACAAGCGCCCTCTCCCGCCCAGGGCCGCGTTGACACAAAGTTAAATGGGCCGAAAACAAGGTTACCGGCCCGATTAGCGTTACCTTCTCTTTTCTTTTTCTGATTTCTGTTTTGTTTTCTTCTTTCATTGTTTTGAACCCCAATTTGAATTCAATTATTGTTGTGAATTTGTACTCAAGTCTAATATATAATTCAAGGTTACCAATTTGAAAAGCTAAATTTATTTTTATGTAGTTTTCTTTATAAGGCATTCTCTTTCCTCTTATTCTAATTTGTAAATTAGGGTTAAACTCCCAAATTTGGATATCAATATATTTTTATATTATCTTTATATTGTCACAAATAATGCACTCACTATAAAAATCCTAGCATGATGCATAATTTAGTGGCATATATTTTATAATTATTTGTTTTTAAATATGGTGTTCACATGTGATGGTACAAAAAGGTCAAATTCACACATAGATAAAGTGAAATTGTTTCTCCTTTTATATTATCTCTTACAAATTACAATTTGGGTACTACAAAGGGTTAAAGAGTGCCAAAGAAATTTGGGACGTCCTCAAAACGGCGCACGAAGGGGACGAGGTGACCAAGATCACCAAGCGCGAAACGATCGAGGAAGAACTCGGTCGATTTGTCCTCAACAAGGGAGAGGAGCCACAAGCAATGTACAACTGGCTCAAGACCTTGGTTAATCAAGTGCGCAATCTTGGGAGCACCAAATGGGATGACCATGAGATGGCCATGGTTATCTTAGATCCCTCGTATTTTGTAATCCTACTCAAGTTCAATTAATACGTGGGGATCCTAGATACAATCTAATGTCTCCTGAGGAGGTTATTGGAAAGTTTGTGAGCTTTGAGCTAATTATCAAAGACTCTAAACACATCGTCAACTTGGAGCAAGGTGCCACCTCAACACCCGAGGTACAACCCGTCGCATTCAAGGCGACGAAAGAAGAGAAGAGGGAGTCTACACCAAGTAGGCTTCCAATTGACGTCTCCAAGCTCAACAACGAGGAGATGGTGCTCATCATCAAGAGCTTCCGTCAAATCCTCAAGCAAAGGAGGGGGAAGGATTACAAACCCCGCTCCAAAAGGGTGTGCTATAAATGTGGTTAGCCCGGTCATTTCATAGCTAAATGTCCAAACTCTAGTGGAAGTGACAGGGACGACGATAAGAAGGGGAAGAAGAAAGAAAAGAAGCGGTACTACAAGAAGAAGGGTGGCGATGCCCACGTGTGTCGGGAATGGGACTCTGATGAGAGCTCCACCGACTCCTCCTCCGACGAGGACGCCGCCAACATCGCTGTCAACAAGGTCCTCCTCTTCCCTAACGTCGGCCATAAGTGTTTCATGGCCAAGGATGGAAAAAAGAAGAAGGTACAATCTAGAACCAACCCCAAGTATATTACATCTAGTGATGAGGATAGTTCTAGTGATAGTGAAGATGATTTAATGTCTCTTTTTGCCAACCTTAACATGGAACAAAAGAAAAAAAATAAATGAACTAATTGAAACCATTAATGAGAAGGATGA
This sequence comes from Zea luxurians, assembly GCA_029449295.1. Lineage (NCBI taxonomy): Eukaryota > Viridiplantae > Streptophyta > Magnoliopsida > Poales > Poaceae > Zea > Zea luxurians. The sequence continues at coordinate 2,871,905 of JAOPSE010000138.1, forward strand.
TCTCTTGGAAAGACAAGAGGACTTCCTTATTAAAGAAAATAAAAAACATGTTAAAGTGAAAAATGCTTATGCTCAGGAAATAGAAAAATGTGAAAACTTGTCTAAAGAGCTTAGCATTTGTCATGATTCAATTTCTAGTCTTAGAAATAAAATGCTAGTCTAGTTTCTAAGATTAATGAATTAAATGTGTGCAATGATACAATTTCTAGTCTTAGAACTGAAAATGATAGTTTAGTTTCTAAGATTAAAGAATTGAATGTTTGCAATGATTCTATTTCCTGTCTTAGAAATGAGAATGTTAAATTAAATGCTTAGATAGAAGAATTAAATGCTTTCAAACCCTCTACATCTACTGTTGAGCATATTTCTATTTGCACTAGATGTAGAGATATTAATGTAGAAGCTATTAATGATTACATTTCCATGATTAAACAACAAAATGATCATATAGCTAAATTAACTGCTAAAACTAATGAGAATGAACTTGAAAATGAAAACTTTAAATTTGCTAGAAGCATGCTCTATAATGGGACACGCCCTGGTATTAAGGATGGCATTGGTTTCCAACGGGGAAGCAATGTCAAGCTTAATGTCCCTAAAAGATTGCCTAATTTTGTTAAGGGCAAAGCTCTCATGGTTCAGGATAATGAGGGCTACATTTTATATCCTGCTAATTATCCTGAGCACAAAATTAGGAGAATTCATGCTAAGAAACCTCATAACATTTCTCACCAAGCATTTATGTATAAAAATGAGGCTTCTAGCTCTAGGCATTCTACACATGTTAAAATGCCTAAAAAGAAAACTCCTGCTGCATTAAATGAGCATAACATTTCATTTAAGACTTTTGTTGCATCATATGTGCTTACTAACAAATCAGGCAAAATAGTTGCCAAATATTTTAGGGGCAAACACAAGAGTCCTAAGACTTGTGTTTGGGTACCCAAGGTACTTGTTTCTAACGTCAAAGAACCCAAGACTGTTTGGGTACATAAGAACAAGGCCTAAATTGTTTTGTAGGTTTATGCATCCGGGGGTTCAAGTTGGATAATTAATAGCGGATGCACAAACCACATGATAGGAGAGAAGAGAATGTTCTCCTCCTACGAGAAAAACGAAGATCCCCAACGAGCCATCACATTCGGGGATGGAAATCAAGGTTTGGTCAAAGGACTTGGTAAAATTGCTATATCACCTGACCATTCTATTTCCAATGTTTTTCTTGTAGATTCTTTAGATTACAATTTGCTTTCTGTTTCTCAGTTATATCAAATGGGCTACAACTGTCTTTTTACTGATATAGGTGTTACTGTCTTTAGAAGAAGTGATGATTCAATAGCTTTTAAGGGAGTGCTAGAGGGTCACTTATACTTAGTTGATTTCAATCAATCTGAACTAGACACTTGCTTAATTGCTAAGACTAATATGGGTTGGCTCTAGCATCGCCGACTTGCCCATGTTGGAATGAAGAATCTTCACAAACTTCTAAAGGGAGAGCACATTTTAGGACTAACAAATGTTCATTTTGAGAAAGACAGGGTTTGTAGCGCATGCCAAGCAGGAAAGCAAGTTGGCACTCATCATCCACACAAGAACATCATGACGACTGACAGGTCGCTCGAGCTACTCCACATGGATCTATTTGGCCCGATTGCTTACATAAGCATCAGCGAGAGTAAGTACTGTCTAGTTATTGTGGATGATTATTATCGCTTCACTTGGGTGTTCTTTTTGCAGAAAAAATCACAAACCCAAGAGACCTTAAAAGGATTCTTGAGACGGTCTCAAAATGAGTTCGGATTAAAAATCAAAAAGATAAGAAGCGATAATGGGACGGAGTTCAAAATTCTCAAATCAAAGGCTTTCTTGAGGATGAGGGCATCAAGCATGAGTTTTCTTCTCCCTACACACCTCAACAAAATGGTGTAGTGGAGAGGAAAAATAGTACTCTACTCGACATGGCAAGAACCATGCTTGATGAGTACAAGAAAATGGACCGGTTTTGGGCGGAAGCAATCAACACTGCTTGCTACTCCATCAACCGGTTATATCTTCACCGAATCCTCAAGAATACATCATACAAACTCCTTACTGGTAAAAAGTCCAATGTTTCATATTTTAGAGTCTTTGGTAGCAATTGTTTTATTCTTGTTAAAAGAGGTAGAAAATCTAAATTTGCTCCCAAGGCTGTAGAAGGCTTTTTACTAGGATATGACTCAAACACAAGGGCATATAGAGTCTTCAACAAATCCACTGGATTAGTTGAGGTTTCTTGTGACATTGTGTTTGATGAGACTAATTGCTCCCAAGTGGAGCAAATTGATCTTGATGAGCTAGATGATGAAGAGGCTCTGTGCGTCGTGCTAAGGAACATGTCCATTAGGGATGTGTGTCCTAAGGAATCGAAAGAGCCCACACAAGCACAAGATCAACATCATCTTCCATGCAAGCATCTCCACCAACTCAAGATGAGGAATAGGCTCAAAATGATGAAGATCAAGAAGATGAGCCACCTCAAGAGGAGGACAAGGATCAAGGGGGAGATGAAGTTGATCAAGATAAGGAAGATGGTTAAGAAATTCAGGGTCAAAGACCACCACACCCAAGAGTCCATCAAGCAATTCAACGAGACCACCCCGTCAACTCCATTCTTGGTGACATTCATAAGGGGGTAACCACTAGATCTCGAGTTGCTCATTTCTGTGAACATTGTGACGGAACCTCCCAAGTAATCAGGCCCACCTACAGTTGTCCTTATCTAACAGACATCAGACACCCTGTAGATGTTCCTAAGTTACTTGACAAGCTCGGTATCTTTCCCGACCTTACCAGGAACGTTTCACCCGTCTTGCAGACATTACAGATCATCGGAGACGAAGAAATGCGGAAGCGAATTACATAAACTTACATTTATTTCAACAGCAAGCTCGAGTTAATTTATTACAGACCAGTCTAAAAGTGAGTGCATAGAAGTAATAATTATACAAACCAAGGGAGACACAAACTTCTCCCGATAAGCAAAAGATCCTAGGTGGAGGACCGAGTCCTCCCGCACTTCAGTCTTGTTTTTCTTCTTTGGGAACCACCTTGGCACAGAAGCAGCAAAAGTCTGCTACTTCCCCACCTAAAAACAACAAAGGGATAAACCCTGAGTATGGAATTACTCAGCAAGTCTTACCCGACTAAGGAAAAGACTCTCAAGGGTATGCTGGTTATATGGAAGTCAAGGTAAGGCTTCTCAATAATCAAAGACTCTGTTTTGCAGAAATGCTTATTAAAGTGGATCCTTAAAATCCAATTTTATTTGTCAAGTTAGGTAAAATTACCTGCACTAGAGTTCTTTCTACCCTAGTTCAATCACTGGTCCTGCACTAGCCAATTTCTTTAACAAAAGCCCATCATCTTTAGTGGAATGCTACGTGTAAGTCAGTGGCCAAGTCTCCATAACCGCGGAGGTACGGCGATCCGAATCGATTATACTCAGCTGAGGATCTCCAAACACACGACATATGTAGCACTTAACCCTTGCATATGTCAACCCGCCACCGGGGTTCTTAAGACCGGATCAGGTTCACGCAAACCGAGAGCACAGATACACCACCGTCCAGCCTCTTGCCACGGAGGGTACACGCTACTCTCGCCACCGCTCCACTCCCATTTCGTGTTATCTTATTCCGGCCTTAGTCTGCCCGAGGCAAGGCTTACCCATGACGAGGCATGTGACCAGTTAAAGGGTCCTCGGTCAGCAGGCCTACATCGAGACGGTCCTTAATCGACTCAGACGGAGACACTACACCGAGACTCTCTTCTCGTGCAAGTCACCCGCCCGGTCTCAGCTTAATCTTTTTAACCCAAAAATTTGGTACCTGGCAGAGGTACATCTTTTCCGATGTTGAATCCATCACGGCCATGATGGATCCACCATCAAGTTTTATTTTCAAAAACATCCCTCCCACTTTGCCAAACATCTTTTGTAAAACAAATCCTTTTGTTTTTCTAAAGCAATACTAAGCATAGTAAAACCTTTTTGTAAAAACAGGATTTCAAGGAGGGTAATCAAGATCAAGGAAGGTAATGCAGGAATTGTTTAATCAATCAACTCCTATCACCTAATGCAGCAAGCAAGTGAGAAAGATTTTAAAAACATCAAGGGAGGTGGCAAATGCACTGGGGCTTGCCTTTGTTGTCAGGTGTTTCCTGCTCGGATCCATAGATATCGAAATAAAAGCAGTTGTCTGCTTGAGGATCAGAGGTTGGTGGTATCCCTTCTTCAGAAACTTCTTCTTCTTCTTCGTGCTCTAATATAACCATATACATGCATAAGAATGGATGTCATGGAATGCTCATGAGGATGCAAAGATAGCATAAACTTATTATTTATGTCTTGAGTACAACTTTCCTTCACGGTACTCCGAGAACCTAGGGTTTCCGGAGTCAGTAAAGGAGTTCATGGAGCAGGGGGGGTGGTTTTGGGTTTAGTGATCAAACAAGGTCCAAATCAACCCAAATTCTACCCAAGGCTTCTAAATAATGTGAAAAGCTCACATAAAAAGTTTGGGAAATTTTGGACTTATTATTTATTTTCTAAAAATCCAGAACCAATGGTTTAGGCTATTTTAAATACCCTAAAATTCCTTATTTATCCTAAAAATCATGAAACTATTTTTATTAAATTCTAGGGAAAATAAGGAACCTAGGAAAATTGGTCTCATAATTTTATCATTTTTCTATAATTTTCTACAAATTTCTAAAGTTCCTCTGAAAAAGAAAAGGAAAAACTCTAAACAGTACTGGGCCGAATTCAGCCCAGCGGCCCAGTTCCAGGGAGGACAGCGCGCTCGCGCCCGCGCGCGCTCTGGTATTTTTGCGGATAGGCCCTCGGGGTTCTGGCTAATCTGAAATGAGCATAAACACTATTTTCAGGAGTCGCTGACACTTCGCAGAAAGGCCCTCCGGTTTCTATTTCTTCCCCGCGATTGCCCCTGACCACGCCGCGTTGTTCGTTCATCACGGACAAGGTCCGTACCGGCCATGACCGGCGATGATTGTTCAAGCTAACGGTCGGAGAGGCTTTACGGACCTAAGGTGACCTAAGAACGATCCAGAATTTCGAATGGCGCTCCAAGAAAATGTTCTGCCCACGCTCAGGGCGGAAACCGGGGCGTCGAGCTCACGTTCCCATACAACCATGGCCGGACTGAGCAAACGGACGCCACCGAGAGCTTCACAAGCATGCAGAGGCACGAAAACAATACATGGATTGAATGGCGACTTACCAGAACGAGCTGGCCACGGTGAGCTAGGTTCTTGCGGTGTTTTGGGTGGATTTGGGGGAAACGTGGAATTCAAGCTCGTCGGTGAATCACTGGAGACAATCCTGGGTGTCGAGGTACTTGACAACCTGGCGGAACTATGAGCGAGGTCAATTTATAGAACCCTCAAGCGGTGGCCGCGAATTTAAGCGATGGCACGCGGCGGCCGGAGATAAGAAAGGTTATCGGCTTCGCGATTTCGTGTCTACCGCCGTGGCGGGCTCACCGGCATCGATGAGACAGCCGTGAGGAGTCACGGTGGTGTGGTGGAAAGGCTAAGCCACGCGGCACATGGCCGGGAGGCGGCGGTCACCGACGAGGTAATCCGCGCTAGCCGCAAAGCAGAAAAGGAAGACGACGGTGAGTCACCGGAGTGACGTCCAGCGCATGGGCGGTGAAGATCTTTTCAAGGTGAGCGATATCCACACGGCCGCGGCACCAATCCCGGCAAAGCGGTCGCCGGCGGTAAGATTTTTCCACGGCGGTCGATCTGATCGGTTAGAGCACTGTACCATGGGATATGTTCGTCAGTCGCCTGAACCGCCCATGATCCCACCCGATTAACTCTTGAATCTTGTTAAGAACAAAGCAATCCTGCTTAATAAAAGTTGTTCACTGATCATCAATCTCCCAACTTACTATAGGATTCCTGGCTCAAAACCGAACGTACAAAAAGTTATAGCGCATCAAACTTGCACTTATCTCACTGGAACCTTATTTTAGCCTTGGGTTCAGTTTCAGTTTTCTGAAACTGTTCTGACAGAGCAACTTGGAGCAAGTTTTTCTCTAAATTCCTCATAACAACTAAGCTCACACTCTTTAGCAAAGTTGTTCTCCTATAATTGGTCTTCAACTTTGATGTGGTGACCTAGGGCAAAAACCTTATAGTTTGAAAGTTACAAAGCTCAAAAGTTGAGCCCATAACACAATTTTCAGACTTAGAGTGGATTCTCAATTAGGGACCTTTTTGCAAATGAATCCAAAACTTAGGGTTTGGCTTGCAAATTCACATATGAGTGACCCAAATACCTTAAGACACTTACTTGACTTAATTTTTGCACTTTAGTCCAAAAGTGGACTAATTTTGCACTTAGGTCCCTAGGGTTTGGTTTCAGGGTTTTCCAGGGTTCCAATTAGGGTTTCTGGTATCCCAGGGGTATAATTGTGATTCAATTTTACTCTTGGAGTCATTTTATGGCTTTTACCCTAAAGTCTTTAGGTTTTCTTAACTTGGGTTAAGCTTTACCCCTTTAACCACTAGTTAGGGTTAAGTTCCTGAACCAGGGTCCTATTTGTAAAACATTAAAACAATACAACTTGTTTGAAATTTTTGCCTAGTGAATGCACTCTAGGTGTGTCAAACATATGCAATGCCCATGCTCATGATGCCATGCTCAAGTTTTAGTTATAGTAACACCAGGGGTGTTACATCCTTCCCCCCATAAAAGAATCTCGTCATGAGATTTAAAGTCCTAGGGTGAGTAATGGAAAAGGAAATGTGTCATGTTTTTATTTCCTGATTTCTGGTACAAGGCAGGGGTGGTGTGGGGGTTCATTCCTTTACTTACAAGAGGTTAGAAAGCCTAGGAAATTCTTATCTAAGAAGTCTTGGGTTTCCCATGTAGCCTCATCTTCCGAATGCTGGTTCCACTGTATCTTATAAAACTTAAGAGTCTTTCTCCGAGTAACCCTGTCCTTTTGATCCAGAACTTGAATGGGATGTTCCGAGTATGTTAAATCTGGTTCCAGGACAACATCAGTCACTTCAACGGTTCGATCGGGAACCCGAAGACACTTCTTCAATTGTGACACGTGGAACACATTATGTACAGCAGACAATGTTTCGGGAAGTTGGAGTTGATACGCCACTGGCCCATATCTTTGAAGAATAGGGAATGGACCAATGTACCTAGGTGCAAGTTTTCCCTTTACCCCGAAACGCGATACTCCCTTCATTGGTGAAACCTTTAAGTAGACGTAGTCTCCTTCTAAGAAGTATAAGGGCATTCGCCGTTTGTCTGCATAACTCTTCTGACGAGCCTGTGCCTTCTTCATATTATGTACTATTTTCTGAACCTTTTCTTCGGTTTCTTTTACCATATCAGGCCTAAAGAAATACCTTTCACCAGGTTCAGACCAATTTAGCGGAGTTCGACACCGACGTCCGTATAAAGCTTCAAAAGGTGCCATCTTGATACTTTCTTGATAACTGTTATTATATGAAAACTCCGCCAAAGGTAAACATTCATCCCATTTTGGTGAGAAATCCAGGACACATGCCCGCAGCATATCTTCCAGTATTTGGTTCACTCTCTCAGTCTGCCCACTGGTTTGAGGATGATAGGCCGAACTGTGGAGTAACTTAGTACCCAAAGATTTGTGAAGTGCTTCCCAAAACTTGGCTACAAATTGAGGTCCACGATCCGACACTATGGTCTTTGGAACACCATGCAGACTAAGAATACGAGCAATGTACAATTGGGCGTAGACAGTAACCGGGGAATTTGTCTTGACCGGCAGAAAGTGAGCAATCTTTGTAAGTCAATCAACAATCACCCAGATAGAGTCATACCCTTTTGCGGTCCTGGGCAATCCCACAATGAAGTCCATGCTAATGTCTTCCCATTTCCATGTTGGTATTGATAATGACTGCAATGGACCGGCAGTTTTCATGTGTATGGCCTTGACACGTCTGCAAGTGTCACACTTAGCCACATAGCGTGCAATTTCAATCTTCATCTTCGTCCACCAGTAGTGCTGTTTTAGATCATGATACATCTTAGTGCTTCCCGGATGAATAGAATAGCGACTAAGATGCGCTTCATCTAAGATTTGCTGGCGGAGCTCTTCATTCTTCGGCACTACTATGCGGTTGTTAAACCATAACACACCTTGATCGTCTTCCTTGAAACATTTGGCTGTACCAGCCCTTATCTTCTCTCGTATGTGCTTCATGCCCAGATTATCCTTTTGAGCATCAATTATCCTTTGCAAAATGATTGACTCAAGCTTTAGCTGGTTCAGAGTCCCTTGCTGGATTATCCCCAGGTTTAACTTTTCCATTTCTTGACATAAAGTGTTTTCGGAGGTCTTTACCATAAAACAGTGGCAGGAAGTCTTACGACTCAATGCATCTGCCACCACATTGGCTTTGCCTGGGTGATAATGGATCTCCAGTTCGTAGTCTTTAATGAGCTCAAGCCATCGTCTTTGCCTCATATTTAACTCTGACTGGGTAAATATATACTTCAAACTTTTATGATCGGTATATATGTGACAGATATTTCCCAGCAGATAGTGACGCCATATTTTCAGGGCATGAACCACAGCAGCTAGCTCTAGATCATGTGTTGGATAATGCTCTTCATGTCGGCGTAACTGCCTTGAAGCATACGCAATTACTCGGCCTTCTTGCATCAGCACACAGCCGAGTCCACTGCCTGACGCATCACAATATACATCAAAAGGCTTAGTGATGTCCGGTTGAGCCAAAACCGGAGCAGTGGTTAATAGTGTCTTCAATTGCTCAAAGGCTTCATTACATTTAGAAGACCAATTGAACTTAGTATCATTCTTCAATAAACTTGTGATTGGCTTCACAAGCTTAGAAAAATCAGGTATGAATCTGTGATAATATCCCGCTAGTCCAAGAAAACTCCGGACTTGGTGAACAGTTGTTGGGGGTTTCCACTCCAGAATATCCTTGACCTTGCTAGGATCTACCACAATTCCTTTAGCTGATAACACGTGCCCCAAAAATTGAATTTCCTCCAGCCAGAATGCGCACTTGCTGAACTTGGCATACAGCTGATGTTCCCTCAGGCGCGTCAATACAATCCGTAGGTGCTGAGCATGCTCCTCTTCATTTTTAGAGTATATCAAAATATCGTCGATGAAGACCACCACGAACTTGTCCAGCTCAGGCATGAACACCGAGTTCATCAAATAGGTGAAGTGGGCAGGAGCATTGGTGAGCCCGAAAGACATTACCAAGTATTCGAACAACCCATACCGCGTAGTAAATGCGGTCTTCGGTATATCCTCGGGCCGAATACGGATTTGATGATAGCCCGACCTGAGATCAATTTTGGAAAATACCCTCGCCCCAGTCAGTTGATCAAATAAGATGTCGATCCTTGGAAGAGGGTACTTATTCTTAATGGTGACCTCATTTAGGGGCCGATAGTCCACGCACATGCGCAAGGTTTGATCCTTCTTCTTGACAAAAATGGCGGGACAACCCCATGGGGACGAGCTTGGCCGGATAAATCCCTTATTCAGTAGATCTTGTAATTGAATCTTCAATTCCGCCAACTCATTAGGGGGCATACGGTACGATCTTCGGGAGATGGGAGCCGTACCGGGCTTTAACTCAATTACAAATTCTACATCTCTTTCAGGGGGCAGTCCAGGCAAATCTTCCGGAAATACATCTGGAAATTCACATACTACCGGAATGTTCTTGATTTCCGGTACAATGGCTTCAAATATCCTACCAGAAGCTTTGACTGGATTGGTTTTGGGGAGAGATAAAAGGATTTCTTCTTGATTATAGCTCAACCTGACGGTTCTGAGTTCAGTGTTGAGAATGGCCTTGTATTGGGTTAACCAATTCATACCCAAAATTACATCTATATCCTGGCCTTTTAGAACAATCATGTTAGCAGGAAAGTTCCGTCCGGCCATGGTTACTGGCACTTCATAGGCCACTTCTCTAGTAAAAATGTGTCCCCCAGGTGAATGAATTTTAAATCCCTCTTTTGATTCACGACATGCAATGTGATGTTGCTCCACAAATGTCTTGCTAATGAAGGTATGCGAAGCACCAGAATCAAAAAGAATAATTGCAGGATGACTGGCCACAGGGAACGTACCCATCATCACCGGCTCTCCCTCCGGTGTAGTAGCCACTTGAGTGTAATATACTCGCCCCATCTTCTTGGTATTCTTGCCCGAAGTACTTCCCTTGCCTGGAGCTGAATTCCCCGATCCTTGCTGATTATTGGCCTGATTCTACCTAGGATAGGGGCAATCTTTAATAAAATGCCCAGATTTGCCACAGTTAAAACATCCAGTTGAAGAACTTGGCAGAGCAGGGAATCGAGTGCCTGGGGCACCCGGCTGACTTTGGACAGTAGGGGCTTTGTTGGGACGAATAATTATGGGCTGCTTGAAAGGGAAAGATGGTGCACTTGAACGGTTCTGGTTAGAGGGCCGGAGAATAAACCGTTGCCTCTTTACCGGGCCCTGACTAGGCCTATCACCACTGAATCCCTTACTTTTCCCAGAATTTGCATATTTTGCCTCCACAGATAAGGCTGTGCTGACAGCCTTCCCATAGGTGAGATCAATACATGCAGCCATTTTTCGCTGCATCCGGTCATTCAGACCTCTCATAAAACAGTTCCTTTTCTTCAAATCCGTATTCACCTGATCAATTGCATATTGTGACAGGTGATTGAACTTGTTGAGATACTGATTAACAGTATCTCCCCCTTGTTTCAGTTTCATAAACTCTTCTTGTTTCATGTGCAGCACTCCCTCAGGAATGTAGTGCTCGCGGAATGCTACTTTAAATTCGTTCCATGTAATTTGATGGTTGTCCGGTTGGATAGCCACAAAGTTCCCCCACCAAGTACTGGCAGGGCCTCGGAGTTGCTGTGCCGCGAACAATGGCTTCTGTGTTTCCGAACAACGAAGAAGGCCAAACTTCTGTTCAATGACCCGTATCCATTCGTCGGCTTCGAGCGGGTCTTCTGCTTTGATGAAGAGAGGCGGACGAGTTTCGGAGAAATCCAGATAAGTAGTCTCACGGGGACCTTGTTGAAAACCTCTTCCTGCTTGTTGCTGGAGCTGCTGCTGACCCGCCATTTCCCTCAGGAAGCGGGTATTGTCGGCGGTAGCATTCACCAAGGCAGCAATTGCCTCGGCTAGCGTGGGTGGAACTGGAGGTGGATTCGGGGTGACATCCCGACCCCCAGATGTTCCGGCTGCGTCCTGTCCGCGAGTCCTGGTTGGCATCTGAGGCAAAAACATTTGAATAAACATAATGTGCCAAAGAAAACCTTCCATTTTACATTACTATAAAGAGTAATGATACAGACTCGATATTACACAACAGGATACATTACCCATTTTACAAAAGTTTAACCTATTATACAACAGTACACCCTACAATACACTACTCTACTTTTATTACACTATTAGTCCTGCTTTCCGTTGCTTTTGGCGGCTTCATTGTCAGGTGTGGGAGTCCAGACGTCAACCAACCTCAAAGAAGGAGGGGGTTCAAGGAGGTCTAACTCCCCACCCAACGCGTGTCCCGCAACGTGAGAGGGTCCGGCTTCCGTCTCAGCAGAGTGTGCAGGCTCACTAGGGTGTAGTTGTGAGTATAGCACATGGACTTCCTCATGCAATGTATTGCAGTAGACCTGCAGGTTGTCGACAGCTGAGCTAAGTTCTTTAATTCGGGCCTGAGCCCTTGCTTCCTTAGCACATGCCAACATATGTGACTGTACTGCCCAGTCAAGTGCTAAGTCCCGATCAGCCAGCTGATCCTGCAGGTGACGGATGTCCCTTCTTAGTTCATTGATTCGATCTCCGTCTGCGATCCAAGTATTGGTCCTGTGTCACAGCGTTGCTTGAAGTCGACTCACTTCGGCTTCCAGGTCTCCTATAGGGTCATTACTTCCGCTGCTACTGCTTTCGTGTCGAGGGGCTAGTTGATGCCGGGGTACTCCAATCGGTCCCGTTGACTTACGTGTCGTTAGCCTTGTGCGTGGCGGCATCTTTCTAAGGGGGAAAATTTATTAGCATAATTCTTAGCATGATGCATGAATAAGTACAGAATCAACCTTGGTCGATTCAACCTTCTATACATTGCACTCTTCCTATCTGGTCTTTAAGATAAACTCTTCAGAATACTTAGGTAAGAGGAGAGAAGAGTTTTTGGGTAAGACTTTCGAAAATCCTTTTGAAGATGCCTCGTAATATCTGCAAAGAAGGGCTACGCTCCGATACCAGCTGTGACGGAACCTCCCAAGTAATCAGGCCCACCTACAGTTGTCCTTGTCTAACAGACATCAGACACCCTGTAGATGTTCCTAAGTTACTTGACAAGCTCGGTATCTTTCCCGACCTTACCAGGAACGTTTCACCCGTCTTGCAGACATTACAGATCATCGGAGACGAAGAAATGCGGAAGCGAATTACATAAACTTACATTTATTTCAACAGCAAGCTCGAGTTAATTTATTACAGACCAGTCTAAAAGTGAGTGCATAGAAGTAATAATTATACAAACCAAGGGAGACACAAACTTCTCCTGATAAGCAAAAGATCCTAGGTGGAGGACCGAGTCCTCCCGCACTTCAGTCTTGTTTTTCTTCTTTGGGAACCACCTTGGCACAGAAGCAGCAAAAGTCTGCTACTTCCCCACCTAAAAACAACAAAGGGATAAACCCTGAGTATGGAATTACTCAGCAAGTCTTACCCGACTAAGGAAAAGACTCTCAAGGGTATGCTGGTTATATGGGAGTCAAGGTAAGGCTTCTCAATAATCAAAGACTCTGTTTTGCAGAAATGCTTACTAAAGTGGATCCTTAAAATCCAATTTTATTTGTCAAGTTAGGTAAAATTACCTGCACTAGAGTTCTTTCTACCCTAGTTCAATCACTGGTCCTGCACTAGCCAATTTCTTTAACAAAAGCCCATCATCTTTAGTGGAATGCTACGTGTAAGTCAGTGGCCAAGTCTCCATAACCGCGGAGGTACGGCGATCCGAATCGATTATACTCAGCTGAGGATCTCCAATCACACAACATATGTAGCACTTAACCCTTGCATATGTCAACCCGCCACCGGGGTTCTTAAGACCGGATCAGGTTCACGCAAACCGAGAGCACAGATACACCACCGTCCAGCCTCTTGCCACGGAGGGTACACGCTACTCTCGCCACCGCTCCACTCCCATTTCGTGTTATCTTATTCCGGCCTTAGTCTGCCCGAGGCAAGGCTTACCCATGACGAGGCATGTGACCAGTTAAAGGGTCCTCGGTCAGCAGGCCTACATCGAGACGGTCCTTAATCGACTCAGACGGAGACACTACACCGAGACTCTCTTCTCGTGCAAGTCACCCGCCCGGTCTCAGCTTAATCTTTTTAACCCAAAAATTTGGTACCTGACAGAGGTACATCTTTTCCGATGTTGAATCCATCACGGCCATGATGGATCCACCATCAAGTTTTATTTTCGAAAACATCCCTCCCACTTTGCCAAACATCTTTTGTAAAACAAATCCTTTTGTTTTTCTAAAGCAATACTAAGCATAGTAAAACCTTTTTGTAAAAACAGGATTTCAAGGAGGGTAATCAAGATCAAGGAAGGTAATGCAGGAATTGTTTAATCAATCAACTCCTATCACCTAATGCAGCAAGCAAGTGAGAAAGATTTTAAAAACATCAAGGGAGGTGGCAAATGCACCGGGGCTTGCCTTTGTTGTCAGGTGTGTCCTGCTCGGATCCACAGATATCGAAATAAAAGCAGTTGTCTGCTTGAGGATCAGAGGTTGGTGGTATCCCTTCTTCAGAAACTTCTTCTTCTTCTTCGTGCTCTAATATAACCATATACATGCATAAGAATGGATGTCATGGAATGCTCATGAGGATGCAAAGATAGCATAAACTTATTATTTATGTCTTGAGTACAACTTTCCTTCACGGTACTCCGAGAACCTAGGGTTTCCGGAGTCAGTAAAGGAGTTCATGGAGCAGGGGGGGTGGTTTTGGGTTTAGTGATCAAACAAGGTCCAAATCAACCCAAATTCTACCCAAGGCTTCTAAATAATGTGAAAAGCTCACATAAAAAGTTTGGGAAATTTTGGACTTATTATTTATTTTCTAAAAATCCAGAACCAATGGTTTAGGCTATTTTAAATACCCTAAAATTCCTTATTTATCCTAAAAATCATGAAACTATTTTTATTAAATTCTAGGGAAAATAAGGAACCTAGGAAAATTGGTCTCATAATTTTATCATTTTTCTATAATTTTCTACAAATTTCTAAAGTTCCTCTGAAAAAGAAAAGGAAAAACTCTAAACAGTACTGGGCCGAATTCAGCCCAGCGGCCCAGTTCCAGGGAGGACAGCGCGCTCGCGCCCGCGCGCGCTCTGGTATTTTTGCGGATAGGCCCTCGGGGTTCTGGCTAATCTGAAATGAGCATAAACACTATTTTCAGGAGTCGCTGACACTTCGCAGAAAGGCCCTCCGGTTTCTATTTCTTCCCCGCGATTGCCCCTGACCACGCCGCGTTGTTCGTTCATCACGGACAAGGTCCGTACCGGCCATGACCGGCGATGATTGTTCAAGCTAACGGTCGAAGAGGCTTTACGGACCTAAGGTGACCTAAGAACGATCCAGAATTTCGAATGGCGCTCCAAGAAAATGTTCTGCCCACGCTCAGGGCGGAAACCGGGGCGTCGAGCTCACGTTCCCATACAACCATGGCCGGACTGAGCAAACGGACGCCACCGAGAGCTTCACAAGCATGCAGAGGCACGAAAACAATACATGGATTGAATGGCGACTTACCAGAACGAGCTGGCCACGGTGAGCTAGGTTCTTGCGGTGTTTTGGGTGGATTTGGGGGAAACGTGGAATTCAAGCTCGTCGGTGAATCACTGGAGACAATCCTGGGTGTCGAGGTACTTGACAACCTGGCGGAACTATGAGCGAGGTCAATTTATAGAACCCTCAAGCGGTGGCCGCGAATTTAAGCGATGGCACGCGGCGGCCGGAGATAAGAAAGGTTATCGGCTTCGCGATTTCGTGTCTACCGCCGTGGCGGGCTCACCGGCATCGATGAGACAGCCGTGAGGAGTCACGGTGGTGCGGTGGAAAGGCTAAGCCACGCGGCACATGGCCGGGAGGCGGCGGTCACCGACGAGGTAATCCGCGCTAGCCGCAAAGCAGAAAAGGAAGACAACGGTGAGTCACCGGAGTGACGTCCAACGCATGGGCGGTGAAGATCTTTTCAAGGTGAGCGATATCCACACGGCCGCGGCACCAATCCCGGCAAAGCGGTCGCCGGCGGTAAGATTTTTCCACGGCGGTCGATCTGATCGGTTAGAGCACTGTACCATGGGATATGTTCGTCAGTCGCCTGAACCGCCCATGATCCCACCCGATTAACTCTTGAATCTTGTTAAGAACAAAGCAATCCTGCTTAATAAAAGTTGTTCACTGATCATCAATCTCCCAACTTACTATAGGATTCCTGGCTCAAAACCGAACGTACAAAAAGTTATAGCGCATCAAACTTGCACTTATCTCACTGGAACCTTATTTTAGCCTTGGGTTCAGTTTCAGTTTTCTGAAACTGTTCTGACAGAGCAACTTGGAGCAAGTTTTTCTCTAAATTCCTCATAACAACTAAGCTCACACTCTTTAGCAAAGTTGTTCTCCTATAATTGGTCTTCAACTTTGATGTGGTGACCTAGGGCAAAAACCTTATAGTTTGAAAGTTACAAAGCTCAAAAGTTGAGCCCATAACACAATTTTCAGACTTAGAGTGGATTCTCAATTAGGGACCTTTTTGCAAATGAATCCAAAACTTAGGGTTTGGCTTGCAAATTCACATATGAGTGACCCAAATACCTTAAGACACTTACTTGACTTAATTTTTGCACTTTAGTCCAAAAGTGGACTAATTTTGCACTTAGGTCCCTAGGGTTTGGTTTCAGGGTTTTCCAGGGTTCCAATTAGGGTTTCTGGTATCCCAGGGGTATAATTGTGATTCAATTTTACTCTTGGAGTCATTTTATGGCTTTTACCCTAAAGTCTTTAGGTTTTCTTAACTTGGGTTAAGCTTTACCCCTTTAACCACTAGTTAGGGTTAAGTTCCTGAACCAGGGTCCTATTTGTAAAACATTAAAACAATACAACTTGTTTGAAATTTTTGCCTAGTGAATGCACTCTAGGTGTGTCAAACATATGCAATGCCCATGCTCATGATGCCATGCTCAAGTTTTAGTTATAGTAACACCAGGGGTGTTACAAACATTACTCTTTTGTGTCCTCTATTGAGCCTTACAGGATAGAGGATGCACTAAGAGATCCCGATTGGGTGTTGGCAATGCAAGAGGAACTCAACAACTTCACGAGGAATGAGGTATGACATTTAGTTCCACGACCTAATCAAAATGTCGTAGGTACCAAGTGGGTCTTCCGCAACAAGCAAGATGAGCATGGTGTGGTGACAAGAAATAAAGCCTGACTTGTGGCCAAGGGTTATTCACAAGTCGAAGGTTTGGATTTCGATGAAACTTATGCACCCGTAGCTAGGCTTGAGTCAATTCGTATATTACTTGCCTATGCTACTTACCATGGCTTTAAGCTTTATCAAATGGACGTGAAAAGTGCCTTCCTCAATGGACCAATCAAGGAAGAGGTCTATGTTGAGCAACCTCCTGGCTTTGAAGATAGTGAGTACCCTAACCATGTTTATAAACTCTCAAAGGCGCTTTATGGGCTCAAGCAAGCCCCAAGAGTATGGTATGAATGTCTGCGAGATTTTCTTATCACTAATGGCTTCAAAGTTGGAAAAGCTGATCCTACACTCTTTACTAAAACTATTGCAAAAGATTTGTTTGTATGCCAAATTTATGTTGATGATATCATATTTGGGTCTACTAACAAATCAACCTATGAAGAGTTTAGTAGGATCATGATACAGAAATTCGAGGTTTTTATGATGGGGGAGTTGACGTATTTCCTTGGATTTCAAATCAAGCAACTCCAAGAGGGCACCTTCATCAGCCAAACAAAGTATATTCAAGACATACTTAAGAAGTTTGGGATGAAGGATGGCAAACCCATCAAGACACCCATGGGAACCAATGGGCATCTCGACCTCGACACAGGAGGTAAATCCGTAGATCAAAAGGTATACCAGTCGATGATAGGATCTTTACTCTACTTATGTGCATCTCGACCGGATATTATGCTTTTCGTATGCATGTGTGCAAGGTTCCAAGCCGATCCTAAGGAAGTTCACCTTAGGGCCGTAAAGAGAATCATGAGGTATTTAGTTTACACTCCTAAGTTTGGGCTTTGGTACCCCCAAGGGATCACTTTTGATTTAATAGGATATTCCGATGCCAATTGGGCAGGGTGTAAAATTGATAGGAAGAGCACATCAGGGACTTGTCAGTTTCTAGGGAGATCCCTGGTATCTTGGGCTTCAAAGAAACAAAACTCTGTAGCTCTTTCTACCATCGAAGCTGAGTACATTGCCACAGGCCATTGTTGCGTGCAATTACTTTGGATGAGGCAAACCCTTAGGGACTATGGCTACAAATTGAGCAAAGTCCCTCTCCTATGTGATAATGAGAGTGCAATCCGCATGGCGGATAATCCCGTTGAACACAGCCGCACTAAGCACATAGACATTCGGTATCACTTTCTAAGGGATCACCAACAAAGGGGGGATATCGAAATAGCTTATGTCAACACCAAGAATCAATTAGCCGATATCTTCACCAAGCCACTAGATGAGAAAACCTTTAGCAAACTTAGGAATGAGCTAAATATTCTTGATTCTCGGAACTTTGATTGAAACATTACACACATTGCTCGTTTATATACCTTTGATCATATCTCTTTCATTTGGTACAAATGCATATTTCTTATGTACCAAGGCTACGACTAATGTGTTTTCAAGTGTATTTCTATACTAAGTCGTAGATTGAAAGGGAAATGGAGTATTCGACGAAGACAAGGCTTCCACTCCACTCTAATGGTATCATTTACCCTTCGTCACTACCCAGCTCACTCCAAATTGGTATAATCTTTCACTCTTATTTACTTGTACCAATGAGAGAGAAAATAAAAGGGCTCCCAGGTTCTCCGTTTTTGGCGATTAATGCCAAAGGGGGAGAAAATATTAAGCCCAAAGCAAAAGGACCGCACCACCACCATTTCAAAATTTTCGAAATGAATGATTTAATTGGTATTCGCAAATGTTTGTTTGTTTTTCAATTGGTGTTCAAGGCAATTTCAAAACCCTCTTGAAAGCTAAGAGGAGAATTTCATTCAGGGGGAGTTTTTGTTTTGTCAAAGGAAAAGCATTTGAAACAGGGGGAGAAATTTCAAATCTTAAAAAATGCTTCTCGCAATCTTACTCATATACCTTTGACTATTTACAAAAGTATTTTAAAAAATATAGTCTTTGAAGATATTTGCAAAAACAAAAACATGTGGTGCAAAAGTGGTCCAAAATGTCAAATAGAAGAAAGCAATCCATTCATATCTAATAAGATTATCAATTGGTTTAATTCCAAGTAACCTATGCACTTACCTTATGCAAACTAGTTCATTTCTGCACTTTATATATTTGCTTTGGTTTGTGTTGGAATCAATCACCAAAAAGGGATAGATTGAAAGGGAAATAGGGTTAACCTTTTCCTACAATTAATTTTGGTGGTTGAATGGTCAACACAAATATATGGACTCACTAGTTTGCTCTAGAATACATGTTCTACAGGTGCAAAAAGGTTCAACACAAACCAATAAATATTCAAGTAAGGGATCAAATTCAAAGGAGCAAAAGAAACCAAGTGTGATGTGGTCTGGCGCATCGGACTGTCCGGTGTGCCACCGGACAATGTTCGGTGCACTAGGTCTGTACAAGGTTGAACCAGCCACTCTCGGGTTTCAGCAGGCGCACTCCGCTATAATTCACCGGACTGTCCGGTGCACCAGCGGAACAACGGCTAACTCGCACAACGGTCGACTCTACAAAGGCTACAGTGCGTAAACAGCGCGCGACAGAAGTCAGAGCAGAAGTCAGAGGCACACCGGACAGTGAACAGGACCTGTCCGGTGTGGCACTGGACCGTCTGGTGCCACAAGAAGACAACGGCGCTAACGGTCGACTGCTCCCAAACCCTAACAGTTGGGTGACGTGGCGGCGCACCGGACAACCTATAGTGCATGTCCGGTGGCGTACCGGACTGTCCGGTGCGCCCATCGTCAGCAGCCTTCCCCAACGGCTTCTTGGTGGTTGCAGGCTATAAATACCCCCCAACCACCACAACTCCAAGCATCCAAGTCTTCCGAAGTTTTCATTCAATACAAGATCTAGTGCATTCACTCCTAGACACAAATCAAAAGATCAAAGCCTCTCCAAGTCCCAAATTCACTCCAACCACCTAGTGACTTGAGAGAGTGTGTGTTCGTGTTCATTTGCGCTCTTGTTGCTTGGATCGCTTTCTTCCTTTCTCAATCTTGTTCCAAAGTGACTTGTAATCAAAGCAAGAGACACCCAAGTGTGTGGTGGTCCTTGCAGGGTCTAAGTGACCCATTTGATTAAGGAGAAAGCTCACTCGGTCTAAGTGACCGTTTGAGAGAGGGAAAGGGTTGAAAGAGACCCGGTCTTTGTGACCACCTCAACGGGGACTAGGTTTTTTAGAACCGAACCTCGGTAAAAACAAATCACCGTGTTCATTCGCTTGATTTCCTTTTGATTTGTTTTTTCCTCTATCCCGGACTTGATTTAAGTTCTAACGCTAACACCGGCTTGTAGTGTGTGTTTAAAGTTGTAAATTTTAGATTACGCCTATTCACCCACCCTAGGTGACTTTCAAGCGCACGACAGCATACGTCATCTAAACTGAATTTAAAACGAAACGTCACGCGACTGAACACGCGATGCCACACATTAAATAACCTGAAATTAAGACGAATCGTTGCGTGACAAAGCGCGTGACACAGCACGCTAAATAATCTAAAATTAAACTGAATCGTCGCACGACGAAACGCGCGACACAGCACACTAATAAATTTGAAATTAAACTAATTCGTCGCGCGACGTGGCACGTTAATTAAACTAAACTCAAAACTAATAAACTGAAACTTGATCACCGCGCGCGTTGGGCGAGCCGCGAGGGGCCGCGCTGCTGGGGGCCGGGGGCCGCGCACCAGGGGTCGTGCTGCCTAGGGCAGGGGCCACGCGCCGGAGCCGAGGCAGGGCCACGCTGCCGCGCGGGCGGGGAAGCCAGGGCGGGGCCGCACCACCATGCCAGGGGCCAGGGCGAGCCGCGCCGCCGCACGGGATGCACGGGGCGGGGTCGGGCCGGGCCGGGGGATGGGGCCGCGGCGCCGCGCGAGCGGGGAGGCCGGGGCAGGGCCGCGCCACCGCGTCGGGGGCCAGGGCGAACCGTGCCGCCGCGCGGGGGAGGCCAGGTCGGGCCGCGCCATCGCGCCAGGGGACCGGGGCGAGCCGCGTGTCGCGTGGGAAAGGCCGGGACGGGCCGCGCCACCGCGCTGGGGCGGGCCGCGTCAGGGGACTGGACGAGCCGCGCGCCGCATGAGGGAGGCCGCAGGGACGCGCGCGCGGGTGGGGAAGAAAGGGGCGTGCACAGGGAGGGAAGAGGGAAGGGAGAGGTAGAGAGAGAGGGAGAGCTCACCTCGGGGATCCAAAATCCGGCGATAACCGTCACCGAATCACCTAGGGCACAAGGGGGCGAGAGAGAGAGGTGGAGGAGAGGGAGTTGCTGCACGGGAAAATTGAATGAGGGAAAAAGGGAGAGAGAAGGGGGTACACGCGCATGGGGGCGCCAGGGGCGCGCCGGGCCGGGCCGGATCGAGCTGGGCTAGGTCGGGTTGGGCTAGGCTGGGTCGCGGGCCGGGATAGAAGCCCACAACACACGCGACCACAGATCAGAATCCAATTGCGAATCGAAATCCGAAACGAGACGAGACGAACACGCGATTAAACACGACATCAGACAAAAGAAATATGCCTCGGCATGATGCAACACCCATGTCAACTTAGGTTTTGTTTACACGCGATACGAACACTAGTCGTTATACTGCTTTGAAATTGGGAAGAAGAAGCAAAATAGGAAGAGAAAAGAGAGTAACGCCTGAATTTGGTGAGTATTAAAGAAGAAAAAATTCTACCCCCAAATTCAGGGCGTTACAACATTGCTCCACAATTGGAAACCAATGCCATCCTTAATGCCAGGGCGTCTCCCATTATAGAGCATGCTTCTAGCAAATTTAAATTTTTCATTTTCAAGTACATGCTTGGCAATTTGAGCAGTTAATTTAGCTATGTGATCATTTTTTTGTTTAATCATGGCAAGGTGATCATCCATAGCTTCAATATTGATATCTCTACATATAAAACAAATAGTAACATGATCAACAGTAGATGTAGAGGGTTTGCAAGTATTTGATTCTTCTATCTTAGCATTTAACATAGCGTTTTCATTTCTAAGACAGGAAATAGAATCATTGCAAACATTCAATTTTTCAATCTTAGAAACTAAATTATCATTCTCAGTTCTAAGACTATAAATTGAATCATTACACATGCTTAGCTCTTTAGACAAATTTTCATTCTTCTCCACTTCTAGAGCATAAGCATTTTTCAATTTAACAATTTTTTTGTTTTCTTTAACGAGGAAGTCCTCTTGGCTTTCCAAGGGATCATCCTTCTCGTTAATGGTCTCAATTAGTTCATTTAATTTTTTTCTTTTGTTCCATGTTAAGGTTGGCAAAAAGAGCAGGTAAATCATCTTCATTATCGCTAGAGCTACCCTCATCACTAGATGTTGTATATTTGGGGGTGGCTCTATAGTATACCTTCTTCTTTTTGCCGTCCTTAGCCATGAGACATTTGTGGCCGACGTTGGGGAAGAGGAGGCCCTTGTTGACGGCGATGTTGGTGGCGTCCTCGTCGGAGGAGTCGGTGGAGCTCTTGTCGGAGTCCCATTCCCAACACATGTGGGCATCACCACCCTTCTTCTTGTAATATCTCTTCTTCTCCTTCTTCTCCCCCTTTTTGTCTTCGTCCCTGTCACTTTCACTAGAAATTGGACATTTAGCTATGAAATGATCGGACTTACCACAACGGTAACACACCCTCTTGGAGCGGGACTTGTAGTCTTTCCCCCTCCTTTGTTTGAGGATTTAGCGAAAGCTCTTGATGATGAGCGCCATCTCCTCGTTGTTGAGCTTGAGGCGTCGATTGGAAGCCTACTTGGTGTAGACTCCTCCTTCTTTTCTTCCGTTGCTTTGAATGCAATGGGTTGCACCTCAGGTGTGGAGATGGCTCCTTGCTCCAAGTTGACAATGTGTTTAGAGTCTTTGATTATTAGTTCAAAGCTCACAAACTTGCCAATTACTTCCTCGGGAGACATCTGTTTATATCTAGGGTCTCCACGGATTAGTTGCACTTGAGTGAGATTACGAAAAACAAGTGATCTAAGAATAACCTTGACCATCTCATGGTCATCCCACTTGGTGCTCCTGAGGTTGCGCACTTGGTTCACCATAGTCTTGAGCCGGTTTTACATGGCTTGCGGCTCTTCTCCTTTGTTGAAGATGAATCGATCGAGCTCGCCCTCGATCGTCTCCCGCTTGGTGATCTTTGTCACCTGTCTCCTTCGTGCGCGGTTTTGAGGATGTCCCAAATCTCTTTAGCATTCTTCAACCCTTGCACCTTATTATACTCCTCTCGACACAAGGAGGCGAGGAGTATAGAAGTTGCTTGGGAATTGAAGTGCCTAATTTGGGCGGCCTCGTCCGAGTCACAGTCCTCGTCCCCCATCTTTGGTGCCTGAGCTCCAAACTCAACAATATCCCATATACTTTCTGGAGTGAGGTTAGATGGTGCCTCATTTTATCACTCCACATACAATAATCTTCACCATCAAAATATGGTGGTTTGCCTAAGGGAACGGAAAGTAGAGGAGCGTGCTTGGAAATACGAGGATAGCGTAGGGGCATCTTACTATACTTCTTGCGCTCATGACGCTTAGAAGTAGTTGACGACTCGGTGCCGGACGTGGAGGGTGACGAAGAGTCGGTCTCGTAGTAGACCACTTTCTTCATCTTCTTCTTCTGGTCACCTCTCCGATGTGACTTGGTGGAGGAAGAGGACTCCTCCTTGTTATTATTGCCGGACTCCCTTGAGAGAGTCCTCCCTAAGGTCGCGGGCTTGTCGCCGGTCATGATCTCCCTCTTGGCGTGATCTACAGACATCATTTCGAGTTGGTTAGGCTCTTAGTGAAGCACTGGCTCTGATACCAATTGAAAGTCGCCTAGAGGGGGGTGTAATACCCAATTTGTAAGAGATAATATAAAAGGAGGAAAAAAAATATATTCCCTTTATTTATAAATATGTGTCATCTCTATTCACCATCACATGTGAACACTCATTTTAAAACAAATGATTAATAAAAGATATGCCACTAAATTATGCATCATGCTAAGGTTTCATTTTGTGTGCATTTTTGTGACAAGATAAAACTAATGTACAAAGATATATAGGTATGTATAAGTCCAAAGTGGGATTTAAAATCTAAAAGGATTCTAGAATTTAAGAAAAGAGAAGCACTAATAATCACAATGTGAATATTAAATAGATAAATTTACCCCTACCATGTCTAAGATGAGTATTTAGTGGGAAAACAAAACTACTAGGAAGTTTGAATTCGAATAGGAATTCAAACTTATAAATTTGAAAATTAAAAGGAAAAGAAAAAGGGAAAAATAAGAGAAAAGAAAATGAAAAATAGTATTGTCGGGGACCATAATTAGGGGTACCCTCAAGACGCCTAATTCTCAGCTGGTAACCCCCATCAGCATAAAGCTGCAAAGGCCTGATGGGTTTGATTAAGTCAGGGATCAGTCCATACGAGTGACTTGACCACGCCACGCCCGAGCCTAGCCTCGGGCGAGGGCAGCCGACCCTATGATGACTCCGTCTCGCCTGAGGCCTCCTCTTTCACGGCAGACGCATCTCCGGCTCGCCCTAGGCCCCGCCTTCGATAAGAAGAAACCCTGACTAAATCACCGCGCCAACCGACCGAGTCACCGGGGCGTTTAACGCAAAAGGTAAGACCAACGGGCGACCAGACTTCGCCAGAGGCACCATAGGAGACTCCGCCCGACCCAGGGCTCGGACTCGGGCTAAGGCCCCGGAAGACGGCGAACTCCGCACCGCCCGACCCCAGGGCTCGGACTTGGGCTAAGGCCCCGGAAGACGGCGAACTCCGCTCCGCCCGACCCAGGGCTCGGACTTGGGCTAAGGCCCCGGAAGACGGTGAACTCCGCTCCGCCCGACCCAGGGCTCGGACTCGGGCTAAGGCCCCGGAAGACGACGAACTCCGCTTCGCCCGACCCAGGGCTCGGACTCCGCCTCAGCCTCTGCCGAACGACCTCCGCCTCGCCCGACCCAGGGCTCGGACTCTGTCTCTGTCTTGCAGGACGAACTCGACCTCGGCTCCGGAGGAGCCTCCACGACGCCCGACCTAGGACACGAGACCGCCACGTCAACAAGAAGCGTCATCATCACCCTGCCCTGAGCCGACTTGGGTCGCAGAGAACAAGACCGGCGTCCCATCTGGCCAGCCACGCCGGATAGGCAAATGATGGCGCCCCGCTAGACCATGACGACGGCGGCTCTCAGCTCCCTTACGAAAGCAGGAGGACGTCAGCAAGGGCCCAGCCACTCCGACAGCTGTCTCCCCGTCCGGCTCCGTTACTCCACCAACAGCCACGACGCCACACCAACAGGGTGCCAAGATCTCTCCGGCTGCCACCTTGGCATGTACATAGGGCGCTAGCTCTCTCTCGCTAGACACGTAGCACCTTGCTACACCCCCATTCTGTACACCTGGATCCTCTCCTTACGACTATAAAAGGAAGGACCAGGGCCTTCTTAGAGAAGGTTGGCCTCGCGGGGACGAAGGGCAGGGGCAGGCGCTCTCTCTCTTGGGGCCGCTCGCTTCCCCTCACCTCGCGCGGACGCTTGTAACCCCCTACTGCAAGCGCACCCGACCTGGGCGCGGGACGAACACGAAGGCCGCGGGAATTCTCCGACTCCCTCACGACCCGGCTCCGGCCACCGACCTCTCTCTCTGTTCCCCCCTTCGCGCTCGCCCACGCGCTCGACCCATCTGGGCTGGGGCACGCGGCACTCTCACTCGTCGGCTCGGGGACCCCCCGGTCTCGGAACGCCGACAGTTGGCGCGCCAGGTAGGGGCCTGCTGCGTGTTGACGTTCGATTTCCCGTCAAGCTCCAGATGGGCAGTCTCCAACGACCTCTTCAACCCGGGACGGTGCTCCGTTTCGGGAACCTCGAGTTCATGTCTCTCGATGGCAACCACGACATGATACTCCTTCCACCGCCGCGCGACAGCGACAATGGAGGCGGACAGCCCGCCCGCCGGCGGCGGAATCAACGACGTCTTTCCCGCGTGGGGGAAGGACAACTTTCGAGCTCGCCCCATCCTCTCCCTCGCCATCGGAGGAGGAGGAGGCGGGGCAACCGGGGCCGAGCGGGAGATCGCGCTCCGACGGCTGTCGAGCAAATCGACATCCCCGGCGCCTCGACGGAGGACACGCCAAGCGTCGCCCTCGCGTTCGAGGCAAACGCGAGCGCCATCCCCCCGCGACACGTCGACTCCGAGCAAGTGGACGACGCCAGCACGCTCACGGAAGGCCTGCAGGACGTCGCCCTCGTACCCAAGACGACGGCGCGGTCAGCCCCCGACTTGACTTCATCGCCCCTCGTCGACAAAAAGGTACCGACTGCTACCCATCTTTCGTCATTTCGACTCGGCCTCAGCCCGCCTGGCGACCTCGCTTTGGCGGACGCTCACATTGAGGCGAGTGCAACCTCTCTGGGGTTTCGTGTGCGGTCGCCTTGGGACCGATTGACGGGTGTCTCGACCTACGGACCCTCTGGGTCCGAGGAAGATGACGACCCCAGCATCAGCTGGGATTTCTCCGGATCTGGCAACCCTAGTGCCATGCGGGACTTCATGACCGCATGTGACTACTGCCTCTCCGACTATTCCGACGGCAGCCGCAGCCTTGGCGACAAGGACTGCGGCCCGAGTCGCGAATGTTTCCACATCGAGTTGGGGGATCCCTCCGGAGGCGGCTGTCTCGGCATGCCGGAGGATGGTGATCCCCCTAGGCCAGCGCCTCGCGCCGACATCCCGCGGGAGCTAGCTGTGGTCCCCGTTCCGGCGGGGGGTCACGACCCACAGCTCGAGCAAGTCCGCGGGGCGCAGGCCGGGCTCGATGAGGGAGCAGGAGCGCTCGAGGCAATCCGCCAGAACATCGGGCAGGTATGGGCGAGCCAGCCCCCGGCCGGAGGAATACGTCACCTGCCCCAAGGTCTCCAGCACCGCATCGCCAACGATGCCAGGGACAGACCGCCTCCCGCATCCGGCGGAACCGGTCAGGACCTGGCCGCTGCAGCGATGCTCCTCCGCGCGATGCCGGAGTCATCAACCACCGAGGGTCGGCGAATCCAGGGAGAACTCAAGCATCTCCTGGAAGGCGCTGCGGCCCGGCGGGCCGAGAGCTCTGCCTCTCGAAGGCAGGGATACCCCTCGGAACCTCGTGTCGCGACTTCCCGACTCACGCGGGAAGCCTCGGTCTTCACCGGGCGCACGCGCAACACCGCGCCTGCGGCCCCGGGCCACCTCGGCGACGAGCACCCTCATCGTGACCGTCGGGCACGCCTCGACGAAAGGGTGCGCCGAGGCTACCACCCCAGGCGTGGGGGACGCTACGACAGCGGGGAGGATCGGAGTCCCTCGCCCGAACCACCCGGTCCGCAGGTCTTTAGCCGAGCCATTCGGCGGGCGCCGTTTCCGCCCCGATTCCGACCCCCGACTACTATCACGAAGTACTCGGGGGAGACGAGACCGGAATTGTGGCTTGCGGACTACCGCCTGGCCTGTCAACTGGGTGGGACGGACGATGACAACCTCATCATCCGAAACCTCCCCCTGTTTCTCTCCGACACCGCTCGTGCCTGGTTGGAGCACCTGCCTCCGGGGCAGATTTCCAACTGGGAAGATTTGGTCCAGGCTTTTGCCGGGAACTTCCAGGGCACGTACGTGCGCCCCGGGAATTCCTGGGACCTCCGGAGCTGTCGGCAACTGCCGGGAGAGTCTCTCCGAGACTACATCCGGCGGTTCTCGAAGCAGCGCACCGAGCTGCCCAACATCACCGACTCCGATGTCATCGGCTTGTTCCTCGCCGGCACCACCTGCCGTGACCTGGTGAGCAAGTTGGGTCGCAAGACCCCCACCAGGGCGAGCGAGCTGATGGACATCGCCACCAAGTTCGCCTCCGGCCAGGAGGCGGTAGAGGCCATCTTCCGAAAGGACAAGCAGCCCCAGGGCCGCCCGTCGGAAGATGCTCCCGAGGCGTCTACTCCGCGCGGCGCCAAGAAGAAAGGCAGGAGGAAGTCGCAAGCGAAACGCGACGTTCCCGATGCAGACCTTGTCGCCGCTGCCGAGCGCAAGAACCCTCGGAAGCCCCCCGGAGGTGCTAACCTTTTCGACAGGGCACTCAAGGAGACGTGCCCCTACCATCAGGGGCCCGTCAAGCATACCCTCGAAGAGTGCGTCATGCTTCGGCGTCACTTCCACAGGGCCGGGCTGCCCGCAGAGGGTGGCAGGGCTCACGACGACGACAAAAGGGAGGATCGCCAAGCAGGAGAGTTCCCGGAGGTCCGCGATTGCTTCATGATCTACGGGGGGCATGCGGTAAACGCCTCGGCTCGGCATCGTAAGCAAGAGCGTCGGGAGGCCTGCTCGGTCAAGGTGGCGGCGCCAGTCTACCTAGACTGGTCCGACAAGCCCATCACCTTTGACCGGGACGACCACCCCGACCACGTGCCGAGCCCGGGGAAGTACCCGCTCGTCGTCGACCCCGTCATCGGTGACGTCAGGCTCACCAAGGTCCTGATGGATGGAGGCAGCTGCCTCAACATCATCTACGCCGAGACCCTCAGGCTCCTGCGCGTCGACTTGTCGTCCGTCCGAGCAGGCGCTGCGCCCTTCCACGGGATCATTCCCGGGAAGCGCGTCCAGCCCCTCGGACAGCTCGACCTCCCTGTCTGCTTCGGAACACCCTCCAACTTCCGAAGGGAGACCTTGACGTTCGAGGTGGTCGGGTTCCGAGGAACCTACCACACAGTGTTGGGGAGGCCATGCTACGCGAAGTTCATGGCCATCCCCAACTACACTTACCTAAAGCTCAAGATGTCGGGCCCCAACGGGGTCATCACCGTCGGCCCCACGTACAAACACGCATTCGAATGCGATGTGGAGTGCGTGGAGTACGCCGAGGCCCTCGCCGAGTCCGAGGCCCTCATAGCCGACCTGGAAAGCCTCACCCGAGAGGTGCCGGATGTGAAGCGGCATGCCGGCAACTTCGAGCCAGCGGAGACGGTTAAGGCCGTCCCTCTCGACCCCAGTGGTGACACCTCCAAGCAGATCCGGATCGGTTCCGGGCTCGACCCCAAATAGGAAGCAGTGCTCGTCGACTTTCTCCGCGCAAACGCCGACGTTTTTGCGTGGAGTCCCTCGGACATGCCCGGCATACCGAGGGATGTCGCCGAGCACTCGCTGGATATTCGGGCCGGAGCCCGGCCGGTCAGACAGCCTCTGCGCCGATTCGACGAGGAAAGGCGCAGGGTGATAGGCGAGGAGGTCCACAAGCTGATGGCAGCAGGGTTCATTAAAGAGGTATTCCATCCCGAATGGCTTGCCAACCCTGTACTTGTGAGGAAAAAAGGGGGGAAGTGGCGGATGTGTGTAGACTACACTGGTCTCAACAAAGCATGTCCGAAGGTCCCCTACCCTCTACCTCGCATCGACCAAATTGTGGACTCCACTGCAGGGTGCGAAACCCTGTCTTTCCTCGATGCCTACTCAGGGTATCATCAAATCAAGATGAAAGAGTCCGACCAGCTCGCGACTTCTTTCATCACGCCCTTCGGCATGTACTGTTATGTCACAATGCCGTTCGGGTTGAGAAACGCGGGTGCAACGTACCAGCGGTGCATGAACCATGTGTTCGGCGAACACATTGGTCGCACGGTCGAGGCCTACGTCGATGACATCGTAGTCAAGACGAGGAAAGCCTCTGACCTTCTCTCCGACCTCGAACTGACATTCCGGTGTCTCAAGGCGAAGGGCATCAAGCTCAATCCCGAGAAGTGCGTCTTCGGGGTGCCCCGAGGCATGCTCTTGGGGTTCATCGTCTCCGAGCGGGGCATCGAAGCCAACCCGGAGAAGATCGCAGCGATCACAAACATGGGGCCCATCAAGGACTTAAAAGGCGTACAGAGGGTCATGGGATGCCTCGCGGCCTTGAGCCGTTTCATCTCGCGCCTCGGCGAAAGAGGCCTGCCCCTGTACCACCTCTTAAGGAAGGCCGAGCGCTTCACTTGGACTCCCGAGGCCGAGGAAGCCCTCGAGAACCTGAAGGCGCTCCTCACCCAGGCGCCCATCTTGGTACCCCCAGCTGATGGAGAAACCCTCCTGGTCTACGTCGCCGCAACCACTCAGGTGGTCAGCGCCGCGATCGTAGTCGAAAGGCAGGAAGAGGGGCATGCTTTGCCCATTCAGAGGCCAGTCTACTTCGTCAGCGAAGTGCTGTCCGAAACCAAGATCCGCTACCCACAAGTCCAGAAGCTGCTATATGCAGTGATCCTGACGAGGCGAAAGCTGCGACATTACTTCGAGTCCCATCCGGTGACTGTGGTGTCATCCTTCCCCCTAGGGGAGATCATCCAGTGCCGAGAGGCCTCAGGACGGATCGCGAAGTGGGCGGTGAAAATCATGGGCGAGGCAATCTCGTTTGCCCCTCGGAAGGCCATCAAGTCCCAGGTATTGGCGGATTTCGTAGCCGAATGGGTCGATACCCAATTACCAACGGCTCCAATCCAACCAGAGCTCTGGACCATGTTTTTCGACGGGTCGCTGATGAAGACGGGAGCTGGCGCGGGCCTGCTTTTCGTCTCGCCCCTCGGGAAACACCTGCGCTATGTGCTTCGCCTCCATTTCCCGGCGTCCAACAATGTGGCTGAGTACGAGGCTCTGATCAACGGATTGCGAATCGCCATCGAGCTAGGGGTCCGACGCCTCGATGCGCGCGGCGACTCGCAGCTCGTCATCGACCAAGTCATGAAGAACTCCCTCTGCCGCGACCCAAAGATGGAGGCCTACTGTGAGGAGGTCCGACGCCTGGAAGACAAGTTCTACGGGCTCGAGCTTAACCACATCGCCCGGCGCTACAACGAGACTGCGGACGAGCTGGCGAAGATAGCCTCGGGGCGAACGACGGTTCCCCCGGATGTCTTCTCCCGGGATCTGCACCAACCCTCCGTCAACATAGGCGACGTGCCCGAGCCCGAAGCACCCTCGGCTCACCCCGAGGAACCCTCGGAGCCCGAGGGCGAGGCACTGCGCATCGAGGAGGAGCAGAACGGGGTCGTGCCAGATCAAGATTGGCGGACCCCATACCTGCAATATCTCCGCCAAGGGGAACTGCCCCTCGACCGAGCCGGGGCTCGGCGGGTAGCGCGACGCGCCAAATCGTTCGTCTTGCTGGGCGATGAGAAGGAGCTCTACCACCGAAGCCCCTCGGGCATCCTCCAGCGATGCATCTCCATCGCCGAGGGTCAGGAACTCCTGCAGGAAATACACTCGGGGGCTTGCGGTCATCATGCAGCACCTCGAACCCTCGTCGGGAACGCTTTCCGCCAAGGCTTCTACTGGCCAACGGCGGTGGCTGACGCCACTAGAGTTGTCCGCGCCTGTGAAGGGTGCCAATTCTATGCGAAGCAGACCCACCTGCCCGCTCAGGCTCTGCAGACGATACCCATCACCTGGCCCTTCGCTGTGTGGGGTCTGGACCTCGTCGGCCCTCTGCAGAAGGCGCCCGGGGGCTACACGCACCTGCTGGTCGCCATCGACAAATTCTCCAAGTGGATCGAGGTCCGACCCCTGAACAGCATCAGGTCCGAGCAGGCGGTGGCGTTCTTCACGAATATCATCCATCGCTTCGGGGTCCCGAACTCCATCATCACCGACAATGGCACCCAGTTCACCGGCAAAAAATTCTTGGATTTTTGCGAGGATCACAACATCCGGGTGGACTGGGCCGCCGTAGCTCACCCCATGTCGAATGGGCAAGTGGAACGTGCCAACGGCATGATCCTACAAGGGCTCAAGCCTCGGATTTACAACAGTCTCAACAAGTTCGGCAAGCGATGGATGAAGGAACTCCCCTCGGTGGTCTGGAGCCTGAGGACGACGCCAAGCCGGGCCACGGGTTTCACGCCGTTCTTCCTGGTCTACGGGGCCGAGGCCATCCTGCCCACGGACCTAGAATACGGCTCCCCGAGGACGAGGGCCTACAACGAAGAAAGCAACCAAGCTAGCCGAGAAGACTCGCTGGACCAGCTGGACGAGGCTCGGGACAGGGCCTTACTACACTCGGCGCGGTATCAGCAGTCCCTGCGACGCTACCACGCCCGAGGGGTCCGACCCCGAGATCTCCAGGTGGGCGATCTGGTGCTTCGGCTGCGGCAAGACGCCCGAGGGAGGCACAAGCTCACGCCCCCCTGGGAGGGGCCATTCGTCATCGCCAAAGTACTGAAGCCCGGAACGTACAAGCTGGCCAACAGTGAAGGCGAGGTCTACGGCAACGCTTGGAACATCCAACAGCTACGTCGCTTCTACCCTTAAGATGTTTCCAAGTTGTTTATATACCTCGCACCCACGCAAAAGTTTAGTCAACAAGGAAGGGTCAGCCTCGCCTCGGCAGAGCCCGACCCTCCCTCGGGGGCTAAAAGGGGGGAAACCCCCTCTACGTCAAAATTTTCCTCAAACAAAAAATCTCTTTCACCAGAACATCTTTCGTGCTTTTTGACTACTTCGAAAAGTGGGTCCTGGAAACGACGGAGTACACGTAAGCAGTCAAGGCTGACCGAGCCGAGGGACTCCTACGCCTCCGGGATACGGATACCTCACTCATCACCTTCTGCGATAAGTAACTCGCGCTCGGATAAGGCGAATCCGCGGATCGAACGAGTCTTTACGTACGGGAGCTCTTCTGTCGAAGCGATTCTTCGAGCCTTCTCGACCGAGTCGGTGACAGGGCTTCATGGGCGGGTAAAAGTACGCGTAAGCGGCAAGGCCGACCGAGCCGAGGGACTCCCACGCCTCCGGGATACGGATACCTCACTCATCACCTTCCGCGAGAAGCAACTCTTGCTCGCACTAACATCCCTGCTACCGACAAAAAAGTCCAGATACTCGAAACAAGAGGAAAAGAGACGCAGCTTTATAACGCAACAAGGGTATGTGTTCTGGCCTCAACGGCCGCACAAGGCCCACGCTACAAGACGATTTGACCCTGCAGGCTCGGATCTTGACGCTGGAAGAGGGCGAAGACACCCTCGGCATCGACAGCACCTTCGGCAAGGCCCGACCTAGCCTCAGACGGCGACGCGGTCCGAGGGCCTCCGCTCCGAAGGGCGACGTCATCACCACACTCGGGCAATCTCTGCCAGGGACTTCTCCGAGAACCCGGCCCGAGCGGACGGCTCGGCCGGCCACCTCCGGGGCCTCGGCCGACCACCTTCCGAGGGCGCCAGCTCGGTTCGAAGCCTCAGCTGAACAGCTCCGACGTCGGTCCTGCCAACAAACGACCCGGCTAGGCTCCGGCCAACCAGGTTTCGTTTCCGAGCCAACTCCGCCTCTGCTCGTGCTGATATCGCTACCCCTGGCCTCGGCTCGTCGAAGAGCGGCCGAGGGGTCTCTTTAACTAAGCTAGAGGAGCCTCGGACAACAGGTCCGACCGAGCCGAGGGATTCCTACGCCTCCGGGATACGGATACCTCACTCGTCACCTTGACACGAGGCGACTCACGCTTGGTGAAGCGATTCAGGCAAACAACAGGTGAGTCTTAGTGCTCGGAAATGAGGAAAAAACACGGCTCTGTGCCGTAAGTTACATACATGTTTAGGCCCCGAAAGCCGAAATGAACAAAAAACCCGGCACTCGAAGTGCCATTACAAACGGAACTCCGGTTCCCCCCCGCAGGTACGATCAACCCCACTCGACGGGGGAGGGCCTGCGGGGCAGCAGAAGACCGACGAACGGCACGTCGCCGCCCCGCCCCGGCAGCGGCGACGATGAAGACGTCTGTCCCGGGGAGCCCGACAGCAGCAGTGATGGCCTCAGGGTGGATACTGCTGCTGGGAGGCCCCCGCCCTTGCCCAAACTCGAGAGGCAAGGACGGACAGAAGGCCGTAGAGTCAGAGGTCGGCCCGTGTCCAACCTCGGCTGTCGCGCCGGCGGAAGAACCTCTTCCAGCTGCCGTGACAGGGGGCGGCACCGGGGGCGGCTCCGAGAGTGCTCGGCTCAGAGAGCCGGGCACGCTGCAGCTGTTGGCGCCACGGGCGACTCCCGCCCTTCCCCCCGATCACTGAGGGAAGGAGCGGGTCACCACCCGCGCAGGGACCAACCCCGACCCGGCACACGCCCCTCCTCAGCCCTGGTGATGAAAATCCTTGAGGCTGAGGAAGGGGCGGATGCCGCAGCCCGGCTCGCTTTCCCCCACCATCAAGCCGGAGGTCGCCCTCTTGGGTGACCGCCGGTGGAGGGGTGCAGCCGGGCTGCACGATGAAAATCCTTGAAGCCGAACGATGGCTGAAAGGTACCAACTCCCACGGAGTTGCGTTCCCCCGGCGATGGAGCGAAAAGACGGCGGTTTCCCCCCATCCGGGGGCTCGGAAGAGGGAGGAACACAATGCATAGGGGAGATAGGAGACATGGTCACCTTGCGAAGGGGGCCGCCCTCCTTTTAAAGGCAACTCCCCCTGCTTACGCCCTCAACCGTCACGGGCTGAGTCTTCTCCAACACGCCTCTAAAGCCCTTCCCTGCGGCGCGGGGGCTGGGGCCCACCTGTCATGCAGACCGGCTCTAAGCAGAAGAAGCCGAACCGCCGCGCACGACGCACGCAACCACCCAGCGGTTACAAGTAACCCTCCACTTTTGCCCAGACCAGCGGGCAAAGGGGGCAAGCGGCCATGCAGGCAGCATGCAACCGCGCCAAGTGGACGCACCTCTCCGACTCCTGACAGGCCAGCGCGACGGCTCAAGCCCACGCGTCGTGCAACTGGCGCGCCGGGCGCTGCATGCGAACCGCTATGCCACTCGCTCCACCACCGCACCTCCTCGATTGCGGAACCGATACCGCGATTCGAGGCGACCCAGCCCGCGACCCGGCAGTGCCAGCCTGGCGCAGCGGTCAAAAGCGGTCAAAAATGGGCCGGCAGTGATGACGGTGGCAGGCGCGCGAGAGCAAGCGGTCACGCCATCTGCCAAGCTCATGTCCCATCCGGAGGCAGCAAGAGAGCCCCCTCTCACGGCGTGAAGACGACGCACCCGTGACCCGTACCTCGAACGGCCCGCGCGCGCAACGGTAGCTTCGCCGACCGCTTACCCGGGCGCATTAACTTCGCGGCGAAACAGGTGACGTTTCTGGCAGGGGCAGCTGGCGACGCTTCGCCTCCGCCATAACGACCACGCCGAAAAAGGTACGCCACGACGTTCAATTTCGAATCCTTTTTCCCTTTTCCTTCTTTCTCTATCTCTTGCAACAGGGACCGAGAAGGGGGATAACCCCAAAGGGATCCTTCCCTGCGAAGGAACTAGGCTCCGAGCCTCCCTACTGATCAGGGGTTCGAAGGCTGGCCCCCCGAGGGGTTCAAACAGCCGCCTCAGATCGCGTGGGCCCGACACCCACTACTGGTCAGGGGTTCGAAGGTCGGCCCCCGAAAGGACTCGCGACCGCCTCAGGCTATTCGGGCTCCGTGCCCCCTACTGATCAGGGGTTCGAAGGCTGGCCTGTCGAAGGGTTCACAGTCGCCTCAGACGCCGAGCGAGGGATGACCAGGGGTACGTTCGATACATAACCAAGGCTCGGGCTGCGCTCCCGAGGTACCCTAGGACATTTCCGAGACCAGCGGGAACGACTCTGTAACGGAATCCCATCGGAGGGAGGCAACGAGCCCTCGGACCCCGTCGCTAGGGGACCGGGTCCGGCAGATCACCCGCAGGTACTTTTGGGCGTGCCTCCGGGCCCCTAGCCGACCCCCAACGAACGGGGCACGGACGTCCACTCGGATTACCCGATTGCAGCTCACCGGAGACACCATGTTCGGTGCCCATCGAGGGTAACATGGCGCACTCCCCCCCTCCTCCTTGCGGAAAGGCGACGTAGGGGCGTATATAAAAAGTCGAGTCTGTCCCTGATCGTCCTCTCGCTCCGTGCGAAGGCTCGGGGGCTGCTCTCGCAAACCCGGCTCCGGCCGAACCGTTGACAGCGTCAACATACCAGCCCGAGAACTTGGGCCCCGACAGTGCACCTGGGTTACGCCCTGCTCGCATGAGGGAACCGCTAGTCCAGCCGAAGCATTACGCAAGGCATTAAGACCTCGAAGGAGTGAAACCACTCCTCCGAGGCCTCGGGGGCTACACCCGGCGGGTGCGCTCGCGCGCACCCACCGGAACAAAGTACCACCGAGAAAGGCTGGTCCCCTTGCAAAAAAGTGCGACGCAAGCCTCCAAGCGAGTGTTAACACTCTCTTCGAGGCTCGGGGGCTACTGTCGGGGACCATAATTAGGGGTACCCTCAAGACGCCTAATTCTCAGCTGGTAACCCCCATCAGCATAAAGCTGCAAAGGCCTGATGGGTTTGATTAAGTCAGGGATCAGTCCATACGAGTGACTTGACCACGCCACGCCCGAGCCTAGCCTCGGGCGAGGGCAGCCGACCCTATGATGACTCCGTCTCGCCTGAGGCCTCCTCTTTCACGGCAGACGCATCTCCGGCTCGCCCTAGGCCCCGCCTTCGATAAGAAGAAACCCTGACTAAATCACCGCGCCAACCGACCGAGTCACCGGGGCGTTTAACGCAAAAGGTAAGACCAACGGGCGACCAGACTTCGCCAGAGGCACCATAGGAGACTCCGCCCGACCCAGGGCTCGGACTCGGGCTAAGGCCCCGGAAGACGGCGAACTCCGCACCGCCCGACCCCAGGGCTCGGACTTGGGCTAAGGCCCCGGAAGACGGCGAACTACGCTCCGCCCGACCTAGGGCTCGGACTTGGGCTAAGGCCCCGGAAGACGGCGAACTCCGCTCCGCCCGACCCAGGGCTCGGACTCGGGCTAAGGCCCCGGAAGACGACGAACTCCGCTTCGCCCGACCCAGGGCTCGGACTCCGCCTCAGCCTCTGCCGAACGACCTCCACCTCGCCCGACCCAGGGCTCGGACTCTGTCTCTGTCTTGCAGGACGGACTCGACCTCGGCTCCGGAGGAGCCTCCACGACGCCCGACCTAGGACACGAGACCGCCACGTCAACAAGAAGCGTCATCATCACCCTGCCCTGAGCCGACTTGGGTCGCAGAGAACAAGACCGGCGTCCCATCTGGCCAGCCACGCCGGATAGGCAAATGATGGCGCCCCGCTAGACCATGACGACGGCGGCTCTCAGCTCCCTTACGAAAGCAGGAGGACGTCAGCAAGGGCCCAGCCACTCCGACAGCTGTCTCCCCGTCCGGCTCCGTTACTCCACCAACAGCCACGACGCCACACCAACAGGGTGCCAAGATCTCTCCGGCTGCCACCTTGGCATGTACATAGGGCGCTAGCTCTCTCTCGCTAGACACGTAGCACCTTGCTACACCCCCATTCTGTACACCTGGATCCTCTCCTTACGACTATAAAAGGAAGGACCAGGGCCTTCTTAGAGAAGGTTGGCCTCGCGGGGACGAAGGGCAGGGGCAGGCGCTCTCTCTCTTGGGGCCGCTCGCTTCCCCTCACCTCGCGCGGACGCTTGTAACCCCCTACTGCAAGCGCACCCGACCTGGGCGCGGGACGAACACGAAGGCCGCGGGAATTCTCCGACTCCCTCACGACCCGGCTCCGGCCACCGACCTCTCTCTCTGTTCCCCCCTTCGCGCTCGCCCACGCGCTCGACCCATCTGGGCTGGGGCACGCGGCACTCTCACTCGTCGGCTTGGGGACCCCCCGGTCTCGGAACGCCGACAAGTATTGTGCACTGAATGGGCCGAGCGCCACCCATTTGGCCCACCAGTAGATGCCTCCCGCGCGGCCCAAGACTTCCTTCACGCGCGCGCCCAACCAGGCACTGACAACTCGGGTCCGCACGTCATATGCCGCCAACCCGCGCCCACGTGACCCGGTTGACTCGCTGGCTCGGGGCCCACCTGCCATCTCTCCTCCGCGCACACGACGCAACTCGTCCCTCACTGCGCGGTGGGACCCGCGGATCAGCGCATGTCTTCCACCTCCCGCAGCGAACGCCGGACTTGGCGGGAGCCCGCGCCGGGATCGTGGGGCCGTTGGAACCGACCCCGTTTTCCCCCTACGCATAAAGCCCCTGCTGCGGCCCTATCCTAGGCGCTTTGCCGCACTTGATCAACAACTCGAGCGCCACCACCGTAGAGAGAAAGAGAAAGAACGAAAACTCGTCCGCACCGCCACCGGTGATTCTCATCCGTGCCTGCGCTCGGGTCTGCACGCGTGGTCGAGGGCATTCGCTTGGAACTAGTGAAGCTGTAGGAGCCCTCAATTCAAGCTGAGAACCTCGGG
Source organism: Zea luxurians (assembly GCA_029449295.1). NCBI lineage: Eukaryota > Viridiplantae > Streptophyta > Magnoliopsida > Poales > Poaceae > Zea > Zea luxurians. The sequence goes on from JAOPSE010000138.1 coordinate 2,909,732, forward strand.
GGACTCGGGAATTTCTTGCCGGAGTTCGAGAAGCCGCACCTCATCGTCGCCTGGAACATCCGTGCCCTAATCGTCGGTGAATACCCGACCTCCGTATTCGTGCAGTCATTCCCTTGGTTTTGCGCTAGAGCAATAGGTGGGATGTGCTCGGAATAGCCAGGGCGGCGATCGCCGGCGGGATTCTTGCCGCAAGGAATGGCGCCGCCATGGCCTTGAGCCTGGTAGACAACGTCGATCGTGGATCGTCGGATCTAGGGTGTACGGTCTAGATTAGAAATGGTGTACCCTTTGGGTTAGGGTAGCATGAGCCGTCCAATTTCACCCCGGCAGCTAAGATTAACTTAGCGAACCTGTTAGGGTAGATTGGATCGGGCTGTAGATCTTGGATCCTACGGCCGCGATTACGCCCAGCGTAACGGTTCGACCAGAATGCACTAGGACCGTTCGATCATGATCGGGCGATTCCTATTGAATACCGGTTCGAGATATTAGCGATCTAATCTAGGCCATCTGACAGAGATCCAACGGCCGAAAGACACCTGTACCCCTTCGGCCAGGCAATCTTATAAAAGAAACCCTAGGTTTTCTCGGTTTCAACCTGCATTCCAACCGCGGTGCAGTACGAGTCTAGGGTTTACTTGCGCCAAGCCCCCTGCTGTCTCTGGTAATTGGCGCCCACTCCAGGGTGTTATAAAATCAGAGAATATTAATTAGAAATGGATTTTTAATATGAAAATATTGGCTAGAATTTGTTTAATTCATATAAAATGCATACTTAGTCCAAATTAAACCATTCCAATTTCTATAATTTTATAATATTATTATTTATCCATTAGTGCCACTATTTTGACATGAAAGACACATTAAAATTTATCTCTCAATTAACCTTGTATTAAATACATAAAACCTTTGGAAATTCATATCTTAAAATCTATAACTCCAAAATTAATGATTCATGTTCCTAGGTTCTTATTTTAATGTGTAGATTTTTATTGTGTATTTTATTTACATGTTTGGTGTGATGTTAATTTTTGCTATACTGTCACACCCGGGTTTCGGGGCACCAAGACCCGGGCGCGAACATAAACACCAGGTATGCTGGGACCAAGTCTCACACATATGATGTATAGTGGCACAGGATCGAATGTCACATATTTATATATAACAGGAGTTCTATACAAAATAAATAATTACATAATAAGGAGACAACGGTCCAGCAACCCAAAGTTGACTGGGAGACGACGGCCTAGACCTCTCACGAACACATCACGGCATCCTCCATGCGCCTCATCCTGCGGTACCTGTTCTTGACCTGTGGGGTGGTGTGAGACAGCAAGAGTGAGCTCACATACGTTCATCGCTCAACAAGTTGTGGGGAATAATGTGCATGAACTCGCCAAAGGTGGGAGCTCACGTGAAGTGTAAGGCTTACCAAAGAAGATGGTTAGAGCTGAGCATTGCTTTTAAAGTTGGTCAAAATTTTATTAGCAGTTACTAAGTATAAGTAAATACCAACCCAGTTAAATAGTAGAACAAAAGTAACAACTTCACCTGCGATGCAATGCATGTGACAAATTGAGTTTAAGTTCCATAATTTAATCATGTGAGGGTCCGAGCTGCTCATGACCGTGAGCACGGCTAGTATACCAGTTTTACACTCTGCAGAGGTTGCGCATCTTTACCCACAAGTCATGTTACCCATCTGCCAAGGGATCGCGACTTCCCATACACCTCTACCGAGGAGGCGAGGCAGGGTAACACTACGAGGCCTTTACAAAGTTCCACTAGCTTCAGAAAACCCGCTACAGTTTATAGGAAGCTCCAATGCAGGAATCCCTTGCAGGACCGCCATCGCAGCAAAATCCTCCCGAGGGCCTCCCTACACTGACCACTCCCCTACTGCCCTTGCCCCTTTCGGGTAAGGTAGTCTTCCACTAGCTTTCCTAATTAATCAGCCAAGGGGTCCCATTCCTCCCTTGTGGTAGCACTGTTTTCCCAGGTGGTCGCTCCATGTTCCAATTAACATAATGATCTTATCATGAACAGTAATAATAAACATATAATAAAAGTGTGATCATGAATAATGTACCTTCATACCCAAAACCACATAAAGCACTAGCAAGTACTACCCAAAAAGTTCAGTGGTAAACAAGGTATAAAGATAGACAAACTAGGGTAACCTATTGGGTCCCATCAAAATTAACCTATGCAGATCATTATGATTAATTAGAACATGAGTGGGTAAAAAGAAGTGATCAAGGGCACAACTTGCCTGGGCCTTGAGATTCCAGGTACCAGGATGATCTTCAGATGACTCGTGACCTCACACTAGTCGTAGCAATACAAACAAACAGTGTATAGGCAAAATTAACATTACACCAAACATAAGAATAAACTGTGTAATAATAATCTATGCGCCAAAACGAGATCGTGGGAACAAGAATTACTAAATTCGGAGTTACAGTTAGAAAGTTATGATTTTATGAAGTTATCGAGTACCTAGAATAGATTAATTCGAATGGACAATTTTAATTCAAGTTTCATGGCTAAACAGTGTTACTGGTTGGTAGACAATAGTAAAATAAAATTATTGCAACTGGAATGACTCAATTTGAAGTTAAAATGAGAAAGTTATGAATTTCTAATGATTTTATGTGTTTTGTACAAGATTAAATAGAATATAAATTTTAATGTGACTTTCATGTGAAAACAGTGGTATTAGATGATAGACAATAATATTACAAAACTATAGGAATTGGAACGGATTAATTTGGGCTTAATATGAATTTTCTATGAATTACCCAAGTTTTACAATTATTTTTATACTCAAAATCAATTTCTAAATCTATTTTCTGGTTTTATTTAATTCCTGGACTGCGCGTCAAAAACAGAGAAACACAGGGTCTATAGCGCAAGAACACCTAAGACTCAGGCAAACGGTTAATGGACTGCGGGTTTAATATGAAAGAATCCAGGGTCTCTTTAGCAAAATAGGTTGGGCCGAAGGGGTATCCTGACCTCTGGGCCGCCAGATTAGATAGCAACGGTCCTGATTAAATCTTGAAGGGGTATGTTATCACGGCCGTCGGATCCCGAGATCTACGGCACAGGTTTAATGAGATGCGCGATACTCGCTGACCGCCCGATGGGAGATCAACGTCCCAAAACGCGCTCGGCTGAAGCGGTCACCCGGACAAATCCTAGTCGCCAAAACCCGGATCAACGGTCCGTCCATCATCTCTCACCTTTCCCCACACACCAACTGCAGACGACGGAGCCACGCGCACCAGCGGCGGCGCGCCATCACCGGACCTCCCCCCAAGCGCGAAACGGTGGCCAAAACTCAATCGGCGACAGGTACGCATAGTACGGAACGTGGCGAACGCGATTTAGAGCTACATACCCGAGGAAGAGCGACGGTGATCAGTGCCCACGGAGCAGGGCGGCTACGCGGCGGAGAGTGAAGGCCGATGAGAAATTCACGTCGGCGTGGAGCCTTGTGCACCTGGATTTCTCCCCGAGCACAACCCACGAGTCCGCACGAGTGCCCGGAATCGAGTTACTGGTGCAAAGTGATGGCGCAGGGTGTGATTTGGAGTGGCGCGTGAGGTGAGAGAGAGACCACGACCACGGATTTATACCCAGGGGCGTATCTTATAGGACCGAGGAGCGCCTGGCCGGATCGGGATCCCGCTATCCCCGGCGTACCGGAAGGGAGCTGACCGACCCGCTACAAGTGGCCGAAGTCCCCGCGGCGAGATCGGCATCTTGTTACAACCGAGGTCTTCGGAGTCCGTCCATCGACCGCTAGCGCACGAAGCGGAGAGGAGATAGGGAGGGAATAGAACTAGCATAGGGTCCGCCCAGCAGTGTTCAAACACGGATGGCCCGCATGGCAGAGAGGGTCCTGCCACGCGCGCGGGCCAAGCAGAACCATCCTGTACGCCGTGCGAGCGAACACAGTGGGGGAGATGATCCCGACAAGTCAGGCCCACGAGCCAGCGTCTCGGTGACCAGAGCGCGCGAGGCGACAGAAGCTGGAAAGCGGCCCCCACGCGACAGCGGCATACTGCGTGCATTTGTGTGGAGCTGGGCCGGTAGCAGGGACGGGCCGGGATCAGCAGGCCGAGGAGGGATTAGGAGGCTTGGGCCCCAGGGAACTGGAATCGGCCCAGTTGGTGTCTTTCTCTTTTTTTATCCTTTTTCTTCTAAGTTTTGCATTTCTTTCTCTTTTTCAAAATTTACCATTTGCATTTGAATTTGTTAGTGAGTTTTACACATAGGTCAAGTGCACAATTAAAATACCAGTATAAGAAGATATATTTATTTATATATCATTATTACTAGCACATATCCTTTTCCTTTTTTCTTCTCTTTTATTTTCTATTTCCATTTTCAAATTCTAGTTTCCTAACTTAAGCTTGTCTCACAAATTTGAACACAAAGTCCAACAATACAATAACTTTAGCCTGAGATGCAAATTTTTTTTTATATTTATTTATTTGTTATTTGACTACATCAATTCCATTAATTGAATATGCAAAGAGGGGAGAAATCAATTAATCTCCAAGGGTTTCTAAAATCCCCAAAATACTAACACATCAATATATTTATTTATTTATTTATTTTATATCATTATTTTTATCTGATACAAATCTTGGGTTTTACATATACTATGTATGTATTGTGTTGATGCGAGTCGATGAGTAAGTTACTGTGGATCCTGAGGTTCAGCAGATAGAAGTTGCTGAGTAGGAGCTCATTGAAGGCAAGTTGTGCCCTTGATCACTTATTTTTACCGAGTCATGTTCTTATTAATCATAATGATCTGCATAGGTTAATTTTGATGGGATCCAATAGGTTACCCTAGTTTTGGCTATCTTTATACCTTGTTTTACCACTGAATCTTTGGGTAGTACCTGCTATCGCTTTATGTGGTTTTGGGTATGGAGATACATTATTCATGATTACACTTTTATTATCAGTTTATTATTACTGTTCATGTTAAGATCATTATGTTAATGGGAACATGGAGCGACCACTCGGGAAAACATTGCTACCACAAGGGTAGTATGGGATGCCCTTGGCTGATTAACTAGGAAAGCTAGTGGATGACTACCTTACCCGATAGGGGCAAGGGCAGTAGGGCAGTGGTCAGTGTAGGGAGGTCCTTGGGTTGATTTTGCTACGATTGTGGTCAGGCGAGGGATCCCTGCACTGGAGCTTCCTATAAACTGTAGCAGGTTTTCTGAAGCTAGTGGAACTTTGTAAAGGCCTCGTAGTGTTACCCTGCCTCGCCTCCTCGACAGAGGTGTATGGGATTGGCCGTCTCTTGGCAGATGGGTAACATGACTTGTGGGTAAAGATGTGCAACCTCTGCAGAGTGTAAAACTGGTATACTAGCCGTGCTCACGGTCATGAGCAGCTCGGACCCTCACATGATTAATCTATGGAATTAAAACTCAATTTGTCATTTGCATCACATTGGGATTATTTATTTATTACTTTATTTATTATTACTATGGTTTGGTATTCACTTACACTTAGTAACTGCTAATAAAACTTTGACCAATTTATAAAAGCAATGCTCAGCTTCAGCCTTTATTTTGTTGATCAGCCTTACACTTCACTTGAACTCCAACCTTTGGTGAGTTCATGTACATTATTTTCCACGACTTGTTGAGCTATGAACGTATGTGAGCTCACTCTTGTTGTCTCACACCCCTCACACACACACAAGAGAAGAACAGGTGGTCGAAGAGGAGCCACCTAACACTGAGGCTTTCGACTTGATCTAGGTGGCGTCTCCCAGTCAGCTTTGTGGCGCCAGGGATTAATAATTAGCTCGCTTTATTTTATCATTTATTTTGTAAGACTTCCGCTATGTAATAAGTACATCTATGATATTTATGACATTTATCTCTATACACTCCGTTATTATATATGTTGTCTTCTCTAGCGCATATATGAGATGCACCCGGCTTGTTCCTTAAATCCGGGTGTGACAGGGGGTGAATAGGTGAGACCTGAAATTTATAAACTTAAGCACACACTAGAGACCGGGGTTAGCGTTAGAATTAAATTCAAGTCCGAAAGATTATTTCACTTGCCATGAGTTGCTCAAATAATGCAAATGACGTTTGGGAGCAAACTCAAAACAATATAGGCAAGGAAACGTTAGAGAGGGGAAAACAAATCAAGTGAAGATCAACAAGTGAACACGGTGATTTGTTTTATCGAGGTTCGGTTCCAAATAACCTAGTCCCGTTGAGGAGGTCACAAAGACCGGGTCTATTTTAATCTTTTCCCTCTCTCAAATGGACACTTAGACCGAGTGAGCCTTTTCCTTAATCTCACGGGTCACTTAGACCCCGCAAGGACCACCACACACTTAGGTGTCTCTTGCTTCGATTACAAGTCACTTAAGAAATAGAAGGAAAAAAGAAAAGGCCAAACCAAGCGACAAGAGCAACAAAAGAACACAAGTGATCTCTCACAAGCCCTAATGTACTAGAGTTGATTTTGGGGCTTTGAGTGGATTGATTGCTTTGATTGTGTCTTGGAGTATTAGACTTTGCTCTTGCAATGAATGAGAACTCAGAAATGCTTGGATGGAAGTGAATGGGGTGGTTGGGGGTATTTATAGCCCTCCAACCACTTCCAGCCGTTGGCTGACTTCTGCTGTCGATGGACGCACCGGACGGTCCGGTGCGCCACTGGACAGGCACTGTCCACTGTCCGGTGCACGCCACGTCAGCGTATCCCGTTAGGGTTTGGAGCAGTTGACCATTGGAGACGTTTGTCTTCTAGCTACACCGGACAGTCCGGTGCCACACCGGACAGTCTGGTGCCTTCTGACTTTGCTGCTCTGACTTCTGCACAACACTGTTCATCACTGTTGCTTTTCGCAGAGTCGATCGTTGGCGCCCAAGGAGCTGTTGCTCCGCTGGCTCACCGGACAGTCTGGTGGCACACCGGACAGTCCGGTGAATTATAGCGGAGCGCGCCTCCATTTTTCCGAGAGTGGCTGGTTCACATCTATACGGCCCTGGTGCACCAGACACTGTCCGGTGGCACACCGGACAGTCCGGTGCGCCATTTTTAAGCACACTCAAGTTCTTTGCTCCATTTTTTATTGTGTCCCTAACTTGATTTCTTTCTTGGTTTGTGTTGAACCTTATGCACCTGTAATAGATAATATCTAGACAAACTAGTTAGTTCATGTGTTTGTGTTAATCATCAACCACCAAAATTAATTATAGAAAATAGTTAACCTGATTTCCCTTTCAGTCATTAACCCTGCAGTGCACATTTAATAAAACAAAAGAAACAGTTACTGAGTGAGTGTTTTTTATGACCTTCGGAAGAGGAAGACTCCCAATAGGAGACATAATTATGTTATGAACAAATTATGCATTAGTGGTTTAGGCTATCTCCAGCATATTCTCTATTCCTTCCCCTACCGCATTCTCTATTTTAAACTTCTTTCTGCAAACAGTATCAAACAATTTTATTTACAGTTCCACGTCCTCTATTTTTCACGCTCCACTCGAGACAGTCAAACAAGTTGGAACAAATGGAGAATACCACGGTACATAAGTCACAAGCCAGAGATCACGAGGACAGAACAATGTGGAAACCTGGAGCATTGAAGCATGCAAGCGAGACCAGAAGCAAGTGCGAGAGCTCCAATCCACACATTGTTCAACCTTGTTTTTCAGGTTTCAGATTGATGAACATGTTTGCCTTTGACTGCCACTAGCAGGAGTGTCCGGCTTGGTATAGCTGGAGACGGTACTAGGGAATACGGAGTATATGGCAGCTTCACATAATAGATAAATTAGTGTTCAGCCATTTGTCCCTCCAAATTGTGATCAAGCATTCTTTCATAGTTTCTGAAGATAGAATGACAATATATATAGCACACGCACGTGTAATTCTGCTACTCTTTGGGTTTGTTTGATTTAACTGTAGATTCTTAAAAATTCTAATTATAAGCAGTGAGAAAGCTACTGCAAGCTGACAGTTATAAAAAAACTAAAATATATTTAGTTGGAATAAATGTCAACTATAAATTCTGTAAAAATACCATAGCTTGGCAACATCGATGACAAAATCTAAAAATCTGGTGTAGAATTTGATTCTAGATTAAATTAGAGTATTATGAAGATTTTTAGGAATCTAATCTGTTGTTGTAGCCGTTTGGTTGGGATTCCAGATGAATCTAATTCAGAAAGCTAAACCGAAGACACCCTTAATAGTAATAGACATTGGAAAAATATTATACTCAATATAATAGAAAATAAACTAAATTTCACAAATTTAAAGTATAAGGTATATACAACGAAGGAACTCAGGCTCAAGACACTAGTGGCTCCATTGCCACGAGTTCACATCATATTTTGTATTTTGATGTGGGTGATGGTTTCAAAGACATGCTCTCCTGACTCTTTGTATGTACAGAGGATTGACCGAACTTTTTGCATTTTAGCCCTTTTTTAGAAAAAAAATCACGTTTAGACCCTAAAAAATTTTAATAGCAATTTTGGACCCTTTGCTCGGCGCCATAGGCTATGGCGCCGAGGTAACACAGCTCGGCGCCATAGCCTATGGCGCCGAGGTACGTGCTACGCTGGCACACCTGGACGTCGTGGCGCCGACGTGGCACCGAGCTCGGCGCCACAGATCTTGGCGCCGAGCTCGGATGTGTTTAACAGTTTCGTTGGAAAGCTATAAGCACAAGACTTTTCTAGCCCAGTTGGTAGAGCACAAGGCTCTTCACCATGTGGTCCTGGGTTCAAACCCCATAGTCCCCATAGTTTGCATTTTAATATTTTTGTCTTTATTATTGATTTGTTTTTTGTTTATGTCGCTGATGTGTCCATACAAATTTATTTCTCATCTAGATTTTTTTTATCTTTGTCATTTAGATTTTTTTTGTTTATCATTGATTTTTTTGTCCTGATCTAGTTTTTTTCAATAATAAAGACAAAGATAAAAAAATACCGAAGGCTGCTTCCTCGTCTCGGCGTGGTTGACGTGAGGGGTGAACGCGATCCTTGCAGCCAGCAGGCCCGGCCGCGTCTCGTCTTCGTCTCTGCCATGCCACTGGCAGTCCGGCAGAGGCAGGCAGGTATCGTTACAGTTCATATATATAAATGCATGCATGGCGCCGAGCAGGAGCATGCATGTGATGCTAATGCGGACGGGCCGAGGTTGGAATTCTTCGGATGTATATGCATGGATGCATGCACAATTTTGTCTACTGCCTTATCACGGCTTACAGGTGCGTGCATGCATGTGCACGGTTCCTTTCGTTCGTTCGGTGGAGGAACTAACTCGATCGGGGCCGGCTACATCCTTAATTCCCTGTCGTACCACATGCATGAGACGCGGCCGGGCCTGCTGGCTGCAAGGATCGCGTTCACCCCTCACGTCAACCACGCCGAGACGAGGAAGCAGCCTTCGGTATTTTTTTATCTTTGTCTTTATTATTGAAAAAAACTAGATCAGGACAAAAAAATCAATGATAAACAAAAAAAATCTAGATGACAAAGATAAAAAAATCTAGATGAGAAATAAATTTGTATGGACACATCAGCGACATAAACAAAAAACAAATCAATAATAAAGACAAAAATATTAAAATGCAAATTATGGGGACTATGGGGTTTGAACCCAGGACCACATGGTGAAGAGCCTTGTGCTCTACCAACTGGGCTAGAAAAGTCTTGTGCTTATAGCTTTCCAACAAAACTGTTAAACACATCCGAGCTCGGCGCCAAGATCTGTGGCGCCGAGCTCGGTGCCACGTCGGCGCCACGACGTCCAGGTGTGCCAGCGTAGCACGTACCTCGGCGCCATAGGCTATGGCGCCGAGCTGTGTTACCTCGGCGCCATAGCCTATGGCGCCGAGCAAAGGGTCCAAAATTGCTATTAAAATTTTTTAGGGTCTAAACGTGATTTTTTTTCTAAAAAAGGGCTAAAATGCAAAAAGTTCGGGAGGATTGACATAGGAAAGCTCTTGTGCCAACTCAACTAAAAAAGAGATAGTGATTGTGTGCTCTCAAAATAGAAGGATATAGTAATTGTTGTAACGTATGTCCATTAAACATATGTTATAGGTCCATTACATCTTTAACGATCTATATATTTCCTCCTCTATTAACTCACCCGTCACCCAGGTGTCACACAAACTCACTCGAACACTAGTTACAAACACGGTTAGAACAATGCCATATCCGATTTCCCTGGAGACCTCGATGGTCCGCCAATGGCCTGGTCCTGAAGGGCACCGACAACCCCAGAGGGTGCTGAAATATTTAATATAGGTCTAATTTTTTTAAATTAATTAAATAAATATGAGTTATGCCCATATTAAATCTAATAATCCACACCAAATACTAGTCCACATAAGAAATGTCCTAACTTATGAGTCGTTTGATATAGCGTTGCTTCAATAAGGACTGTTAAATTGAATATCCACATAAGATAAAGGTTACACTTCCTCACAATCGAACAATATACTATTCCTTAAATTGACAATTTTTGTGAAATATGTTTTTCCGAAATTGTTTATTGGTACTAGATTATCAAATGCACTCTCTCTAATTGGTGGATATAAGTTAAACTCCATGACTTCTTATCGGTATCAAATCTCATAGACTGTAGTTAACAAAAAAATTATTCATCCAATCAGACGTGATTTAGAAGTCTAACATCATTTTCTTTATGTCAGGCATGTAAGCTGTGATATTAAATTTGAGTTAGTCAAATCAAAATTATCATGTGTTTACAATAAGCTAATTTGTGTTACCTCCCTTTCTAAAGACAAATGATTTAGACAGTAGAGAAGCATCCCATGTATATTTAGGGGTGTCTGGGAATAAAATTTTTTTACGATATTAGAACAATACTGTGGTATTTCAAAATACCAGAGGGATGTTTAGGAATGTAGGTAAAATCTCTGTATTTAAAATTAAAGTATTGATAATATTGTAGGGGTTGTTTGGGAATTGAGTTTTAAAATATTGTAGTTTTGAGATAGCATAGTTTATAATTGTACATGACATAAATACTACGGTATTGTTTTACCACAGTAAAACTGCAGTATTGCTTAAAACCGAGATCTGTTTGGTTCTATTGAAAAAACAAAGTATATGTAGAGAGAGAAGAAAAATGAGGTCCTGAGTGGAGTTTCGAAAACTCTAAAAATATCACAATTTTGGATAAATCATGATATTTAAAACAAAGTTTTGACTGTACAAACCAAACACCTTTTGAGCTAAAATACTATAGTATTATCAAATATCATAGTATTGTTTGAAAACTGCAAAAATACTACAATTCCAAAGAAGGCCTAATTGTTTAACAGTACTTTAAACTTTGCTCTCTAGCGAAGTGTTTCTCTGTAAACGACGACTGCGCGCGGCGTCGGTCGGTCTCCCCATGGGTGCTCCTTTCTGTAGCCTCTCCTCGCTATTTCTTTTCCCAACATTTCTTCTGCCTGGTATTTCTTTCCAAGGAAACATAGCCACCAAGGTGGCAACCTTCCCTGGTATTTCTGAACTATGTGTGAAATATACTGTTTCCAAACACCTCTAGGCATTCAAAATTATGGTATTCAAAACTATGGTATTATAAACTGAGCTTATGTCATGGCATTTGTATACCGTGGTATTTTGTAATTGCGTCTGTTTGTTTGGCTATACTATTTAATAAGCTGATTTAGATATATCCTTTTGAGGGTTTACACAGAAGCAATACTGAGCTGAGTTTTTTATGTATGTACACAAAACCTTGCAAGGTGAATCGTTACTAGTCAGTTTGGTGAGACTGCAAGAACTTCATGGGCGTTGTAGGAATTTGACAGAAAAGATAACCCAATACAAATAACTAAGGAATGGACTCATGGCGTAAGGGCCGGAGCAAATTGAGAGCAGCTATGCTAAAATAGATCGCAACTAGTTCGCATGCCTGATCCAGAACTCAGTAGTGCTTCTGCAAACATGGGAAATTGAACACAAACTGCCAATTTCGCATCTGGTGACGATATGAATCGATTGTTCACAGGTACGAATCCATCGAATTGTGTTACTACGAAACAAACGCAGCACGAAGATTAGCACACAAAAGTAGCGATTTCGATTGATGACAACAAAGAGGTTGACAAGGTTTGATACATTGCTGATTAGTACACCACTCCCTTCCACACGACCCGACCACTAGTACAAACTTCCGAGAAGGAACTGCGCCACGGGCCACGGGCCACCGGCCAGCCGCCTAGGCGCGCTCCCCGCGGATGCGGCGGGCGAGCTGGATGTCCTTGGGCATGATGGTGACGCGCTTGGCGTGGATGGCGCAGAGGTTGGTGTCCTCGAACAGGCCGACGAGGTAGGCCTCGGCGGCCTCCTGCAGCGCGGCGACGGCGGAGGACTGGAAGCGGAGGTCGGTCTTGAAGTCCTGCGCGATCTCGCGGACCAGGCGCTGGAAGGGCAGCTTGCGGATGAGCAGCTCCGTGCTCTTCTGGTACTTGCGGATCTCGCGCAGCGCCACGGTGCCAGGGCGGAAGCGGTGCGGCTTCTTCACGCCGCCGGTCGCCGGGGCCGACTTGCGCGCCGCCTTGGTCGCCAGCTGCTTCCTCGGGGCCTTGCCGCCCGTGGACTTGCGCGCCGTCTGCTTCGTGCGGGCCATCGTTGCGGGGATTTAGGCTGGGGAAGAAGGGAGAGTGTGGGTGCGAGGGTGTTTGAAATGGAGATGAGGCTCTGTGCCGCGTTGTTGGGGATTTCTGTCGAGAAGAGGAGGTATTAATAGGAGGCGGGGCGGATTTGGCGCTCGGAGCGCGGAAATTTTTTTGCGGCGGGCGGGGAGGGAGGTGGAACAGTCGCCGTCGGATCGCGTGGGAATGGAGGGTTCCTATTGATTTTGCAGGCCCCACGCGGATCGTGATCCGTGGGCGCTGAATGGTAGCGAATGGCACACCACCATCTGGCAGCTCGCCCGCCGCACCCGCAGGGAGCGCGCCTAGGGGCACGTTTGCGAGCGTGGCCCGCTGGCCTGGCTGTGTTTGTGTTGTTTTGGAGCTCGGTTTTGTGTGTGCAAAAATGGCTTTTAGTCTCGCTTCCAGAAAATGAAGGCAGGCTTCGTTTTTTTAGCTCGGCTGCTCGTGGCGCAAACCAGCTGCTCGTGGCTGCTTCCAAAAAATAAAAGTGGCTTTTAACCTGGATGTCTACGTGTGACAAACATCGGCTCACTTGGACCAGGCTTATTTGATACAAGTGCACAAACAAGATATGTTGTATTAGTTGAGACCGGCTAACTTCAGCCTGGTTCACACGAGCGGGCCGAGCCGGCCACATACGTGTCGCAAACACGCCCTACTGCCCTAGGTGTTTTCGCCCGCCGCGCTTCATTGTATCTGCTGCTACATAGTCCGCGCAATTGTACAACCGCACCCACACATACAATCTAGCGCGAGCCGGTCCGGTCGCGTACGTTCGTTTTGAGCGTATGCTTTGATACAACCAACATAACTTATTTTGCGTTTGTCTATACAGCTTGCGTTTCACACGTACAAGCAACTAAACACAAACTTAAATAAAGTTAACGCACGTGGTGACGCGGGACGAGATGGTAGCCCCGATCCTATGATTTTGAGGGGCCCCAAGCGAACTGATCATGATTAGTGCTCTAGACTATATAAAAAATTCTATGATATGCAACGGAACAGAATAGTACTTCATATGTAGATGATGATATACATTAAAATTGGTTTTTAAAATATCTAAGACGCTAGATAATATACATCGGTGCAGATTAGCACTTCGCAAGTTGAGAAATAAGAACGACAGCCACAGAATAACATGAATCCTGATTGCTCGACCGTGTGTGCCTAAAGGTTGGAGCAGTGGCGCCCAGCGCCCTGGAATGATTGGCGAGATGGTAAACGACGATCACGTGGAGGGTATGGTCGCACAGACGCGCGACGACGTGAGCGTGATGACTGGGCAGTGGGCAACACGTGTCGCGTGGTCCGTGTGCGTGTGCCCAGCCCTACCAGCTTGTTAGCTACCTATATTATTTTACTATTAGTATATAGTCCGTGTTAACGCTACGTTTCTAAGAAGGGGAAGATTGGGGTGAACGACGATGGTGGTGGAGCGAGGGGAGAGTTGACAGCGGTGTGGACGTGAGGAGGGGAGGCTGAAGGATGATCAAAATAATATCGTCCATTGGATTTGAGTGAGCAAGAAAGATGATGTTATTCAACGATCTGAACCATTGTTTTTTATGTTGTGCTGAGTACAAGTGTAATTTGTTTGGTAGAATTATTAAAGATTATGGGTGTGTGAATTATTTGTTTGGATAAGTTTTGTAAAGTGTAAACTAGTGTATTATATTGTGATATAGATATTAAATATTGGGCCTCTATTACTTTTGGGCCCTCGGCCGCGGCCTCTGTTGCATAGGCACAGGGCCGGTCCTGCAAGACGGTACAAGTAATCAATCACAAGGACTACCTCCGTTCTAGAAAAGATATCGTTTTAACATTTTGAGACTAAGTTTGACAGACTCGTCTTTTTAAAAAAAACATAATTATTATTTATTCTCGTTCTAATTTAGTTTATCATACAGTGTGCTTTAACTATCAAATGTTTTTTTTTTGTTTTCACAAATATTTTGAGTAAACAAACCAGTCAAACCTATCTTAAAAAAGGTCAAACGACTTTATTTCTGGAACAGAGGGAGTAGGTCTTTAGCCTCTGTTCTCGTCGTGACTCGTTGTAGGCGTGCGTCGTTCTTGAGTTCGTAGCTTTGTCCTGTGTGTGTTGATGCTGTCAATGAAATGAAAGAAATGTGGCTGCTTGTTTCAGAGAAATGCGGTGTATGGTGATGCTGTACTCCCTTTCACGACTGATGATGCCTAAGGGCTACATTGCTTCGAAAGATCGAAAGGTGGATACGAATAGGAGCCGCTGATCACGGCATACGCTATCCTACTGTTTGCAGCTTCAGTGGCATGTATCCCGTCCCAGCTGACATAGTTTTGCGGGTCTGCACAAGCTCCCGCCGTCGCAGCTTCGCCGTTCACTACCTTGCTGTTACCGCAGTACACATCTCGATCGAAATTGTAGGTTCCGCCGCCGTACCCGCAGCAAGCTCTAGCCCCGTGCTTCAGCCCTGTGATGGTGAGCACCAGATCAGACAATTTTTTCCTATTGAATGATCAGTCATTTTTCTTTCTTTTCTATTTGATGTATATACGAACCATTCACAGTGACAGTATCTAGATGACTAGATAGGAGAGCTCACCGTGAGCGGTTGGGTGCTGGAACAGCTCGAGCGTCACAGCATGCTTGTCGACGTACACGACCGACGCATCCTGCAGCTTCTTCCTCACCTCGGCTAGGCTGCCGTTCAGCAGCTGGTTGTAGTACGTCACCCCGCGGTTGTAGCTTTTCACGCACCCGAACTCGTCCAGGTGCTTGCTGCCACGAGGAAGCCCCGCGAGGAATGCCGGGTAGCATCCTACGGGCGCCATGTTGAACACCATGAAGTTGCGAGCTCCGATGCTGCTGTACAAGTCCTACCGGACCGGACACACACGGACGAGGGACGACCATGAGAAATCGACTCAATCTCCCTCGGCTGTGTTGATCGGTTCGATGATTGATGATTCCAGCTTGAAAGTTGCAGACGGTTCTAGTTCTACTACGTACCTGTATCGTCCAGGAGATCTGGCTGACGACTGAAGGTAGGCTTCGCTTGACGATTTCGACCCCGAGGGATCCAAGGTTCGAGGTGAAGTCGTTCTGCCCGATGTCGATTGTGTACAGAGCGTCGCCCAAGATTTCCGGGCGAGGGAGTTGGCCTGCAATGCAATGCAAACCAACCAACCAAGCAAGCATTTCAGCAAGAAAATATTCACTGCTAAAGTTGATTGCCAAAGCTGTGCCTATGGTAATGCTACGCCTATGACGACGCTCTGTATCGCTAACAGAGTACTGAAAGAGATAGGGTTTCAGTGCTGTGGCGGTGGCAAGTGGCGTACCGTTGTTGCCTTTGGAGGCGAGCACTCTGTTCATCAACTCCTTCATCTGGTTGAGCTGGATGCCGAGGGAGAAGGGGCTGGTCCCGGTGACGAACACCGACGTGTTGGGCAGCAGCGCCGTCGACGCCAGCGTCGCGAAGTTGGCGCCGTGCCGGTAGTCCGACCCAATGGACTGCAGGTACGGGCTCAGCAGCGGCAGCCCCATCGCTTGCGCTGTCGCTCGGACAAGACAACACACGCCGGCTTTTCATTAGAAACAGAAGCGGTGGATATGAAGCACGCGATGCGTGGGGGTAGCTACGTGTACGTGCCTATGAAGTCGATGACGAGGCGGCCGTCGGAGGCGCGACCGGCCGGCCTGCCGAAGTACGTCATGCCGAACGGGCCCTGCTGCGCCGGGAAGGCGGCCCAGAAGCCGCCGGTGTCGGAGTTGGAGTCGCCGAAGTTGAAGACGGCAGGGAACCTGCAGGTCCTCCTGGCCCTCGCTGCTGAAGTCGAAAGCAGCGCCGTCGCCACGAGGAGCAGTGGCCACGCGGTCCTCATCGTGCCCCGGCAACCGATCTGCATGCGTGTCGGTGTGTAGAGGTAGAGAGCGGTGGCGACATGGCACACTTCTTATAGGCGGCAGCGGCACCAGTTCCTGCTGTTGAGCTGGAAATTTGTCTCTTCCTTGGTAGTGATGAAAACTATCTTTGGGATTTGCTCGCGTTGAGCAGCTGAAGCTTGGCTGCAAGGGGAAGGAGAGAACGGCCGCCGCCGCCGCTGCCGCGACGCCATGACAAAGCGGTAGCGCCGTTACTGGCTGGAGATGCTGGTAGACTAGTACGTCTACTAGTATTTGCTCATGCTTTGCGGTCCAGCCTGTAGGAGAATTCTCAGTTACACTGGTGATGTAAACTGAGTGGAGTGGAGTCCAGCGACCGACAGATGTTCTGGACTTTGTTGGACACTTCGATCGATTCAGATTTCGGACGCTGCCTTGTATCCTCTGACCAAACACAGGACAATCCGTGACAGCCAACGACGACGCTCGGCGGTGCAAGGAAACTGAAGAAAAAAAATGAACTAGTCAAGCAAGTACGCCCCGTTTCTCGACGAGAATCATCACTAACCCAATCATGTTGTACTGTATAGGCTCACAAAAAATTCAAACGTGAATAAAACGATGCGAAAACATTTTTTAAGGAAAAACACCAAACGGGTGACGGTATACAAGTACAACATACAAAGCGTGTTACTCGGTTCACAGAACTAGCGGCAGGCAACGCGTATACATCATCTGTGATGGTTGCCAGCGTAGGGGCAGGGCTGTACATGGATGCGGCACACAAATGCGAGGCGTCTTGTTCTTCTAGGATCAGGATGGCGAGGAGAGCAGTCGCTGGATGACTTTGTCGGGATCGTTGTCGTGGATGGCTAGCAGCTCGGGGACGTTTGGCGATGTGAAGCCCATCTCGTGGAGGATGTTGTAGGATTTCACGAACTCTTTCACCTGAGCACAAGACAATAAGGTTCGTACTTGTCAGTTTGATATTATTTATTTGAACACTTCACCCCACTTGTGTGCAATTACCAAACAGCATTGTGTGGGCGCATCTATCTAAAGCGCCCTTAGTGCATCAAACATGAAAAGGTGTATTTAGTTGCACACAAATCCGGATGTATTTAGTTATGTTATCAGCATTGAAGAAACTTTAGCTATTAGAGATAGAGAACCATTCTTTCACGATTAGGTGGAGCTGAGAAGTATTAAAGAAAATACAAGGGGTAAGAGCATACCTTTGTTGGATTATCTCCATAATTCAACACCGCAAATGAGACAGCTTGACGCCCAAGCCCCATTGAGACATACTTGTCAATAACTGGATCCCCTGACCCTGACGATGCTGGTCTAGCCTGCAAAATTAAACTGGAAAAGTCAGTAATTCTATCAATAGAATTTGTCTCAAACATCTGGCTGGCATGCAACCCACATATTGTTAAATGGATGAAGGTTAGTGAGGAACCTAAAATGGATCGCTAGGTTGGACTATTCAAATCACACTAAGTGGTCAAAAGCCCTTTAGAGAAGAGAAAATCAAGTCTTTCAACAGGTTCAGATACGTCATTTGCAGTATCGATTTATAGGTGTTTCAATAATCAAGTTAAAAAATATGTCTATTGTCTAGTCTTTCAACTAATGCACATTATACAGCAAACCAGACATCAACAAAAAAATGACTGAAGAGAAACCATATGATCCCCAAAACAAAATGCCCCTGAAGCAGAAGAGGTGCAGCAATTCTGTTCTTTGTGGAAACCTGCGAATGTCAACCATGTTCTTTTCGGTGTCTTGGTGATGCATCAACGAAGCATTGGGGTGGGGTAGGGTGACATCTAAGGGGGTGTTTGGGAACAAAGTTTTTCTGCAGTTTTGGAAGAATACTGCAGTATTCTCAAATACTGCAGTATTATATACATAATGGTGTTTGGCAAGCTTGGTAAAATCTCTGTTTTCAAAACTGAAGTATTGCAAATACTATAGTTGTTTTAAGGCATTCTAAACTTAGCTCTGGACCTCAGTTTTCAAAACTGCGGTATTATAAACTACGGTATTGTCATAACTAAAGTATAGTATAGTATTTCAAAAACTGTGGTTTTCAAAAACTTTGTTCCCAAACAGGGCCTAACATGGAGTTCCACGAGTCCTGGCTGCTTTTGTTAAGCAGTCGCTAAAATTTTCCTTTACGC
Organism: Zea luxurians; assembly: GCA_029449295.1. Lineage (NCBI taxonomy): Eukaryota > Viridiplantae > Streptophyta > Magnoliopsida > Poales > Poaceae > Zea > Zea luxurians. The sequence goes on from JAOPSE010000138.1 coordinate 2,928,513, forward strand.
AATCATTGTGTGGGGTCTGGACTGTTACAAATAAAATGACAATAGAGCAAAAATCAACCCCCCCCCCCCCGTCTATACAATTTATTTTTTTTGTAGAAATGGCAAGTTCTGGCAAGAACGAAGGACACCTCTAGGACGGATGGGCAGGCTGAGCAAGTCGAAGACTTGGGTGGCAACGTCCCATTTGCATAATCATACTGTACCTTCTAAAAATAACTTCAAGTAGTTGATGTTTAGCCCTGTGTTCGGGTGTGTAAAGAGGTGGTGATTATGCTACTCATGTTTTGAGCATTGCTGTTCTCTTTTGTAAGCTGGCAGCCCCATCATGATTGTATTACACAGCTTATTGTATGCTTTCTATAAAAGCTGGGAAAACCTTAAAAACGGCGTGAGGAAAAATTACTATAGCAGCAGGTACAAGTCACGCTAGGAAAGCTTGCAATTGAGCCAATAGCGATAAAAAAATAACTCTATAAACAACTTAAGACCCCTTTTCCTCTCTAGGAACTTGTATAAACATTAGCTAATGGTAACCATGTAATGGTTAATGATAGATTGAATTATGGAAGAAAGGAATATGAGGATCTATGTATATTGCCTGCTGTGGCACAGGAGGTGCTGCCTGTCTTTCTACCACAAATTTAGTCCAGTTGGGGTTCTCCTTCTCTGCCTCAGCAAGAATCATTCTCTCATACTCAAAATCAAAGTTGAAGGTGCTGCGAGGAATCTCTACCATCTCTGGTGGCAATTGAGGCTGAAAAGATAACAATAATTAGAAGATAACGAATTCCCTACATACAACATGTGAATGAGTTAAGCTTGAATAGCACACACTTATTAATGCCACTTAACCAACAGAGTTATCTCAACAACGATAAAATGCAAATGGAGTTTAAGAATGGTAGAATGCATTTCTAGGAACATAATAATAAACACTAAACAGGCTGGTCACTTTGACAGATCCACATATAGTATGGATTGCATTCTCACAAATTTCCACTCGTTTGACTGCAAATTATAGCACCAAGGCTACATACAACCAACAAATAGCACAGGTGCTGAACAATTAACAGAAGCCATCTGCAAATTTTCTAGAGAACAGAAATACTAGCACATATCTTAGTTCCATGTATTGTTTAGACACAATTTCATGCCAAGCTGTCCACTCATCATGGAATAAGCTGCACTAGGTAGATCTACAACAGGCCGCGAGAAAAAGGTTATTGTACATTGAAAATTAGATAAACCTGTAGATTTGTTAATTGTTCTTAATAAGATCAAGGTGATGACGATGAAAGGTCACTCGGCAGTTAAACTTGACTAACAACAGATAAAGCAAATTTGCCTTCCATTATTTCATAGACTGTCCCATATGGCCATATGAAATAAAAAACTATTTAAAAAACATCTGTTGGATTTGGTTATCAGCACTTCGAAATTTTCATATTTTTTTCAATATGACATAAGAATTATCTGAGTACCAACATTTGTCAACAGCCAGGCAATAGTGTTCACTGAAGTAACACTTTCATATCTAACAGCAGATTAGTGGCTCATGACAAGACAAGACAAGATGTACTTCAAATCTTCAATATTAAATTCAATTACTCACAGGTGGGGTAATGCGGAATTCAGGCTTTATCGCAACTTGTATGCCCACTTCTGCACAATACGAATACAATACTATTATAACACAAACTGTTCTTGACAGAAGCAATCAAGAAAAAACGAAAACACTAGAAAGCACTTTGCTGTCTCTTTTGTCTTTGGCATAATGGAAGGAGTAAAACAAACATAGAAACACAATTACTGCATTACCATCTGATTTTCAGTGTTCGGTAATTACAGAATTAAAATACATCCATAAGCCTAGGAAATTCTAGCGTCTTATCAGCTTCGATTATGTTGACGAGAGGATGGGTAAAAAAAACATCTACTCAACCATTTCATAAGCATTTCACATCTGACACCATTGTGTTCCTTGCTAAGTATATGTGAACAAATATAATATAGTACAATACACACAAAAAAAAACTATCCTTAAAGCATCTGGTTTTTGCATAACTATTTAATGTCTTAGTCCGCATTTTAGTTGCACCAAAAACACCGAACCAAGCCCTGTCGCAAGACATTCAAGGTGCAACGGGTAGCTTGTATCATTCGAACTCCTGTCGTTTCTACTGCACAACATGCCCTAGAAGAGTAACACAGTTTGCGTCCACTTGCAGACAGTTACCAGATGAACAAAGGCAAGTGCTATTTCGATTAGCCAGTGTAAATGTTACCCCACTTGCAGACAGTTTGCATCCACTTGCACACAGTTACCAGATTTAGTAAGTTTCCTCATTGTGACCCCAGTAATTAGAACCCTAACCAAAAAGAGATCTGCTGACCTAACAGCCAGAAAAAAAAAACCATCCAACTAAGCCGACAGTCGATTCACCATGCTACAATCGATCGAGAACATAGCGAACAGGATATTATGATACCACATCAGTACCGAGCGGTAAAGGGGGAAGAATTACTCGAGGACGAGGACGAGGAGAAGGAGGTTGGAGCCAACGGCGTTACGACGGGAGCCGAGGACCCGGAGCCGGATCCGGACCCGGAGCCGTGGTGGTACGGCGCGGCCCGCGGAGACGCCGTGGAGGCCCCGCCCCCGCCGTGGGAGGGCTGCCCGACGCGCGGGTAGAGCGAGGAGCCTCCCCCGGGCGCGCCCCCCGGAGGCGCGCCGTAGGGACCCGGGCCCGAGCTCGAGCGGCCGCCGCGGAAGTCGTACTCCATCGGCGCCGCGAGCGCTGCGCGCGCGGGTGGACTGGGTCGCTGGAGGTGGGAAGCTCCGGGCCCCCGGCGAGAGCGAACGAGGTCAGACGGATCACGCGTCGGTTTGTTTGGATGGAGAACTGCTGGAGACGGAGGGAGGAGCCGAATGGGGTTGCTGGACTCGGAGTCGGATGCGTGTTTGGGAGGCGAGGAGAGGGGGGTTCGCGAAGAAGCAAGTCAGAAAAAATTGGGCCGCGGGGTACCCCCATCCAGCCGGGCCGCGAACCAGGCCCTCCTCGGCGTGGGTTGGGCTGATCGCTGAGACTGACTGCAACGCTCCCCCTTCCCCTCCCCTCCCCTCCCCTCCCCTATCAGAGCTGATTTGGTGACTCGGGATCTCGGGAGGATCGGAGGGGATTGAGGGGGAAATTAGTTCATTTCCCTCTCAATCCCCTCCAATCCTTCCGGGATCTCATTGTCACCAAATCAACCCTCACGGTGATTTGGTGGTCAGGGATCCCGAGGGGATTCATGGGGATGAATCCCCTTGTTATTTGCAAGGGGATTTCTCCCCCATGGATCCCCTTGGGATCTCTAATCACCAAATCAGCCCTCACTGTTCACGATTTAGGGGACACTGTTCACCCCTAGCCACCGCAGCGGTCGCCGCTATCCTCTCCCCTCCGCCGCGACCCTCCTCTCTCTCACGCCAGATGCAGGGTGTCACTGTGCACTCCCCCTCGCCTGCTTCTCGCGGAAGAATCTGCCCGCGCCACACACCGGACACTTCGTGCTACACGTCTCTCCCGTTCGACGCGTCTGCGGAAGGCGGATTTCCGGCGAGGCGGCGGCGGATCTACCGCGGGAAGGTCGCGTCGGCGTCGGTCCCCGTCGGCTGTGTGGAAGACGAAGTCGAGGTGCTAAGCAGGCAGGTCCGGTCGCGAGCGAAGACGAAGAGGCCGCAAATCCGATTCCGCCGAGGTTCGTCGCGACCGCTTCCTTCGTTTCCCGCTCCGAGCATCGACGCCTTCCTCGGATCCGGACATCTTCGCTTCGATTCCTCTTGTTTCGGCCTTAATCTTCGCTTCTTGAGGTACGCCCTTCGTCTTCTATGGTTTGTGTACTTCATGCGCCTCCGTTTGATGAACTAATTAGTACACCAATCGACTATTCCTGTTAACCGAACTTCATTACATGCGACAACAATCGATTTATCCCCGGTGCAAACATGTACACGGATCTGGTGTGCCTTTTAGGGTTTAATTTTTATGGTACTCAAAATCCCGCTGAATATCCTAGATATTTAGGAAACGAATGGTACTCCAAACGATTACGCCCTATTGGTCTGCACATTCCCATATTTTTGAAACCCTACACTACGGCTTCACTTCGAATCTGGCTTAAACTATCAAGTCTTGTGCCAAATTTTTTTGCTCCCCACTGTCCAGTACAATTGACCATTTACTAAAGTATCAACATGATTCATCCTAGGGTAAGCCAAAAAATGTAACCTTACCCGCGCCAAAGTAATGGTCATTGTTTATTACACTAGGTCAAAGTGTCAATAACATTTCAGAGGGTCCTTTACTTCCTTAGTAACTATGAATGATGTTCACTCAAATTTGTAGGTCTATGTCGTACCTTATTGTATTGCTATACTTCATCACAAATTTTTGTCACCCTTCGATACCACTGCAGGATAGATAAATTGTTTGGACCTTCATATAGTTGGTTTGTAAATTCTTACAACACCTACATGTCTTTGTTCTGTTGACCGAAATATGGCTGAACACACATATCTTTAGTATGTCAGATTTTTTTTCCTTACATTCACTACATTGTCTGTTATTTTGTATTGTTCAAGTTATGTGTACAACCCTCACCTTTTTCACAATATCTGTCCATGAACTTAATGATATTGTACACATAGTTCGTTAGTATGTCAGATATTTTATTCCTTACATGGACTACAATGTTTGTTCTGTTGTATTGTTCAAGGTATGTGCAACACTACCTTTGTTGCACAATATCTGTCCATGAACTTAATGTTACGTTGACCAAAATATGCCTGAGCACACAGTTCTTTACTATGTCAAATTTGTTTATCCTTACATGGAGTAGAATGTTTGTTCTGTTGTATTCTTCAAGTTTTGTGCAACACTCACCTATTTCCACAATATCTGTCGATGAACTAATGATACAATTAAGCAATCGTATTCAAACAACTGACGTATTATCTCACGACTACTACAAGTTTCTATAAGTCATGACCAAGCTATGAGAAACATCTCTATGTCCATGTACTCAATTTTATTTAAATTTCATTGTCATACATTGGCCTTCACATTGACAACATTATCAGTGTTATACTTCACTAAATTGGTTATGTTCCTTCCTGCTATATCACTCATGCATTTATAATCATTACATGTCCCTGCCAAAAAATTTGTTAATGGTTTTGGGAAGTCTTTCATTCGTATAGCCTATATGGTTTATAAGGATATGCACGTGTTACTTCATATATTATTCTTTGCAGCACACTTGAGAATGGCATCCTCGACAGAAGATATCATGAAGTCTTTGCTTAAAGTACTTGTCGACTATGCCGAGGATGCCACAAAATCCCTTGGTGGGATTAGTAGATCATGCATTAGACCACATGCATGATGAAGAGATCTTAGCTAGAACCCTCTTTGCCATGAAAGAAAAACTTGACTTGCTACACCAAGATGCCTTAGAGGCTAAAGTCCAAGCTTTTCCTGAAATTGCTAAGTACGACGGGGATGACATAAGTGTTGAACCGACATCTCCGTCGACCCCTCCAACAGTTACTGAACCATCTGTCGATGAAGAGGAGTTCTACTGCCCCGATGTGAGTGATGAGTGGTACTTCAGCGATTCAGATAGGTCAACTCGTAATAGCTACTGGAATCTTTATTAGCTCCATGTATTCCAGCAGTAGTTGCAGGATAGCCTTTTGAACATCCAAGTACTCGGGTTGTCCAACTAGTCATGTTGTCGAACTAGTCCTGTGATGTATGTCTAAGTCTCAATGGTACCTTGTGACCTTAAGTTATTATGATGTTAAGATCCATGTAGTATGTGAACTATGTTTACTGTTAAATGTTCTAATGCTGCTGTTCCTACTGAAAAAGTTCATGAGATCATTTTATTTTTTTTCTTTGTTCCTATGCTTTGTGTCTTGTTTCTGTACCTCGTTTTGTCGATTGACTTCAGTTTATAACATATGACTAAATGTCTGCCATCTCCACATATCCTAGCATGGACCCTGCAAACAATGCGACATCGTCGCAGCCGATGTCAAATACCTCAAATGCCCAGCAATTTCCCCCTCCACCCCCTTTATGGCCAACAGGCTTCATGCACTAGAATCCTGTCGATTGCAACATGATGGGAAACCTTAATTTCCCTAGTCCTGGTCAAGGTCCAACTACAATGTGGGCTCCTATTCAGACAGGGAATACTAGTTCCCAATCTACCATGATTCCGGCTTCACAATCTGCACTATATTGGAATCATTACATGAACTTTGTGAGGAACCCTCTTGGTTCGGTTGGAGTGAGTCTTTATATAGATTCTTATCCTGCATCACATACAAGTACACCGTTGCAGGGTTTGAATACTATACCTCCATTACTTGTAAACTTGGAGTCAGATGCTGAACATAGTGTTCAGGACATCAATAGTCCAGAAAAAATGCACCTCCTGTTCAAAAACAAAAGAAATCGAAGGAACAAAACTTTACAGCACCAGAAGACATACTCCTTTGTACTACATGGTTGCAAATTAGTAGTGACCCTATTGTGCACACTGGACAAAGGCGGGAGGGGCTTTGGGCTTGAATTGAAAAAAGGTACAATGAACAAAGGGGGGAGTTTCCTTGTAGACTTAACAGAGCACTTAACAGCAGATGGGACAAGATTAGAGCTGATGTCAATAAGTTCTCTGGATACTACGCCAGAGTCCTAAGAGAGAAACAAAGTGGCTTAAGTGACGAGGATAAGGTAAGACATTTTTAACTATTTTATTTAGAGTACAACTTTGTGTCCTTGTACTAATTGTAATTGAACATCGAATTTTGCAGACATCGAAGGCAGCTACTTTGTTTGCTCATGAGGAGAACAAACCATTCCATTATATGCACTGCTGGCATCAATTGAAGGGGGAACCGAAATGGGAGAGCATCTGTCAAGGACATTCGTTCAGAGGATTACATGCAAGATCTATAGCATCTTCGGGGTGTCCATCAGCTGAAGCACCAGAGACTGATAGTGGATCGACTGGGTTGACAGGAAAAAGGCCCCGTGGTCGTGATTACAGTAAAGCAGAGAGAAAGAAAGGTGCATCTTCTTCTTCTCCTGAATACTTAAGCCGATTACAAGAAATTACTGAAAAACAAATACAGAGGTCCATAGAAAAGGGTGAAAAAAAAGAAAAGACCAGTGAAGAAGACAGGGACATACAGAAGAAGAGATTGGAATTGGAAGCACAAAAGTTAAGCATTCGACAAAGGGAACTCAAACTTGAAGAACTCGAATCGGCAAACAAACGTTTGCAGATGCTGCTGTCAACAAATGAAGAAGATGTTGATCCAAAAGTTTGGATTATGATGAAGGAACAAAAAAAAATTGCAGCAGTTTATATTTAGTTTTGAGTAATCTTGACCGCTTCTGTTACATGTAGTCGACAGTGGTGTTGACAGATGTTGAGACAATTTATCTAAGTTGCTAATGTCAAATGTTTTTTTGAGAACACTATTTATTTGGTCGAACCAATGTAAGTTAAGTTGTGTGCTGTTGTATTACAAAATAATGAACTCGGCTGTGATAAATGTTTGAACAATATTTCTGCCTATTCTATGCTATGTTATATTTTGTAGAAGAAGACATGAATCCTGTACTCAATTGCAATGGTATGTTTACACTTGCTACAAAATAAGATACATGTTATGGTGTAGCTGGTACACAAATTCGATGTATGTCAACACATATGAAGCCGGCTGTCGAGACATATTTGAAACAACTTAGGTAATTTATTGGAATACTTAAATAGACGACATGACATTACAAGGACTGAATTTAAGTGCGAACTAGGCAGCTACGACACATTATTATTACATACTTCCACGGCGAGCCCATAAATGCTCGACAAGATCATTTTGAAGTGAGCACGATCTTTCTTGGCGACGAAGATCAAAGTGGTTAATAACCCATTCCGCCTGGCCTTCTCCTATAATTTGAGATGGTTCAATCCCTGAAGAGATGTCTCTGAAATCAATGTTAGCAGCAAAAGGGCCTTCGTCTTCGACAATCATGTTGTGCATGATGATGCAAGCTGTCACTATCTCTGTCAAACGATTACGATCCCAACCATAAGCTGGTCCACGGAGCACCGCCCACCGGGCTTGAAGAACTCCAAATGCACGCTCAATATCCTTTCGGCAACTTTCCTGCATCTGAGTGAAATATACTTTCTTTTCCTCGTATGGGTGTCGGATTGCTTTTACAAAAGTAGGCCAGTTGGGGTAAATACCATCAACAAGGTAATAACCGAAGTTGTACGCATGACCATTTACTGTGTAATTGACTGGTGGCATTCGACCAGTTGTCATAGGGTCAAATACTGGGGATCAGTGGAGCACGTTTACGTCATTGTTTGTCCCAGGCATGCCAAAAAAAGCATGCCAAATCCATAGATCATACGATGCTACAGCTTCGAGTATCATCGATGCTCTACCATTTCGGCCACAAAATTGACCACGCCAAGCCGTAGGACAGTTCCTCCACTCCCAGTGCATGCAATCTATGAAACCCAACATGCCAGGAAAACCCCTTGACTCGCTATTATGCATGATGCGTGTAATGTCATCTTGAGTAGGAGTTCGTAAATACCAGCCACTAAAACATGCAATGATTGCGCGACAAAAATGATGAAGGCATTCCCTAGCGGTTGATTCCCCAATTTGAATATACTCGTCTACCGCATCAGAAGGTAACCCATAAGCAAGTATCCGCATTGCCGCACAAACTTTTTGTAATGGACCGAGTCCGGGCATACCAGTTGCGTCTACCCTTTGTGTAAAGTAAGTATCGTGCTGTTGAAGACCTTGCAGAATGCGGAGAAACAATGGCCTACTCATGCGGAACCTAAGAAATTTGCATTGGTTATTTGTGAAAAGTTGAACAAATGATAACCTATGACAATAATATGAAGTGCGTACCTTCTACGAAACACATGGGGGTGGATACACTGGGTTCGCGCCGAAGTAGTGATGCTAGATGAGGTTTTCTCCAGCAAAATGATCTCTGTGAATGACACGGCGAGGTAAACCCGACCGCCGTCGGTGATGGCGTTGAGCCGCAATGTTGAGGGTGAGTAGGTTGACAAGCAAAAGAGTTTCGTCCTCACTATCACTCGAATCACTCGAAGCAGAATCATCTTCCGTATGACTGTGAGACATAACGAACTATGGCTAACTTGATGAACTCAGAACAATGGGCGTACATTATGGTAGAGATTGATTGCATATATATAGGGGAGACCAAAGCGGTTCCAGGGGGAAGCTGGGGGCTTGCATTAAAAGCCAACCGTGGCTTTCTTTGAAAGCCAACGGTGCCTTTGATTGTAAGCCACTCGTGGCTTCGTCCGTACGACTCGACGGTTTTTGTTGCAACGTAAGTGTCGTTCATTATATTCTGTCCCAATATATATGAAAATTTTTGGCATACCACAATTGTTAATTAATGTTTGCATTTACCAATTAAATGTTAAATCAAATGATGTATGCATTTTTCAATTAAATGATAAATTATTTGATTTTTTCTATATTATGCGTAATTTATGAGAAATAATTAAATATAATTTTTTTTGTTAAAAAAGTACGATCTGTTTAAGCCTAACGTGTTAACAGAAAAGAATATAAATAAAAAATGAAGTTGGTTATGTTAGTTATAGGAAAATGTATATTTAATGAGTAGAGGGATATGTAGGGTAAAATTTAGGGGGAACGGTTGCGGGACGAGTGAATATAGGGGAGAGAATCTTGCTGACGTGACTGTATAGTAAGATTTAGGGTGAAAAATTTAGAGGGTGGGGACTAGGGATGAAAGTGGTAATCCGAACTGTTAAGACAAATTTAATATTTTAAAATAGATATGTATAAAAATTGATGTTGATCTTTTCTTATGTTATCAAACACATTAGTACAAATATGAATAAAATATTACATACATTGTTTTATGTATTATTTGCTCCCTACAACACAAAAAGTTGAAAAAATTATCGAATTTATTTCCGAATCCATACCGAAGTTTATATCTATTATTTGAGAAAATATAGGATGAATTTGAGGTTTACCTTTTATGAATCTTAACAAACTAAATGTTAAAAACAAGAATACAAATTTGTATTGTATATTCTATATCATATTCATTCGTAATCAAAGAAAAACGACTAAAAAGCTGATTACCGAATAAATACCGTTTTCGACCGTTTTCATCCCTAGTGGGGACAGTCTACGCGCTTTCCCTTTCCCGTGCGCACGCGTGCCGCTGAGCGGATCCAGCCAGCCTCGTGCGGTCGGACCAGTTTGGCAAAAAAAATCTAAAATGCAAAAAAATCACTAACAACGCCACCCGCCTTCCCTTCCTCCCTTACTGTCCCAGTTCGAGACTTATTCGAGTCTATTGTTCCCGCGCCCGCGCGCTAGTCTGTTGCGCTGCCCGCTTCTGCCGCTGCTGGGCGCCGCCGGCCGGCTCGCTTCGTCCGGTACCGCCTCGCCCTGCGTATCGGCATCTTCCGTTGCGCTGCTCCGTATATACGTCCGTAAAATATATACATAGTGAATCCACCTGATCTCAGACTGAGCAGCAGGTTTTTTTTTTTCATTCGTACACGCTGCTGAAAAGCTTCTGAATCTCGCTGTATTAGGTCAACACATACGATCATCCTTCGTATCTGGTTCAGGGAAAATAGTTTTGGCCGGCCACCTGATACAACATGGGGAGCATTCTTCGTCGTCGCTTCTTGTGTAATTGTTTCCACGATAGTCTGCATATATATCGTATCGACGCCGAATTGAATGAATCAGCCTACATAAGGTAGCCGACAAGGCCGCGAATATGAAAACCTCAACGTGGCTGGCCACGTCAGATCAGCTCTAAACTCTACGCGGCCACGGCTGCAGCACATGATATGACAGCAAAAATCCTGCACGCATGCGGTCGTCAGTCAGTCTCCTAGAGTTTTCTAAGCGACGGCGAAAAGCAAACGCCTGTCGTTTCTGCGATGAGCGCCAAAGGAAACATGCGTCTCACCAAACATCCTGCATGCCCATCTCGTCTCAGCAGCAGTAGATCGATAGGAGTGGACAACATCCGCTTTTTTATTTTATCACCGTTTAGTTCAACAATAAATTAACGAATGATAAATATCTGAGAACCGAGTTAGTATGCGGTTAATTGGTTCGTACGCCCTGTTCTGTCTTCATCTCACTCCACTGAATGATGCATGCATGATCCCTCGCTCCAAGACTTTTGGATCGACGTTTTGGTTGATACGATTGCATTTGTTTTTTTTTCAGAAGAGAAAACCCCTTAGGGCTTGTTCGGTTATTTTCAATCCATATGGATTGGAGGGGATTGATACGGATCGGAGGGGATTTTGACTTACTGGGGATTGAAACCCCCTCAATCCCCCTCAATCCATATGGATTGGGGTAGAACCGAACAAGCCCTTATGTGGTCATGTTTTATTACCCCCATGACAAATGCATTCATGCAAGAAATAACTCTTGTTGCCCAGTAGTACTGTATCTTTTCTTCCGGTAGGAGTTCTTTTTTTCCTCGATAAAAGAAAGGAAAATAACTCCAATTTACATATGAAGGTCTACATCCATCAGCTTACCTATTTCTATACCTATATTTAAACTTCACTCTGCGAACAATACAACTACAACGTAAAACAGTGCAAAAGTGTTTTGGGTGACCATTTGAGTGAGCTGCTGGACACGGTCTAAAAACTATGAATTCATGTCATTCTGAATACAAGAGTTTTCGCATGGAAACCACGGATTCATGTTATTCGTCATGACATGAACACGCATTAGGCATGCTAAAAGAATTATGGGATTGATGATATATATATGTAGGCGAAGGCCGTCTTCAGTGGACTTCACTAGTGGCACTTTAGATATTGTTATCATATAGAAATCCATGTTAAGACGATACACTTTAAAAAATCAGTCTAAATTCTATAAAGAGACACATATTCTTTTTGTATTTTAAAAACTCACTAAAAACTATACCACTAGCATAAGAAATCTAAGAGTGTGTTTGGTTCTGCCAAAACAGAAGCTAAACTAAGGAGTTTCACTTTTCCGATACTACAAGCAGCTTGGACCTAATTTTTTTTGCTCACTATCTAAGTTTGATATATTAATAAAGAGATACAACAAATAGAAATTAAAATAACACTGTCTCCTCCTCGTCCACATCGTGTCCTGCTCCGACAATGTTGTGCTACGTGGATGACACGGTGGCAAGACCATGTTAGCTAACCAGGTCCTATTCATAGCTGAATGGACTAAAATGACATCAGAACAATGTTTATGACCTAATCGACTATTTTGAGAGTTTAGAGACCGGCTTGACACACTCGAACAAGTTTAAGGGACCGTCAGCGCACTTTACTCAATAATTAAAACATACATCACCTCCTAACTTTCATGTCACCTAGCATCGCATGAGAATGAGACTCACCAAGACGGCTACACCTAGATGCCATTTGCATTTCTATTACTTATACAATGGAGGCATCCTACAACTATATTGTTTTTGCAATGGCATTAGTTTTTCTAGTAGTTATTTTTCCAATTTTAATTGAAACTAAGCATATATAACACAAGTGTGTTTGACTATTGCTTGTTTGGTTATTGTTGGTATCATATACAAATTCATGTGATACAATAAGTTTCAAAATCGATCTGAAATTTAGTTTTCAAGAGACCCACATTGTTTTGTATGATTTAAAATTATATGCCACGTGATCAACTCGTTACAAATTTACATGTGTAGGATAAAACTAATCAAGGGTCATAACTGTGACGTGGGGACCCTATGTTTGTATATCATGTCTAATAATGATTCAAAGCAAGACAATGATTGATGACTTGAGGAGGTGAAAATAGCAAGAAAGGGTTTTTAAAAGAACCTAGTTAATGTGAATAAGAAATTCACTAGCATTTAGTCGAGATATTAATCAAGCTATAAAAAATACATTAATGTTTGAGGATCAAATCAAATGATAAAAGTGACTTATAACCTTTGACACAAGTCACATGCTTCAAATCGACATGTGCAAAGTATGAAGTGATGAAGACCCTCAACTATGCATGATCAATGTGGTAAACATTTGATGGTTGAAAGCTCAAGTGGAGGCTAATTTTATTATTTTTATTTATTGAGTATAGGTATGTCACACTATCAATAATGATGCATCAGAGTTTGAGACAAGGAATAGTGCTAAAGAAAACCCATGCGAGGAAACTTGCATGTGAGTGAGAGAAAAGATAAAGCATAGCCTCAACTAGAAAACTAGCCAGGCTGGGTTGGGAGGCTGGCTAGGCCAGCTTCACCAGCTCAACGGTTAGTTTTTGAAAAAGCTAATCAGGCTAGGTCTCTATGAAACAAGGTTGGGTTTGTATAACAATATGAATGGCTATTTTTGGAGTGCTCTCTCTCTCTCTCTTTCACACACACACACTTTGGTTGCTACTATTATTCCCTAGCTCTCATACACGACCAAAAGCCCTATGCAACTCCTCTACTTCCCTTTATGGGTGTGGTTGCTTATAGAGAAACCAATCATTGATTAGATAGTGAGCCTTCCTTTTGTGAACTTGACTTGGTGGCTTGAGATATCTTGTGTGAGCTATCAAATATTTGAGCACTTGAGCAAGTCAAAGAATTCGAGTTTATTGCATTTATTGCTCTCGGAGATTTGCTCCTAGGTGGCTAGGCATCATCGACAAGAATGTGAGGATGCGAGCTACTATGGTAGTCTATAGAGACTTGACCTGGCCATTGCAAGAGAAAATAAGATCGCTTAGTGGAAGTATGAAAAGAGGTCAAGTTTGACTTGACCAAGAGTAAACCTTTGGTAGGTCTCTCATAGCTTCCAAAACTAAGATGTACGACACAATTGGTGGCCCGAACCTTGGTAAAATAAATCTCTATGTCTTGATTGGTTTGCCTCATATTTGTTATTATTGCATATATTATTTAGGTTTTCGCTTGTAGCTACTTAAGTGTAGTTGTTTTATGCTTGTATGGACTATGTGAACTTGTCATACACTTACAAGAAAACCCACACTCCAAGCTGCATTAACTAGAACATGTGAGAGGCTCAAATTCACTTTGGTTAATACTGTGTGCAAAGTCGACCAGACTAGGATTGAGAATCGGATAGGCCTAGATGTTATTCAAAGTTGGCTAGGCCAGGTGTGTTTGTGAGCTCTAGATATTATGTTTTAATTGCTAACTGTTATTAATTTTTTTGTAGAACCTAATTACCACAAGACATTGAGTTGGTTTTTTCAAACATACATATTAGAAAAACCAAAAACAACATTTTTTGGTTGATACATCTCCTACATGTAGGTGTTGGCTTATTGAATATTAGAATTCTCTAATAAAAATGTTGGGGAATATGTAACTTGTACTATAAAAACTATCATCCACTCAAGAAAAAGATAAAACAATTAAAATTATTAGTCACCCGTAGAAGATTTTAGAAAGACCACTTTTGTCATTAAAAACTGCATGAGTATGAATTTATGTTGCACCTCATGATATGTACATGAATTTTTCATGACGAGAAACTATGAAATAATGTACGTAGCCTAGCACATATGCACTAGATTTGACTACTGCTCCTTTGATTATCGTTACCATAGCCCAGCTGAGGTCATACAATTTACTTATAAGGTGGAACAATATTGAATAAAACACACTTCAAATTTGGCCTATATTATAATTTTCAAGAGATGTACTTTGTTATTATCGTGAACTGGTCCTGACCTGTTCATAATCATTGTCATTATGAGCATTATTTGCACCTCAATTTCTATTTAGAAAACTAGATGTGAAGACAGTGTACAATTTTTTGGGTGCAACATTCTGTCTGAACATTCACATAGACTTAGGATTTTTTGGACCGTTTGTGTTCTCATGGACCATCTGACGCTTAGGCACATTGCATATTAGATCATTTCATGCACAGATTTGAGCTATCAATTGTGAAGATCTCATAGCCCACAATTGGCTAAATGTCTCATTTCATGATGAAGTACATAAAGATATGTTTGTTATCTTAGAGTGTGATGCCCAGATATAGCACAAACATAAAGAGAACATGGAGATAAGTGTTTATCTTAGGGTTCAACCAACTAACTATGTTTTGTCGTGTCTACGGTGTACGAAAAATGAACCCTATGGACCATTTACATTTGAGTTTGATGTTTGATGGTCAATATGACCATTTAGACTAACATCATTTGCTATTGTTTTTATATATCTTAATGGATTCGAAATGGACTTGAACTTAGGCAAAGTAGTGACCCAAGTGATCAACATCTCAAGAAAGACACTAGATGACATATTGAATATCTACAAGTACATGCAAGAGACCAAGACACAAGATGGAAGAAGTCTAAATGAAGACACGTCAAAAATGAACCTCAATTGTGCTGCAACACATTAACATATGTGTCCGATGGATGCTCAAGGAGAGCACCAAACAACATGTTTAGTCTAGAGATGAGAGACTACAACATCAACATCAAAAATTTTTGGTAAAACAAGGAGGAATTCACCTAAAGCCACTATGTGCATATGATGATAGCTAGAGACGTTCACCGAACATGTCTAGTGAAGCACTGGACAGGGGCACTAAACTAGGGTTTTAGAGAGGTCTGGAGCTTGGTTGGAGACAAAGTGAAGGCACTAGACATATCATTGGACTGGTGCAATCTCCAATGACCGGGAACAATTAGAAAGCCAATATATACCTGATATGAACACCATACATGTCTGGTGGGTGCAATAGACATGCCCCATCCATATGCAGAAATCTCATATCTAGCCCAATGACTACATTTGGATTGAGGGCTATATATATCCCCTTTTTCTAGCTAAAGTAGGTTGTGTGGAGCTCAAGGAAGACTTGTATAAGTTGAATCACAACTCTAATGGCTGTATGTGGGGGATAGATATCCCCCGGGTCCACTGGAAGAGTAAAAGACCTCACGAAAGGCCCAAGGGCCCAATAAATCGTAAGGTCATTCTTTCGTGGGCCTGGGGAGGGACAATCAGCAAAGCAGGTTGACATGAGGCCGGATTGGTGCAAGCCCGGACGACCCACAACGTTGAGCGAGCGACCACAACAGAGATCCGACTTTCCCGCGCTGGAGCCCCCATGCAACGGAGCCATGCGAGGATAGGTCGGCAGAACTATAGAGAGATAAACTCAAACAGTTCACTATCTTTTAGTTACACATTGTTATCATATCCACGTGTATTGCCCCACGGTCGAGTATATAAGGCCTAGGGGCACCCCTTCAGAACGATCGACCCTATTACTCAACCACCCACCTCAACTCTCTGCATTCTCAATTCAGAGAGCTACCTTGTAACCTCATTCACCAAGCATACTCACCAGGACGTAGGGTGTTACGCATCTCTAAGTGGCCCGAACTTGCAAACATTGTCCACTGTCCCTCGTGCACCTGGCATGAACCATTTTGCTACAGTCGGCAACACCGTCCTACTCCTAAAAACACCTTGAGGGGCAACCCCGGGTGTGCGGTCGGACCCAAAACACCGACAGCTGGCGCGCCAGGTAGGGGGTGTGTCGACGATCCAAGCTAGCTCAATGGCCGTCACCTTCCACAGCAAGATCACCCTCCGTCCCGGATCCGTATTCTGCTTCGGAACAATCTCATCTGTAGCAGATGAAGAGGGAACTCTACACCGCATTGTAGATCCGCCGAAAAAGAAGTCTCCTTCAACAAACTCCGAAAATGTCGGAGAAGCGCAACCTCCAGCTCTCCGGAAAAAGATCGCCTTCAGAAAGTCAGGGGCCAAGAGCCCGCTGACCCGGAGAACTCCACTGTCTACTTCCCCGACAAAAGAATGGACACAGATCGCGAGGAAGAAGGGAACCAAGGGGAAGCAAGTTGTTCTTTCCGTTCCTCCGCCCTCAAAGGAGAATGGAAAGAAGGTCGCCACGACAGCAGCACCATTCTATCCCGACGTCCTCTTCATCGGGAGAGTGGAGTCGCCTCCCGTCTCCGACGATGAGCCGACCGCACCCGGAGAAGAACCACCTCAACGAGAATCCCGCCGACGGAGAAACCGGCGGCGGAATGTTCGGCGACATCACGAGGCCGGAGAACGGGATCCGGAGCAACCTGTCTCGCAGGACGAGGTCTCGGAGATAGGACAAACTCTGGAGGAACGCGTCTTCAGGGAACGAAGGAACTCCCGACGACGTGATCGCCACCGAGCTCAAGAACAAGCTGAGCAAGACACAAGGCAACGCCGGGAGAACCCACTCTTCGGGCGCAACCTGAATCCCGACTTCGCCCGAGCCATGAACACGCCGAGCGAAGTTGGGGGAGTACTAGCTCGGATAGCTGACGGACTCCCTCAGACTCCCGACGCCGAGGGCTACCGGCGACTGTTCACCCAGGCAGCCAACCATCTTCTACCGCTTGCTCACCCGCCGAACGATCTACGACACGCTATCAACAGCCGTCGGGACGCGCGAAGCTCCATCAATGCTTCGCGTGAACGACGGCACGAGAACGAGATTCGCCGCCGGGAGGAGTACGACAGGGATCATGGCATCCCAGCTCGGAGCCAGGCCACCAGAACTGAGTCGGCAACGGCCTCAACTGGCGGTACTACCCGGGGACGGTCGAGGAACCACAACAACTACTCCCCTCCCCGGGACAGACATCATCCCCGACGACAGGAGGACACGTGTGGAGTGTCTGCTCTTACTCCATGCCTTAGGGCCATCCAATGGCCTCCTAACTTCAAGGTATCCAATGTCGATAAATATGAACCTAAGCAGGATCCAGGGCCTGGCTAGCCGTCTACACCACCACTGCTCGAGCTGCCGGGGCGTCCGAAGACGTGATGACCGCGTACTTACCCATTGTCCTCGGGCAAGACGCGCTGCAATGGTTGCGACATCTACCCCGACACTGCATCGACGACTGGGGCGACTTCAGTCGGCGCTTCACTGCCAATTTCCAGTCCCTCTCCGACAAACCGGCGCAACCGTGGGACCTCAAATCCATCAAGCACTGGGGGGACGAAACTCTCCGGTCGTACCTTAAAAGGTTCCAGACCATGAGAAATCGTATCCCCGAGGTCACGGAGGCGGCTGTGATCGAGGACTTCTACAGGGGATCCAATGACTCGACCTTCGTCCGAGCCATATTACAGAAGGCACCAACTACCTCCGAGGAGCTGTTCCGGGAAGCCGACCTCTACATCACCGCCGACGAGCGAGCTCAGGACCTCATCGGGGGAGCAAAGCCCGCGTCGGCAGCACCACGACGCGACGCGAACCAGCAACCCGACAAACGCTGGGAGAAGAGACCTCGCGAAGAAGTACACGCCGCCGGACCACCAGCCTCTCGCGCCCGGGGAGGACCTCGCGGAGGCGAGCGCACGCTGGACGACATCCTCGACGCCCAGTGCCCGTACCACAAGGACATGCGCCACACTCTTTGGAACTGCCGGGACTTCAAGCACTCCGTCGGGCATGACCGACCCTTCCAACCTCTACCTCCTCCTCCGCCGAGGGGAGGGCCAGAAGAACCACGACAACCCCAACAACAGGAGGAGGGAGGAGGAGGAGCTTTCCCACGCGTTGACAGGGAGGTCAACGTCATCTTCGGCGGACACGAATCGCAGGAAAACAGAAGACAACAAAAGCTCAACGATCGCCAGATATTGGTGGCGACCACCGGTCCTCCCGCCCCATATCGGTGGTCGGAGCACCCGATCACCTTCACTCGGGCGGATCAATGGCTCAACTTCGACCACCCTGGCAAATACCCGCTCCTCGTCGATCCGGTGGTCCGAGAGAGCAGGGTGAAGAAGGTGTTAGTGGACGGGGGGAGCAGCATCAACGTCACCTTCCCCCGGACACTCCAAGGCTTGGGAGTTCACCTCAAAGAGCTCCACGAGTCCGACACTCCTTTCTTCGGCATCGTGCCGACTGAAGGAGAATACCCGTTGGGCCACATCTACATGCCCGTCACCTTCGGAACTCCGGATAACTACAGAACCGAGTTCCTGAGGTTCGAAGTGGCGAACTTCGACTGCGGGTACAACGCCATCATCGGGAGGCCGAGATTGGCAAAATTCATGGCCATTCCGCATTACACGTACATGATACTGAAGATGCCAGGACCACAAGGAATCATAACTGTACGCGCTGACTTCCAAGGCGCCGCAGAGTGTTTCCGAGTGGCCATCCAAGTGGCCCTCACCACCAAACCGCCGGTGACTTCTTCGGTGCAGGCGAACTCTAAGCCCGAGGAAGACTTTACAGCGTCGGCGAACGAAGCCCAAGCCGCGACCTCGATGCGACCGACTGAAGAAACTAAAAGGATCAACCTGGGGTTCGCTGATGAACGCAAGACTGCCATCATTAGCTCCAGCCTGGACGACAAATAGGAAGGCACGCTCATCCAGTTTCTGCAAGATAACCGAGACGTATTCGCATGGCAACCTGCGGATATGCCGGGAGTCCCAAGAGAACTGGCCGAGCACAAACTGAAGGTCTATCCCCAGGCAAGGCCGATCTGGCAAAAACTACGACGTTTCACGCCCGACAAGAGAGAGGCCATTCGCGCCGAGCTAGCTCGCTTGGTCGCGGCTGGATTCATTAGAGAGGTGTTACACCCCGAGTGGTTAGCCAACCCTGTTCTTGTACTCAAAAAGAATAAAGTGGATTGGCGCATGTGCGTCGACTATACTGATCCCAACAAACATTGTCCAAAGGATCCCTTCGGGCTCCCGAGGATAGACCAGGTGGTGGACTCCACCGCTGGATGTTCTGTGCTGTCTTTCCTGGATTGCTATTCCGGATACCATCATATTAGTTTGGCAAAGGAAGACGAGGAAAAAACAGCGTTCATCACTCTGTTCGGTGTTTTCTGTTATTGTTGGGGGCCTTCTGCTTCCGAAGGTCCTCAAAAACAAGATTTAACACTGTTTCTGGAGTATAATGTGTGAACAGGTATCTTCGGACTCGAGTCGATATCACAGTAGGAGAAGCCCAAATAATATGAAGGTTGATACAACGCCGAAGATGTGAGCAGGAAAGCTTCGGAGTGGTAGCAGAAAAGGAAACCGACTTAAAGATGAAAAGGCTATTCAGACCTCGGTGGATTACTATAGAATTACTACCAAATGTAAAGGGCATGGATGTAATTTTATATGGGCTGTGTCCCGTGCCTATAAATAGGTGAACAGTACCCCAGTACTGTTCACGCTGACTTGGCATTTGCTTTTGCGTCACGCTTGTACTTTCGCCTTTCTTTCAAGCCGAAGGTACATTTGTAATTTGATATTATTTCTATTTTTCTATAATAATAATACAGAAATGAGTTGATAATAATACATAATAGTTTACGCTATCTTTTGTGTCTCATATGATTCTTTCTTCATTATTATATGTTAGATTTATGAAGGTATGTCCTTCATAACCTTCGTCCGAAAGTCATTATATCTTAAGGGAAATAATGCTTCGAAGGACGAAGGGCTTTAACGTTTAACATTTCTTGTGTTGCCTTGTTCTTAATTCATAGCATTTGAGAACAAGTCCCCAACATTGGCGCCCACCTCCGGTGAACTCACTTCCACTCTTTGAGTTTTTGAACACCTTCGGCGATCATAAACCTGCGCTATGGCGCCGAAGAAAGCTTCAGCAACTGGGGCTGCAGCTCTGCAACCGCTGGACCCCAATCAGGAGACAGTCTCCCTTTGGGAGGCCCGAAGCCAGAAAAAGAAGGCTGTCAGCCCGACACCGCCAGAGGATGAGATAGACCAAGAAATCAGAGACATGGAGATGCTTCATCAACAGGTGCAGAGGAAGAAGGAAAAGATGGCCAGGCTAGCTGAACTGCAAAGGCAGATAGACGAAGCCTCTGAAGAAGTTCGTCATCTTACTCAGGATGAGCAAAACCGAAGGCCTCAGCACCAAGACCTTCATCAGGAGGGTTTCCTCAACGAAGATGACTGGTATGAGAATTTTCACCATGGAAATTTTGCTTTTGATGATGCTTCTCCTCTATCCGCTGAGCTGCAGGCTACACCTTGGCCTCCGTCCTACAAGCCGCCTCAGCTTCCCATATTCGACGGCCATTGAGACCCGAAGCAGTTTTTGATGAGCTACGAAGCAACAGTATCTTCGTATGGTGGCAATACTGCAGTCATGGCAAAATCTTTTGTTATGGCTGTCAGGAGTGTTGCTCAAACCTGGTATTCCTCCCTTCGACCAGGAACGATCACTTCATGGCAAAAGCTGAAGGACTTGTTGTTAACCAGCTTCCAAGGGTTTCAGACGAAGCCGATCACTGCTCAAGCTCTATTCCAGTGCACCCAGGATCACGAAGAATACCTTCAGGCGTATGTCCGGAGGTTCTTGCGTTTGAGGGCACAGGCACCAACAGTGCCCAACGAAATTGTCATTGAGGCCATGATCAAGGGGCTTCGGCCAGGACCTTCAGCTCAGTACTTTGCTAGGAAGCCTCCTCAAACTTTGGAGAAGCTGCTCCAGAAGATGGACGAATATATTCGGGCCGATAATGATTTTCGTCAAAGAAGGGAGGAGGCTTTCAGGTTTTCTGAAATGACCAGGGGCTTCGGAGGAAGATTCTATCCGAGGCACGTTAGGTCAATTCACAACTCTACTCAAAATGATGATAGGGGGAGCCAGCAGCAAAGGCCACAGTGCTCCTCACAGGCTTCGGGGCAACAGCAAAGCTCCTTCCGACCGCCAGCTCCAAGAGGCAGAGGCGCCAGGGGCTTCGGCGGAAGATTTGGAGATCAACCAAGAAGAATTTTTTTCTTGTTCTGTGGTGAGAACAAGGGCCATACCACCAGGATGTGCCATGTTACCATCCAGAAGCAAAAGGAAATAGCCGAAGCTGCAGCACAACAGGCTCAGCCGAAGCAGGTCATGCACACTACTTCGTATCATTCGCCTTACATCCCAGAATATGTAGGCAACCACCCTGCAGTTTCTGTTGCTTCGGCGAGTCAACCTCAAGCTTCCTGGCAACAGCCTCCGCCTCCACCACCGCTGCAACAAGGCCAACAGCCAGAAGGGAGCCAATATGCTCCACACCAAAGGGACTTCAGAGAACAATCCGAAGCTCGCACAGTCAATAGCACTGTGCCAGAGTCGAAGCACATCTATTGACAAATATCCTATTTTGATAGCAGTTTTCTTTATTTCAGTTTTATTTTCTGTGTAATAAAGGACACTTTTTAAATTTCAAGTAATAGTTTTGTTGTCTGCCATAAGGAAAATATATCTTCTCCACAGGTTTAAGTTGTCGGAGCTTGAAGATTTGCAATAGCAAGGAGGACCTTCGAATTATCAAAAACTTATTTTCAAAAGACACGGTATGAATTCTTCGAAGCAACAAAAAGTCGTTCTAAGGAACGCAGAGTAAGTTTGCTGAAGCTACAAAAAGCCGTTCCAAAGGGAGCGCAGTGTAAGTTTTCTGCTCCAAAGTCGTTCCAAAAGGAATGCAGAGCTTACAGCGAAAAGTCAACGCTGATACCGCCTAAGTAAAAGGCGAAGCGCGAAAAGTCAACGCGAATACCGCCGAAAGTAAAAGGCGAAGAAGCTCCTAAGGGAGGCTTACAGCAAAAAATAAACGCTGATTCCGCTGAAGTAAAAGGCGAAGAAGCTCCTAAGGGAGGCTTACAGCGAAAAGTCAACGCTGATTTAAAAAGATTATGTGTTTTATTACAGGGATGTGCGTGTATCTTCGGAATAAATACCATCTTACATAGCATAACATCATCACATCATTTCGCATGGCATAAGCATCATACATCATGCTGCATATAGCACAAGAAGGGGACACAATATTGATCTTCAAAAGAATGTTTTGAAAAAGGGGAAAATCCTGCTAAGTCACAAGGAGATACACTATTGATCTTCGGAAGTGTAGCTTCGGAAAATATCTTCACGAAGCTTGGATATTCTTCATCAGAACACTACAGATATTGTTATAATTTTTCTTCACGAAGCATGAAAAGAAGGGAAGGTGTTTTTTTCGTCAAAGACTCAAAAACGGTACGTATGTAAAATTTCATGCATCGTAAAGAATTGAACCATAAAAACAAGTATATTATATTACAAGATGTTACAAATATTACATTTTAGAAGTTTTTACAATAGCACTTAATCTTCTCTAAGTACAACTTCCGCAACTTCGTTCAGGAGCCGATTAACAACTTCATCCATGATAGCTTCAGCCATCTTTTTAATTTCGTCGTCTCCTTTCGGATGAGGGCCCGGAGACGCTTTAGTAGGATCTGAAGGAGGACAGGATACGACTACATTGCTATTACAAATTGCGAACAAAGTTTAAAACCAAAAATTACAACACAATAAAAACCATTAGTTAATACCTATTTGCCCTTCGGGCTCTGCGCTTTTCTCAGCAGCCTCTGCTACTTTTCTAGCATCATGAATACCCTTTTCGCTTTTTTGGATAATTTCTCGGGCCATTTCTCGACCACCATTATCCCAGACATCGGTGAAAAATTTTCCACCAACCATGCTAGCTTCGGCTGAAGGATCTTTTGCATCTTCGAAGGGCAAGGCAGCTTCGGATTGCGCTAAAATCTTTACATGCTCGCATCCCTTTTTCTCCAAAATGGTGGCAATCCCCCTGGCACCCGAGAAAGCACATATGTCTCCGCGGCTATTTAAAATTTCCTCAAAGGCCTCAGCTTCGTGATTGATCCATTCGATGGGACCTTCGGGGTTGCCTCTTGTAAAGTTTTCTTCGCTTGAGAATGCGCCGACGCTGGCGAAGCTAGCTTTCATCTTCTTAACACACTCCATAGATTTATCATAGCATCTTTTCTTGGACGAACGAAGCTCTTCAACAGTTCCTTCTAAATGATTTGCCCATTGGTCGCTAAGTTCTCGCTTCATTTCTTCAAGTATGCGTTCCTCTTTAGCCCTGGCCAGTTGTTTTCGAAGATCTTCAATTTCACGCTTCTGAGCCTCAGCTTGACCTTTAAAAGTAGCTTTGTCTTCTTTTATTCTATTTATCAATGAATGTAATATTTTATCTTTTTCAAGACCTTCGTTCCTAAGTTCAATTACTTCGGAACGAAGGTTGCTCAGGGCTATAGCGCATCCTTCATCTTCGGCATCTTTTTGGGCCCTGAGGGCATTGCTAAGTATAAGGCCCTGCAAAGAAAAATGTGTGTGTGTCAATAAATTTAAGCAAACGAAAAATTTTGGTCTCAAGAAAAAATACAAAGATCTCATTTTTTGCACCTTTAAGCTATTGTATGCCAGGCTGTCGGCCAGTTCGTTTTTCGACAGCACCGAGAGCCCGTCTTCTAGTGTTGGGAATCCGAAGCTCTTGCTTATCTCCCGACAGACAGAAATCTCCTTGCTGTCAGGGAGACAATACATGAAGTCTTCTTCTCCACTGCCGTTGAATATTAACGCCCCCTTTGGATACTTCAGTTTTTGGGCGTAAAGCTGGGCCTCTTGCTTTTCTTTTTCTGATAATTTTTTCCCCGAAGCATGTCGAACAATATAATCAAGGACTTTGGGGGATGCTTCGGGGGCAACAACACTGATTTCTTCAACAAGAATTGGCTCCGTCATTTTTTCTTCCTCGGTTTCCAAGGATTTTACCTTCGTGGGCTCTGAGGGCCCAGCTTCAGCCTCAGTTTCTTGCTCTGGAGACTTAGTATAAAAAATTTCAGTTTTCGCTTCGGAAATTTCAACAGTCTTCTTCGGAGTTGTTCTTGAGGACTTAATTGTCTCCAGAACATCTAGCACATTGGCCATTCTTTTTCTTTTCAGAGTTACCGCTGGCCCCTTCTGGTTTTTTATTGTCTCAACATTTGCTGAAGGACTTAAAACTTCTGATATTTTTGATCCCTCGGTTGATCCTTTTGCTTCTTCCATTTTTTCTGTCGATGGCGCTTCGGCCATCTCTTTGGTTTCTGATAACAAAATCTTTGGTTCTTCCAATTCTGTTCTTGTTGGCGCTTCGGCCATTTCTACGACTTCTGGCAGCAAGGTTGGCTGTTCAGCCTCGGTGGCCGAAGAGGTCTCTCCGGTGAACTCAGGCACCGAGGCTGGTTCAATATAGCGTGGCCGATGTGTGAGGACCTTTATCCTTTTTCTTTTCGGTGATGGCTCACTAGGAATAGCTGCAGTTTCTTCTTTCGCAGAAGTCGTGCCCTTTCTTTTCTGCCCTCGAATGGGATAACGATAGTCAGGGTAGACAAAACCGATTGCGTCAAACACTCGGTTCAGTCTTTTCTTTTTCCGGCCTCCGAAGGCTGCTGACAATGCAGTATCTTCGGCCTTCGAGTAAGCCCCAAGTAGTTCATCACTTAAATTTTCAATGCTTTTTAGCCAGTCATCATCTGGCTCAACGAATTTATCTCCGAACTTGAAAGTATACTTCAGCCTGATAAGTCCACCTTCGTCAGCCTCCTTTATGGTCTCTTGCGGCATTTCCCATTTTTCCGCGAGCGGCCATACTCTGAAGGCAATATGCTCTTGGACCAAATCTCTCGTTCCAATAAAAGAACAGATAACTCCGAAGGCTCTCTGGCATTCTTCGGCAGCTTCATTCATTTCAACCTTCGGCCTCCGCAGGCCGAAGCTTTGCCAAATAGGACGCATAATTATACCTTTAATATCTTCCCGTGTTTTCAGGTCATTCTTCACATAAAACCATTCTGTCATCCAGTCGCCGGGCCATCTCTTCCGAAAGGTTGGCACGGGACAGCTTGACCCAGACCGAGAAACGAAACTGTAGCAGCCAAAATTATTGTGATACTGTTCCTTACCCCAGGGTTTTGTCTCGTATGATAATTCGTGTATGTTGCAGAAACTTTTCACATCAGGTTCCAGACCTTGGCTTCTCACGGGCCACACGAAGATATTCAGCCTTATGATTGCTTCGGGGGTAAGTTGATGAAGATAGACTTCAAACATTTTCAGCACCTCTACGACAAAGCTGCTCAGGGGAAATCGTAGTCCAGCTTTCAAAAAGCTTCGGAACACTACGACTTCATTTTCCTCAGGGGTCGGGCAAGTTTTCTCTCCTTCGTCGACCCTCACAATGGAAAGTCCCGGAAATATCTTCCCCTCATGTTGACAAGATGATTTTCTTTGATACCCGATTTGCCAAAAACCGAATGGCTTGGTCGCCAGGGGCGATCTTCGGAGTCTTCACCACCACTATCCACATCATAACTGTCGCTGTCACCAGTATCTTCAGACAAACCTTCTAAAATCTCTTTGGTGATTTTTTCTGTATTGGTCTTCGACATTGCTATAAGAAACCCCAGGTTCTTCTCTTCAGAGAGACTCAGCTTCATCTCGGGAGCAGCCTTCTTATCTTCAGACATCTTCGGAAACACTAAAAAACTGTTTTCAACTCCGAAGCTTAAAAACTTAAAAAGCTAAGCAAATCTTGGTGCGCAAGAGCTAAAAATTGAGTGAGCGAAAGCAGATGGCAAGAGAGCGTGCCAAATGAGCTCGCGGTATGCTCTTATTTATACGCCCAGTGCGTTGAAAATTGAAAGACCCCGCTTGTCAGTGAATGTTGCTATTCTAGCAAAGGGAAGGTGTTTTTTCGGACCTTCGGCTTAAGGCCTTCGTCCATGTCGCAATCTAAATTTATTATTCTAACAAATTAATATTGCGAGGGGCTACTGTTGGGGGCCTTCGGCTTCCGAAGGTCCTCAAAAACAAGATTTAACACTGTTTCTGGAGTATAATGTGTGAACAGGTATCTTCGGACTCGAGTCGATATCACATTAGGAGAAGCCCAAATAATACGAAGGTTGATACAGCGCCGAAGATGTGAGCAGGAAAGCTTCGGAGCGGTAGCAGAAAAGGAAACCGACTTAAAGATGAAAAGGCTATTCAGACCTCGGTGGATTACTATAGAATTACTACCAAATGTAAAGGGCATGGATGTAATTTTATATGGGCTGTGTCCCGTGCCTATAAATAGGTGAACAGTACCCCCGTACTGTTCACGCTGACTTGGCATTTGCTTTTGCGTCACGCTTGTACTTTCGCCTTTCTTTCAAGCCGAAGGTACATTTGTAATTTGATATTATTTCTATTTTTCTATAATAATAATACAGAAATGAGTTGATAATAATACATAATAGTTTACGCTATCTTTTGTGTCTCATATGATTCTTTCTTCATTATTATATGTTGGATTTATGAAGGTATGTCCTTCATAACCTTCGTCCGAAAGTCATTATATCTTAAGGGAAATAATGCTTCGAAGGACGAAGGGCTTTAACGTTTAACATTTCTTGTGTTGCCTTGTTCTTAATTCATAGCATTTGAGAACAAGTCCCCAACAACCTCCATGCCGTTCGGCCTCAAAAACGCTGGAGCGACTTATCAGAGAGCTATTCAAACATGCTTAGCCGATCACTGGGGCAAGCGCGTGGAAGCCTACGTAGATGATGTGGTAATCAAAACGGAGAACTCAGAAAACTTCATCGAAGACTTACAGCTGGTTTTCAACAGTCTGCGGCGGTATCGATGGAAGCTTAATCCCGAAAAATGTGTTTTCGGGGTACCAGCAGGAAAGTTACTCGGATTTATTGTCAGCCACCGGGGAATTGAGGCTAATCCTGATAAGATCGAAGCTATCATAAAAATGGAAGCACCCCGATCACAGAAGAAGGTTCAGCGACTTACTGGATGTATGGCAGCTCTGAGCAGATTCATATCCAGGTTGGGAGAAAAAGGTTTACCATTTTACAAGCTACTCAAGAAAGTGGATAAGTTTCAGTGGACTTCGGAAGCACAAGAAGCTCTAGATGCACTGAAGAGATTCTTGACGACACCACCAGTACTGAAGCCGCCTCGACGAGCCACGTCAACTCAACCAGCTGAAGATCTGCTGCTATATATCTCTTGCACGACTCACGTGGTAAGCACCGCGTTGGTAGTCGAGCGAGTAGAAGAAGGACATGCCTACCCAGTGCAACATCCCGTTTACTTCATCAGTGAAGTTCTCGGTCCCTCGAAGAAAAAGTATCCTCAAGTTCAGAAGCTATTATATGCAGTACTTCTAACTGCCCGCAAGCTACGTCACTACTTTGACGACCACAAAGTCATAGTAGTCACTGGATTTCCAATAGGGGATATTCTTCACAACAAGGAAGCCATTGGCCGAATAGCCAAGTGGGCCTGCGAACTAGGATCTCATGACATCGAGTTTTGACCTCGCACTGCCATTAAAACTCAAGCATTGGTTGACTTCGTATCAGAGTGGACTGAACAGCAAGTGCCAGATAACCCAGAGACTGCAGAAGTATGGCGAATGTATTTCGACGGCTCGCTGAAGCTGCAGGGAGCAGGAGCAGGAATTCTCTTCACCGCACCTGGAGGCGAACACCTCAAGTATGCCCTCCAGTTGCTGTTTCTAGCCTCCAACAATTCAGCCGAGTATGAAGCTCTGATCCATGGATTGAACATCGCCATATCATTGGGCATCAAGAGACTGATGGTGTACGGAGACTCTATGGTAGTCATAAGTCAGATAAACAAAGAATGAGATTGTTCAAGCGATTCAATGGGAAAGTACTGCACTGCCGTCCGAAAACTGGAAGATAAATTTGAGGGTCTGGAATTTCATCATGTAGAAAGAGATCGGAACACGGCAACCGATGTATTGTCCAAGCTAGGATCCAGTCGAACTCAGGTCTCACCTGGAGTCTTTGTACAAGAAATACTACAACCGAGCATCTCAATGGATCAAGGAGAAGAATGTAATATTATAAATCAGCCAGAGTCAGACTCTGATGACTGGAGAAGGCCAATCATCAGGTATATAAATAATGAAGAGGAACCAGATGACAAAAATGCAGCCGAGCGCATTGCCAGACAGTCGGCTCACTACACACTCATTGGGGAGACATTATACAGAAGGGGTGCATCAGGCGTCCTCATGAAGTGCATTCTCTCATCTACTGGGAAGCAACTTCTGGAGGAGGTCCATGCCGGGCAATGTGGAATACACGCAACATCCAAGACACTAGTCGGGAAGGTCTTCAGGTCAGGATTCTATTGGCCAACAGCGAAGAATGACGCAGCCGAGTTAGTTCAGAGGTGCGAAGCTTGCCAGTACTTGTCGAAGCAACAACATCTGCCGGCACAGCAACTGCAGACCATACCAGTGACTTGGCCCTTCGCATGCTGGGGACTCGATATGATTGGACCCTTCAAGAAAGCTCAAGGAGGATACACTCATGTACTGGTAGCAATCGACAAATTCACTAAATGGATAGAATTCAAACCCATTACCTCTTTGACCTCAGCTAAGGCCGTGGAATTCATACAAGACATAATATTCAGATTCGGGAAACCAAACAACATCATAACTGACCTAGGATCCAACTTCACAAGTTCGGAGTTCTTCGACTTCTGCGAGCAAAAAAGCATTCAGATCAAGTATGCTTCTGTAGCACACCCAAGAGCCAACGAGATGATACTGGAGGCACTCAGGAAAAAGGTGTTCGATAAGAATGAAAAGTTCGCAGGAAAATGGATAAGGGAATTGCCCTATGTCGTCTGGAGCCTAAGAACCCAGCCTAGCCGAGCTCTGCATGGAAACACTCCTTTCTTTATGGTCTATGGGTCAGAGGCAGTATTACCAGCCGACCTCAAGTTCAGAGCGCCAAGGTTGATCTTCGAAAGCATAGCAGAAGTCGAAGCCACCAGGCTGGAGGACATTGATGTACTCGAGGTAGAACGGCTGAATGCAGTAATCCAATCAGCACGATACCAGCAGACTCTAAGGCGCTATCACGACAAGGCCGTGCGGCAGCGATCCTTCTCAGTAGGAGATCTCGTCCTCCGCCGAATTCTAACGGGGGAGGGACGACACAAGTTATCGCCCTTATGGGAGGGACCCTTCATAGTAGCAGAAGTCACTCGGCCAGGATCATATCGTCTCACTCAGATGGACGGCACAGAAGTCGGGAACTCCTGGAATATAGAACACCTCAGGAAGTTTTACCCCTAGCTGTATTTCAAAAGCTATCGGGACGATGATGTACTCTGTAAAATGGAAATATGTCATCAATAAAAAAAGAGGCTTCAAAGATACTCAGTTTGTTCATGATTAACTTGCATTCTTAATAGCTCGGGGTGACCACTATGCCCTGCTAACGGAGCAATTGGCTTAAGTCGGCAACGACTTAAACCGGTGCAACATGCTCACGCTTACTTAACTCGGGGTGACCACTATGCCCTGCTGAACGGAGCAATCGGCTTAAGTCGGCAACGACTTAAACCGGTGCAACATGCTCGCGCTTACTTAACTCGGGGTGACCACTATGCCCTGCTAACGGAGCAATTGGCTTAAGTCGGCAACGACTTAAACCGGTGCAACATGCTCGCGCTTACTTAACTCGGGGTGACCACTATGCCCTGCTAACGGAGCAATCGGCTTAAGTTGGCAACGACTTAAACCGGTGCAACATGCTCACGCTTACTTAACTCGGGGTGACCACTATGCCCTGCTAAACAGAGCAAT
Source organism: Zea luxurians (assembly GCA_029449295.1). Classification (NCBI taxonomy): domain Eukaryota; kingdom Viridiplantae; phylum Streptophyta; class Magnoliopsida; order Poales; family Poaceae; genus Zea; species Zea luxurians. Next base: position 2,959,183 of record JAOPSE010000138.1, read on the forward strand.
CGGCTTAAGTCGGCAGCGCCTTAAGCCGGTGCAACATGCTCGCGCTTATATAACTCAGGGTGACCACTAAGCCCTATTAACAGAAGCAACCGACTTAAGTCAGTAGCAACTCAAGGCGATCTGACGCACTTACGATTACTCATATAGGGATGACTTCTATATCCCGCAAACAAGTTTCAAAACCATCGCACATTATTTTACTACTGCAAATCTACGAACTGATGAATTCTAAAACAATAGGAGAATAACAATGTCGTTTAAGTACTGAAATGACGTCCTCTAACAAATGTCTGACCATGCTAACCGCGCGCTCAAAGCACGCAAAATGTTTCTCTATTTTGTGATATCCTTCTCAGGAGCAATCGACGAGGAAGGGCGACTCGAGGAATCAGGAGCAGCATTCACGTCAGCCCTTATATCTTCGGGAACAACCACGCCGGGTCTCCTCATCAAGATTCGCCCCGCCCGAATGGCCTTATCCATGGCTCTGTTGCGCTGGGCTCTGAGAGTAACGGAAGTTTCTTCAGCAACCTTGACAGCCAACCGAGCAGCTTCTAACTCCTGGGCGATGGATTTCTTGGAAGCACGGAGTTCTTTGATAGTAGCATCCTTCGCTGATATCAATTGCTTGAGCCAGATCACCTCATCCGTGGATTCCTGCAGCTTACAACGTTGGTTGTCTAACTCTTCCATGGTGAAGCGATGACTCCTCTCCAGGATGGTCAGCGAGTTGCTAGAATCGCGATACAATCTGTCAAGACTGTCGCGAGAAGCAGCAAGGATACGTTTTTCTTCCTACAAACAAAAGTCAACTCCCTCAAACATCAAGCAAGCAATAGGAGCACAACAAGGCAAGGCACAGTTTCATAAGTCACCTTTTCAGAATTAAGCTGAGCGTGAAGGGAAGAGCTCAGTGCATTGGCGTCATCTAAGGCAGCAGAGACCTGAGCTAGTTCAGTCTGACTTTGAGAATTGAGAATACTTTTCTTCAAAGTCAGAGCATCGCTGGACCAATTCAGCCTGATCTCGAGAATGTTTTTCTTCAAGAGTGGAAAACTGCCGAGTCATACCTAGCAGGAGACAATCAAACAAAAGGGGTCAGAATGTAAAGCAGTTTAATAGTGAAGACAAAGAGAAGCAAAGAAGCACTAACTAGCATTGGTCGCCTCCAAGTCAGAGACACGATGTTGAAGTAACACTGGATTCCAACGTGCAAGAGACGAAGCTACTTCTGGAACAGAAGCACCCTGTAACCTCAGCTGGCTAGCCATCCCGTCCACCAAAGCCTGATAAGGAGAACAGATGAGTGTAATGACAGCAGTTCATGCGGTGTAAAAATCAAGCTAAAGTATATCACAGTACCTGGAGATTGGAAAAGAACGAAGGGACCCCCAAATCATGAGAGATCAATTGATGACCGGGGGTAAGGCCGCCACCCGAAGCAGCTTGCAACGAACCAGCAGGAACCAACTCAGTGTCATCAACAGAGCCCAAAACTTGGTCAGCGGGGACGCTGCCCTCTAAAGCGACTCCCTGGTCCAAAGCTTGGGCTACCACCATGCAGCCGGAGTGCGGAGGCGATCCCGCATGAATGTCCATGGAAGTACAAGAGGGAGACCCCGCTCGGACACCCTCGGGGGCTGGGTCATAGTTTGCACTGCCCACTTGAGCCGGATCATCCCCGGCAGCACCCTCGGGGGCTGGGCAGTGGCTTGCACTTCCCACCCGAACCAAGTCATCCCCGGCCACATCCTCGGGGGCTGGGTAAGTGTCAACACCATCCTTGGGGTCCAAGTTCTCTGCGGTAGCCACCTCTAAGGCTGATGGGCCCTCAGTTACTTCCATGGGACCAGGACGATCCAAGTCAGTCTCCTGACCCTCGAGATCGCACTCTAAGGTCGACGAGGCACGGGATGACCTCAACCCAGCATCAAGCACATCAGCACAAACCTCCATCACACCATCATCTGCTGGCTCTGATAACAAATCCTCTGGAACCATATCCTCAAGAGTCTGATCAAAATTCGCCAGGGACAATTCTTGCAGACCAATGAGAGCAGACAAAGCAGGAGAAGGAACTCCACTACTTTCACCACTAGCGATGAACTGCCGACTGTTTTTTTGAGTCAAAGGAACTTCATCCTCTTCCTTCCCGTTGTCTTCATTAGCAACACAGGCAGCACCCCCATTGGGATCAGCAACAGATGGAGCACCCACATTGGGATCAGCAGCAGATTGGGCACACCCATTGGGGTCAGCGTCAATAAATTCAGTCACAGACACTTCTTCAGCAGCAGGAACCGAAGTACCAACGTCCCGATGCAAACTGGATACTCGCCGGAGGCGTCTCTTTTTTCTTTTTTTGCTCATCAGCAGAAGGATCAGGTTGATTGGTTCGGCAAGGACGCCTCGGGCGAGTACTGGCAGGCTTCTGAATATCCAAGGTCGTACCAGCTTCTGGGAGGGGCGCCACTGATAGTCGCCTAGAGGGGGGGGGGGTGAATAGGGCGAAACTGAAATTCTCAAAAATAAACACAACTACAAGCCGGGTTAGCGTTAGAAATATAAACGAGTCCACGAGAGAGGGCGCAAAACAAATCGCAAGCAAATAAAAGTGTGACACGAGGATTTGTTTTACCGAGGTTCGGTTCTTGCAAACCTACTCCCCGTTGAGGAGGCCACAAAGGCCGGGTCTCTTTCAACCCTTCCCTCTCTCAAACGATCCCACGGATCGAGTGAGCTTTCTCTTCTTCTCAATCAACCGGGAACAAAAACTTCCCCGCAAGGGCCACCACACAATTGGTGCCTCTTGCCTTGGTTACAATTGAGATTGATCACAAGAACAAGTGAGAAAGAAAAGAATGCGATCCAAGCGCAAGAGCTCGAAAGAACACAAGCAAATCACTCTCTCTAGTCACTATGGTGTTGAGTGGAATTTGGAGAGGACTTGATCTATTTGGTGTGTCTAGAATTGAATGCTAGAGCTCTTGTAGTAGTTGAGAAGTGGAAAACTTGGATGACAATGAATGTGGGGTGGTTGGGGTATTTATAGCCCCAACCACCAAAAGTGACCGTTGCTGGAAGCTGTCTGTTCGATGGCGCACCGGACAGTCCGGTGCACACCGGACAGTCCGGTGCCCCTGCCACGTCACCATTGCCGTTGGATTCTGACCGTTGGAGCTTCTGACTTCTGGGCCCTCCTGGGTGTCCGGTGCACACCGGACATGTACTGTTTGATGTCCGGTGCACCGGTATGGGCGATCCTGACGTCTGCGCGCGCTGCGCGCGCATTAAATGCTCCGCAGGGAGCCGTTGGCGCCGCAGGGAGCCGTTGCTCCGCTGGCACACCGGACAGTCCGGTGCACACCGGACAGTCCGGTGAATTTTAGCGGAGCGGCTGCCGAGCGAACCCGAGGCTGGCGAGTTCCGGAGGCCGCGTTTCCTTGGAGCACCGGACATGTCCGGTGCACACCGGACAGTCCGGTGAATTATAGCGCGCCGGCTTCCGAGAATTCCCGAGGGCGAAGAGTTTGAGTTGGAGTTCTCTGGGCGCACCGGACACTGTCCGGTGCACACCGGACAGTCCGGTGCCTTCAGTCAGAGATGCCTTCGGTTGCCTCGTTGCTCCTATGTTGAATCCAACACTTGGTCTTTTTATTGGCTAAATGTGAACCTTTTGCACCTGTATAACTTATGCACTAGAGCAAACTAGTTAGTCCAATATTTGTGTTGGACAATTCAACCACCAAAATTATTTAGGAACTAGGTGTAAGCCTAATTCCCTTTCAATCTCCCCCTTTTTGGTGATTGATGCCAACACAAACCAAAGCAAATATAGAAGTGCATAATTAAACTAGTTTACATAAAGTAAGTGCAAAGGTTGCTTGGAATTGAGCCAATATATACTTATATGATGCGCATGGATTGTTTTCTTTGTTTTTGACATATTGGACCACACTTGCACCATAAGTTTTGTTTTTGCAAATTCTTTTGTAAATTCTTTTTCAAAGTCATTTTGCAAGATAGTCAAAGGTAAATGAATAAGATTTGCAAAGCATTTTCAAGATTTGAAATTTTCTTCCTTTGTTCAAATGCTTTTCCTTTGACTAAACAAAACTCCCCCTCAAATAAGGTCTCCTCTTAGTGTTCAAGAGGGTTTTAAGACATCAATTTTGAATATACTAGTTGCTCCCCCTTTAGAACACAAAGAGATACCAATTTTGAAATTTACCAAAAATCATCAAATTTATGAAAATTAGGTGGTGGTGCGGTCCTTTTGCTTTGGGCTCATATTTTCTCCCCCTTTGGCATGAATCGCCAAAAACGGAATCATTAGAGCCCAATGAAGTACTTTCTCCCCCTTTGGTCATGAAATGAATGAGTGAAGGTTATACCAAAGTTGGAGAGATGATGCGGAGCGACGGCGAAGGATGAGTAGTAGAGCGGAGTGGAAGCCTTTGTCTTCGCCGAAGACTCCTATTCCCTTTCAATATACCTATGACTTGGTTTGAAATTCACTTGAAAACACATTAGTCATAGCATATATAAAAGAGACATGATCAAAGGTATATTCATGTGCTATGTGTGCAAGTTTAGCAAAAGAAATTCCTAGAGTCAAGAATATTGAGCTCATGCCTAAGTCGGGTAAAAGATTGTTCATCAAGTGGCTTGGTAAAGATATCGGCTAATTGATCTTTAGTGTTAATGTAAGAAATCTCGATATCCCCCTTTTGTTGGTGATCCCGAAGAAAATGATACCGAATGGCTATGTGCTTAGTGCGGCTGTGCTCGACGGGATTGTCGGCCATTTTGATTGCACTTTCATTATCACATAGCAAAGGGACTTTGGTTAATTTGTAACCGTAGTCCCGCAGGGTTTGCCTCATCCAAAGCAATTGCGCGCAACAATGGCCTGCGGCAATATACTCGGCTTCGGCGGTGGAAAGAGCGACCGAATTTTGCTTCTTTGAAGCCCATGACACCAAGGATCTTCCCAAGAACTGGCAAGTCCCCGATGTGCTCTTCCTATTAATCCTACACCCCGCCCAATCGGCATCCGAATAACCAATCAAATCAAAAGTGGATCCCCGAGGGTACCAAAGCCCAAACTTAGGAGTAAAAGCCAAATATCTCAAGATTCGTTTCACGGCCGTAAGGTGTGATTCCTTAGGGTCGGCTTGGAATCTTGCACACATGCAAACGGAAAGCATAATGTCCGGTCGAGATGCACACAAATAAAGTAATGAACCAATCATCGACCGGTATACCTTTTGATCCACGGACTTACCTCCCGTGTCGAGGTCGAGATGCCCATTTGTTCCCATGGGTGTCTTGATGGGCTTGGCATCCTTCATTCCAAACTTGCTTAGGATATCTTGAGTATACTTCGTTTGGCTAATGAAGGTGCCCTCATGGAGTTGCTTGACTTGGAATCCTAGAAAATACTTCAACTCCCCCATCATCGACATCTCGAATTTTTGTGTCATGATCCTACTAAATTCTTCACATGTAGATTTGTTAGTAGACCCAAATATGATATCATCAACATAAATTTGGCATACAAACAAATCATTATCAAGAGTCTTAGTGAATAAAGTAGGATCGGCTTTGCCGACTTTGAAGCCATTAGCAATAAGGAAATCTCTAAGGCATTCATACCATGCTCTTGGGGCTTGCTTGAGCCCATAAAGCGCCTTAGAGAGCCTATAAACATGGTTAGGGTACTCACTGTCTTCAAAGTCGGGAGGTTGCTCAACATAGACCTCTTCCTTGATTGGTCCATTGAGGAAGACACTCTTCACGTCCATTTGATAAAGCTTGAAGCCATGGTAAGTAGCATAGGCCAATAATATACGAATTGACTCAAGCCTAGCTACGGGTGCATAGGTTTCACCAAAATCCAAACCTTCGACTTGTGAATACCCCTTGGCCACGAGTCGAGCTTTGTTCCTAGTCACCACACCATGCTCGTCTTGCTTGTTGCGGAAGACCCACTTGGTTCCTACAACATTTTGATTAGGACGTGGAACTAAGTGCCATACCTCGTTCCTCGTGAAATTGTTGAGCTCCTCTTGCATCGCCATCACCCAATCCGAATCTTGAAGTGCTTCCTCTACCCTGTGTGGGTCAATAGAGGAAACAAACGAGTAATGTTCACAAAAATGAGCAACACGAGATCGAGTAGTTACCCCCTTATGAATATCGCCGAGGATGGTGTCGACGGGGTGATCTCGTTGTATAGCTTGGTGGACTCTTGGGTATGGCGGTCTTGGTTGTTCATCCTCCTTGTCTTCATCATTTGCATCTCCCCCTTGATCGTTGCCGTCATTTTGAGGTGGCTCATCTTCTTGATCTTCTTGTTCAACATCTTGAGCCTCATCCTCAACTTGAGTTGGTGGAGATGCTTGCATGGAGGAGGATGGTTGATCTTGTGCATGTGGAGGCTCTTCAGATTCCTTAGGACACACATCCCCAATGGACATGTTCCTTAGCGCTATGCATGGAGCCTGTTCTTCACCTATATCATCAAGATCAACTTGCTCTACTTGAGAGCCGTTAGTCTCATCAAACACAACGTCACAAGAAACTTCAACAAGTCCTGAGGACTTGTTAAAGACTCTATATGCCCTTGTGTTTGAGTCATATCCTAGTAAAAAGCCTTCTACAGTTTTAGGAGCAAATTTAGATTTTCTACCTCTTTTGACAAGAATGAAACATTTGCTACCAAAAACTCTAAAATATGAAATATTGGGCTTTTTACCGGTTAGGAGTTCATAAGATGTCTTCTTGAGGATTCGGTGAAGATATAACCGGTTGATGGCGTAGCAGGCGGTGTTGACCGCCTCGGCCCAAAACCGATCCGGTGTCTTGTATTCATCAAGCATGGTTCTTGCCATGTCTAATAGAGTTCGATTCTTCCTCTCCACTACACCATTTTGTTGTGGAGTGTAGGGAGAAGAGAACTCATGCTTGATGCCCTCCTCCTCAAGGAAACCTTCAATTTGAGCGTTCTTGAACTCCGTCCCATTGTCGCTTCTAATTTTCTTGATCCTTAAGCCGAACTCATTTTGAGCCCGTCTCAAGAATCCCTTTAAGGTTTCTTGGGTATAAGATTTGTCCTGCAAAAAGAACACCCAAGTGAAGCGAGAATAGTCATCCACAATTACAAGACAATACTTACTACCGCCGATGCTTATGTAAGCGATCGGGCCGAATAAATCCATGTGTAGAAGCTCCAGTGGCCTGTCGGTAGTCATGATGTTTTTGTGTGGATGATGTATGCCAACTTGCTTCCCGGCTTGACATGCGCTACAAATCCTGTCTTTCTCAAAATGAACATCGGTTAGTCCCAAAATGTGTTCTCCCTTTAGAAGCTTGTGAAGATTCTTCATTCCAACATGGGCTAGTCGGCGGTGCCAGAGCCAACCCAAGTTAGTCTTAGCAATCAAGCAAGTGTCGAGTTCAGCTCTATTAAAATCTACTAAGTATAGCTGACCCTCTAACACTCCCTTAAAAGCTATTGAATCATCACTTCTTCTAAAGACAGTAACACCAGTATCAGTAAAAAGACAGTTGTAGCTCATTTGACATAATTGGGATACGGAAAGCAAATTGTAATCTAAGGAATCTACAAGAAAAACATTTGAAATAGTATGGTCAGGAGATATAGCAATTTTACCCAAACCTTTGACCAAACCTTGATTTCCATCCCCGAATGTGATAGCTCGTTGGGGATCTTGGTTTTTCTCATATGAGGAGAACATCCTTTTCTCCCCTGTCATGTGGTTTGTGCACCCGCTGTCGAGTATCCAACTTGTGCCCCCGGATGCATAAACCTACAAAACAAGTTTAGTTCTTTGTTTTAGGTACCCAAACGGTTTTGGGTCCTTTAGCATTAGATACAAGAACTTTGGGTACCCAAACACAAGTCTTGGAGCCCTTGTGTTTGCCCCCAACAATTTTGGCAACTATCTTGCCGGATTTGTTAGTTAAAACATAAGATGCATCAAAAGTATTAAATGAAATGGCATGATCATTTGATGCATTAGCAGTTTTCTTTCTAGGCAACTTGGCATGGGTTGGTTGCCTAGATCTAGATGTCTCACCTTTATACATAAAAGCATGGTTAGGGCCAGAGTGAGACTTCCTAGAATGAATTTTCCTAATCTTGCTCTCAGGATAGCCGGCAGGGTACAAAATGTAACCCTCGTTATCCTGAGGCATGGGAGCCTTGCCCTTAACAAAGTTAGATAAGTTCTTTGGAGGGGCATTAATTTTGACATTGTCTCCCTTTTGGAAGCCAATGCCATCCTTAATGCCAGGGCGTCTCCCATTATAGAGCATGCTTCTAGCCAATTTAAATTTTTCATTTTCTAAGTCATGCTCTCTAATTTTGGCATTAAGTTGTGCTATGTGATCATTTTGTTTTTTAATTAAGGCTAGGTGATCATGGATAGCATCAATATTAATATCTCTACATCTAGTACAAATGGAAATATGCTCAGTAGATGTAGATGGTTTGCAAGATTTTAACTCAATGACCTTAGCATGCAATAAATCATTTTTAGTTCTAAGGTCGGAAATAGTAGCATTGCAAACATCAAAATCCTTAGCCTTAGCAATTAATTTCTCATTCTCATTTCTAAGGCTAGCAATAGAACAGTTTAATTTTTCAATCCTAGCAATCAAATCATCATTATCATTTCTAGGAATTGAAACATTGCAAATATGAGAATCAACCTTAGCTAACAAATTTGCATTTTCATTTCTAAGGTTGTCTAAAGTCTCATGACAAGTGCTTAGCTCACTAGACAATTTTTCACATTTTTCTCTTTCTAGAGCATAAGCATTTTTAACCTTAACATGCTTCTTATTTTCTTTAATAAGGAAGTCCTCTTGAGAATCCAAGAGATCATCCTTCTCATGTATAGCACTAATCAATTCATTTAATTTTTCCTTTTGTTGCATGTTGAGGTTAGCAAAAAGAATGCGCAAATTATCCTCTTCACTTTTATCATCATCCTCATCACTAGATGTTTCATATTTAGTGGAGGACTTTGATTTTACCTTCTTTTTGCCGTCCTTGGCCATGAGACACTTGTGGCCGACGTTGGGGAAGAGGAGGCCCTTGGTGACGGCGATGTTGGCGGCGTCCTCGTCGTCGGAGGAGTCGCTTGAGCTTTCGTCGGAGTCCCACTCCCGACAAACATGGGCATCGCCGCCCTTCTTCTTGTAGTATCTCTTCTTCTCCTTCCTCTTGCCCTTCTTGTCGTCGCCCCTGTCACTATCACTAGACATAGGACATTTTGCAATAAAATGACCGGGCTTACCACACTTGTAGCAAACCTTCTTGGAACGGGATTTGTAATCCTTCCCCTTCCGTTGCCTGAGGATTTGCCGAAAACTCTTGATGATTAGGGCCATCTCCTCGTTGTCGAGCTTGGAGGCGTCAATTGGTTGTCTACTTGGTGTAGACTCCTCCTTCTTCTCCTCCGTTGCCTTGAAGGCCACCGGTTGCGCCTCGGATGTGGAAGGCTCGTCAAGCTCGTTGATCTTCTTGGAGCCCTTAATCATGCATTCAAAACTCACAAAATTCCCGATAACTTCCTCGGGGGTCATTTGTGGATATCTAGGATTGCCACGAATTAATTGAACTTGTGTGGGGTTAAGGAAAATAAGGGCTCTTAGAATAACCTTAACCACTTCGTGGTCATCCCATTTTGCGCTTCCGAGGTTGCGCACTTGGTTCACCAAGGTCTTGAGCCGGTTGTACATGTCTTGTGGCTCCTCCCCTTGGCGAAGACGGAAGCGACCGAGCTCCCCCTCGATCGTTTCCCGCTTGGTGATCTTGGTGAGTTCATCACCCTCGTGCGCCGTCTTGAGTAGGTCCCAAATCTCCTTGGCGTTCTTCAACCCTTGTACTTTGTTGTATTCCTCCTTGCTTAGAGAGGCAAGGAGGATGGTTGTAGCTTGGGAGTTGAAGTGCTCGATTTGGGCCACTTCATCCGTGTCATAGTCCTCATCCCCTACGGATGGTACCTGTACACCATACTCAACAACATCCCATAATCTTTTGTGGAGAGAGGTTAGATGAAATCGCATCAAATTACTCCACATAGCATAATCTTCACCATTAAAAGTTGGTGGTTTGCCTAATGGGACGGATAGTAAAGGTGTATGTTTAGGAATGCGAGGGTAGCGTAGGGGAATCTTACTATACTTCTTACGCTCTTGGCGTTTAGAAGTGACGGATGCCGCGTCGGAGCCGGAGGTAGATGTCGATGAAGTGTCGGTCTCGTAGTAGACCACTTTCCTCATCCTCTTGTGCTTGTCCCCACTCCGATGCGGCTTGTGAGAAGAAGATTTTTCCTTCTTCTCCTTGTGGTGAGAAGAGGAAGATCTTTTCTCCTTCCGCTTGGAGGAGTTCTTCTTCTTCTCTCTTCTCTTGGTGCGGGACTCTTCCGATGAAGTGCTCCCTTGGCTTGTAGTGGGCTTGTTATCGCCGGTCTCCATCTCCCTCTTGGTGTGATCTCCCGACATCACTTCGAGCGGTTAGGCTCTAATGAAGCACCGGGCTCTGATACCAATTGATAGTCGCCTAGAGGGGGGGTGAATAGGGCGAAACTGAAATTCTCAAAAATAAACACAACTACAAGCCGGGTTAGCGTTAGAAATATAAACGAGTCCGCGAGAGAGGGCGCAAAACAAATCGCAAGCAAATAAAAGTGTGACACGAGGATTTGTTTTACCGAGGTTCGGTTCTTGCAAACCTACTCCCCGTTGAGGAGGCCACAAAGGCCGGGTCTCTTTCAACCCTTCCCTCTCTCAAACGATCCCACGGATCGAGTGAGCTTTCTCTTCTTCTCAATCAACCGGGAACAAAAACTTCCCCGCAAGGGCCACCACACAATTGGTGCCTCTTGCCTTGGTTACAATTGAGATTGATCACAAGAACAAGTGAGAAAGAAAAGAATGCGATCCAAGCGCAAGAGCTCGAAAGAACACAAGCAAATCACTCTCTCTAGTCACTATGGTGTTGAGTGGAATTTGGAGAGGACTTGATCTATTTGGTGTGTCTAGAATTGAATGCTAGAGCTCTTGTAGTAGTTGAGAAGTGGAAAACTTGGATGGCAATGAATGTGGGGTGGTTGGGGTATTTATAGCCCCAACCACCAAAAGTGACCGTTGCTGGAAGCTGTCTGTTCGATGGCGCACCGGACAGTCCGGTGCACACCGGACAGTCCGGTGCCCCTGCCACGTCACCATTGCCGTTGGATTCTGACCGTTGGAGCTTCTGACTTCTGGGCCCTCCTGGGTGTCCGGTGCACACCGGACATGTACTGTTTGATGTCCGGTGCACCGGTATGGGCGATCCTGACGTCTGCGCGCGCTGCGCGCGCATTAAATGCTCCGCAGGGAGCCGTTGGCGCCGCAGGGAGCCGTTGCTCCGCTGGCACACCGGACAGTCCGGTGCACACCGGACAGTCCGGTGAATTTTAGCGGAGCGGCTGCCGAGCGAACCCGAGGCTGGCGAGTTCCGGAGGCCGCGTTTCCTTGGAGCACCGGACATGTCCGGTGCACACCGGACAGTCCGGTGAATTATAGCGCGCCGGCTTCCGAGAATTCCCGAGGGCGAAGAGTTTGAGTTGGAGTTCTCTGGGCGCACCGGACACTGTCCGGTGCACACCGGACAGTCCGGTGCCTTCAGCCAGAGATGCCTTCGGTTGCCTCGTTGCTCCTATGTTGAATCCAACACTTGGTCTTTTTATTGGCTAAATGTGAACCTTTTGCACCTGTATAACTTATGCACTAGAGCAAACTAGTTAGTCCAATATTTGTGTTGGACAATTCAACCACCAAAATTATTTAGGAACTAGGTGTAAGCCTAATTCCCTTTCAGCCACCACCAATGTCCCAGCAGGAGCAGCATCAGAAGAGTCCTCAGCCAGCAAATCAAGCATAACACTTATCTCTGCATCACTAGGATTCAGGGGCACCTCAAAATGGACCTGCCGTTCATCATCAGGAATCTCCCCGAGCGAGGCAACCAAGGCACTAACTTCTTCAGCGGAGGATCGCACTCTAAGGCCCAAACTACCGTCAGTGACAGGTGGATTTGACACAAAAAGAGTGAAGGCTTTGGGAGGAGGCAAGTTCCAGGCTGAGTATGCCACTGGGGCGCCAACATTTGACACCTTGCCTCTAAGGATCATCTCAAGTCGGTTCACCAAGTCTACAGAGGGAATTCTTCTGTTGGTAACTCGAGTTGAGTCAGCTAGGCCTCGATACAGATAAGCCGGGTATGCCCTGTCTTTCAACGGCTGAATATTCTTGAAGACAAAATCAGCAACCACAGCTTCAGCAGTCAGACCCCTCTCCTTCAGCAATCCAACTTCAGCTAGCAAAGCACCTGCCTCAGCTACCTCCTAATCCGTGGGGGACTCGGTCCAACTCGGGGTGCGAACGTCTGGCTGTCTTCCCGACCGAGGGGGGAGAGAGTTTCCATAATTCTCAACAATGAACCACTCCAAGCGCCATCCCTTGATGCTGTCTTTGAGAAGGATTTCAAGATACTCAGTCTTCCTCCCGCGGCGCATCTCCAAGCTAGCACCCCCAACCAACTGATGTTGTCCTCCGGCCATCCCAGGGCGACAGTGATACAAGTACTTCCACAACCCAAAATGTGGCAGCATGCCAAGAAAAGCTTCGCATAAATGGATGAAAATGGAAATTTGCAGGATAGAATTAGGATTCAGATGGGTCAAGTTAAGATGGTAGAAATCAAGGAGGCCGCGGAAAAGGGGAGAAATAGGAAGACCGAGGCCGCGGAGAAGGAAAGGAGTGTAAATCACGGACTCATGGGTATCCTCTGTCGGGACAGTGACCCCATGGCAAATCCGCCAAGAACAGAGCTCCCTCGGGGGAAGGACCCCGATGGACACGAGGTGGAGAAGTTCGGGCTCAGAGATGACAGACATGTGGTTACCTGCGAAAGGCAACTGGCTGTTAGGGTCGATTGGAGGAATCACCGCGGTAGACGAACTCGAGGCCTTCCTCTTGGGCGCCATCTCGATTCTACCGGCGAGCAGAGTGGGAGGCGGATTGCATAGAGGATTCGTAAGCAAGAAAGCAAGAACTAGGGCACGGAAAGCAAAGGCGGCTAAAAGCGCAGCACTTATGAGATATTCCCGAGCCAGATACCGTTTCAAAAAGCGCCCAGTCAGCACCCGGCGGTTACTTCCAAAATACCGGCGTGCCACGTCATAACCCGGCAGTTACTTCCAAAACACCGGCGCGCCACATCGTCACTCGGCTATTATCCTCAAAGTGGCCCACGCAGCCCGCTATCGCTCGGCGATACCTCTAAAACGCTAACGTCGCCCTCAAGTCGCTCGGCAGTTGACTCTAAAACTCCGACATCGTGTTCAGTCACTCGGCGTCACCTCTAAAACGCTGACGTCGTCTTCAAGTCGCTCGGCGTTACCTCTAAAACGCTGACGTCGCCCTCAAGCCGCTCGGCAGTTGACTCTAAAACTCCGACATCGTGTTAAGTCGCTCGGCGTTACCTCTAAAACGCTGACGTCGCCCTCAAGCCGCTCGGCAGTTGACTCTAAAACTCCGACATCGTGTTAAGTCGCTCGGCGTTACCTCTAAAATGCTGACGTCGCCCTCGAGTCGCTCGGCAGTTGACTCTAAAACTCCGACATCATGTTCAGTCACTCGGCGTTACCTCTAAAACGCTGACGTTGTCTTCAAGTCATTCGACGGTACCTCTAAAACTCCGACATCGTGTTCAGTCGCTCGACAATTACCTCTAAAACGCTAACGCTGTCTTCAGTCGCTCGGCAGTTACCTCTAAAATCCAACGTCGTCTACAAGTTACTCGGCAGCTACCTCTAAACACGTCGATATGATGCCAGAGTTATTTACTTACAAATTCCAAGGAAATCAACTTCACAAATAAGCAGGATAATTGGCACAGAGAAGGCAACATAATTTCTTCATTAAAGGGAAGATATCATACTTACAAATCAACTCATTATGAGTTGATACTTCCCTACTACTACTACTACATTACATTATACTATTACTATTACTACTACTACTACTACGCTACACTATACTACTCTACACTACTAATACTATTACATTATTTCACTATACTACTTCTAATCTATACTAATATCTAAAAACCAGTGGCATTTAGCCACTGGCCTTGTTGCTGCCCTTGCTGCTGCCGCCGCCACCGCTGCCGCCCCTGCTGCTGCCGCCGTCGCCATCCTTGCTGCCGCTGCTGCCGCCCCTGCCGCCGCCGTCACCGTCACCGCCGCCACCGCTTTCGTCGTCGTCGTCGTCCTCGCCATCGCCGCCACCGTCCTCCTCGGACGAGTCCTCCTCATCTGAGGAGTACTCCGACTCATCCGAGCCCTCGAGCCCGGAGCGCTCGACGGCCCGGATGTAAGTCCAGACCTCCGCCGCAAGCCCCTGGGAGTCGTCTGAATCGTCAGACGACTCACGCAGAGGAATGGGAGCCGGGGACCCCTCGGACTCAGAGGAGAACTCCTCCTCTGAGTACTCCGAGTCACCGAAGTCCTCGGACGGAGGAGTCGGCTCACGCTTGCGCTTGTTGTTCTTGCCCATGGTGGAAGCGCGAGAAGGAGAAGAAAGCAAGCAGTGGAGAACATCAAGAGATATGAAAAAACCGGAGAGGCAAAGGCACTATTTATAGAAGAAGAAGGCAACCGCTCACCTCCAACCACGGTCACTGAACAGTCGCAAAGCATTCAATAAGCACTTCAACCCGTCTGAAGACACGTCAGGCGGCTGACGCCGTTTCACGCAACACAACACCCATTGGGACTCTAGTCAACAACGCGGATGATATGATTACACCCGCCGTCACATCACATTACTACTCAGAAGCAGCCGGCTAAAACACTCAGCGTACCAAGCCGTCCCTTGCCCACACCCATTGGGGGGGGGACACCCAGGAATTATCAGTATATTTTTCAAAACTGTCACATCCGTGCAGGGCATGCAATGAATACCTCAAGACAAAAATGAGATATCAGTAAGGATCAGAGGAAAGCCAAATATAGCCGATGAAGTACAAAATATGACCGACAGAAGCGACGTGAAGACTAGACAGAGAGCGTCCATCAAATGTTCAATCAGTCGCAGAGCGAATAAATTGCACCACCTAGCGAGATATGGGCAGATCACGAACTCGGCTGAAAAAGACAAAATACATGCTGACCTCTAAAGCATGATATGGATGACATAATGCTGACCTCTAAGGCATTCAGAAAAAAGAAAGGGTTATTCTCAGCAAAAGGACACAAAATGAAGACCTTTGAGAGGATTGTTTTCAAAAATCCACTCAAAGCTCGGGGGCTACACCCATTGGGTGCACCTTCGGTGCACCCCATGAATCACCATTTCAAGCCAAGATGGTGCCGACTTCTAAGGCATAAGACAAGATTAAAGACAAGGCTAGCCCTCAACCAAAGCGCAAGAGTAAAGATGAAAATAATTTCTGATGAAGACCTTCGAGTAGATTATTTTCTAAAATCTACTCGAAGCTCGGGGGCTACACCCATTGGGTGCACCTCCGGTGCACCCAATAGTTCAGGGTCCTACAAAATGAAATGCCGACCTCTAAGGCACAAGCACGAAAAAAAGCTTCAGTTTACGAGTGATCAAAGCAGGAGGCGACAGTAAGAAATCGTTTTCCCCAAATTACCTGCAAGCTGGACCTAGGATCTTTGGGATGATTACCTCAAAATCAACCCAAAGATCGGGGGCTTGTGGGGGACAGATATCCCCCGGGTCCACTGGAAGAGTAAAAGACCTCACGAAAGGCCCAAGGGCCCAATAAATAGTAAGGTCATTCTTTCGTGGGCCTGGGGAGGGACAATCAGCAAAGCAGGTTGACATGAGGCCGGATTGGTGCAAGCCCGGACGGCCCACAACGTTGAGCGAGCGACCACAACAGAGATCCGACTTTCCCGCGCTGGAGCCCCCATGCAACGGAGCCATGCGAGGATAGGTCGGCAGAACTATAGAGAGATAAACTCAAACAGTTCACTATCTTTTAGTTACACATTGTTATCATATCCACGTGTATTGCCCCACGGTCGAGTATATAAGGCCTAGGGGGCACCCCTTCAGAACGATCGACCCTATTACTCAGCCACCCACCTCAACTCTCTGCATTCTCAATTCAGAGAGATACATTGTAACCTCATTCACCAAGCATACTCACCAGGACGTAGGGTGTTACACATCTCTAAGCGGCCCGAACCTGCAAACATTGTCCACTGTCCCTCGTGCACCTGGCACGAACCATTTTGCTACAGTCGGCGACACCGTCCTACTCCTAAAAACACCTTGAGGGCAACCCCGGGTGTGCGGTCGGACCCAAAACACCGACACTCTAGCCACCAAAGTTTTTAGTGATACACTAAGTGTATCGAGTAAGTGCTTTATAAAATGCTTAGGTTAGTTAGACCGCCTCTTTGAATGTGTTCTAGCTCTCAAATGTTTACCAAACATCTAAGTATTTGAGTTAACATTTGAAAGGGAAACGTGCCCATGGGCCATTTCTATATATATTTTGGTGATTAGATGCCCAACACATTGTTTTAGTTAATATGTGTAAAAAGGTTGAGAAGTGCAAAAACAAGAATCAAGGTACGGTTCTAGACTTAGTAAACTGCTTTTGGATACTAACATATCTCTCTAAGTGCTAGAAACAATGCCAAGAAAACTGGAATCGGATTGGAGGAGTTTTGGCTGAGTTCAGCCAAACCAGCACCAGCCTGTGGTGCACCGGACAGTGTCCGGTGCCTAGGCTGGCCCGGCGACGAACTCGTCGCTCTCGGGAAAAAGCGAAGGCACCGTGGCTAAAAATCACCGGACTGTCCATTGAGCCAACAGCGCCCGCGGCCAACGGTCGGCAACGCAATCAACAGACGACGTGTGGCCCACGCCAACGGTCAGTTGGTCACACCGGACTGTCCGATGGGCACCAGAGAGTGTCCGGTGCGCCAACAGGACCATAGGTCCAACGGTCGGCTGCGCCAGATAAGGAAGGAGATCGGGCACCAGATGGCTACTGTTCATTTCTGGTGGTGCACCGGACTGTCTGATGCGCCACCCGACAGAAGGCAAGAATTGCCTTCTAATTGGATCTTCAACGGCTCCTAGTTGCCTTAGGCTATAAAAGGGACCCTAGGCGCATGGAGCAGCACACCAAGCATTCTCTGATCATTCTAAGACGCCTAGACTCCACCGTCACGCATTCGGATCATTGTGTTAGAGATTTGAGCACCATTTGAGTTGTGAACTCCCTACGCCGTGTTTTGTGCTCACGTTTTGGCTTGTGTGCGTGTATTTGCTGCGAATTGAGTCTTGTGTGTGTTGCTTTCCCTCCCTTACTCTTGTGCTTCTTTTGTGATTAAAGATTGTAAGGGCGAGAGGCTCCAATTTGTGGAGATTCCTCGCAAACGAGAAAAGACTGCAAAGGAAGGAAACTGTGATACTCAAAGTTGATCATTGGATCACTTGAGAGGGATTGAGTGCAATCCTTGACCGAAGGAGGTCACCACAACGTGGAGTAGGCTTTGGCCGAACCACGGGATAAAAATCACTGTGTCTCGTGTCCCTATTCATTGTGATTGTTTTCCCTTTAGAGTTCTCACTTTAGCAACTTGGTTTTAATTGCACTAACGTCTTTAAACCAAGTTTGTGCTATTTAGTATTGAATTTTACAGGATCACCTATTCACCCCCTCTAGGTGCTCTTAATTGGTATCAGAGCCGTACTCTTCATTAAAGGGACTAACCGCCCGAAGAGATGGATCCTAAGGGCAAGGGGATGGTGATCAATGACAAGGAAAAGGAGTCCCTCCTCAACGAGCCCAGAGAGGACAAGCCCGCTGACTCAGGCTTGAGTCACAAGAAGAGGGACGGGAAGAAGAAGAGGCGCATCAAGAAGATTATCTACTACGACAGCGATGCCTCCTCTTCTTCACCAAGGGATGACAACGATGAAGACTCTTCATCGAAAAAGAAAACGGTTAATCAGAATTACTCCTTTGATTATTCTCGCATCCCTTACAATTTGAATGCTCATTTACTATCAATTCCACTTGGAAAACCCCCACACTTTGATGGAGAGGATTATTCTTTTTGGAGTCATAAAATGCGTAGTCATTTATTCTCCCTCCATCCTAGTATCTGGGAGATTGTAGAAAATGGAATGCATTTTGATAGTACCGACAACCCCGTATGCATAAATGAGCAAATTCATAAAAATGCCCAAGCCACCACTGTCTTGCTAGCGTCTCTATGTAGGGATGAATACAACAAAGTGAGTGGTTTAGACAACGCTAAGCAAATCTAGGATACCCTCAAGATATCACATGAGGGAAATGATGCCACCATGATTACAAAAATGGAACTGGTGGAAGGAGAGCTGGGGATATTCATGATGATAAGGGGAGAAGAACCAACACAGACGTACAACATGCTCAAGATCCTTGTCAACAAAATCCGAAGCTACGGGAGTACAAGATGGACAGATCATGATGTCGTCCGACTCATGCTCAGGTCATTCACTGTTATTGATCCTCATCTTGTAAACCTTATTCGTGAAAACCCCAGGTACACCAAGATGACGCCCGAGGAAATCATCGGAAAATTCGTGAACGGGCGCATGATGGTGAAAGAAGCACGATATGTGGACGATGCCTTGAATGGTCCACTTCCCGTCTACGAGTCGCAGCTTGTTGCTCTCAAAGCAACCAGCAGCAGGGAGGCGCTACCTAGCAAGGTAGCACAAGTGGAGGCTGTCAGGCTCAATGAGGATGAGATGGCGCTCATCATCAAACGCTTCAAGACCGCACTAAAAGGACGCAAGGAGTACCTGAAAGGGAAATAGGGTTTAACCTTTTTCTATAAATTATTTTGGTGGTTGAATGCCCAACACAAATAATTGGACTAACTAGTTTGCTCTAGATTATATATTCTACATATGCTAAAGGTTCAACACAAACCAATAAAAAGATCAAGTTAGGGTTCAAAAGAAAGGAGCAAAAAGAAACCAAAGAGAACCCTGGTCTGGCGCACCGAATTGTCCGGTGTGCCACCGGATAGTGTCCGGTGCACCAGGGGCGATCGAATCCAACTTTTCACCTTTGGGTTTCTGAGGCCGCGCTCCGCTATAATTCACCGAACTGTCCGGTGTGCCAGCGGAGCAATGGCTAGCCAGCGCAACGGTCGACTTCAACGGTCGTCTGACAACGCACAGTGCGCATACAGTTCGCGCAGAGTCAGAGGAGCCACCAGAAGGCGCACCGGACATTGAACAGTGCCTGTCCGGTGCGGCATCGGACTGTTCGGTGCCCCAAGAAGTCAGAGCTCCAATGGTCAAAACCATCAGAACCCTAACAGTTGGGTGACGTGGCTGGTGCACCGGACACTGTCCGGTGGCACACCGGACTGTCTGGTGTGCCCATCGACAGCAGGCTGCCCCAACGGTTGAATTGGTGGTTGGGGGCTATAAATACCCCCAACCACCTCCACTCCAACCATCCAAGCATTCACTACTTCTCATTCAATACAAGAGCAATAGACACCACTCCAAAGACACAATTCAAGAGATCGATCCGCTCAAAGTCCCAAAATCCACTCTAGCGCATTTAGACTTGTGAGAGAATCATTTGTGTTTCCTTGTGCTCTTGTTTGCTTGGTTGGCTTTCTTCTTCCTCGTTCTTGTTCTCTAAGTGACTTGTAATCAAAGCAAGAGACACTAAGTTTGTAGTGGTCCTTGCGGGGTCTAAGTGACCCGTTCGATTAAGGTTAAAGCTCACTCGGTCTAAGTGACCGTTTGAGAGAAGGAAAGGGTTGAAAAAGACCCGGTCTTTGTGACCACCTCAACGGGGACAAGGTTCTTTGAAACCGAACCTCGGTAAAACAAATCATCGTGTCATCCGCTTATTTTCTTGGTTGATTTGTTTTCCCCTCTCTCCCGGACTTAACATTTATTCTAACGCTAACCCCGGCTTGTAGTGTGTTTAAAGTTGTAAATTTCAGTTTCCGCCTATCCACCCCCTCTAGGCGACTTTCAATTGGTATCAAAGCCCGGTACTTCATTAGAGTCTAACCACTCGAAGTGATGTCGGGAGATCACGCTAAGAGGGAGATCGTGACCGGCGGCGACAAGTCTGCAAGCTCGGGAAGAACCCATTCGAGGGAGTCCGACCACAAGCATAAGGAGGAATCCACTTCCTCCATCAAGTCACAACGGAGAGGTGACAAAAAGAAGAAGATGAAGAAAGTGGTCTACTACGAGACCCACTCTTCGTCACCTTCCACCTCCGGCTCCGAATCGATGTCCATCACTTCTATGCGCCATAAGCGCAAGAAGTATAGTAAGATACCCCTCCGCTATCCTCGCATCTCTAAACACACTCCATTACTTTTCGTTCCCCTAGGCAAACCACCATTTTTTGATGGTGAGGATTATTGTATGTGGAGTGATAAAATGAGGCATCATCTAACCTCACTCCACAAAAGCATATGGGATATTGTTGAGTATGGAGCGCAGGTACCAAAGGTAGGGGACAAGGACTACGATTCGGACGAGGCCGACCAAATTCGACACTTTAACTCCCAAGCCACAACTATACTCCTCGCCTCCTTGTGTCGAGAGGAGTATAATAAGGTGCAAGGGTTAAAAACTGCCAAAGAAATTTGGGACGTCCTCAAGACGGCACACGAAGGGGACGGGGTGACCATGATCACCAAACGGGAGACAATCGAGGGGGAGCTCGGTCGATTCGTCCTCAACCAAGGAGAGGAGCCACAAGCTATGTACAACCGGCTCAAGACCTTGGTGAATCAAGTGCGCAACCTCGGGAGCACAAAATGGGATGACCATGAAATGGTCAAGGTTATTCTTAGATCACTCGTATTTCGTAATCCTACTCAAGTTCAATTAATACGTGGTGATCCTAGATATAAGCTAATGTCTCCCGAGGAAGTGATAGGAAAGTTTGTGAGCTTTGAGTTGATGATCAAAGGATCCAAACAAATCGTCGAGCAAGGCGGCACCTCCACACCCGAGGTGCAACCTGTCGCATTCAAAGCGACGGAGGAGAAGAAAGAAGAGTCTACATCAAGTAGACTCCCCATCGACACCTCCAAGCTCGACAACAAGGAGATGTCGCTCATCATCAAGAGCTTCCGTCAAATCCTCAAGCAAAGAAGGGGAAAGGACTACAAACCCCGCTCCAAAAGGGTGTGCTACAAGTGTGGTAACCCCGGTCATTTTATCGCTAAATGTTCTATGTCTAGTGAGAGTGACAGGGGCGACGACAAGAGGGGAAAGAAGAAGGAGAAGAAGAGGTACTACAAGAAGAAGGGCGGCGATGCCCACATATGTCGGGAATGGGACTCCGATGAGAGCTCCACCGACTCCTCCTCCGACGAGAATGCCACCAACATTGCCGTCAACAAGGGACTTCTCTTCCCCAACGTCGGCCACAAATGCTTCATGGCAAAGGACAACAAGAAAAAGAAGGTACAAGCTAGAACCACCCCCAAGTATACTACATCTTGTGATGAGGGTAGTTCTAGTGATGATGAAGATAACTTGCTTAGTCTTTTTGCCAACCTTAACATACAACAAAAAGAAAAATTAAATGAATTAATAGGTGCTATTCATGAAAAGGGTGAACTGTTGGATAGCCAAGAGGAATTCCTTATTATGGAAAATAAAAAACATGTTAAGGTGAAGAATGCTTATGCTCAGGAGATAGAAAAATGTGAAAACTTAACTAATGAGCTTAGCATTTGCCATGATACTATTTCCAACCTTAGAACTGAGAATGTTAACTTGATTGCTAAGGTTGAGAAATCAAATGTTTGCAATGATTCATTTGCCAATCTTAGAAATGAAAATGCTAGTTTAATTTCAAAGGCTAAAGATTTAAATGTTTGCAATGATTCTATCTCCTATCTTAGAGATGAAAATGCCATGCTAAAATCTAAGATAGATGTAATAAATATTTGCAAACCCTCTACATCTACTGTTGAACATATTGTTATTTGTACTAGATGTAGAGATATTAATGTTGATGCTATTCATGATCACCTTGCTTTAATTAAACAACAAAATGATCATATAGCACAACTAACTAGTAAAATTAATGAGCATGAGATAGAAAATGAAAAATTTAAATTTGCTAGAAGCATGCTCTATAACGAGAGATGCCCCGGCATTAAGGATGGCATGGGTTTCCAATAGGGAAGCAATGTAGCTTAATGCGCCCAAAAGATTTTCTAATTTTGTTAAGGGCAAAGCTCCCATGGCTCAGGATAACGAGGGTTACATTTTATATCCTGCTGGTTATCCTGAGCATAAGTTTAGGAGAATTCATGCTAGGAAACCTCATAATGTTTCACATCATGCTTTTATGTATAAAAATAGGCTTCTAGCTCTAGGCAATCAACCCATGTTAATTTGCCTAAAAAGAAAACTCATACTGCATCAAATGAATCTAATGTTTCATTTAAGACTTTTGATGCTTCCTATGTGCTCACTAACAAATCAGGCAAAGTAGTTGCCAAATATGTTTGGGGCAAACACAAGGGCTCCAAGACTTGTGTTTGGGTAACCAAGGTGCTTGTTTCTAATGTGAAAGGACCCAAGACCGTTTGGGTACCTAAGAACAAGGCCTAAAACTGTTTTGCAGGTTTATGCATCCGGGGGCTCAAGTTGGATCATTGATAGTGGATGCACAAACCATATGACACGGGAGAAAAGGATGTTCTCCTCCTACGATAAAAATAATGATCCCCAAAGAGCTATCACATTCGGGGATGGAAATCAAGGTTTGGTCAAAGGACTTGGTAAAATTGCTATATCACCTGACCATTCTATTTCAAATGTTTTTCTTGTAGATTCTTTAGATTACAATTTGCTTTCACTTTATCAATTATGCAAAATGGGCTACAACTGTCTTTTTACGGATGTAGGTGTTACTGTCTTTAGAAGAAGTGATGATTCAGTAGCATTTAAGGGAGTATTAGAGGGTCAACTATACTTAGTTGATTTCAATAGAGCTGAACTCAATACTTGCTTAATTGCTAAGACTAATATGGGTTGGCTCTGGCATCGCCGACTAGCTCATGTTGGGATGAAGAATCTTCACAAGCTTCTAAAGAGAGAACACATTTTGGGCTAACCAATGTTCATTATGAGAAAGACAGTGTTTGTAGCGCATGTCAAGCATGGAAGCAAGTTGGTACCCATCATCCACACAAGAACATCATGACGACCGACAGGCCGCTTGAGCTACTCCACATGGATTTATTCGGCCCGATAGCTTATATAAGCATCAACGGGAGTAAGTACTGTCTTGTTATTGTGGATGACTATTCTCGCTTCACTTGGGTATTCTTTTTGCAGGAAAAATGTCAAACCCAAGATACTTTAAAAGGATTCTTGAGATGGGCTCAAAATGAGTTCGGATTAAGGATCAAGAAGATAAGAAGCGATAATAGGACGAAGTTCAAGAACTCACAAATAGAAGGTTTTCTTAAGGACGAGGGCATCAAGCATGAGTTCTCTTCTCCCTACACACCTCAACAAAATGGTGTAGTGGAGAGGAAGAATAGAACTCTATTGGACATGGCAAGGACCATGCTTGATGAGTACAAGACACCAGACCGGTTTTGGGCGGAAGCAATCAACACTGCTTGCTACTCCATCAACCGGCTCTACCTTCACCGAATACTCAAGAAGACATCTTATGAACTCCTCACCGGTAAAAAGCCCAATGTTTCATATTTTAGAGTCTTTGGTAGCAAATGTTTTATTCTTATTAAAAGAGGTAGAAAATCTAAATTTGCTCCTAAGGCTGTAGAAGGGTTTTTACTTGGTTATGACTCAAACACAAGGGCATATAGAGTCTTCAACAAATCCACTGGATTAGTTGAAGTTTCTTGTGACATTGTGTTTGATGAGACTAATGGCTCCCATGTGGAGAAAGTTGATCTTGATGAGCTAGATGATGAAGAGGCTCTGTGTCCTAAGGAATCCGATGAGCCCACTCAAGGACAAGATCAACCATCATCTTCCATGCAAGCATCTCCACCAACTCAAGATGAGGATCAGGCTCAAGATGATGAAAATGAAGATCAAGAGGATGAGCCACCTCAAGAGGAGGACAATGATCAAGGGGGAGATGAAGTTGATCAAGACAAGGAAGATGATCAAGAAGTACAGGGTCAAAGACCACCGCACCCATGAGTCCACCAAGTGATTCAAAGAGATCACCCCGTGAACTCAATTCTCGGTGACATTCATAAGGGGGTAACAACTCGATCTTGAGTCGCTCATTTTTGTGAGCATTACTCTTTTGTGTCCTCTATTGAGCCATACAGGGTGGATGATGCACTAAGAGATTCAGATTGGGTGCTGGCAATGCAAGAGGAGCTCAACAACTTAACGAGGAATGAGGTATGGCATTTAGTCCCACGTCCTAACCAAAATGTTGTAGGTACCAAATGGGTATTCCGCAACAAGCAAGATGCGCATGGTGTTGTGGTGACAAGAAACAAAGCCCGACTTGTGGCCAAGGGCTATTCACAAGTCGAATGTTTGGATTTCGGTGAAACCTATGCACCCGTAGCTAGGCTTGAGTCAATTCGCATATTACTTGCCTATGCTACTTACCATAGTTTTAAGCTTTACCAAATGGATGTGAAAAGTGCATTCCTCAATAGACCAATCAAGGAAGAGGTCTATGTTGAGCAACCTCCCGGCTTTGAAGATAGTGAGTACCATAACCATGTTTATAAACTCCCAAAGGCGCTTTATGCGCTCAAGCAAGCCCCAAGAGCATGGTATGAATGCCTAAGAGATTTCCTTATCACTAATGGCTTCAAAGTCGGCAAAGTCGATCCTACTCTCTCTACTAAAACTATTGCAAAAGATTTGTTTGTATGCTAAATTTGTGTTGATGATATCATATTTGGGTCTACTAACAAATCTACTTGTGAAGAGTTTAGTAGGATAATGATTCAAAAATTCAAGATGTCTATGATGGGGGAGTTGAAGTATTTTCTAGGATTTCAAGTAAAGCAACTCCAAGATGGCACCTTCATCAGCCAAACAAAGTACATTCAAGATATACTTAACAAGTTTGGAATGAAGGATGTCAAGCCCATCAAGACACCCATGGGAACTAATGGGCATCTCGACCTCGACACGGGATGTAAATCCATAGATCAAAAGGTATATCGATCGATGATAGGATCTTTACTCTATTTATGTGCATCTCGACCGGATATTATGCTTTCTGTATGCATGTGTGCAAGGTTCCAAGCCAATCCTAAGGAAGTTCACCTTAGGGCCATGAAAAGAATCATGATATATTTAGTTTATACTCCTAAGTTTGGACTTTGGTACCCCAATGGATCCACCTTTGATTTAATAGGATATTCAGATGCTGATTGGGCAGGTGTAAAATTGATAGGAAGAGCACATCAGAGACTTGTCAGTTTCTGGGAAGATCCCTGGTGTCTTGGGCTTCAAAGAAACAAAACTCAGTAGCTCTTTCTACCGCCGAAGCCGAGTACATTGTCGTAGGCCACTGCTGTGCGCAATTAATTTGGATGAGGCAAACCCTCAGGGACTATGGCTACAAATTGAGCAAAGTCGCTCTCCTATGTGATAATGAGAGTGCAATCCGCATGGAGGATAATCCCGTTGAACACAGCCGCACTAAGCACATAGACATTCGATGTCACTTTTTGAGGGATCACCAACAAAGGGGGATATCGAGATAGCTTATGTTAGCACCAAAGAACAATTAGCCGATATCTTCACCAAACCATTAGATGAGAAAACCTTACCAAACTTAGGAATGAGCTAAATATACTTGATTTTCGGAACTTTGATTAAAACATTGCACACATAGCTCATTTATGTACCTTTGATCATATCTCTTTTATGTCTAAGACTAATGTGTTTTCAAGTATATTTTATGCTAAGTCATAGATTAAAAGGGAAATGGAGTCTTCGACGAAGACAAGGCTTCTACTCCACTCTATCGGTATCATTTACTCTTCGCCATCACTCCACATCACTCTCACATTGGTATAATCTTCGCTCGTATTTCATTTACCAATGAGGGAAAAAGTAAAAAGGGCTCTCAAAAGACTTTGTTTTTGGCGATTAATGCCAAAGGGGGAGAAATATTAAGCCCAAAGCAAAAGGACCGCACCACCACCATTCGAAAAATTTTAATTGACATATTTCAAATTGGTATGTTTTCAATTGGTTAGTATTTTTCAAATTTATATCTAAAAATATTTGATCTTCTTTCAATTGGTATTTACAAAAATTGGTAAACCCTCTTGAACACTAAGAGGAGAATTTCATCGAGGGGGAGTTTTGTTTAGTCAAAGGAAAAGCATTTGAAACAGGGGGAGAAAATTTCAAATCTTGAAAATGCTTCTCGAAATCTCATTCATATACCTTTGACTATTTGCAAAAAGATCTTTAAAAGATTTTCCAAAAGAATTTGCAAAAACAAAACAAGTGGTGCAAGCGTGGTCCAAAATGTTAAATAAAAGAAAGCAACCATGCATATCTATTAGAAGTAACAATTGGTTTAATTCCAAGCAACCTTTGCACTTATCTTATGCAAACTAGTTCAATTCTGCACTTATATATTTGCTTTGGTTTGTGTTGGAATTAATCACCAAAAAGGGGGAGGTTGAAAGGGAAATAGGGTTTAACCTTTTCCTATAAATGATTTTGGTGGTTGAATGCCCAACACAAATAATTGGACTAACTAGTTTGCTCTATATTATATATTCTACAGATGCTAAAGGTTCAACACAAACCAATAAAAAGATCAAGTTAGGGTTCAAAAGAAAGGAGCAAAAAGAAACCGAAGAGAACCCTGGTCTGGTGCACCGGACTGTCCGGTGCACCACAGAACAGTGTCCGGTGCACCAGGGGCGATCGACTCCAACTCATCACCTTCGGGTTTCTAAGGCTGCGCTCCACTATAATTCACCGGACTATCTGGTGTACCACCGGACTGTCCGGTGTGCCAATGGAGCAAAGGCTCGCCAGCGCAACGGTCGACTTCAACGGTCGTCTGACAACGCACAGTGCGCGGACAGTTCGCGCAGAGTCAGAGGAGCCGCTAGAAGGCGCACCGGACAGTGAACAGTGCCTGTCCGGTGCGGCACCGGACTGTCTGGTGCCCCAAGAAGTCAGAGCTCCAACGGTCAAAACCGTCAGAACCCTAACGGTTGGGTGACGTGGCTGGCGCACCGGACACTGTCCGGTGGCACACCGGACTGTCTGGTGCGCCCATCGATAGCAGCCTGCCCCAACGGTTGAATTGGTGGTTGGGGGCTATAAATACCCCCCAACCACCTCCACTCCAACCATCCAAGCATTCACTACTTCTCATTCAATACAAGAGCAATAGACACCACTCCAAAGACACAATTCAAGAGATCGATCCACTCAAAGTCCCAAAATCCACTCTAGCGCATTTAGACTTGGGAGAGGATCATTTGTGTTTCCTTGTGCTCTTGTTTGCTTGGTGGCTTTCTTCTTCCTCGTTCTTGTTATCTAAGTGACTTGTAATCAAAGCAAGAGACACTAAGTTTGTAGTGGTCCTTGCGGGGTCTAAGTGACTCGTTCTATTAAGGTGAAAGCTCACTTGGCCTAAGTGACCGTTTGAGAGAGGGAAAGGGTTGAAAGAGACCCGGTCTTTGTGACCACCTCAACGTGGACTAGGTTCTTTAGAACCGAACCTTGGTAAAACAAATCACCGTGTCATCCGCTTATTTTCTTGGTTGATTTGTTTTCCCCTCTCTCCCGGACTTAACATTTATTATAACGCTAACCCCGGATTGTAGTGTGTTTAAAGTTGTAAATTTCAGTTTTCGACTATCCACCCCCCTCTAGGCGACTTTCAGTACCCCAACAAGAACAAGTCAAGGGGGAAACGCTCCTGCTTCAAATGCGGTAAGACTGGTCACTTTATTGCATAATGCCTCGATAACGTTAATGACCAGGCACAAGAGAAGCATGGGAAGAGGAAAAAAAATAAAACTACAGGAAGGCCAAAGGCGAGGCACACATCGAGAAGGAATGGGACTCTGACTGTTCCTCATCCGACTCCGAAGATGAAGGACTAGCTGCCTCGGCCTTCAACAAATCTTCACTCTTCCCCAACGAACGCCATACGTACCTTATAGCTAAGGAGAAGAAGGTATGTATTCGAGGCACTCCCAAATATACCTCTTCTAGTGATGAAGAATCGTCTGATGATGAAGTAGATTATACTGATTTGTTTAAGGGATTAGACAAAACTATGGTAGACAAAATAAATGAATTAATTGATGCTCTTAATGAAAATGATAGATTGCTAGAAAAGCAAGAAGATATTTTGTATGAGGAACATGATAAATTCATTAGTGTTTAAAAATCTCTTGCTCTAGAAGTCAAGAAAAATGAAATATTATCCTCTGAATTGTCTACCTGTCATGAATCCATTTCTAACTTAAAGAATTTAAATGATGATTTGAATGCTAAGCTAGAGAAAGTAAATGAACCTAGTTCATGTGTAGAGCATGTTGTTATTTGCAATAGATGTAAAGACCTTGATGTTGATGCTTGTAATAAATATGCTTATACCATTATTAAGTTAAACAATGAGGTTGCAAGTCTTAATGCTCAACTTAAGACTTGCAAGGATAACTGTGAGAAGTTAAAATTTGCTAGGGATGCCTACACTGTTGGTAGACACCCCTCAATTAAGGATGGACTTGGTTTTCGAAAGGAAACCAAGAACTTGACAAGCCAAAGGACTTCCGGTCTCAACAAGGAGAAAAGGGAAGGCCCCTATGGATAGCAGCTCGTATTCTTCACATGATAAAAAGAACCATGCTTATCTTTATGCTCATGCCAAGAAAATTTCTCATCATGATAAATGTTGTAACCATGCTGCTTTACCTACTTATCATGATTCACATGCAATGTTTGCATCAAGCTCTACATATGATTATGGTAGAAATAGGCTTAGACGTAATCATGTTGTGTCTCATACGCCTAGGAAAGCATGCACTGGTCCTACTACTGTTTATCATGCATGTAATGCTTATTTTGTACTCTCATGCAAAAATGCCAAAGTAGTTGCTAGAAAATTGGGATCTAAATGCAAGGGAGACAAGACTTGTATTTGGGTTCCAAAAGTTGTTGTAACTAACCTTGTAGGACCCAACAAGAGTTGGGTACCTAAAACCCAAGCTTAACTACCTTGCAGGTTTATGCATCCGGGGGCTCAAGCTGGATTATCGACTGCGGATGCACAAACCACATGACGGGGAGAAGAAAATGTTCACCTCCTACGTCAAGAACAGGGATTCCCAGGATTCTATTATCTTTGGAGATGGGAACCAAGGCACGGTCAAAGGCTTAGGCAATATAGCCATCACATCCGAGCATTCAATCTCTAATGTGTTTTTAGTTGAATCACTCGGGTATAATTTATTGTCTGTGAGTCTGTCGGAGAGGAAATTCTCCGGCCGGGTAGCGGAGTGCACCCGCCCTAAATCCTAAGATGAGGAAGGGGCTTAAGCGTTTTGTCGGTCCTGCTAAGCAAACATCAAGCACATGAACATGCGAGAGTTTAGAGTGGTTCGGGCCGCCAGAGCATAACACCCTACTCCACTGTGTGTTGGATTGTTGTGGAAACTTGAGGGTCTAAGCCTCCAGATTGAGCTTTGGGTCTAAGTGAGCCTGTCTTGTAACGTTGCATGTCTCCCCTTTTATAGCCGAAGGGGGGCATGCGCAAAGGTACTGAGCCCCGACATGTTGGCCCAGGGACATAATGGATATAGCACTTGGAGCTACAAATGTTCGCCGCTGAAACAATCTTCTCGTGCCCTGACATCCGATATCTGTGTATCTTCAGCGTGCAGGGGTAGCTTCTTGCATAAGGGATGGTGAGTACAGTGCACCGTATGGCACGGGCGCACTGTTTGACAACAGACTGGACAGGCGCGCCATCTGCAGGATGACCCGTGACGTCGTCTGCCAGCGGAGTGGACAAGACGCATTAAATGCAGAGAGGGCACATCTTCTGTCAGTATGGCGGCAGGCGGCGCGTCCTCTTTGCAATAAATGCAGAGACCGCGTGGCTTTAGAGGCCTCACGTTAGGCCCCGCCCGTTGGCTTACATCACGGGCTACAAGCCACGCGGCAGCAGCGGGTCTCCGCTTGACCGGGGAGCGCAGGGCAAGGCCCGGACACGTGCCAGCACCGGACCCTCACTCATGCCGGGGTTCTCCCCGTCCTGGGACCTTGTTGTGGTCCGGACCTTAATCAGAGAGACCTGGGGCCCATCCGAGGGACCCGACATGCCTTCTTGGGTGTCTCAGACCGTAATCGAGGGTCCGGGTTGTGTGTATAGGGGTCTGGTGTCCCTCCGTGGAGGTCCAGACCCAATGATACATCCCGGGGTGTACCATCCTTCCTTGCCACATGGTGCCCCTAGACCTATCCACGTGGTGGGGTCGGGTGCCGTTCTTCGTGCGGCCAGGAGACGTCGCACATGTACATCATCTTTATACTGTAGTAGGGGGTACCCCTGATTCAGGGTACCGACAGTGGCCCCCGGGCCCGCCTCAGGGGAGGTTACGAGCCTGCAGGTGGGGCCAGAGTCTGATTGGTGATTGGCCTGCTGCTCCTGCGTGCCTGTTGATGCAATTACTGCCAGCCCGCCTATGGTCACGCCGACTGCCACGCCTGTTCCCGCGGTTGACTGGCCTATGACCTTCGTACTTAATGTCACTGTTGGGTCATGCGGGGTGCCTTGAGTCGCTGCACTGGTTCTAAAAACTTATATTTTCAGTCTTCTGTGACGGCCCCGAGGAGGCGTGGTATTGGCGTGAGCGGCGGTGCGACTTTTCCGCACCCAGTAACCAGCGCGCCGGTTGCATGACATGTGGGCCTGGGCCCCCATGCTGTGCCGCCGGTTGCAGCGAAGCTGAGGGGGCGCACAACCGCAGAGCGGTTGTACGCTTCCTGCGTGGCGGTTCACCTTTTCGATCGCTGGTTTCGGCGAAGATGAAGGGGCGCATGACCGGGGGGCGGTTGCACGCTCCTTGTGCGGCGGTTCGTCTTCCCGACCACTGGTTGCGGCGAAAACGAAGGGGCGCATAACTGCGGGGCAGTTGCATGCTCCTTGCGTGGAGGTTTTCCTTCTCCGTGCTTCGGGTCAGTCTGTATGACATGTGGGGCCTTGCCCCCGTGTCATAGGGTGGGAGCCCCGACGCGCATCGGAGGAGACTTTGCCCACGACGCTTCGGGGCATGAGTGGGGAAAGCCGCCTTTAAAAAGGGGGTCCATCCCTCGGGCAGTAGCCATGCCTCTCTCTTCTTGCATTCATCGCGCCCTTTCGCCTTCCAGGCCTCTGGATGGGGCGCACCGGTGTTTACTGGAAGGATCCGCGTCAGGGCCACCCCCTCCGGTGGACTCACCGCCGGGGAGCACGCGCTCTTCGCTTTCTGCGCGGCGGTGCTGCCGATCTTGTCTTCTTCTTGCTGCTGTTAGAGGAGCGCGACCTCGTGGAGGTTGGCGCTCTTCTGCCATCGCTCGGCTTCAAGGATTTTCATCATGCAGCCCTGACGTCGTCTGCCAGCGGAGTGGACAGGACGCATTAAATGCAGAGAGGGCACATCTTGTGTCAGTATGGTGGCAGGCGGCGCGTCTTCTCCACAATAAATGCAGAGACCGCGCGGCTTTAGAGGCCTCACGTCAGGCCCCACCCGTTGGCTTACGTCACGGGCTACAAGCCACGCGGCAGCAGCAGGTCTCCGCCTGAGCAGGGAGCGCAGGGCAAGGCCCAGACACGTGCCAACACCGGACCCTCACTCATGCCGGGGTTCTCCCCATCTCGGGACCTTGCTATGGTCCGGACCTTATTCAGAGAGACCTGGGGCCCGTCCGAGGGACCCTGCATGCCTTCTTGGGTGTCTCGGACCATAATCGAGGGTCCGGGTTATGTGTATAGGGGTCCGGTGTCCCTCCGTGGAGGTCTGGACCCAATGATACATCCCGGGGTGTACCATCCTTCCTTGCCACATGGTGCCCCTAGACCTGTCCACGTGGTGGGGTCGGGTGCCGTTCTTCGTGCGGTCAGGAGACGTCGTACGCGTACAACATCTTTATACTGTAGTAGGGGGTACCCCTGATTCAGGGTACCGACAGAGTCAATTGTGTAACATGGGCTATAATTGTTTATTTACAAATATTGATGTATCTGTCTTTAGAAGGAGTGATGGTTCATTAGCCTTTAAGGGTGTATTAGACAACAAGCTCTATTTAAGTATTTAGTTGATTTTTCGAAAGAGAATGCCGATCTAGATGCATGCTTAATTGCTAAGACTAATATGGGCTAGCTTTGGCATCGCCGTCTAGCACATGTTGGAATGAAGAACCTTCATAAACTACTAAAGTGAGAACATGTGTTAGGACTAACCGATGTCTATTTTGAGAAAGACAGACCTTGTGCAGCATGCTAGGCAGGAAAGCAGGTGGGAAGCTGAAAGGGAAATGTGCCCTTGGGCCATTTCTAAGTATTTTGGTGATTGAGTGCCAACACATGTGCTTAATTGTGAATTTATGTTCATGGATGAACAAGGTGCAAATCATGAAGTAAAGGTATGTTTCTAAGCCTTAGTACATTGGTTTTGTGGACTAACATATTTGTCTAAGTGTTAGAAACAGAAAGAAGAAAAAGAGAAAAGGGGAGAGAATGACTTGGCTGTGTGCAGCCAAGTCCCAGCTCGGTCTGGAGCACCGGACTGTCCGGTGTGCACCGGACAGTGTCCGGTGCGCCAGACTGACTCGACTCGAACTGGCCGCTCTCGGGATTTTGGCCGGCGGCGTACGGCTAAAATTCACCGGACTGTCCGGTGTGCACCGGACTGTCCGGTGAGCCAACGGTCGGCCAGGGCCAACGGTCGGCCGCGCAATCCGCGCGGGACACGTGGCCGAGCCAACGGTCGGAAGACGGCACCGGACTGTCCGGTGTGCACCGGACTGTCCGGTGCGCCAACGGCTCGCAGATCTACGGCAGTCTTCCAACGGTCGGAAGCGCCAGAAAAGGAAACAAATCGGGCACCGGACAGTGTCCGGTGTGCACCGGACTGTCCGGTGCCCCCGACGACAGAAGGACAGGATAGCCTTCCAGAATTGCTCTCAACGGCTTCTAGCTGCCTTGGGGCTATAAAAGGAGCCCCTAGGCGCATGGAGGAGAGATACAAGCAACTCTTGAGCATTCTTGATCATCCACACAAGTTCTTTGCGCATTCGTTTGTGATTCTAAGTGATTCGAGCTCTGTTCTAGCGTGAACTCTGAGATAGTCATTCGAGCTCGAGTCTTGGCCGTGTGTGTGCGCTTTTGTTGTGGATTTGTGTGTGTTGCTTCCCTCCCTTACTCTGTGCTTTCTTTGTGATCATATACTTGTAAGGGCAAGAGACTCCAATTTGTGGAGATTCCTTGCAATCGGGATAGTGAAAGGAACAACAAAACAACGTGGTATTCAAGTGGGTCTTTGGACCGCTTGAGAGGGGTTGATTGCAACCCTCGTCCGTTGGGACGCCACAACGTGGAAGTAGGCAAGCATTGGCTTGGCCGAACCACGGGATAAACCACCGTGTCCCTCTGTGCTTGATTCTTGTGGTATTGTGTTTTGTTGAGATTTCACCTTAGCCACTTGGCATTAATCGTGCTAACGCTTAACAAGTTTTTGTGGCTTAAGTTTGAAGTTTTTACAGGATCACCTATTCACCCCCCCCTCTAGGTGCTCTCAATTGGTATCGGAGCCGTTCTATTCACAAAGGGACTAACCGCCCGAATAGATGGATCCTAAGGGGAAGGGTATAGTGATCAACGATAAAGAGAAGGAGACCTTCGTCAACGAGCCGAAGGATGACAGGCCTACCGACTCCGGCTCGGGCCAAAGACGGAAGGAAGGGAAGAAGAAGAAGACCAGGCGCATCAAGGAGATTGTCTACTACGACAGCGACGAGTCTACTTCTTCCCAAAAGGACGAGGACCACAACGACTACAAACAAAAGACGGTTAACTCAAACTTTTCTTTTGATTATTCGCGTATTCCGCATAGCTCAAATACTCATTTGCTTCCCATTCCACTTGGCAAACCTCCTCACTTTGATGGAGAGGATTACGGATTTTGGAGCCACAAAATGCGTACTCACCTGTTTTCTCTCCATCCAAGCATTTGGGAGATTGTGGAAAGTGGAATGAAATTTGATAGCTCGGATAGCCCTATGTTTATTAATGAACAGATTCATAAAAATGCACAAGCTACTACTGTTCTTCTAGCTTCCTTGTGCAGGGATGAATACCATAAGGTGAGCGGCTTGGATAACGCCAAGCAAATCTGGGACACCCTCAAGATTTCTCATGAGGGGAACGACGTCACCTTACTCACCAAGATGGAGTTGGTGGAGGGCGAGCTTGGACGGTTCGCAATGATAAGGGGCGAGGAGCCGACGCAAACATACAACCGGCTCAAGACCCTTATCAACAAGATAAGGAGCTACGGGAGCACGCGATGGACGGACCACGACGTCGTCCGCCTAATGCTCAGGTCCTTTACCGTACTTGATCCTCATCTCGTGAACAATATTCGTGAGAATCCCAGGTACACGATGATGACGCCCGAGGAAGTACTTGGAAAATTCGTGAGCGGGCGGATGATGATCAAGGAGGCAAGATACGTCGACGACGCGTTGAACGGACCACTCCACGAGCCTCAACCCATTGCTCTAAAGGCAACGAGGAGCAAGGAGTCGCTACCTAGCAAGGTGGCGCAAGTTGAGGCGGCTGGCCTTAATGATGAAGAGATGGCTCTCATCATTAAAAGATTCAAGACGGTGCTTAAAGGTCACAAGGGACAACCAAGCAAGACCAAAGCCAAGGGGAAGCGCTCATGCTTCAAATGCGGTAAGCTTGGTCATTTCATTGCTAACTGTCCCGATAATGAAAGTGACCAGGAAAAGGGGAACAAAAGAGAGAAAAAGAAGCAATACAAGAAGGCAAAGGGCGAGGCGCATCTAGGAAAGGAGTGGGACTCGGATTGCTCCTCCTCCGACTCCAACAACGAAGGACTCGCCGCCACTGCCTTCAACAAATCGGCTCTCTTCCCCAACGAGCGTCTCACTTGTCTTATGGCAAGAGAGAAGAAGGTAAGTACTAAAGACTCCACTTATGCTTCTTCTAGTGATAGTGAGTCTAGTGATGATGATATAGATTATTCTTGTTTGTTCAAGGGCTTAGATAGATCTAAGATAGATAAAATCAATGAATTGATTGATGCATTGAATGAAAAGGATAGGCTTTTAGAAAAGCAAGAAGATTTATTGTATGATGAACATGATAAGTTTGTAGAGGCACAAAAATCATATGCTTTAGAAGTGAAAAGAAATGAAATGCTTTCTAGTGAAATATCTTCCTGTCATGAAACCATTTCTACCTTAAGAAGTGTTAATATTGATTTAAGTGCTAAACTAGAAGTAGCTAGTAAATCAAATTCTTGTGTTGAACATGTTGAAATTTGTACTAGGTGTAAGGATTTTGATGTTAATGCTTGTAGTGAACACCTAGTTCTAATTTCCAAATTAAATGATGAAGTGGCTAGTCTTAATGCCCAACTTAAGACTAGCAAGAATGAAGTTGATAAAATAAAATTTGCAAGGGATGCCTACACGGTTGGTAGACACCCCTCAATTAAGGATGGGCTTGGCTTCAAGAGGGAAGCCAAGAACTTAACAAGCCATAAGGCTCCCGTCTTCGTCAAGGAGAAAGGGAAGGCCCCTATGGCTAATAGTACTAAAAAGAACCATGCTTTCTTATACCATGATAGGAGACATGCTAGAAATGTTTATAATGATTTTGATTCACATGTTTATGATTCTCATGCAATGTTTGCTTCTAGTTCTTCTTATAATCATGGTAGAGATATGTGTAGGAGAAATGTTGTACATATGCCTAGGAGATATATTGCTCATGTACCTAGAAAGAATGTTATTCATGCGCCTAGGAAAGTAGTGAATGAACCTTCTACCATTTATTATGCTTGTAATGCTCCCTTTGCTATTTGTAGAAAGGGTAAGAAGGTAGTTGCTAGGAAATTAGGGGCTAGATGCAAGGGAGATAAATCTTGCATTTGGGTCCCTAAAGACATTTGTGCTAACCTTGCAGGACCCAACATGAGTTGGGTACCTAAGACCCAAGCCTAAATTTGCCTTGCAGGTTTATGCATCCGGGGGTTCAAGCTGGATTATCGACAGCGGATGCACAAACCATATGACGGGGGAGAAGAAGATGTTCACCTCCTACGTCAAGAATAAGGATTCCCAAGATTCAATTATATTCGGTGATGGGAATCAAGGCAAGGTAAAAGGGTTAGGTAAAATTGCAATTTCTAATGAGCATTCTATCTCAAATGTATTCTTAGTGGAGAGTCTTGGATATAATTTGCTATCTGTTAGTCAATTATGTCAAATAGGATATAATTGTTTATTTACAAATGTAGATGTGTCTGTCTTTAGAAGATGTGATGGTTCACTAGCTTTTAAGGGTGTACTAGACGGCAAGCTTTATTTAGTTGATTTTGCAAAAGAAGAGGCCGGTCTAGGTGCATGCTTAATGGCTAAGACTTGCATGGGCTGGCTGTGGCATCGCCGCTTAGCACATGTGGGGATGAAGAACCTCCACAAGCTTCTAAAGGGAGAACACGTGATAGGTCTAACAAATGTTTATTTCGAAAAAGATAGACCTTGTGCAGCTTGTCAAGCAGGTAAGCAGGTGGGAGGAGCACATCACAGTAAGAATGTGATGACCACGTCAAGACCTCTGGAGCTGCTGCATATGGACCTCTTCGGACCCGTCGCCTATCTAAGCATAGGAGGAAGTAAGTATGGTTTAGTTATTGTTGATGACTTTTCCCGCTTCACTTGGGTGTTCTTTTTGCAGGATAAGTCTGAAACCCAAGGGACCCTCAAGCGCTTCCTCAGGAGAGCTCAAAATGAGTTTGAGCTCAAGGTGAAGAAGATAAGGAGCGACAACGGGTCCGAGTTCAAGAACCTTCAAGTGGAGGAGTTTCTTGAGGAGGAAGGGATCAAGCATGAGTTCTCCGCTCCCTACACACCACAGCAAAATGGTGTGGTAGAGAGGAAGAACAGGACGCTAATCGATATGGCAAGGACGATGCTTGGAGAGTTCAAGACCCCCGAGTGTTTTTGGTCGGAAGCCGTGAACACGGCTTGCCACGCCATCAACAGGGTCTATCTTCATCGACTCCTCAAGAAGACTTCGTATGAGCTACTAACCGGTAACAAACCCAATGTATCTTATTTTCGTGTATTTGGGAGCAAATGCTACATTCTAGTGAAGAAGGGTAGAAATTCTAAGTTTGCTCCCAAAGCTGTAGAAGGGTTTTTATTAGGTTATGATTCAAATACAAAAGCGTATAGGGTCTTCAACAAATCATCGGGTTTGGTTGAAGTCTCTAGCGACGTTGTATTTGATGAGACTAATGGCTCTCCAAGAGAGCAAGTTGTTGATTGTGATGATGTAGATGAAGAAGATGTTCCAACGGCCGCTATACGAACCATGGCGATTGGAGACGTTTGGCCACAGGAACAGGATGAACGTGATCAACCTTCTTCCTCAACGACGGTGCATCCCCCAACTCAAGACGATGAACAGGTTCATCAAAAGGAGGCGTGTGATCAAGGGGGAGCACAAGACGATCAAGTGATGGAGGAAGAAGCGCAACCGGCACCTCCAACCCAAGTTCGAGCAATGATTCAAAGGGATCATCCCGTCGACCAAATTCTGGGTGACATTAGCAAGGGAGTAACTACTCGATCTCGATTAGTTAATTTTTGTGAACATTACTCGTTTGTCTCCTCTATTGAGCCTTTCAGGGTAGAGGAGGCCTTGCTAGATCCGGACTGGGTGTTGGCCATGCAGGAGGAACTCAACAACTTCAAGCGCAATGAAGTTTGGACGCTGGTGCCTCGTCCCAAGCAAAATGTTGTGGGAACCAAGTGGGTGTTCCGCAACAAACAAGACGAGCACGGAGTGGTGACAAGGAACAAGGCTCGACTTGTGGCAAAAGGTTATGCCCAAGTCGCAGGTTTGGACTTTGAGGAGACTTTTGCTCCTGTGGCTAGGCTAGAGTCCATTCGTATCTTGCTAGCATATGCCGCTCACCATTCTTTCAGGTTGTACCAAATGGATGTGAAGAGCGCGTTCCTCAACGGGCCAATAAAGGAGGAGGTGTACGTGGAGCAACCCCCTGGCTTCGAGGATGAGCGGTACCCCGACCACGTGTGTAAGCTCTCTAAGGCGCTCTATGGACTTAAACAAGCCCCAAGAGCATGGTATGAATGCCTTAGAGATTTCTTACTTGCTAATGCTTTCAAGGTTGGGAAAGCCGATCCAACTCTTTTTACAAAGACATGTGATGGTGATTTGTTTGTATGCCAAATTTATGTCGATGACATAATATTTGGTTCTACTAATCAAAAGTCTTGTGAAGAGTTTAGCAGGGTGATGACGCAGAAATTCGAGATGTCGATGATGGGCGAGTTGAACTACTTCCTTGGGTTCCAAGTGAAGCAACTCAAGGACGGCACCTTCATCTCCCAAACGAAGTACACGCAAGATCTGCTAAAGCGGTTTGGGATGAAGGACGCCAAGCCCGCAAAGACTCCGATGGGAACCGACGGACACACCGACCTCAACAAAGGAGGTAAGTCCGTTGATCAAAAAGCATACCGGTCAATGATAGGGTCTTTACTTTATTTATGTGCTAGTAGACCGGATATTATGCTTAGCGTATGCATGTGTGCTAGATTTCAATCCGATCCTAAGGAGTGTCACTTGGTGGCGGTGAAGCGAATTCTTAGATATTTAGTCGCTACGCCTTGCTTCGGGATCTGGTATCCAAAGGGGTCTAACTTTGACTTAATTGGGTACTCAGATTCCGACTATGCTGGATGTAAGGTCGATAGGAAGAGTACATCGGGGACGTGCCAATTCTTAGGAAGGTCCCTGGTGTCATGGAATTCTAAGAAACAAACCTCCGTTGCCCTATCCACCGCTGAGGCCGAGTACGTTGCCGCAGGTCAGTGTTGCGCGCAACTACTTTGGATGAGGCAAACCCTCAGGGACTTTGGCTACAATCTGAGCAAAGTCCCACTCCTATGTGACAATGAGAGTGCTATCCGAATAGCGGAAAATCCTGTTGAGCACAGCCGCACAAAGCACATTGACATCCGGCATCACTTTTTGAGAGACCACCAGCAAAAGGGAGATATCGAAGTGTTTTATGTTAGCACCGAGAACCAGCTAGCCGATATCTTTACCAAGCCTTTAGATGAGAAGACCTTTTGCAGGCTGCGTAGTGAGCTAAATGTCTTAGATTCGCGGAACTTGGATTGAATTGTAGCATACATGTATTTATGCCTTTGATCATGTTCTTTCTGCATTTTGTTGCTTATTATGGTGCTCAAGTTGTACAAACACTCCCTGGACCTCACAAGTCCGTTGCAAAGT
The DNA here is from genome assembly GCA_029449295.1 of Zea luxurians. Lineage (NCBI taxonomy): Eukaryota > Viridiplantae > Streptophyta > Magnoliopsida > Poales > Poaceae > Zea > Zea luxurians. The sequence goes on from JAOPSE010000138.1 coordinate 2,998,886, forward strand.
GATGCACATGTTTAGGGGGAGATGTGTTACAACTTGACCCTTTGAGACTAACCATATGTTTGAGTTTGCTTGCGTTAGTCACAAAGGAGAATTGAAAGGGAAAAGGTGGACTTGGACCATGAAAGACTTCCACTGCACTCCGATGAGGGGTAACTTATTCCAAGTCCATCTCATGAACTCTTATTGCCATTTGCTCTTAATTGAAGATTTTGGTGAGGCAATGGGGTTAAAGGGCCACAATTGATCCCGTTTTGGTGCTTGATGCCAAAGGGGGAGAAAATAAAGGCCAAAGCAATAAATGGATCAGCTACCACTTGAGAGATTTTGAAAATAGTAGAATAGAGTTTTTGATTTGTCAAAATTCTTAAGTTGTCTCTCTTGTCAAAAGTTGGCTTCTTGTGGGGAGAAGTATTGATTATGGGAAAAAGGGGGAGTTTTTGAAATCCTTGATCAATCTCTTTTTGAATGACTCTCTTTATGCTTAAACATGTGTGTTTAACTTAGAGATAGAGATTTGTGTTTGATTTGCAAAAACAAACCAAGTGGTGGCAAAGGATGATCCATATATGCCAAAATTGATTCAAAATAAATTTAAGTGTTATTTGAATTGAGTTTGCACTTGTTCTAGTGGCTTTATGTTGTGTTGGCATAAATCACCAAAAAGGGGGAGATTGAAAGGGAAATGTGCCCTTGGGCCATTTCTAAGTATTTTGGTGATTGAGTGCCAACACATGTGCTTAATTGTGAATTTATGTTCATGGATGAACAAGGTGCAAATCATGAAGTAAAGGTATGTTTCTAAGCCTTAGTACATTGGTTTTGTGGACTAACATATTTGTCTAAGTGTTAGAAACAGAAAGAAGAAAAAGAGAAAAGGGGAGAGAATGACTTGGCTGTGTGCAGCCAAGTCCCAGCTCGGTCTGGAGCACCGGACTGTCCGGTGTGCACCGGACAGTGTCCGGTGCGCCAGACTGACTCGACTCGAACTGGCCGCTCTCGGGATTTTGGCCGGCGGCGTACGGCTAAAATTCACCGGACTGTCCGGTGTGCACCGGACTGTCCGGTGAGCCAACGGTCGGCCAGGGCCAACGGTCGGCCGCGCAATCCGCGCGGGACACGTGGCCGAGCCAACGGTCGGAAGACGGCACCGGACTGTCCGGTGTGCACCGGACTGTCCGGTGCGCCAACGGCTCGCAGATCTACGGCAGTCTTCCAACGGTCGGAAGCGCCAGAAAAGGAAACAAATCGGGCACCGGACAGTGTCCGGTGTGCACCGGACTGTCCGGTGCCCCCGACGACAGAAGGCCAGGATAGCCTTCCAGAATTGCTCTCAACGGCTCCTAGCTGCCTTGGGGCTATAAAAGGAGCCCCTAGGCGCATGGAGGAGAGATACAAGCAACTCTTGAGCATTCTTGATCATCCACACAAGTTCTTTGCGCATTCGTTTGTGATTCTAAGTGATTCGAGCTCTGTTCTAGCGTGAACTCTGAGATAGTCATTCGAGCTCGAGTCTTGGCCGTGTGTGTGCGCTTTTGTTGTGGATTTGTGTGTGTTGCTTCCCTCCCTTACTCTGTGCTTTCTTTGTGATCATATACTTGTAAGGGCAAGAGACTCCAATTTGTGGAGATTCCTTGCAATCGGGATAGTGAAAGGAACAACAAAACAACGTGGTATTCAAGTGGGTCTTTGGACCGCTTGAGAGGGGTTGATTGCAACCCTCGTCCGTTGGGACGCCACAACGTGGAAGTAGGCAAGCATTGGCTTGGCCGAACCACGGGATAAACCACCGTGTCCCTCTGTGCTTGATTCTTGTGGTATTGTGTTTTGTTGAGATTTCACCTTAGCCACTTGGCATTAATCGTGCTAACGCTTAACAAGTTTTTGTGGCTTAAGTTTGAAGTTTTTACAGGATCACCTATTCACCCCCCCCCTCTAGGTGCTCTCAGAAGCACTCATCACAGCAAGAATGTGATGATGACATCAAGACCACTCAAGCTCCTACACATGGATCTCTTCGGTCCCGCTGCCTATCTCAGCATTGGGGGAAGTAAGTATGGTCTTGTTATAGTTGATGATTTTTCCCGCTTCACTTGGGTATTCTTTTTGCAGGACAAATCTGAAACCCAAGGAACCGTAAAGCGCTTCTTAAGGAGAGCTCAAAATGAGTTTGAACTAAAGGTGAAGAAGATAAGAAGCGACAACGGGTCCGAATTCAAGAATCTACAAGTTGAAGAATACCTTGAGGAGGAAGGCATCAAGCACGAGTTCTCCGCTCCCTACACACCACAGCAAAATGGTGTAGTAGAGAGGAAGAACAGGACGCTAATCGACATGGCGAGAACGATGCTTGGAGAGTACAAGACGCCTAAGCGATTTTGGTCGGAAGCTGTGAACACAGTTTGCCATGCCATAAACCGACTCTATCTGCACCGCCTCCTCAAGAAGACCTCCTATGAACTCTTAACCGGTAACAGACCCAATGTCTCTTATTTCCGTGTATTTGGGAGCAAATGCTACATTCTGGTGAAGAAAGGTAGACATTCAAAATTTGCTCCCAAAGCAGTAGAAGGATTTTTACTAGGATATGACTCAAATACAAAGGCGTATAGGGTCTTCAACAAATCATCAGAATTAGTTGAAGTCTCTAGCGACGTTGTATTTGATGAGACTAATGGCTCTCCAAGAGAGCAAGTTGATCTTGATGATGTACATGAAGATGAGGTTCCGACGGCCGCAATGTGAACCATGGCAATAGGTGATGTGCGACCACAGGAACTACAGGAACAAGATCAACCCTCTTCCTCTACGATGGTGTAGCCCCCAACTCAAGACGATGAACAAGTACCTCAAGAAGAAGGGTAGGATCAAGGGGGAGCACATGAATAACAAGTTATGGAGGAAGAAGCATCACAAGCCCCTCCAACTCAAGTCCGAGCGACGATCCAAAGAAATCATCCAGTGGATCAGATTCTGGGTGACATCAGCAAGGGAGTAACAACTCGCTCAATATTAGCTAATTTTTATGAGCGTTACTCGTTTGTTTCTTCTATTGAGCCTTTCAGGGTAGAAGAAGCCTTATAGGATCTGGACTGGGTGTTGGCCATGCAGGAAGAGCTCAACAACTTCAAAAGAAATGAAGTCTGGAGCCTGGTGCCACGTCCAAAGCAAAATGTTATGGGAACCAAGTGGGTATTCCGCAACAAGCAAGACGAACACGGAGTGGTGACAAGAAACAAGGCTTGACTTGTGGCAAAAGGTTATGCCCAAGTCACAGGTTTGGATTTCGAGGAGACGTTTGCTCCTGTGGCTGGGTTAGAATCAATTCGGTTTTATTAGCCTATGCCGCTCACCATTCCTTTAAGTTGTTCCAAATGGACGTGAAGAGCGCTTTCCTAAATGGACCAATCAAGGAGGAGGTATACGTGGAACAACTCCCTGGCTTTGAGGATGACAGGTATCCCAACCACGTGTACAAACTCTCTAAGGCACTCTATGGACTTAAGCAAGCCCCAAGAGCATGGTATGAATGCCTTAGAGATTTTCTAATTGCTAATGCTTTCAAGGTTGGGAAAGCTGATCCCACTCTTTTCACAAAGACTTGTGACAGTGATCTTTTTGTTTGCCAAATATATGTCGATGACATTATATTTGGCTCTACTAACCAAAAGTCTTGTGAGGAGTTTCGCAGGGTGATGATGCAGAAATTTGAGATGTCGGTGATGGGCGAGTTGAACTACTTCCTTGGATTCCAAGTGAAGCAACTCAAGGAAGGCACTTTCATCTCTCAAACGAAGTACACTCAAGATCTTCTCAAGAGGTTTGGGATGAAGGATGCCAAGCCCGCAAAGACACCTATGGGAACAGACGGACATCTCAACCTCAACAAAGGAGGTAAGTCTGTTGATCAAAAGGCATACCGATCAATGATAGGATCATTACTTTATCTTTGTGCTAGTAGACCGGACATCATGCTAAGTGTATGCATGTGTGCTAGATTTCAATCCGACCCCTAAGGAATGCCACCTTATGGCCGTTAAACGAATTCTTAGATATTTAGTCTCTACGCCTTGATTCGGGATCTGGTATCCAAAGGGGTCTACCTTTGACTTAAACGGATACTCAGATTTCGACTATGCCGGGTGCAAGGTTGATAGGAAGAGCACATCAGGGACGTGCCAGTTTCTGGGAAGGTCCCTGGTGTCCTGGAGCTCTAAGAAACAAACATCTGTTTCCTATCCACCGCTGAGGCCGAGTACGTTGTCGTAGGACAGTGTTGCGTGCAACTGCTTTGGATGAGGCAAACCCTCTGGGACTTTGGCTACAATCTAAGAAAAGTCCCACTCTTATGTGACAATGAGAGTGCAATCCGCTTGGCGGATAATCCTGTTGAACACAGCCGCACTAAGCACATAGACATCCGGCATCACTTCCTGAGAGACCACCAACAAAGGGGAGATATCGACATTTACCATATTAGCACCGAGAACCAGCTAGCCGATATCTTCCCCAAGCCTTTAGATGAGAAAATGTTTTGCAGGTTGTGTAGTGAGCTAAATGTCTTAGATTCACGTAACTTGGATTGATCTATAGCATACATGTGTTCTATGCCTTTGATCATATTACCTTAAGCATTTATTATCTTTATTTCTTATACTTGGTGCTCAAGTTGTACAAGTTATCCCCGGACCTCACAAGTCTCTATGCAAATAATGCACATGTTTAGGGGGAGATGTGCTACAACTTGACTCCTTTGAGACTAATCAGTTTGTTTGAGTACACTTGAAGCAGTCTCGAAGGAACATTGAAAGGGAAAGTGAACTTGGACAAGGAAAGAGCTTCCACTGCATTCCAGTAAAATGTATCTTGTCCTAAGTTCCTTTTTGTGTCTCATTGCCTTTTTTGCTTCAATTTGACATTTTGGGAGGCAATGGGGTTAAAGGGGCCAAAAGTTATCCCGTTTTGGTGCTTAATGCCAAAGGGGGAGAAATTAAGGGCCAAAGCAAATGGATCAGCCAACCACTTGTGTATTTAAAAAATGTAGAGGTAGAAACTTTGTATTTGATTGAAACCCTTTTATTTGAAAATTGTTCTCTTATGGGGGAGAAGTTTGATTATGGGAAAAAGGGGGAGTTTTACACACTTGATCAAATTTGCTCTTGACAGATCTCTTGATTTGCCCAAACAAGTGTGTTTGACTTAGAAATAGGAAAAAGAATTTGATTTGTGAAAATAAACTAAGTGATGGCAAAAGCGATCCAAATATTCCAAATATCAAGTGAAAAAATGGGTCTTCAAATCTGGACCTTTTTGAATGATGTTGCACTTTTATTTGCTTTTTAATGTGTTAGCATAAATCACCAAAAAGGGGGAGATTGAAAGGGAAATGTGCCCATGGGCTATTTCTATCCATATTTTTGTGATTAGATGCCCAACACATGGTTTTAGTTAATATGTGTAAAAAGGTTGAGAAGTGCAAAAACAAGAATCAAGGTACGGTTCTAGACTAAGTAAACTGCTTTTGGATACTAACATATCTCTCTAAGTGGTAGGAACATTGCCAAGAAAGTTGGAATCGTATTGGAGGAGTTTTGGCTGAGTTTAGCCAAACCAACACCAACCTGTGGTGCACCGGACAGTGTCCGGTGCCTAGGCTGGCCCGACGACGAACTCGTCGCTCTCGGGAAAAAGCGAAGGCACCGCGGCTAAAAATCACCGGATAAGTAGGGATGAAAACGGAAACGATAATTTTTGGATATCGGAAATCATTTTCGAAGTTTTACCGAAATTTAGGTCTAAACAGAAATGGAAACGGTTACCGAAAATATGGAAACAGAATCGGTAGAAAAACTCGGAATCAGAAACGAAAATTGTTTGGGTCTCCTCCGACCGTTTCTGGAAATTATCATTTTTATTCGATATTTTACCGTCGGTAATAAATTCGGTATTTTTCAGAAAAAATATTAAATCTGAACTGATCTTTATAAATTCATAAGAAATTCATCTTAGCTTAGAAAAATATGAAACTAATTTTATTATTTTTCTAAAATCAAGATCTATCTAATGGTATATAGTTTAGAATCGTTCAAAACTTTTATAAATCTTATTTATATTTTCTTACCTGTTATTACTCTTGATACATATATTCATAATTTGCATAAGAACTTAAGAAGTACCAAGAGAACACTAATTATATTGACTATACCAAGTAGGAGTACAAATAGAATGTAAGTGCCATATCATTATACACATATTGATTCTACTTTATTTAAATACATAATAATGATTTTATTATTTTATGACTTCTTACTTTATATATTTATTGCGACCTCCTACCTTATATATTATTACTAATTTTATATAAACGTATAACTTGCGTGAATTTTTGAAGTCAATTGAGGGTACATGTTACAGTTTTTACCGATCGAATTTTTAGATTCCGATCGTAACCGATGTAATTTTCGTACCGAACTTTCGTTTCCGAGGTTTTCGAATTACCGGTGTCGTTTTCGTTTCCGGAGTTACCATTTTCGATCTCGTTTTCGAGAAAAAAAATGAAAACAAAAATAGTTTTTGTGTTTACCGATCGTTTCCGGCCGTTTTCACCCCTAACAATAAGCGGGCGACGCGTGGCCCGCGCTAATGGGACCGTAGGTCCAACGGTTGGCTGCGCCAGATAAGGAAGGAGATCGGGCACCATACGGCTACTGTTCATGTCCGGTGGTGCACCAGACTGTCGGTACGCCACACGACAGAAGGCAAGAATTGCCTTCCAATTGGATCTTCAACGGCTCCTAGCTGCCTTGGGCTATAAAAGGGACTCCTAGGCGCATGGAGCAGCACATCAAGCATTCTCTGATCATTCTAAAATGCCTAGACTCCACCGCCACGCATTCGGATCATTGTGTTAGATATTTGAGCACCATTTGAGTTGTGAACTCCCCGCGTCGTGTTTTGTGCTCACGTTTTGGCTTGTGTGCGTGTGTTTGCTGCGAATTGAGTCTTACGTGTGTTGCTTTCCCTCCCTTACTCTTGTGCTTATTTTGTGATCAAAGATTGTAAGGGCGAGAGACTCCAATTTGTGGAGATTCCTCGCAAACGGGAAAAGACTGCAAAGGAAGGAAACTGTGGTACTCAAAGTTGATCATTGGATCACTTGAGAGGGATTGAGTGCAATCCTTGACCGAAGGAGGTCACCACAACGTGGAGTAGGCTTTGGCCGAACCACGAGATAAAAATCATTGTGTCTCGTGTCCCTATTCATTGTGATTGTTTTTCCTTTAGAGTTCTCACTTTAGCAACTTGGTTTTAATCTCTACTACTAATTAAGTACCTATTGTAGGCGTTCACAGCCAACCGTGGTGCACGTTCTGCCGCATCCAGACCGTCCAACCCGCATCCAACGTCCCTGCCGCGCTCGTCCCTGCCGCATCCGCTTCCCTGCCGCAGCAACCGCGATCCCCTTCGCACGCATGTGCCGCAGCCCCCGCAGTCCCCGCCTCCGCGCCCGCAGTCCCGCCGTGCCCGCAGTCCCCGCCGCGTCCGCAGTCCATCCACGTGCAGCATGCCATGATCCACGCCGGCCGCGGCATTCTTGCCCCTCGCGCTGGAAGGAATCCTAGCCCCCTCGTGCTGGAAGGAAGGCTCATTTGTGCTCCCAAAATCCACGCGCATTCGATGGGATCCACAACTGTCGCCGTTGCCCTTCAAGGCTTCAATCCTCGGCGCACCCTTCCAACGACGACGCCCCACATCGATACCCGTGCATCGTCGGCAATCCACAAGTGGAGCACCTTCGTCGGTGATCCCCTTCCATGCTCGTCCCCCTTCTATCCCCTTCCATAGTCAGTGAACCACATGTGGAGCCCGCCTCCCTCAATCCCCGCCCGGTGCCTCCCCCCTCTTCGGCCCCCGCAAGCATGGCACTACAGATCGATTTGTTCTGTTCCTCAGTCTCCACCTCCGCTCCGACCGCCGATCCCACCCGCCCCGATCCAGATCAGGTAACCCCACGCCGATGGTGGAATGGGATTAGGAGCATTCGGTGATTCTGGATGAGGAGGACGGAAACATTGAGGACGTCCCACCGCCGCTGCTACAAGGCAGGAATTTCGGTAGCGAGGACGAGGACGAGGCAGGCTCGTTGAACTCACAGTCCAAGCGGTGGCCCTAGAGCTTCTGGTACGTTCACGCATGGCGCATTCTCTATGATCTCATTCTTGCCTCGAAAGCCACAAGCGATCTTGCTTCGAAACGGTTAACAAACAGTCTCATGTTCACATGTTACATGTCGTTTATATTTTCCAAACCCCCTAGGGAAGCGACTGACACCTATACCATCACTGCGCCTCCAGGCTTCCGTCACCTTGTTGGCGGCGACGGTGACTGCAGTGGTCTGGGCTCTGACCTAAAGCTACCTCTTCTGTTGAACAAGCTAGATGGGAAGAAAGATTCGTCCAAAAACTTGCTGGTAGTAACAAAGCCCTTCAGTTCAGTGCTAAGCGACGGGAATTTCTTAGATAGACTACAACAAGCCCGACCCAGCCACTATGGGATGCAATCTGACACAAACCGTGTTCAATGGTACTGTTCTACCCTTGCAATATATTGTAACTGAGATGACACTTCTTAGGGTTGGACATGTATCATGTTTTGTCTTGTCGTTGGCAGGGGTCAACATGCTTGCCGGCATTGGCACTTTCTTTGCTGTGGTGTGCTGGAGTTCTCCTAAAGTACTGCTTTGAGAGCAAATATGGTGTGAAAACTTTCCCACAAATTGGGGAGGTTGCCTTTGGAAGGATTAGCCGACATCTCATTTTTGTAAGTCATGGTTCCTAAAGTACTGCTTTGAGAGCAAATATGGTGTGAAAACTTTCCCACAAATTGGGGAGGTTGCCTTTGGAAGGATTAGCCGACATATCATGTGCTGGAGTTCTCCTAAAGTACTGCTATGTGTTGAAGACCGAATTTTTTGTAAACTACTACTACTACTACCGTTTGGCACTGCAGACCCTTTTGTTATTTGTGGTCACGGATGAAAGTTGAGATCCCTGGAGCAAGGTCTCATGTGGAGCTCCCCCTTATTCATCAGTTATTCTGTGAACTCATGCATGGCAGAACGCCATGCTGATTTTGTGACATGAACATAATGGTTACGGACGAAATAAGCACTATGGTATGGTTGACGCAAGAGCTACATTCGCTTTATGTGACTTTGCCTGTTTGTCTGAACTTGCATTGCTGTCGTTGATTTCGGCCTGTTTATCGAGGCAGTCTTGTTGCTTTTTGCAACTTGTGTTGCTGACTTGCTGTACTGACCCTAATATTTTTGGTTTGTTTGTTGACAGATTCCAAAAACTAGACTACCGAAACAATATGAGTGGATGAATATGCAGGAGAGTCAGAGCTTCTACTATGGCTTCTGCTAAGGCTGGAGCTTTTACGTACAGGGGAGCCGCTACTTATATTGAAGATAGGGGTAAAAATGTATTATGAAATGAGGACTTGTTGCAGGAGCAATAGAAGCTCGAGCCATTCGTGCAGGTGCCTCCAATCTGCAGCAGGCTGTGGAATCAAGGTGAGATAATTTTCAGCTTTATTTGTAATAGTCTTGCTCAGATTCGGTAGTTCATATGCTTCGTTCCTCTATGAGCTGTCTTTATGATAAATATAAAAGAGCAGCCTTTTCATCTATTTGTTCATAAAAGGCACATTGGTTTAACATGGTAGTGTGAAGGTTTTGCTGCTAGCAATTGTTTTTAGTCCTGGTTGTAACTGCATTAGTTTAAGTCTATTGTCAATGATTCCTGTAACTGTAAGGGTACGCTTCATGGGCCCGCGTTGTATCCCGTTTTGGAACTTTATCGTTCTTATTATTAAATTCAAAAGTGTATACTATCAAAGGAATGTCTGTGGTCATGGGTTTTAAGTCCCCAGTCTCCTTAGAATCTAAGACAACAGAGATGCATTTGTTTAGTGGATGATATCAAAGCATGGGCATTTGACCACAGAGAAATACACTATAGATATGCATTTACTTTCTTCCCAGTGATGGTGTTGATTTTCCTTTCTTGTTTTCCTATTCTTGATATAGTACTGTTCTGTTTTGTAGGGAGCACAAGTCGTGTCTAAAATATTCAGATTGTTAAGATGTTGGGTCATGGTCTAGCAACTGATCCCTAAGAACCTTACAATGTCCAGTTAATTCAAGGGTATCAAGTGCACCCTTGGGGCTTGTTTCTTCGTAGGGGATGCAAGGGAAAGAACAAAATCTTCAATGTGGATAGGTAGGTTTCTTACACTTCTTGCGACTCAGCCTCAAAGCTTTTATAATGGAACAAGCAAACTAACTTCGCAGCTACCTTTAGAGGTGTTTGGTTTCTAGGGACTAATTTTTAGTCCCCCAATTTTAGTCTCTACAGTGTACACAAGGTCAAGAAGCATGCTACTGGCCAGAAGGGTGTTTTATTAGATTTGATGGGGCAAGGAAACGATTACATGGACTTCAATGATCGTGGCTATGACACAACATGCTTTGGGAGAACAAGTCGTTGCCCTTTTTGAAGAAATGGTCTGTGTCGATAAGAAACCAGATCGTATAACATAGATCAGTTTGCATTCAGCCTACGCGCATGCTGGTTTTGTACACAAAGGGAAGAAGTACTATGAGCAGATGTAGAATGAGCATGGCATTGTACCAGAGATGAGTCATTACGAATTTACTGTCTTTTTAAGAGTCAAACAGTTGGGCGCCACTATTTCCAGTTCATAAAATAAAAAAGATGTCATCTTGTCCTGTTCAGTGTATCTATGAATTCACATCTCCTTCATGCTTCAAATGCTGGTTTTGTAGACAAAGGGAAGAGGTACTATGAGCATATGTAGAATGAGCATGGCATTGTACCAGAGATGAGTCATTACGAATTTACTGTCTTTTTAAGAGTCAAACAGTTGGGCGCCACTATTTCCAGTTCATAAAATAAAAAGGATGTCATCTTGTCCTGTTCAGTGTATCTGTGAATTCACATCTCCTTCATGCTTCAAATGTCTATCTATTTGTTCGCCTGTTAATTCGAGATGGATTTGAAATTGTGAGTGTATATTCATATGCTATTTTGCGAGGGATGCACACTCTAAACAATACTAACAACCTGGAATTCGATATTACCACCATGATGTCATATTTGGTACCCATCTATAGACTTTGTTTGCATTGGTAGAACAAAGAAGGTAGCAATAATTACATCTGAAAGCCTATTTCTGTGATTGTGTGCCGTCGCAACGCACGGGCACCTAACTAGTTACACTAACGTCTTTAAACCAAGTTTGTGCTATTCAGTAGTGAATTTTACAGGATCACCTATTCACCCCCTCCAATTGCTCTCAACATTTTTAAAGTGTTTTAAAAAATATTTTCGCTTGCTACTCACCACATCACTAGATATATATAATGCAAACCATGTATTAACACCTAGTGGCACTAGATAACCATGTTTGCTATTTTGATCTCGCCTCTTAATGGTATAATTATCTATGCTAAACCCAACCACACACTATACTGTGTCTTGGATGACAAAATAAAATCCCTATCATATACTTTTTTCTTGATTACCATATCGTTTCATTTTATCTCTTTCTTATTTTCAAGTGTGGGGTTGCTCCAATTAGATTGATCACCCTTTAAATCTTGCTCAACACCTTGGTGTGGACTTAACCTAGTTTATAGAACACTTGGTAAAAGGTTAGTCCACTAGTTGTCCCAGTTACCAAACTCAAAATAGAGATTTTAGAAATGCCTAGTGGTTCTAGAGCGTACACATAAATGATTAAGCCAATGGTTGTACCAAGCCAAATCACCCTCATTGGAAAATCTAGTGGCCATATTCTATTCTCTAGATCATCCATTGAGCCTTGAGTCACTGACTTAATCAAACTCTTCAATTGTTGATCAATTATTGTTGTAATGTTCAATAAATCATTGATAGCATTTAGATCATCCACTAGTTACAGTATAAAAGCTAACTTATTTGATTTAGTCTAGGTGCCTAGATTATATAGTATCTAAACGTACTCTTCAAATGGTGTCTATGTTTGATGTGGATCCTTTTGAGTACACTTAGACACTTATAACCTGTCAAACTAATGAGCACCAAAAAGCTGGCATAGTGTGTTACAAACCCAATTGAAAGAGCCACTTGGTTTCATACATTAAGGGTGTGTTTGGTTCAGCTGTGAGCTGTGGAAAAGCTGTTGTGAGCTTTCTGCTGTGGAAAATCTGCTGTGAGCATCCTGCTGTGGAGAAGCAGAAAGTCCTTTGGTTCAAACTACTGTGAAACTGTAGATTTGTTGTAAATTGTCTGTAATGCCCTTGAGACCCTGATACACTGTTTGTATGCAAAAGACTTATAATAATGAGATATTTGTATTACTATGACATAAATAAATATTAAAAATATGATTAATTATACAATAGCATGAAATTGTTCATCTCAAAAGACTTGCCATCTAGATAACTATCTTATGCCTCTCTTCCATTTACTATTGAAGTAGCTATCCTATCACGAATGGTGTTCATAGTAACTTCATTCTCTCCCTCTATCTCTTGATCACCATCGTGAGCATGCTCAACATTTGATCCTCTAGGCATGTAGTTCTCATCTGCATCACATCTTTGAAACTCCTTATCTTCCAATTGGCTATCACGAATGAAGTTATGCAATGCAAAACAAGCTATAATGATCTCAACTTGTCGCTGAAGTGGGAAACTCGGCATGGATTTCAAAATGCGCCATTTTTGCTTGAGGACACCAAATGCACGTTCAATCACATTGCGGAGGGAGTGTAACACCCGGATTTTAGGGGTCCAAAACCCGGGCGTAAACATAAACACCAGATATGCTGGGACCAAGTCTCACACATATGATGTATAGTGGCACAGGATCGAATGTCACAACTTTATATAACAGGAGTTCTATACAAAATAAATAATTACATTATAGGGAGACGACGGTCCAGCAACCCAAAGTTGACTGGGAGACGACGGCCTAGACCTCTCACGAACACATCACGGCATCCTCCATGCGCCTCATCCGGTGGTACCTGTTCTTGACCTATGGGGTGTGTGAGACAGCAAGAGTGAGCTCACATACGTTCATCGCTCAACAAGTTGTGGGGAATAATGTGCATGAACTCGCCGAAGGTGGGAGTCCACGTGAAGTGTAAGGCTTACCAAAGAAGATGGTTAGAGCTGAGCATTGCTTTTAAAGTTGGTCAAAATTTTATTAGCAATTACTAAGTATAAGTAAATACCAGCCCAATTAAGTAGTAGAACAAAAGTAACAACATCACCTGCGATGCAATGCATATGACAAATTAAGTTTAAGTTCCATAATTTAATCATGTGAGTGTCCGAGCTGCTCATGACCGTGAGCACGGCTAGTATACCAGTTTTACACTCTGCAGAGGTTGCGCATCTTTACCCACAAGTCGTGTTACCCATTTGCCACGGAGTTGATCAGACTCCATACACCTCTACCTAGGAAGCGAGGCAGGGTACCACTACGAGGCCTTTACAAAGTTCCACTAGCTTCAGAAAACCCGCTACAGTTTATAGGAAGTTCCAGTACAGGAATCCCTTGCAGGACCGCCATCGCAGCAAAATCCTCCCGAGGGCCTCCCTACACTGACCACTCCCCCACTGCCCTTGCCCCTTTCGGGTAAGGTAGTCTTCCACTAGCTTTCCTAATTAATCAGCCAAGGGCGTCCCATTCCACCCTTGTGGTAGCACTGTTTTCCCGGGTGGTTCTCCATGTTCCAATTAACATAATGATCTTAACATGAACCATAAATAACAACTGATAACAAAAGTATAATCATGAATAGTGTAATCTTCATACCCAAAACCACATATAGCACTAGCAAGTACTACCCAGAAAGTTCAGTGGTAAGCAAGGTATAAAGATAGACAAACTAGGGTAACCTATTGGGTCCCATCAAAATTAACCTATGCAGATCATTATGATTAATTAGAACATGAGTAGGTGAAAAGAAGTGATCAAGGGCACAACTTGCCTGGGACTTGAGATTCCAGGTACCAGGATGATCTTCAGATAACACGTGTCCTCACTGCTAAACGTAGTAATACAGACAGACATTGTATAGGCAAAATTAACATTACACCAAACATATATGCAAAATACATAGTAATAATCTACATATTAAAATAAGATCACAGGAAAAAGAATTATTAATTTTTTTGAGTTATAGAATTCAAGTTATGAATTTCCTAAGATTTAAGGTGATTATAATAGGATTAGAGGTTAAATTAATTTCCTAACAGAGTTCATGTCAAAACAGTGATTCTAAATGATAGAGAATATTATTACAAAATTTTAGGAATTGGAATGACTCAATTTGGAGCTAAAATGAATTTTCTATGAATTTATCAAGTTCTAGTAATTATTTTCATATTAAAAATCCATTTTCTATTTCATTTATTCAAATTAAATGGGTTCTGGACTGGGCCTCATTTACTGAAAAGTGCAGGGGTCTCTGCGCAAATAAACCTAAGACTCAGAGCCACAGTAGCGAGGGACGGCGGGTTGTTTTCACGGAAACAGAAGGTCTCTTTTGCAAAAAGATACCCGCGAAGGGGTACGGTGGAACCTGAGCCGTCCGATCCAAATCGGACGCCCCAGATTAGATCTGGATCAAGCCGAACCGGTACGTAGCACGGGCGCTCAGATCTATATCCAACGGCTCAAATTTAATGAAGCCGAGATCTACTCCTAGCCGTTCGATATGAGATATGCGCCCCCGATTTGTTTCCCTTAAAGCGGTATGCGCGGTTAGATCGGGGCCGTCCGAAGGAAATCCAACGGCGGCCAAGTCGTCCCCCAACTCCCAGGCCATTCGCGGCGGCGGAGTGCACCCGCACGGTGGCGCTCGCCGGTGAGCTTCCAATCTCGGCGCACGGGTACACGGTTCCCAAATCGACTGGGTGCAACACGTACAAGGAAACATGGCGAACAAGATCAAGGAGGTATTACCACGGATGGTTGTTCGGGTGACGGCGGCCACGGCGAAGGCGGACCCGCGGCGAAGATTCGAAGTCCGATGAGCAATTCGGTGTTCAAGGGACGAAGACAAGCCCGGGAAGCCCTTGCAACGGCTTCAAGGGATCACGGAGGTGAACCCGCACACTTCAACGGAGGTCAAGTCGACGGCGAGAGGCACTTTAGCGCGCGGCGGACGAAGTTCTACCTCGGCGGCAATGGAGGCTCACGGTCGGCTGTCGATGGAGCGAGGGCAACGCCACGACCGGTGCTTAAATAGGAGCAGGCAGGCACGAGGACCCCGGCCGGTTGGTTAGAAGATCGATTCACGGACTCCGATGGTTGGCCGGCGAGAATCTCGCACGCGTTTCTGTTGAGCTCGGCCGCGGAGTCCGGGATGAAGACAGCTGACGAAGCGGGCCCACAAGTCAGAGGGAATGGGGCGCGCTCAGGGTTCCAGGCCAGGCGGGCCCGCACGGCAGTGAAGCAACTCGGGTGGGCGGCTGCAGGAGTGGGGAGATGGTGGGCCGAAAAGGAGAATGGGCGGCCCAGCTAGGGTTTTTTTCTTTTTCTTTTCTTTTATTTTCCTTTTTGATTTATTTTCTTTTCATTTGAATCTCTAATTTGAATTTGGATCCTGTTATGAACTTCACTTTTGAGTCAAATGTACCAACTCAAATCTGTACAAGAATAATATATATATTATAATTATTTTTATTCACATAGTAATTTCTTCCTTCCCTTTTCTCTTTTACATATTATTTCTAAAACCCCAAAGTGAAATTTTGGGTTAAATTCAAATCTCCATCTCATTATTGTACTTCTATTATCATTATTTTATTATTTTATTAACTAAGTAATGTTTTCAAAATGAAGTACACACACCACATTATTATTTGAGTGTGTAGTTAGGTTAAAGGTATATTCAAAAGTTCTCCCATTGTTTTGATAGGAACATTTTCCAATGTCTAATCTTTATTATGATTTATTTTAACCATTGTTATTTTATTATGATCATTTACCTTTAAAAAGGGTGAATTATAAAGTTTAATTATTTATCAATGGTACTTTGCTCAGATTTCTTCTACTAATCCCAAATTCAGAATTTGGGTGTTACAAATCCTACCCCCCTTAAAAATAATCTCGTCCTCGAGATTTGTAAGAAAAAGGGATGTTTACTCATATGGTTCTCGGAACATATGCACAAACAAAGAAATCTCAGTATGAGGTATAATTCTTTAACAAAACATAGGGTCAATAGACCTTATTGTTCCTTCTAAAATAACATCATATCATCTACTAACTAAAGTAACATCTAGATCTTACAAATCATCATAATTTATATCTATGTAGCTTGGTGAAGCTGGTGTTGGTGGTGGAGGTTGTTGTTGTTGTTGTCTCTCCAACCGTGCTTGCCTTATTTCTTGGCGGACCTGACGTATTTCCTCGCGTTGTTGTCTTATCTGATTTTGCATCTCGGTCACCAGGTCTGTTAATTGTTGTATTACCAGTTTTTGGGCAGCAACCACTTGATCGATTTCAACAGATGGAGGATTTGGAGGATTCATTTTTGTTTTGCTGTTACGTGATAATCTTTCCTTTCCTGGTATTGACCATGGAAGTTAGAAGCATATGGTAATAGTTTTGCAAAGGAAATTATTCAATAAGCGGAATAAATAAGCTAGTAGCTGGTTATAATCTGAAAATTCTTTAGTAGGGCTTAATCTTTGTTTTATGTTCAGATGAAGGTAACCAGTCGTATAAGGTGAATATCTAAGGGTAGGATAGAATCTGTCAAGATGAGGGGTATGTATGGGTGAGATAGACTATAAAATGTAGGTTACAAGTTTGTTTGTTGTTAGGTGGGAATAGAAAGGTTATACCATTCATCATGGTTCTAGGTTAGGTTAATACATGGCTAGTAGGGTTTAATCACTTCTACCAGTATCACTAATATGTTTAAGTAGACCACATTAGATTAGATCATATTAGATTGGATGGGATCTAGATTAGATTGGTATGACCAGTTTGACTAGATGAGATCTAATTAATTTGTATTAGATCATGGTTGTTTAAACTAGGGTGGATAAATATGCTTATTAGGATATTATGGATCCATAAAGATAAGATAGAATCTTTTGAGATCAGTTAGATCTATTAGGATGGGATAAAATCTTTTCAAGATAAGATGAGTATCTTTTTAAGATGAGATGTATCTATTAAGATAAGGGAGAATCTTTTAAGATAAGATGAATTGGCTAGAATGAGATTTTTTAGGATAAGATGAATCTCTTAAACTAGATATGTTCCAATGGGGATAATCTAAGTTGTCTAGTTATTTTATAAATATATTTTTATACTTATGTGTATATGCAGATGCAATTGTGGACATTACTCCACAACTCATCACACTCAATCAAAGATCCAAATCAGGCAAGTATCATAAGAACAAACATTCAAATACATAGACGCTTATAAAAATAGTTTTGTTTTTGTTCCTAGGATTAGGTCTCCTATTCCTAAAGGTCACTTTAGGCACAGGATTTCAAAGTGTGTGAAATCCACATTTGTCTCTAGAAAGATAAAGGTAAGAATAATCAGAGTAAAGCGGAAATAGATGAGAAAAGATTAAGATAAGTTTAGAAAAGAATCAGAGTAAGGTAAGTAAAGAATGGTTGTCCAGTTCTATCTAGGTTTCGTCCTACAGTCAACATTCCTCTGATACCACTTCTGTAACACCCGGATTTTAGGGGTCCAAAACCCGGGCGTAAACATAAACACCAGATATGCTGGGACCAAGTCTCACACATATGATGTATAGTGGCACAGGATCGAATGTCACAACTTTATATAACAGGAGTTCTATACAAAATAAATAATTACATTATAGGGAGACAACGGTCCAGCAACCCAAAGTTGACTGGGAGACGACGGCCTAGACCTCTCACGAACACATCACGGCATCCTCCATGCGCCTCATCCGGTGGTACCTGTTCTTGACCTGTGGGGTGTGTGAGACAGCAAGAGTGAGCTCACATACGTTCATCGCTCAACAAGTTGTGGGGAATAATGTGCATGAACTCGCCGAAGGTGGGAGTCCACGTGAAGTGTAAGGCTTACCAAAGAAGATGGTTAGAGCTGAGCATTGCTTTTAAAGTTGGTCAAAATTTTATTAGCAATTACTAAGTATAAGTAAATACCAGCCCAATTAAGTAGTAGAACAAAAGTAACAACATCACCTGCGATGCAATGCATATGACAAATTAAGTTTAAGTTCCATAATTTAATCATGTGAGTGTCCGAGCTGCTCATGACCGTGAGCACGGCTAGTATACCAGTTTTACACTCTGCAGAGGTTGCGCATCTTTACCCACAAGTCGTGTTACCCATTTGCCACGGAGTTGATCAGACTCCATACACCTCTACCTAGGAAGCGAGGCAGGGTACCACTACGAGGCCTTTACAAAGTTCCACTAGCTTCAGAAAACCCGCTACAGTTTATAGGAAGTTCCAGTACAGGAATCCCTTGCAGGACCGCCATCGCAGCAAAATCCTCCCGAGGGCCTCCCTACACTGACCACTCCCCCACTGCCCTTGCCCCTTTCGGGTAAGGTAGTCTTCCACTAGCTTTCCTAATTAATCAGCCAAGGGCGTCCCATTCCACCCTTGTGGTAGCACTGTTTTCCCGGGTGGTTCTCCATGTTCCAATTAACATAATGATCTTAACATGAACCATAAATAACAACTGATAACAAAAGTATAATCATGAATAGTGTAATCTTCATACCCAAAACCACATATAGCACTAGCAAGTACTACCCAGAAAGTTCAGTGGTAAGCAAGGTATAAAGATAGACAAACTAGGGTAACCTATTGGGTCCCATCAAAATTAACCTATGCAGATCATTATGATTAATTAGAACATGAGTAGGTGAAAAGAAGTGATCAAGGGCACAACTTGCCTGGGACTTGAGATTCCAGGTACCAGGATGATCTTCAGATAACACGTGTCCTCACTGCTAAACGTAGTAATACAGACAGACATTGTATAGGCAAAATTAACATTACACCAAACATATATGCAAAATACATAGTAATAATCTACATATTAAAATAAGATCACAGGAAAAAGAATTATTAATTTTTTTGAGTTATAGAATTCAAGTTATGAATTTCCTAAGATTTAAGGTGATTATAATAGGATTAGAGGTTAAATTAATTTCCTAACAGAGTTCATGTCAAAACAGTGATTCTAAATGATAGAGAATATTATTACAAAATTTTAGGAATTGGAATGACTCAATTTGGAGCTAAAATGAATTTATCAAGTTCTAGTAATTATTTTCATATTAAAAATCCATTTTCTATTTCATTTATTCAAATTAAATGGGTTCTGGACTGGGCCTCATTTACTGAAAAGTGCAGGGGTCTCTGCGCAAATAAACCTAAGACTCAGAGCCACAGTAGCGAGGGACGGCGGGTTGTTTTCACGGAAACAGAAGGTCTCTTTTGCAAAAAGATACCCGCGAAGGGGTACGGTGGAACCTGAGCCGTCCGATCCAAATCGGACGCCCCAGATTAGATCTGGATCACGCCGAACCGGTACGTAGCGCGGGCGCTCAGATCTATATCCAACGGCTCAAATTTAATGAAGCCGAGATCTACTCCTAGTCGTTCGATATGAGATATGCGCCCCCGATTTGTTTCCCTTAAAGCGGTATGCGCGGTTAGATCGGGGCCGTCCGAAGGAAATCCAACGGCGGCCAAGTCATCCCCCAACTCCCAGGCCATTCGCGGCGGCGGAGCGCACCCGCACGGTGGCGCTCGCCGGTGAGCTTCCAATCTCGGCGCACGGGTACACGGTTCCCAAATCGACTGGGTGCAACACGTACAGGGAAACATGGCGAACAAGATCAAGGAGGTATTACCACGGATGGTTGTTCGGGTGACGGCGGCCACGGCGAAGGCGGACCCGCGGCGAAGATTCGAAGTCCGATGAGCAATTCGGTGTTCAAGGGACGAAGACAAGCCTGGGAAGCCCTTGCAACGGCTTCAAGGGATCACGGAGGTGAACCCGCACACTTCAACGGAGGTCAAGTCGACGGCGAGAGGCACTTTAGCGCGCGGCGGACGAAGTTCTACCTCGGCGGCAATGGAGGCTCACGGTCGGCTGTCGATGGAGCGAGGGCAACGCCACGACCGGTGCTTAAATAGGAGCAGGCAGGCACGAGGACCCCGGCCGGTTGGTTAGAAGATCGATTCACGGACTCCGATGGTTGGCCGGCGAGAATCTCGCACGCGTTTCTGTTGAGCTCGGCCGCGGAGTCCGGGATGAAGACAGCTGACGAAGCGGGCCCACAAGTCAGAGGGAATGGGGCGCGCTCAGGGTTCCTGGCCAGGCGGGCCCGCACGGCAGTGAAGCAACTCGGGTGGGCGGCTGCAGGAGTGGGGAGATGGTGGGCCGAAAAGGAGAATGGGCGGCCCAGCTAGGGTTTTTTTCTTTTTCTTTTCTTTTATTTTCCTTTTTCCTTTTTGATTTATTTTCTTTTCATTTGAATCTCTAATTTGAATTTGAATCCTGTTATGAACTTCACTTTTGAGTCAAATGTACCAACTCAAATCTGTACAAGAATAATATATATATTATAATTATTTTTATTCACATAGTAATTTCTTCCTTCCCTTTTCTCTTTTACATATTATTTCTAAAACCCCAAAGTGAAATTTTGGGTTAAATTCAAATCTCCATCTCATTATTGTACTTCTATTATCATTATTTTATTATTTTATTAACTAAGTAATGTTTTCAAAATGAAGTACACACACCACATTATTATTTGAGTGTGTAGTTAGGTTAAAGGTATATTCAAAAGTTCTCCCATTGTTTTGATAGGAACATTTTCCAATGTCTAATCTTTATTATGATTTATTTTAACCATTGTTATTTTATTATGATCATTTACCTTTAAAAAGGGTGAATTATAAAGTTTAATTATTTATCAATGGTACTTTGCTCAGATTTCTTCTACTAATCCCAAATTCAGAATTTGGGTGTTACAGGGAGGAATGCAAGAAGTTGAATAGCTCATGCTTCCCTTGGGGTGGACGCCCACGTCGATGACGAAATTCTGGAATATGGTATGTCGTCCCCTTAAAAGGTGCAAGGTACCCAATTCGATTTGGATAACCAGAGTCGACAAGATAGTATTTATCTGGGAAATAAACAATATATTAGCATTGTGATTTTAGCACATAGCAAGAATTAATAAGTACTAGTTACCTTTAGGAGGGACAGGAAACGAATCAAAGTTTGCTAAGGCGTGGTTGAGGATCCTTGTGTCATGTGCAGATCCCGCCCATCCAGCAACCACAAATGTGAATCTCATGTCAAAATCACATATTGCAAGTACATTTTGTGATGTATCTCCATGACGATTAGTGTAGTTAACCGTCTCATCAGTTGGGACCACAACCTTAACGTGTGTTCCATCTATAGCACCGATAGCACCTTTGAAATGAGGCCAGAAACGATCTTCTTTCACCTTCTCATGTTCATTTCTAAATGTGGAATATTTTGGTTTGATATTCTTTTTTGCTAACTTAAGTAAACACTTCAACACTTCCTTGAACTTCATGTGAATAGTCCATGTTGACCTTGTGAAATGATTTTCAGCTTGGGAAAATGATTGGGGCCCTCCAACAATCCATAAGAACATCGCCAATGCTTCAATGGATGTCACATTTCGAGATGATGTCAAACCATATGTGGACACTAATAAATCATGAAGTGCCATAAAAACTTCCGGACTCATCCGAAACATCTTGTAGAACTTCCTTGGACGTCGAAAGCACTTCATCACCCAATCATAACCAGTTTCTGGATCTTCTTTTGATCTATATTCATCTTTCTGCAAGTACCACTCATTGTAGAGAGAACCTATGTTACCAAGAAGGGCAGCATGTTGAGATAGCTCATTCAATAAAAGAAGTGATTGGTGTCCCTTTTTCCCCAATTCTGCCACACTTGCATCCATCTACACAAAAAAAGGAGACAATTGGCACAACCATACAAGAAAAGTAAATTTATTTCAAGCATTCAACCATACATAGGATCCTTGTCTCAAGCATACAACCATACATAGGAAAATTGTCTCAAACATACAACCATACAAGGGAAATGAGTCTCAAGCATAGAAAAATTTCACATGCTTTCACCATCTTACAAGGATACAAGGAAAAAGATGATCATGTGGTTGACTTCTTGTGCTCTCTTTCAATTAAATCAAACCTTCCTTCATTTGTTTCAAGAGCAAATAGTATCTCTCTAAATTCAGCCTTCATAATCAATGAAGTGGCTGTGTGCATCATAGCAGTTTTCTCTTGAATCCCACATGCTTTCACCATCTTCATAGCCTCTGCAATAGTTGGCACTAGGTTGGCTTGGAGAGGAGCTGATGATGCCTCAACACTTGTGCTTATTTTTTCAGCTGCACTCTCAATCTTCATACAAGTGTTCTTGTACATCTGATAAAATGGACTCTTCTCTTCCTTCTCTTGAGCTGCTCCGGACATTTGTTTGCGCTTCTTCGGTTTCGGTTTGTTGGAAGCTTCATCGGTTTTCTCTGTGACCTCTAACACATCATCACTAGAGGAATCACATGAGGAAACATCTCTTGGACACATTGCAGTAGCACCCGTGACATGCACCTTGTCAAACAAGAAGTGCAAATCATCAAGGTGTTTTGGTCCATGTTTCCAAAACCTCACATGGTTGCACTTCGTACCCCTCTCAGGATTATTGCATTTCTGAAAAAATATGCAGCGTGTTAGGGGCAAACATATTATGAAGTCATCATGTATTCAGCTGAAAAAAAGACATTACCTCAAGGTGTTTATCCCACCATGTGTTAGAGCAATCAACAGTTTGATTTGCCTCGTTCCACCCAAGTCCAGTGGCAGCAATCTTCAATTCCATAAATTGTGTAAAATCTTTCTTCAGATTGTCTAATTTATTCTTCAATTGTGTCTTCGTGCATTTCTTTTTCGTTCTTGCAAAAAATTTATCCTCCACATTCTTCCAACCAATTCTAGTGAAAATACCTTGAGGCCTATTCCCAGCTAAAATTTCTTCCTTACAAACATCAATCAAGTGCTTCACAAGGTCATCACCCCAAATTGTCTTCTCAGCCATACTTTAGTAAAGAAAAACACAATAAAACACAATAGATTATCAACAGAAGCAACCATTTGAGCTAGATTATCACCACAAGCAACCATTCAAGCTCAAGATTTGTGGAGGAGCATGTCACCTTCACTGTCCAAAGACGATGACGAGCAGCAGGGGCGCCGGGAGTGGGGAAGAATGCCGGGGAAGGGGCGCAGGGGAGGGTTGTCGGGGGACGCGCGGGCCTGGATCCACGCCGGGGAGGGTTGCCGAGGGAGGGCCGCCGGGCTCGGATCCACGCCGAGGAGAGCGCCGCCGGGGGAGACGCGGCACCAGAGGACGAGCCACCGGGGGATGCTTCACAACTGAGGACGAACCGCCGGGGAGGAGCGCCGCCGGGCTCGGATCCACGCCGAGGAGGAGCGCCGCCGGGGAGGTGCGCCGCCGGCTGCAACCCTAGCAGCTCGAGCAGGGAGCTCGTGGGGCGTGGTTGTCGTGTGTTGTTTCGTGAGGGCGGAGGGGAAAAGAGCGAACTGTTATCTTCATAACCAGTGGCAATGGGTAATTTTCTCCAACTTGGTTTGCCCCCAACGCAGCAAAAGCAGCCCCCAACCTGCTGTAGAAAATGAACTAGCAAAAGCAGGCTGCTGTGGGAAAATCAACTATAGGTTGGACCCCTTTGGTTCAGCTTCTGCTTTTCCACAACAGAAGCAGGTTGGAGAAGTCCAACCAAACGCTCCTTAAGCTTGACTTATGCACTTCTTATAAAAACACAAGAAATTCTCATTAGTTCTTTAACTATTGTGTTATTTTCACCAAAATCTCACATGGGCCTTGACCACAATTATTTTTTTAAAAGATTTATGTAAATAACCACATATCTTGTAGTGAGTATAATCAATTTGTAGGAGAATTACAAGTTTGTGTTGTAGCTCATGATATGCACATGAAGCTACCACAATTAAAGAATAATAAATAATGCATTGTAGCATAACACATATGCAATGGATTCGACTAGTGGTTCTTTTGTTGTTGTTATCACACCCTAGTTTAGATCTTCAATTTCTCACATGGAGAGGAATGCAAATTCAAACGTTCAAGATATGCACAAGTTTTCATGATTGCAAATTTTAACGTTATGTGACAACTCATTAAAAACGCGTGCATGCAAGTGAAAACGCAATTAAGTACTATAAACGGTAGGAAAGATGAGTTGTGATTAGCTTGACGTAAGGAGTTTACATCTGGTGTTTTTTAATCTTCTACTAGTTACGTTGTTAGGTTGCGCACGTGTGCTTTCATACATGTATATGAGTAGGTCCAACTTAAGCCAACCACACGTGAGATCTACATATCAATAACATAGGCAACCATCAAAAATGTGGTACCCTGTATTCAAAATATCAAACAAACAAACAAGCTCTTACAAATAGACCAAATCCTATTCAAAGTATGTTAAAGAAAAAGTGGCTTATACATATGTACATAAGTATGTGCTAGGTTAGAAAGCATGCAACGACAGAATTATCATATATTTGACTATTTTTTATACATAGAATGACATTTTAATTATTAAATGTGAAGAAAATGTCATAAAATTTTCCTCTTAAAGACACTCCACTCCTAAAAAACTTCTAATGGTACAAGGAAATATTGAATTCTAGTTATTAAACACATACGTTTTGGTACCACGAAGAATATCGTGTTCTTCACAAGCATCACAATTCCTAGCGGTTCTTATTGATAGGTCCAAAATGAAACATTTCTTAATAAAAATCATTAGCTTTAAAAGAAACCAAATTCAGACTATGTATTCATATATGGGGCAGTTCGCTACAAAATCATATACAAAATTGGAAGAAAATAAATGAGCAAACAAAATTGTTGAGATGCAAAGCAGTTATTAAGCCCAGTTAATTTTACTAGCGAACGTTCCATGTCACCTTGCAGTACATGAGATCCACCTGGACCCAGATGTCATTTACTTAATTTGTTTTTTTTTATTTTTCTTTACAATTGTTGAAAATGAATGCGCATTCTATAGAATAAGGAAAAAGCAACACGACATTTTTTAGACGGTAGATCTACTATGGCGGTAGATCTACTAGATATCAGGTTTGTTTTTTAGAAAAAGAAAAAACCGGTTTGAACTGTAAAGAGCAACGTCTCAAGTTTGTCTTCCCAAATCTGAATTTGAAAACCTTCAAACCAACGTGAGGCAGATTACAGATTAGAGTTGGTAGGAAAAAAAAACAGTCAGATTTTGCTAAAACAAAAATATCTTGTATAAATGGTAATGAATTGATGAAGAGATACCCTAGCTAAAGAAACAGTTAATGATTGGGCTGTTTGCCAAATAACCGCAGAAATCCTAAAGTTTCCCGAAAAAATCTCTTTCCTTTCCTCTATATCTCTCAAGCCTGAACGACCTCTCTCTCTCCACGCAATGATCAAGCCTGCCCGCCTCGTCCCCTCCTCTAGTCCTCTATTGCTCTCTCCCTCTATCCCCGCTTCGTTCTCCCCAAGTCACTGAAGAGCAATGGTGGAAGCCGCGGCGGTGAGCAGATCACGACCGAAGATCAAGCAGGAGCCCGCGGAGACGACCGCGATCTGCAAACTAGTCCGCGTCTTCTGCGACGACCGTGACGGCACGGACTCCTCCGGTGACGAGGCTGCCGCCGGTGGTGGTGCTGGAGCGGCGGCGGGGGCGCGTAAGTTCCTCGTGGAGATCTCCGTGGAGAAGCACCAGCCGCGCTGCAATGCCATGGCGCCCGCGGGGAGGGCTGCTGGCGGTGGCAAGAGGAAAGCGGCGGCGGCTGGCACGCCGGCGGAGCCGAGGTACAGAGGCGTCCGGAGACGGCCTTGGGGGAGGTACGCAGCAGAGATCCGTGACCCGCATAAGGGCGAGCGGCTGTGGCTAGGCACGTTCGACACTGCCGAAGAGGCGGCCAGGAGGTACGACAGCGAGACGCGTCGGCTCCGCGGGCCGTCGGCGATCACCAACTTCCCCGCGACACCTGATGATCGTGTCCCGCTTCCGGCGCCGGCGCTGTCGTTGCACGGCGTTACGGCCGTGGGCGAGCACTCCGCCGAGGAGGAGTCCTGCGACGAGTCCCAGCTAGTGGTGGGCTCGCCGGTCTCCGTCCTCCTGGCAATGCCCGACGAGATGGCGCGGGCGACTCTGCCGCCGAAACCCGCGGACGCCGCCGCCGGTTACGCAACCAAGAAAGACGCGCCCGCGCCCGGCGACGGCGGCCTCTCCCCGTTCTCCGCCGATGACGCGCTCCTGCCCCAGCTCGGTGAGGACGCGTTCTCCTTCGGCGGCGTCCCGTTCGACGACGACTTGCCCACGCCACAGCTCAGCCTCGACTACCTCGCCGCCGACCTCGGCAGCCTCCCGATGTGGCCAGGAGTCGACGGCTGCCGCTTCAGCGACATCGGCGACGACGACCTCTTCTCCCTCTCCGCGCTCTGAACGATCGTCGACCAGCGCGGCCGCCGCCGCCCGAAGCCTTTTGTCTTTTCCCCTGTACGTACGGACGGAGCCAAATGCTGTTCTTTCCTTTTTTTTTTTGTTTACGTTGTGCATCCCGTGTGTTTAGTAATTGATGAGTACATGTAATCAGTGTGTGGGTGTTAATTCATAAGGCGACTCGGATCTGATTCAGAAATTCATAGTGCATGTTCGTTTGTGGAAGCCTTTTGCTTTCGAATGCTCCGCTGCTCCGACTGCTGACGAGGCGCCTCAAAAATAGACCAACGATACACCGCCGGGACTTCATCAAATCATCAGTGGAGGTTCGCCGTACGCGCAGGCTTTGGAGCAGCATGGCCGACTCGGCCCAATATCAAGTAGGACCTCCAAGCTGCCCAAGTCAGGTATCGGGTTGTTTTGGTTGTCCACAAGTCGCCAAGCAGTAACCCACTTTTTTATATTGTCACTAGAGTGCTACGCTTTTCAATGGATGTCATGCACATGAGTAGCTAGCTACTAGCTAGGACGGGATTTTAGCTGATATAGTTAGTACATTAACACATTTTTTTATATATAAAAGGCTGATGTTACCGTATTCATGTTCACTGGTCTGATAAGTTACCATCTTCTTTGAAAACACAAGAAGTATGTGTTAGGACCAAGATTTGATCGACAAAACTGCTTTATTACCAATTCACTTTCGTGATACAAAAGCCATGATAAGTAATTTTGACGTGAATACGATGACATCAATTTTATTTCAAATAAAACCAGACCTATGGAACCGTTCTTACGATGACGCATCGGTTACGAATCTCAAATTTAGGCATGAGGAACATGATACACGTCTCGACAAAAAAATGGCAAGAGGATTATGATACGCATCGCGATAAAATCCGTTCGTGCAAGAACCAACTCATGCCCAGTTTGTCTCAAACAAACGTTCGTTATATTAAAGCACAGAGGCACACAACATGCTTGCCCTTGTCTTGATTAGAGAGTGCTACTAGTCTCTTAAACCTCTCTTCCCATAGATTTAATAGTCTAGTTGAAAGGAAGTACTACATCCGTTCTTAAATATATGACACCATTTACTTTTAAAAAAATTTGACCTCTCGTCTTATTCAAAAAATTTATGAATTATAAATTTATAATTTATTTTGTTATGATTTGTTTTATCGCTTAAGGTTGTTTGAGCATGACTTGAAATTTTACATTTTTGGATAAATATTTTGAATAAGACGAGTGGTCAAAGTTTTTTTTTTAAAAAAAGTCAACAACATCATATATTTAAGAACGGAGGGAGTAACATCTAGAAGAGTAAAGGAAGACTAATTTGAACATAGTCTAAACTAGATCAAGTTAAATACCAAACCTTCCTTTTGCACCTAGACCCTACACCTACAAATCACTACATAAGTAGATCATGTAGAAGGAGCCACCAAGAGGCAAGACACACAATTTACTCCAAAGTCCAGTAGAACCACCAAGGATTGTCTATGTCCTTGTTGTTGAAAGAGCCATAGATCCTTGGGGTCTCTTCCAATGTAACCCCCCACATTTCCTCAAGTGAATCATAAAGATCGAGCTTGAGAGCGTCTACTAGCTTCACAAGAGGATATAAATCTGATGCTTAGCCACAATCAGTTGGAAGCTCTCACGCAACCTTTAGTCATGTAGGAGCCCAAGCTCTAAGAATAATGAATTCAAACCACATGTAATAGGGAGAACCAATTGCTCTAGATTGAGTCTCTTACTCACTAGTTCTCTAATTCACTCAAGCCTATCTCAAGTGATGTCACCAAGAATCAAAAGGATAGGTTGGGGTCCTTCAATGGAGCTAGAGAGGTCTGTCCATGAGCAAGTGAGGAGTAAATGAATAGTCAACTATTTGAGGAGAGAGCATATGTACCTCATTCCACTTTTCAAACCGTAAAGTTTAAATGCAGAAGTTATACACTCAAACACAGACTTTTTGAATAAGAGTTAGGCGTTTCTAGCTCTGGTTTTGCCTAGGGTTTTGTTGCTCAAATGGTAGGTGATGAACACTTAATTCCTATTAAGCTTACTAGTATGTCCTCCTTAGTAGTACAACTTTTACTATTCTTCAAATTCAAAATAAGAAAGTAAAGTAAGCATTCAGGATTAACAAACCATAATGATTTGAATTTGGAGTCTCATTCTATTGTCATGCACCCATATATACGTATAATTTGTCCATATCTCACAAATATAACAAATTCTTGATTGTACTTTCATCAATACGCTAAAATCCACTTAGAATACCATCATTTTATTTTTTATTCCACTCGCAGACGAACACAGTAAGGTAGGGGTAGATAAAAATACCAGATCGCTTGATTTCACAGTTACGCCAACATAAACATGATATATATAGCTATTTGTCATCCTAGATAATGATCACTCACCCTAGAATGATTTTAAAAAAACCACGAATAACTATATACAACGTTGTTACTCATCACCCAAATATATATAGAGCAACACTAATCGTCACTATAGGTGATGATCACCACCCTGAAATAGCTTAATAAAAATCATGAATGGCTTAGCATAAGATGGATGATCATCACCTAGGGCGACGAATATATCGAAGGTCTATCATGGTCCATCACCTGCACCAACCAACAACCGGATCGGCACGCCACTCGCACCCCACGTGCGACTGGCCGACACACCATCTCCCACACCACGATTAACCCCCCTTCCCCCGCATGCTACCCGCCGCATCGGATCAGTCTGTACGCTCCAACAACCCACCACGTGCTAATCCTAGCGCCCTTATGCTCCACTGAAACTGTAACAATAACGGAATGAATGAAACTATAACAAAATGACTGAAACTGTAACGGAACAATTGAAACTATAACATAATGGCTAAAGAGTGGATGGTGAGACTCATAAAACGACTAAAACTGTAACGATAATAAAAATGAAAACTATAATGGATTGACTGAAAATGTAACATAATAACTAAATAAATGAATGACTAAGACTATAATGGAATGGTTGAAATTGTAGCAGAATGACTAAAATTATAGCAGAAACTATAACGGGATGATTTAAACTATAACAAAATCATTGAATAAGTAATGGCTAAGACTATAATAAAATAACTGAAATGTAACAAAATTACTAGACCAGAGCAGACCACTTGATCTAACCAACTGCCCCGACTCGTAAAAAAAACCCACCCCGACCGACCAATACAAAGGACAGATACATGCTATAGTTTTTGACACATAATAATTCACGGGCTAGATGGAGCCATGATTTTTAATCTAAAATCTGAACCAAAGCCAAAAAAACGGAACCCAACTAAAAAACCCTACCTAACAGAGGGTCGTGACCCGATACTAGACAAACAGGTCGGGTATATGGCGTGCAAAACAACCTATAATCTATAATTCAACCTTGACTCGATATTTGAACAAGTGTAAAAATGATTGAAATTGTAATGAAATATGACTGAAAGTCTGAAACTGCCAAAGGAATGCTAACAGACTGACGGGAACTGTCGCCCTAAGAGCATCTCCAACAATATGATCTATAAAAATACCTTATAATTTAAAAATAAGTAAATTTTATAGAATTTAAGGCACCAACAAAACATCCCGCTCCAACAGTAAAGCCTCAAATCTAGATTATAGGGCAGCCCACTATGGTGTAGTATATTTGAGGCACTTGAGAGGGTGCCCTATAGTTTTTTGACAAAATTTGTTGAATTGAGGCACTGTTGGAGTGGTTTTTCCTGTATAGAGCCCTATATTTCAATTTAAGACACTAGTTTGAGGTATTGTTGGAGATGCTCTAACAGAGTCAATACGCACGAATCCAATAAGCCTTAGTTCGTTTTGTTGCATTGCACCCGAAATCGTTCCAGCTAAGGGCTTGTTCGTTTCACCATTAATCCATGTGAATTGAGTGGTATTGAGTCGGTTTAAATCCATAGCAAGTCAAAATTTATCCCAATACATTCCAATACACTCCAATCCACATGGAATTGGAATAACCGAACAAGGCCTAATCAAAATTTATATAAATTAGAGAAACAATCCGGCTAAAAATCATTCCGATCCACCAATCCGGCACAAACGAACAAGATCTAGTAGGCCGGTTCCACCGGTCCAGTCGGCTGTTGCGGATTAATTGTTTGTTGATGATTAATTGTTCGGTTGGACCAAAGGTCCAGGTGATGCACTCCTGTCAAAATGCACCATCAGCAGTGACCATCTCTGGTAAACGGGCAAGAATGCGTAGAAGTGTCCACTTCAGTTAATAAAAACGAGGCATGATTTTCTAATGAGTCATTATGTTATCAGCCCTAACGAGCAAAGGACAACAACACAGGTAACAATCTTAAGGTAAACAGTGAGTGGCATAGCAGAAACTGACTCCAGCTTGCTCCATATGAATCACGGCGAGGCTGCCTGCGTGACTGCTTCCAGCTCCCCTTCCTATCCTTCAAAACTGTCGTTCGACTGGATTCCTCACTGCATCCGGTCCATCGAGGCAAGCCAGCCAAAGCAGACATTGGAGCAATGGAGCCAATAGCCGGTCTGCCTTCCATGTAATGTACAGGGGTTTTCTTTCATCATTCAGCTTACTATAGGATGATGAACTGATGATCTTCAAGGAACCACCACTTTGGTCCTTTATTTTACATGACATAGGGTCGATCGATGAAGGCCCACTGGAAGATTTGTTCGTATTGTTCAGCGGCATGGTCCCACGTGAAGTCTTTTGACATGCCTCGCTTCATTAGCCCTTCCCAGGAGGACTTGTGTTCCCTGTATGTAGATATTGCAGTTCGCAATGTCTGCAAAAGAAGGGTCAACATCCAATTGTGAAATGTTCTGCCCCATATAATACAGTAGAATAGCGGTTTAGTTTTACTGTTACTGTGTAAAAAATATCACTGCAATCTGGTAAACAGTGAACGAACTGATCCTGAAACCACCTGTGCATAAACTCCCTATACTACTCTTCCATTGTTTCATAAAAAACTTCCAGCTTCTGTAACTGATACTCCCTACAAAATACAGGGTAATGCTTCCCTCGGTTATTCCTTAACCCTCAACCACGTGAGAACTGCCAGCACTGGTCTGTCCTTTTGGTCAAAATTTGTAAAAGCTGACTTTCCCTTGTCAAGATACTCCTATCAATCATGGATGGAGGTATACTAATTGCTGTTCAAGTTTTATGTTGTCGGAAATACTCCAGAGTGGATGGAGTAATTTCCGGGCTTGGCTCAATAAGATATTGGCCAAGGTAAAAGCAGAACTAGTCAGTACTCCATTTTAAAAATATATGACATTTAGGACAGGCTAATTAGTTTGAACTCAATAGGTTCTCCCAAACGTCATATTTATAAAAGGAGGGAGTAAGCACTTGTGCTAAGAAAATAAACAAAAAGAAAACAATAGCAGAGCTATATTTTCACATCATAAGCACATGCCGAACATGTAAATACATATCCTGCACCTGACACAAGTCAGTCTAGAACCAGGGGTGAATTTTCCATATCTGCGTCAGGCTTCCATTTCCCACTAATTTCAACATGCCATAGATCAATTGATGGCAGGTGCGGGTAGCCAGGTATACATACACCCATCACCCAGGTTTTGAGTCCTCCTTGATTCAAATTTGATTGCCTGTTTCTTATCTGGGTTTGAGTCCTCCTTGACTCAAATTTGGTTGCTTATTTAGTATTGTTTACAACATCACCTAGGCCTTGTTCAATGGAGCTTATAGCAGCTTCTACTGCTCCCACAAGCACCAAATGACATAACTCCCCCAAGAGCCCAACTCCTACAATCTGCTACTGCCAAAAGTTTAGTTTGTGATGAAGGTCACAGGCAAGAGGATTTTTTAGATTATTTTTTTAATAAATTCCCATATACCAACACAATATCACAATTGAACTCATTTTCCCATAAAACCAATAATAAATTCCCATATACCAACACAATATCACAATAAAACTCATTTTCCCATAAAACCAGAACCAGTTGCACGCTTTTTATTAGAATTGGCTAGACAGTTTGTTAGCACAAAGTGAGTTCACAATGTTTCATCCATAAATTATAAGGGTCATTGTAATCACATACTATGACCAAGATCCTAAGTTTCTAACAGAAATTCAAGTTTGATGGAAACTTACCCACAACATGTTTTCTGTGGTTAGGGGTGCGAATGCCCACCTGCAAAATAAGTGTGCAATAAAACTCAATCAAGAGTTCACTGATGAATGGTGCAAACTGGTGCGAACATTGTAAGCATTCAATTGATTCCAGAATCCAGAGGGGGAGAAGGGGGGGGGGGGAGAGAAGGAACTGCAAGTGCTTAAATGAAGCTGTGCTTACCCTGTACCCTGCTCTCCATTCTCACCGAAAGGGTTGAAGTTCTCCACGGTATCCTATTCAAAAAACAAAATAGGTGAAAAACATTCTACCTTGGTACAAGGCATATTATAGGATGGCTGCCTTACTCTAAGGCCCCCAGTTGCATGGACAACAGGAACTGTGCCATACTGCATAGCATATAGCTGATTGAGACCACAAGGTTCGAATCTGGATGGCATTAACAATATATCGCAGCTGCACAGAAAAGGAGAGATCAATACTCCAAGTATAAAATATACTTATAAGATGCCAGATGAGTTCTTAACAACTGGTTGTTTGCATACCCGGCAGTTATTCGGTGGGAAACTGGAACACTAAATCCAACCCATCCACGAAATTTATCCTTGAAGATCGACTCTGTAGATCTCATCCATTCTTCAAGCTCTGGGTCACCAGATCCAAGCATGACCTATGTTAAAATAAGAAGAAAGGTCAAAACACATTAGTGTTATGAATAGACGCACAAACCAGTTCAACCAAAAAGCTTATGCTGTTAGAGAAAAATAGGCAATTCATTTGTACACTTCAACATCCCCATTCACGTGTAGCTGGAGAGGAAGACAAACGCGAAAATAAAGGGGCGGATGCACAAATAAAGCTCTGCCAGGATTCGAACTCGAGATCTCTGACTCTCATACATGTTATGAATAGACACACTAACCAGTTCAACCCAAAAGCTTAAGCTGTTAGGAGAAGATAGACAATCCACTTATACACTTCAACAATTAGTTGTAGGCTTAAAGAGAATAACTCAACTGCTAAATCCACCCTGACCCATGCCATCAGCCTTCAATTGGAAGTGAAAAGTGAATACTTATGAGAAGGATAAGGGAATGGCTCAAGTTCTCCAGCCCACTTCTACCGGTGAGCTAATGTTTAAAACAATTTCTGCATTTTGAGTGGTGTGTGCGCATCCAAGAATACAAGATGTTATTCAGTATTCTGGAAAGGAGAATGTTGGAGGCCAAAGGGAACCACAGTGCCACTTATTCATACAAGTTCCTTAAGCAAGTAAATATTAGCACAATTAGTAAATAAACTGATATGAAAGAGCAAATTCCATCAATGGTCCACAAATTTCTCCCGTGTTCTTGTCTTCATCCATAGTCTCAAATTGCATATTCGGCACCTTAAACTTTTGTCACGGTTTTCAGGTAGGACAAAACAGGTTAAAATCTGTGGGTCAATCTGCATATATATTGCTTCCGTCCGTTCCAAATTATAGTTCGCCTTTCTACAACTTTGACCAAGTTTTTAGAAAAATATATTAACACCTGTTCCAATAAATGCACTATGAAAATATTTGATATCATAGATTTTAGTGCAATTTTCTAAAAACTTGGTCAATGTTAGAGAGGTTTGACTTAGGATAAAACCAAAGTGAATTATAATTTGGAATGGAGGAAGAAGTATTTACTTGTTGAATACATCACAAATATTGTTTAGTCACATTAAGGAATTCCCTGAACCACATCTCGTATCTGTAATGTGCTGTACTTGTACTATACTATCCTGAATATATCTGCATGCTTTGTCAAGCCCTTATCAAGGTTATTAAAACGGTAAAACGTTGGAACGCTTATGGGTGAAATTTTGACTTTTAAACGTTTAAACTTTGTTTAAACGTAGTTTTAAACAACACAGGAAAAATACCAATACATCATCATTTCAGACAATAATATGAAGTTAAATACCAAAATAGAGAGGTTAGTGGCTTACCAAAACTTCACCCATGAGCTGGATTGAACCTCAAAAGTAACTAATAGACTGAGCCTAAAAGTAGCTAATGGTCTAAAATGCATAAAACACTGCGTTTTACAGTTTAGAACGTCAAAACGCTAAAACGTGGTTTCAACCTCTAATTAGAGTTTTGACGTTTAAACGTAGTTTAAACATCGTTTAAACGTAGTTTTAATAACACTGGCCCTTATAGAGGCAATGTGTCACAAGCAGAGTTACATCTAGGAGGTGCATGGCAGATGAGATGATAAAAGTGCATAGATGAGAAAACTATGTTGATATATTGATCTACCAGTACTAGCCTTCTGACCCTACTTTGAGTTAGAGGTGTTGCCAAAGAAGGCTGCTAAGTGGTAACTAAGTCAACCTGGACTGAAAGTACACACCCTCTTCTGAACCTTGAAATGTTGCTCAGTAGCTAACACAGCACAGAATCCTGGTTGATTCCTAAAGATAAGAAACCTGTCTTAACAGGTGCTGGTGCACCTCACGAGTTCAACTGTTCTCCTGAACAGTTTCCCCCACATGATGGTTTTAACACACTTTCCAGCTTATAATAATGAAAAAGAATCAAAACTTACAAATTGAACATCTTCCCGCATGAGATCTGGTATGATAAGTTGAATGAGATCAATGCCTTTCTGATAATCCAATCTTCCAATAAAGCCAATCTGTAAATCAAGTTAATAAATTGATCCATACTATTTCTTCTAAATAAAAAGAACCATGTCTAAAGCACCATATCTAACCAGAGGAACATCAGGCCTTATAGGTAAACCCAGCTCCTTCTGCAATGCACCTTTACATTTGGCCTAAACCAACAATATAAGAATGATAAGTGAAAGAAATGAGAAACACATATTAAACATTGGAGGAAACCATACTAATGGGTATACATATGCTTTAGAGAACTGTCAGCCCACCTTTCCAGAGAGGTCATCAACAGAATAATGACAGGGGATACATTTGTCTGTGGCAGGGTTCCAATCATTAATGTCAATTCCATTTACAATTCCTGCAGTAGAGGCATATTTTGAATTGACTTTGTTTCCTTGAAGTAGTTGAAGAATAGGACAGACTAAAATGAATATGGATACCGTTTAATACACTCTTTCTGGAGCTTAAGAGCTCATTGAGGCCCTGTCCACCTTCAGCAGTTGTGACCTCCCATGAATAACCCTAGAAATTAAACAAAAAATGGAGAGTAAAGACAAGCAACACCTATATTCAAGGGAGAATAGCTTTTAAAAAAGAAACATGGCATGTAATATCACCTTACTGACAGTCACGATTCGATCTGCTGTCACAACTGCACCTTTCAAAAAATTAACTGCCTCACCCTTGTCAAGGGCATGCCTCCTCGCCCATTCAGGGAATACCCACTCCAGAGCTCCATACCATTCAGGTGGCAACCCAAGGTCAGGATATGTGCTTGCAGGCTCTACACCCTACCACAATGAGATAACATATTTTTGAATACACTGTGCTGCCAAGCTATAGGTATAGACCACACAAAATCATAAGCTCAAACCTGATGTGCTAAATTATGTATTACAAGAATGCTGCGGGAGTCTTTATAAACACCATATGGTCTATATTTTGCAGCAAGAAGGCTGAAACAAACAAAATCAAGGTTAGGATGAAACTGATTACATAATGAAAAGTAATTTAGCATTGTGAAGCCAAAGGAAGTAAACAACAAAAAGGAAAACGTCAGAAAATAAAGAGTACTACCTCCGTTCTCGAATATTTGTCGCCCGCTAGTTCATTTTTGAACTAAAACGTGACAAATAAAAAAGAACGGAGGAGTACATGTCTAAAATTGAACTTCAATTCGAAGTGAAACAGCTAACTGACAGCAAGAAGCAAAACATGTGAAACATGTCAAGAGAAAGAAATATTATCTGAACTGCTAAATCGTATTCATGACAAACGATAAGATGAAGCTCATTAGTCCATTAATTGTACTAATGTTCCGAATCCGTAAGACACCTACATCATGCCCGCTTGACCATCACACTTATGTACTAACTGTCAGAACTTAAGTACAAGCACAACATGCACAGCCACAAAGACCATGGCAGCAAGGGACAAGTCTAAGAACAGGCCAATGATGCAGGACTATACCTTTACTAAAGCAGCATAGTAGAGCTACTTAACATTTGTTAAAACAGTAAAACAGGGAAGAGAATGAAATCTACAGTGATCACAATGTTGATTTCTTCGAAGAACATACATTATGAGAGAAATAACACAAGATTGCATTGCAAAATGGAATGAGTCCACAACAGTAATTGTTGTGCGAAATAAGTATCCTTACATCTATGACAGATAAAAGGTTAGAAGTAAAACCATGTCAACACCCAGAACATGGGAAATACCATCTGTAGTAATACCAAGGAACACTCTTGGAGTGATAAATTCAAGTTAAAGGAGAACTCAAATAACATATCTGAACTACAAAGTGTTGTTTGAGATACAGAAACAAAGATATGTGTTTGGCAAAGCTAGTCCAGAAACACTGAGTACGAATAAGGATAGTTTTCAGGATTCAAGACATGCACAACATTTTTTTAACGTAATGGCAGGAGCTTTGCCTTTCAATTAAGAAGAATGGAATTAACCCAGTTTTAAGGAAAACCGGGCCTGAAATCTACACAGAGTGCACAAACCACCCAGGCAACGACAGCCTACACCCAAAATCCGACACAGGACCGACTCCAAAAGAAGGTACGAGCAGCTCCAACTCCAAAAGACGGGCCGCACATGACCAAAGGAACTCGACGACGCCTACACCCAAAATCCGACACAGGAGGAAGACCGCGGTGCGCCGTCGTTGCCAAGCCTCAACACCTCACGCGAGGCAGCTCCGATTCTTCACCAACGAGCTTAATCCTCCGTCCCACCTCCGGTATTTGCCCAACATATGAAACAATCTAGCTCCTGAAGAAGGGGGGTTTTGCCTCAAGTCATCATTGTCGAGCTACGTCAGGGGATGTAGCAGCTTCGACTTCACGTTATAAAACCCCACCTCCACCCGCATACCAGACACCGAGAAGCGAAAGCAACAACTGAAGGCGACATCGAGGTTGAGACGAACTTCAATAGCGACACATTCAGGAAGAGAGTGACGTCTGGGACGCCACCGTCGCTTGTCCGAGATGAATCAGGCTTTCGTCTATGGAAGACAGTGTTGGGGAATACAGCGCCCTCAACAGGGGGAGCGATAGCCACAGACGTCACCCTCACGAAGGCTTTCGCCCAAGATGTTCCCAGCACATCGTTAGGCCAGGACGACAGGACCCTAGGTCAAAGAATGCAACCTTCATCGTCGCCACTGCCCTAGCATCCCACACAAAACCCTCCAAAGGGGCATCTACCGCCGCAGCCGCAAAGCTGCGTCGGCCACCACCCTCTCCGGCTGGGCACACTGAACCGGGCAAAACCTTGCCGCGTGTGTCACACAGTCGTGCACTAGAGCCAATGCCGGCTAACGCCGTCGGGCTTGGCACCCGCGGGCACCGGCAGTGGCGACGGAGACGTGCACAACATGAAGCATTGTAAGGAAGTTCAAAGGTATTCTAGCTTGTTGCATGTGATGCAAGACTACTACTGACTACTGAGCTCTTCTGTTCATTGGGTATGTTTGGTGCTGTGCCAGTCTTTATCAGGACAACATAAAGGACAAGGTTTTATTGAATAAATCAGTTTCTAGAAACTAAACGTTGCCATTTCACATCACTCACGTGCATGCTTTAATGCAACATGTGTTCCTGTTTTAAAATAAAAGGATGGTTCAGAGTATGTGATGATGGACTAAAAACTAGAATCACAAGAATAAGTTGACTAAGTGTTAAAGAACTGATAAGCTCCTTGGAATTACCAACTGTAATGTTTTCTTAGATTCCATAAATGTATACGCAGATGAAGTTGAGCATACATGAAAAAGTATCAAAGAATGAACATACATGAAAAAAAATCAAAGAATATTAAAATAATGTGGTATGCACTTGCAAAATAAAAGTAGGCATGTAGGATTCAGATGAGTAAATCCACAACATACACTGGCACTAGACTGGCATGCCAATCATTGACAACAAACATGCAATTCTGTCCATAAATATATCCTCCCAATTCAAGGACCAAAGGAGCCTCACATGCAGCATAGCAAAGGAGTGTGTATCTGAACTGCAAAATATATAGCATTCAATCAATTTTTTGACAGAACTTAAACTGATCAAATAGGAGCTTTAACATAACAAGCTTCTTACCTGATTATCACCAAAAGCACCAAACTTATCTCCATATAAATTTCCAGGTCTGTGATATGAGGGATGATCAACAAACACCTAAACAATTAACATAAAACCAAAAGATAAATAGAATACAAATAATAACTCTGCAATCACCGGTTATATGAGAAAAAAAGAACATTACATATGTCAAATAGACACTCCTACAAACAGCAGAAATCAATGAATATGATCTGTAAATGCAAAACAAGCTTTTGGAAGTTTTCTCATGCCTTGTACATATAATTGTTTGTTTTATCATCTAGTGTCATCTTTGATCACTACCATTCTTGCAAATGCAAATGTGCAACTATAGATACATAAAACTTTAGCACCAGACACAAGTGTGCTACTTTCGTCGATACATCATATCAAATATTTATCTTCATTTTAATCTGGAAAATACTATATTCTCTTTGAGATGTTAAAGACTACTGGGCAAACAACATGGAAGTACAGAAGTAACATCAGAAGATATACATGTCAAGAAGCACATGGGGCTAAATGGTAGGCAGATATTAATTTTGATCACAAACAATAAGGTGATTGGGTACCTACCCAGTCAACTGAATCTCTATACTCATGGAAGAAGGTAACTTCATGTTCACCGCCAAAGCATGGAATCCGAATGTGTTTTTCTGTGTAAAATGCATTTGCATAATTCTTATCGGAGGTACCGTTTAAATATCTGGGCATTACAACCATCACACGGTGACCACGAGCAGCAAGAGCAACTGGCAATGAACCACAAACATCTCCTAGACCCCCAGACTTTGCATAAGGAGAAGCTTCGCCAGTTACAAAGACAATGCTTTGTGTTACTTTAGCTCGAGCTTGCTCCTTTCCAACCACAATCTCAGAATCTTGCTCACTTGCCACAACTACTGTGTTATCGATGGAACCTTCAGCAATCCCTGTGTGTGAAATGAAGGATTAAAAAATGTGTCAAGGTCAGAGTAAGAGAAGATAGAATTCTAGCTTCATCATGGAAAATAACTCTAGCAGCGATAAGAATGGTGCAACCAACATTCTGTTCTCAGCTAAAGACAAATTCAGGTTGCCAGATGCCCACTAGTTTCCTAAAAATGCATGGTCAGAAACAAATAAAACAAAGTAGAGCTGTGGTCCAAAGATGAGAGCAAGGTAGACCAACAGAATATCAATAAATACCACACAAGTAGCCAAAAGAAAGATACTAAACTAAGATTGGTAGTGTCCATTGGATGGCAAAGGCGCAAAGCACCAGATGGTACCATGGGACTGACAGTGACAAGGTGCATATGGCCCTTCACGATAAAATGGAACAGGGAAGATTCTGGTAATCTAAGGATACTAAAACAAATTCTCAGCTCATTTGTAACTAAACCAGCAGCTATTGGCATTGGATGATAATCTAAAGACACTAAGATAAACTCTCAGCTCGTTTGCAACTAAACCAGCAGCTAATGGCATTGGACACCATTTATATGCACTGCAAAAGCTCCATCTAGTTTCTATCACTGACAAAACCGGAGCATTCCACTTCTTCGGTCTCATAAAATGGAGCTAGGTGGTTACTTTTAGTGCCAGTGAAGTCGGTTTAACACACGGACTGATATGATATGATACCCCAAATTTCTGATAGGACATTCCTTGGAGCAGAGGTGAAGCTACATGTACTTATCGGGGTCCTATAGAACTTGGCAAATCCTATATAAATGTATTGTTAACTAATATATTTAGATGATGATCAGTGGAGCTGACCCCGATAACTTGCCCCTGCCGTGGAGTACAACTACTTGCAACGGGGGGTTACAATCACACCACCAAGGCAAGGAAGAGACGCACTATCAATTTTCCCCTACTTCCGAAGACGTATGTGTCACCTGGGTGAGAGTTGAGTTAGCCCCATTCATCTTCCTACAGAATATCTACAGCATATGCTACTGCTACTAGTATGTCTACTCCAGATCCAACCACGTGCACGCCTCCCAAAACCTCAGCGGTGCACTGCCATCA
The DNA here is from genome assembly GCA_029449295.1 of Zea luxurians. NCBI lineage: Eukaryota > Viridiplantae > Streptophyta > Magnoliopsida > Poales > Poaceae > Zea > Zea luxurians. The sequence continues at coordinate 3,040,030 of JAOPSE010000138.1, forward strand.
TACCGTGGGGTACACGCCACCCTGAACCCCATCGGCTCCTGATCCAATACAGACACCTCGAAATTGCCACGGATGTGCCCAAACGCGGGTTTCGAGTATTTTACACGCTATTACTGATCATGTGTGATCAGTACTAACATGCATCAATTCAACATGCATTAACCCTTCAAAAATTTACCCGACTTGTCAAACGCATTTCGTGCTGAACCAACGGACCAGGCAGGAAACACCTAAAAACCAGAAGGAAAGTAATGCACGGTGCAGGATTTGGCTGAGGCAGTTAGTTACCTTGAGGTTCGAGACTGAGGTCCCCCAGGCCGGCGTCGGGCACGGGCGGCGGCGTCGATGCCGGCTCACCCGTGGGCTCGGCCGGCGGCGCGAGGAAGCCGGGCACGAGCGGGGGCGCCAGCAGCGCGGGTGGCAGCGGGCGCGGCGCGGGGCCCTCCCTGCTCAGCTCCGCGACGCACCGGCGGCGCAGCACGCGCTGGAGCCGCCGCGGGCGCGCCCGGTCGCCGACGCCGGCCGGCCAGGCGGCCCGCGCGAGGAGGAGGCACGCGGCGCCCACGGCCGAGGGCGTCGCCATTGCGGAGAGGGAGAACAGGCAGGAGGGCGGGGGGTGGCGTGGATCGCGCGGGGAGGAAGTGAGGGGAGCGAGCGAGGCCGCGGGGGTGCGTCCCGTGTCTTCTACTACGACGGTGGGGTGCCGCCTCGGGCGCGCTTCGCGGGTGGCGTAGGAAGTGATGGGAGGCGAGGAGGAGCTTCTGGTTTGTTTGATTTTGATTAGAGCACAGCACACAGCAAAAACGGATCCGGGGTCTCGTATCGTAGTGGAGGGGAGTGGACAGGTGGGGTGCTGCCAGGCTGCCAACCACACAGAACGGAACGGGCGAGCGTGCACGGGAAGCTCAGCGGGGTCGCCGCGAGCGAACGGACGGACGAGGTCGAAGCGCTTTCAGTGGCAGCGTGGCGTGGGGAAGATTCTGCGGTGCGGCGGCTGGCTGCCGGATTGCTCGTGAGCGGGTGTCGTCCTCGGAGCGGAGACGTTCTGCTTTACGTGTCTTTCGGGAAAACGCTGCATGCGCTTCCTCTGTCCCTCGTTTTGGTCCTACCTACGTGGCTACATATGCAGTTTTCGTCGTGGTAGGAGGAGCGTGAACCATGGGTGTTTCGCTGTTTGGTGTTAGTGTGCATGTTTCAAATCACAAGCTGGGTGCCAGTAGCTCGTATTGCTCAGTCGGCAGTGTAGCGTGACTTGCAATTCGTCGAACACCTCGGTGACATGCATGGTCGAGCAATAGCCTGAACGTCTGTCTCTCCTCGAGCAACTCCCTATGCATCTCCACGATCCCGCCTCATTATCTCAGTAGTCAGTACAGAACATGGAGGCCTTGCGCTGCCTTGCCGTTCCGGCAATTCGTCGAGTACCTCGATGACATGGCGTGGTTGAGCAGTAGAGTGAACACGTCCACGCTCCCGCACATGGCTACCGTGTAGAACATGTCTACGATACCTTAATGGCCCTCACCGAACGTGATCAGCAAGTCCCTCTCCAACAGCTCCCACACAAACACCGCAACCTAGGCGTGGCCATTTCTGACCATCATCTGAACTCTGCTATTTCGGATCCTATTTTAGCAATGGCAAGGAGCAGAAAAGAAAAACCTTTATCTTATGGCTAAACGGGAAATGGTGACTAGGTTGGCACCCTATTTTGGATGGATACATAGCTCGGGGATGTTCCTTTGAAAATTTCTTTGACATAAGTAGGGACAAGGATGTCTTAGTCTCGAACTGTTTTGAGGACGACGAGTGGTTTGTTGATTTTACTCGTCCTCTTTCTATGAGGCCCTGTTCGTTTTGTGCCAATTCATAGGGATTGAGGGGGATTAAATCCCCTACAAGTCAAAATCCTCTCTAATCCCTTCCAATCCCCCTCAATCCCTCTGGTTTTGGGATCAAACGAACATAGCCTGAGTGAGTTTCAGATTTGGGGTGATCTCCTATATGATCTTAGAGAGCATTCCCCCACTCAAGGGAGAGATGAAGTTATTTGGGTATTGGACAAATCTCGGGCTTATACCACAAACTCCTTATATAGATTTATAACTAATGAGGGAATCAGGAAAAGCATTTATGAAACCATATGGAAGTGCAAGGTGCCGCTTCGGATTAAGGTGTTTTGTGGCAATTGTATAATAGGAAATTCCAGGCAACTGTTGTGCTTAAGAAAAGGGGCTGGAGAGGGAGTGACCTCTGCTCCTTGTGTCAGGGTCATGAATCGGTGGATCATATCTTCTTCCATTGTATCCTGTCCCTCTTTGTTTGGCGCTGCCTTAAACAAATGCTTGGCTGGGACAATGTTCCTCGCTCGGTGGAGGATTTGTTTGGTAATTGGGTAGAAGTTAAACCAATTGTCTCTCAATCATTTCGCCTTTTTTTTCTGTTAGCAGGCCTGATGTGGGTGATTTGGCGCAATAGAAATAAAATGGCGGTTGATAAGAAGTTTCCTAACAACATACATGTTATTCTACCTGAATCTATCTCTTTTTTACTCATCTGGGATGTGAACTTATCATCTAATGATCAAGCTGCGATGGAGAAGACGTTGGAAGAGATGAAGGGCTGGATCCATAACTTTCGACGGAGTGATGAAGAGGTTTCTGACATAATAGCAATTTAAAAAGTGTTCTAGGAGCGTTCAAGCTTGTCTTGTTTAGTGTTTGCTTGCCCTTCTTGGTGGCAGTGGTGATTAGGGATGTAATCGAATCGGATACGGACGGATATCACCGAAACCATATTTGTTTTTATATTTTTATTCAGATTCGATTACGGATAACTTCGGATACGAATACGAATACGAATGTTCTCGGACACAAATACAGATAGATGTGTGTCGAATACGGAACTAGTCGGACACGGTTATTATCGGTAACGAATTTTTTGTCGGATACCGTGTAAGACATCATTCCACACATATCACGATTGTAATCATGTATCCACTCCTTGAGTCCAAACATTTTTTTAGCATTATATGTGTATATATGTCGCGTTTTTAAAAAAAAATCATGAATTTTTAGGCTATGTGCGCATTATTATTTTATTTTGCATAAAATCATCAAAATGCAAATAAGTTACCAAGACTAATAAACATTCTATAGAAATATAACCTCAAGTCTCCACATGAAAATGATAAAGTGAAGTATTGATTATGTTAAAACTTGTATACTTAGAGTGATTTCACGTGTAATTCACGCAACAAGTGAAAGTGAAATAAAAGAAACACTAGCATATTGTGGATTTTATGGTCCAAATATTTTAGATGATTATTGTCGGGGACCATAATTAGGGGTACCCTCAAGACGCCTAATTCTCAGCTGGTAACCCCCATCAGCATAAAGCTGCAGAGGCCTGATGGGTGCGATTAAGTCAGGGATCAGTCCATACGAGCGACTTGATCACGCCTCGCCCGAGCCTAGCCTCGGGCAAGAGCAGCCGACCCTGAGGTGTTTCCGTCTCGCCCGAGGCCCCCTTTTTTACGGCAGACGCATCTCCGGCTCGCCCGAGGCCTTGCCTTCGTTAAGAAGCAACCCTGACTAAATCGCCGCGCCGACCGACCGAGTCACAGGGGCATTTAACGCAAAGAGTGAGACTGACGGGCGGCCAGGCCTCGCCAAAGGCGCCATGGGAAGCTCCGCCCGACCCAGGGCTCGGACTCGGGCTAAGGCCCCGGAAGACGGCGAACTCCGCTCCGCCCGACCCAGGGCTAGGACTCGGGCTGAGGCCCCGGAAGACGGCGAACTCCGCTCCGCCCGACCCAGGGCTCGGACTCGGGCTAAGGCCCCGGAAGACGGCGAACTCTGCTCCGCCCGACCCAAGGCTCGGACTCGGGCTGAGGCCCCGGAAGACGGCGAACTCCGCTCCGCCCGACCCAGGGCTCGGACTCGGGCTAGGCCCCGGAAGACGGCGAACTCCGCTCCGCCCGACCCAGGGCTCGGACTCGAGCTAAGGCCCCGGAAGACGACGAACTCCGCTTCGCCCGACCCAGGGCTCGGACTCCGCCCTGGCCTCTGCCGAACGACCTCCGCCTCGCCCGACCCAGGAGCTCGGGCTCGGCCTCGGCCATGGAAGACAGACTCGACCTCAGCCTCGGAGGAGCCTCCACGTCGCCCGACCTAGGGCACAAGACCGCCACGTCGACAGGAAGCGCCATCATCACCCTACCCCGAGCTGACTTGGGCCGTAGAGAACAAGACCGACGTCCCATCTGGCTAGCTCCGCCAGATAGGCAATGATGGCGCCCCGCTAGACCATGACGACGGCGGCTCTCAGCTCCCTTACGGAAGCAGGGGGACGTCAGCAAGGACCCAACAGCTCCGACAGTTGTCCCTCCGCCAGGCTCCGTTGCTCCACCGACAGCCACGACACCACACCAGCTGGGTGCCAAGATCTCTCCGGCTGCCACCTTGGCATGTACTTAGGGCGCTAGCTCTCCCCCGCTAGACACGTAGCACTCGGCTACACCCCCATTGTATACCTGGATCCTCTCCTTGCGCCTATAAAAGGAAGGACCAGGGCCTTCTTAGAGAAGGTTGGCCTCGCGGGAACGAGGGCAGGGGCAGGCGCTCTCTTGGGGCCGCTCGCTCCCCTCACCCGCGCGGACGCTTGTAACCCCCTACTGCAAGCGCACCCGACCTGGGCGCGGGACGAACACGAAGGCCGCGGGATCTCCGCCTCCCTCACGACCCGGCTCCGGCCACCTCGCTCTTCCCCCCTTCGCGCTCGCCCACGCGCTCGACCCATCTGGGCTGGGGCACGCGGCACACTCACTCGTCGGCTCGGGGACCCCTCGGTCTCGAAACGCCGACAGTTGGCGTGCCAGGTAGGGGCCTGCTGCGTGTTGACGAGTAGTTTCCCGTCAAGCTCCAGATGGGCAGTCTCCAACGACCTCTTCAACCCGGGACGGTGCTCCGTTTCGGGAGCCTCGAGTTCATGTCTTTCGACGGCAGCTACGACATGATACTCCTTCCACCGCCGCGCGACGGCGACAATGGTGGCCGACAGCCCGCCCGCCGGCGGCGGAATCGACGACGTTTTTTCCCGCGTGGGGGAAGGACAACTTTCGAGCTCGCCCCATCCTCTCCCTCGCCATCGGAGGAGGAGACGGGGCAACCAGGGCCGAGCGGGAGGCTGCGCTCCGTCGGCTATCGAGCAAGTGGACGATGCCAGCACGCTCACGGAGGGCCTGCAGGACGTCGCCCTCGTACCCAGGACGACGGCGCGATCAGCCCCCGAGGTGACTTCGTCGCCCCTCGTCGACCAAAAGGTACCAACTGATTCCCATCTTTCGTCATTTCGACTCGACCTCAACCCGCCTAGCGACCTCGCTCTGGCGGCCGCTCACGTTGAGGCGAGTGCAACCTCTTTGGGGTTTCGTGTGCGGTCGCCTTGGGACCGATTGACGGGCGTCTCGACCTACGGGCCCTCTAGGTCCGAGGAAGATGACGACCCCAGCATCTGCTGGGATTTCTCTGGATCTGGCAACCCCAGTGCCATGCGGGACTTCATGACCGCATGCAACTACTGCCTCTCCGACTGTTCCGACGGCAGCCGCAGCCTTGACGACAAGGACTGCGGCCCGAGCCGCGAATGTTTCCACGTCGAGCTAGGGGATCCCTCCGGAGGCAGCTGTCTCGGCATGCCGAAGGATGGTGATCTCCCTAGGCCGGTGCCTCGCGCCGACATCCCGCGGGAGCTAGCTGTGGTCCCCGTTCCGGCGGGGGGTCACGACCCACAGCTCGAGCAAGTCCGCGGGGCGCAGGCCGGGCTCGATGAGGGAGCAGGAGCGCTCGAGGCGATCCGCCGGGACGTCGGGCAGGTATGGGCGGGCCAGCCCCGGCCGGAGAAATACGTCACCTGCCCCAGGGTCTCCAGCACCGCATCGCCAACGATGCCAGGGACAGGCCGCCACCCGCATCCGGCGGAACTGGCCAGGACCTGGCAGCCGCAGCGATGCTCCTCCGCGCGATGCCGGAGTCATCAACCACCGAGGGAGAGCTCAAGCATCTCCTAGAAGGCGCTGCGGCCCGGCGGGTCGAGAGCTCTGCCTCCCGAAGGCAGGGGTACCCCTCGGAACCTCGTGTCGCGACTTCCCGACTCATGCGGGAAGCCTCGGTCTACACCGGACGCACGCGCAACACCGCGCCTGCGGCCCCGGGCCACCTCGGCGACGAGCACCCTCATCGCGACCGTCGGGCCCGCCTCGACGAAAGGGTGCGCCGAGGCTATCACCCCAGGCGTGGGGGACGCTACGACAGCGGGGAGGACCGGAGTCCCTCGCCCGAACCACCCGGTCCACAGGTCTTCAGCCGAGCCATTCGGCGGGCGCCGTTTCCGACCCGATTCCGACCCCCGACTACTATCACAAAGTACTCGGGGGAAACAAGACCGGAATTGTGGCTCGCGGACTACCGCCTGGCCTGTCAACTGGGTGGAACGGACGACGACAACCTCATCATCCGCAACCTCCCCCTGTTCCTCTCCGACACTGCTCGCGCTTGGTTGGAGCACCTGCCTCCGGGGCAGATTTCCAACTGGGAGGATTTGGTCCAAGCTTTCGCCGGCAACTTCCAGGGCACGTACGTGCGCCCCGGGAATTCCTGGGACCTCCGGAGCTGCCGGCGACAGCCGGGAGAGTCTCTTCGGGACTACATCCGGCGGTTCTCGAAGCAGCGCACTGAGCTGCCTAACATCACCGACTCCGATGTCATCGGCGCGTTCCTTGCCGGCACCACCTGCCGTGACCTGGTGAGCAAGTTGGGTCACAAGACCCCCACCAGGGCGAGCGAGCTGATGGACATCGCCACCAAGTTCGCCTCTGGCCAGGAGGCGGTCGAGGCCATCTTCCGAAAGGACAAGCAGCCCCAGGGCCGCCCGTCGGAAGATGCTCCCGAGGCGTCTACTCCGCTCGGTGCCAAGAAGAAAGGCAGGAGGAAGTCGCAAGCGAAACGCGACGCCGCCAGCACGGACCTTGTCGCCGCCGCCGAGTACAAGAACCCTCGGAAGCCCCCCGGAGGTGCCAACCTCTTCGACAAGATGCTCAAGGAGACGTGCCCTTACCATCAGGGGCCCGTCAAGCATACCCTCGAGGAGTGCGTCATGCTTCGGCGCCACTTCCACAAGGTCGGGCCACCCGCAGAGGGTGGCAGGGCCCGCGACGACGACAAAAAGGAAGATCACCAAGCAGGAGGGTTCCCCGAGGTCCGCGACTGCTTCATGATCTGCGGAGGGCATGCGGCGAATGCCTCGGCTCGGCATCGCAAGCGAGAGCGTCGGGAGGTCTGCTCGGTGAAGGTGGCGGCACTAGTCTACCTAGACTGGTCCGACAAGCCCATCACCTTCGACCAAGATGACCACCCCGACCACGTGCCGAGCCCGGGGAAGTACCCGCTCGTCGTCGATCCCATCATCGGCGACGTCAGGCTCACCAAGGTCCTGATGGATGGGGGCAGCTGCCTCAATATCATCTACGCCGAGACCCTCAGGCTCCTGCGCATCGATCCGTCCTCCGTCCGAGCAGGCGCTGCGCCCTTCCACGGGATCATTCCTGGAAAGCGCGTCCAGCCCCTCGGACAGCTCGACCTTCCTGTCTGCTTCGGAACACCCTCCAGCCCCTCGGACAGCTCGACCTTCCTGTCTGCTTCGGAACACCCTCCAACTTCCGAAGGGAGACTTTGACGTTCGAGGTGGTCGGGTTCCGAGGAACCTACCACGCGGTGTTGGGAAGGCCATGCTACGCGAAGTTCATGGCCATCCCCAACTACACCTACCTGAAGCTCAAGATGCCGGGCCCCAACGGGGTCATCACCATCGGCCCCACGTACAAACACGCGTTCGAATGCGATGTGGAGTGCGTGGAGTACGCCGAGGCCCTCGCAGAGTCCGAGGCCCTCATCGCCGACCTGGAAAACCTCTCCCGAGAGGTGCCGGACGTGAAGCGACACGCCGGCAACTTCGAGCCAGCGGAGACGGTTAAGGCCGTCCCTCTCGACCCCAGTGGCGACACCTCCAAGCAGATCCGGATCGGTTCCGGGCTCGACCCCAAATAGGAAGCAGTGCTCGTTGACTTTCTCCGCGCAAACGCCGACGTCTTTGCGTGGAGTCCCTCGGACATGCCCGGCATACCGAGGGATGTCGCCGAGCACTAGCTGGATATTCGAGCCGGAGCCCGACCGGTCAGACAGCCTCTGCGCCGATTCGACGAGGAAAGGCGCAGGGTGATAGGCGAGGAGATCCACAAGCTGATGGCAGCAGGGTTCATCAAAGAGGTATTCCATCCCGAATGGCTTGCCAACCCTATGCTTGTGAGGAAGAAAGGGGGGAAATGGCGGATGTGTGTAGACTACACTGGTCTCAACAAAGCATGTCCAAAGGTTCCCTACCCTCTACCTCGCATCGATCAAATCGTGGATTCCACTGCTGGGTGCGAAACCCTGTCTTTCCTCGATGCCTACTCAGGGTATCATCAAATCAAGATGAAAGAGTCTGACCAGCTCGCGACTTCTTTCATCACGCCCTTCGGCATGTACTGTTATGTCACCATGCCGTTCGGTTTGAGGAACGCGGGTGCAACGTACCAGCGGTGCATGAACCATGTGTTCGGCGAACACATCGGTCGCACGGTCGAGGCCTACGTTCTCTCCGACCTTGAAGTGACATTCCGGTGTCTCAAGGCGAAGGGCGTCAAGCTCAATCCCGAGAAGTGCGTCTTCGGGGTGCCCCGAGGCATGCTCCTGGGATTCATCGTCTCCGAGCGGGGCATCGAAGCCAACCCGGAGAAGATCGCAGCCATCACCAGCATGGGGCCCATCAAGGACTTAAAAGGCATACAGAGGGTCATGGGATGTCTCGCGGCCTTGAGCCGTTTCATCTCACGCCTCGGCGAAAGAGGCCTGCCCCTGTACCGTCTCTTAAGGAAGGCCGAGTGCTTCACTTGGACTCCCGAGGCCGAGGAAGCTCTCGGGAACCTGAAGGCGCTCCTCACCCAGGCGCCCGTCTTGGTACCCCCAGCTGATGGAGAAGCCCTCTTGGTCTACGTCGCCGCTACCACTCAGGTGGTTAGCGCCGCGATCGTGGTCGAAAGGCAAGAAGAGGGGCATGCATTGCCCGTTCAGAGGCCAGTCTACTTCGTCAGCGAGGTGCTGTCCGAAACCAAGATCCGCTACCCACAAGTCCAGAAGCTGCTGTATGCAGTGATCCTGACGAGGCGAAAGTTGCGACATTACTTCGAGTCTCATCCGGTAACTGTGGTGTCATCCTTCCCCCTGGGGGAGATCATCCAGTGCCGAGAGGCCTCGGGACGGATCGCAAAGTGGGCGGTGGAAATCATGGGCGAGACAATCTCGTTCGCCCCTCGGAAGGCCATCAAGTCCCAGGTACTGGCGGACTTCGTAGCCGAATGGGTCGACACCCAGTTGCCGACGGCTCCGATCCAACCGGAGCTCTGGACCATGTTTTTCGACGGGTCGCTGATGAAGACGGGAGCCGGCGCGGGCCTGCTCTTCGTCTCGCCCCTCGGGAAACACCTGCGCTACGTGCTACGCCTCCATTTCCCGGCGTCCAACAATGTGGCTGAGTACGAAGCTCTGATCAACGGATTGCGAATCGCCATCGAGCTAGGGGTCCGACGCCTCAACGCTCGCGGCGACTCGCAGCTCGTCATCGACCAAGTCATGAAGAACTCCCACTGCCGCGACCGGAAGATGGAGGCCTACTGTGATGAGGTTCGACGCCTGGAAGACAAGTTCTACGGGCTCGAGCTTAACCACATCGCTCGGCGCTACAACGAGACTGCGGACGAGCTGGCAAAGATAGCCTCGGGGCGAACGACGGTTCCCCCGGACGTCTTCTCCCGAGATCTGCACCAACCCTCCGTCAAGGTCAGCGACACGCCCGAGCCCGAGGCACCCTCGGCCTCGTCCGAGGCACCCTCGGCCCAGCCCGAGCCATCCTCGGTTCAGCCCGAGGAACCCTCGGCCCCCGAGGGCGAGGCGCTGCGCATCGAGGAGGAGCGGGGCGGGGTCCCGCCTGATCAAGATTGGTAGACTCCGTACCTGCAATATCTCCGCCAGGGAGAGCTACCCCTCGACCAAGCCGAGGCACGGCGGGTAGCGCGACGCGCCAAGTCGTTCGTCTTGCTGGGCGATGAGAAGGAGCTTTACCACCGCAGCCCCTCGGGCATCCTCCAGCGGTGCATCTCCATCGCCGAAGGCCAGGAACTCCTGCAAGAGATACACTCGGGGGCTTGCGGCCATCACGCAGCGCCTCGAGCCCTTGTCGGGAACGCTTTCCGGCAAGGCTTTTACTGGCCGACGGCAGTGGCTGACGCCACTAGAATTGTCCGCACCTGCGAAGGGTGTCAATTCTATGCGAAGCAGACCCACCCGCCCGCTCAGGCTCTGCAGACGATACCCATCACCTGGCCCTTCGCTGTGTGGGGTCTGGACCTCGTCGGCCCTCTGCAGAAGGCGCCCAGGGGCTACACGCACCTGCTGGTCGCCGTCGACAAATTCTCTAAGTGGATCGAGGTCCGACCCCTGAACAGCATCAGGTCCGAGCAGGCGATGGCGTTCTTCACCAACATCATCCATCGCTTCGGGGTCCCGAACTCCATCATCACCGACAACGGCACCCAGTTCACCGGCAAAAAATTCTTGGATTTTTGCGAGGATCACAACATCCGGGTGGACTGGGCTGCCGTAGCTCATCCCATGTCAAATGGGCAAGTAGAGCGTGCCAACGACATGATTCTACAAGGGCTCAAGCCTCGGATTTACAATGACCTCAACAAGTTCGGCAAGCGATGGATGAAGGAACTCCCCTCGGTGGTCTGGAGCCTGAGGACGACGCCGAGCCGAGCCACGGGTTTCACGCCGTTCTTCCTGGTCTACGGGGCCGAGGCCGTCTTGCCCACTGACCTGGAATACGGCTCCCCGAGGACGAGGGCCTACGACGATCAAAGCAACCAAGCTAGCCGAGAAGACTCGCTGGACCAGCTGGAAGAGGCTCGGGACAGGGCCTTACTACACTCGGCGCGGTATCAGCAGTCCCTGCGACGCTACCACGCCCGAGGGGTCCGACCCCGAGACCTCCAGGTGGGCGACCTGGTGCTTCGGCTGCGGCAGGACGCCCGAGGGAGGCACAAGCTCACGCCCCCCTGGGAGGGGCCATTCGTCATCGCCAAAGTTCTGAAGCCCGGAACGTACAAGCTGGCCAACAGTCAAGGCGAGGTCTACGGCAACGCTTGGAACATCCAACAGCTACGTCGCTTCTACCCTTAAGATGTTTCCAAGTTGTTCATATACCTCGCACCCATGCAAAGTTTAGTCAACAAGGAAGGGTCGGCCTCGCCTCGGCAAAGCCCGACCCTCCCTCGGGGGCTAAAAGGGGGGAAACCCCCTCTGCGTCAAAATTTTCCTCGAAAAAAATCTCCTTTACCAGAATGTCTTTCGTGCTTTTCGACTACTTCGAAAAGTGGGTCCTGGAAACGACGGGGTACACGTAAGCAGTCAAGGCTGACCGAGCCGAGGGACTCCTACGCCTCCGGGATACGGATACCTCACTCATCACCTTCTGCGATAAGTAACTCACGTTCGGACAAAGTGGCTCCACGGATCGAACAAGTCTTTACGTTCGGAAGCCCTTCTGCCGAAGCGATCCTTCGAGCCTTCTCGACCAAGTCGGTGATGGGGCCTCATGGACGGGTGAAAGTACGCGTAAACGGCAAGGCCGACTGAGCCGAGGAACTCCCACGCCTCCGGGATACGGATACCTCACTCATCACCTTCCGCGAGAAGCAACTCTCGCTCGTACAAACATCCCTGTCACCGACAAAAGGTCCAGATACTCGAAACAAGAGGAAAAGAGACGCAGCTTTACAACGCAGCAAGGGTGTGTGTTCTGGCCTCGACGGCCGCACAAGGCACACGCTACAAGACAATCTGATCCTGCAGGCTCGGGTCTTGACGCCGGAAAGGGGGCAGCAACACCCTCGGCATCAACGGCACCTTCGGCGAGGCCCGACCTAGCCTCGGACGGCGACGCGGTCCGAGGGTCTCCGCTCCGAAGGACGACGTCATCACCACGCCCGAGCAATCGCTGTCAAGGACTTCTCCGGGAATCCGGCCCGAGCAGACGGCTCGGCCGGCCACCTCCGGGGCCTCGGCCAACCACCTTCCAAGGGCGCCGGCCCGGTCCGAAGCCTCGGCTGATCAACTCCGGCGTCGATCCTGCCGACGGACAACCCGGCTGGGCTCCGGCCAAACAGGTTTCATTTTCGAGCCAACTCCGCCTCTGTTCATACTGATATCGCTACCCCTGGCCTCGGCTCGTCGAAGAGCGACCGAGGGGTCTCTTTAACTAAGCCAGAGAAGCCTCGGACAGCAGGGCCGACCGAGCCGAGGGACTCCTACGCCTCCGGGATACAGATACCTCACTCGTCACCTTGACACGGGGCGACTCATGCTTGGTGAAGCGGTTCAGATAATCAGCAGACGAGTCTTAGCGCTCGAAAAATGAGGAAAAAACACGGCTCCGTGCCGAAGTTACATACATGTTTAGGCCCCAAAAGCCGAAATGAACAAAAAACCCGGCACTCGAAGTGCCATTACAAACGGAACTCCAGTTCCGTCTCCACGGGTACGGACAACCTCCCCGCCAGGGAAGCCCATGGAGCGACAAGCTCTGGGCGAATCACCAGCAAAACGCGCGTCGCCCCCAAGCGTCCCGGCAGATCCTCGCAGCCGTCCTCACCGCGAATGCGAGGAAGGGGACGGAATGTTGCATCCTAGCTGGGCAGCAACAGTTCGCCTTCCCCGGCATGGCTGGAGGATGTCTCCGCCGTAGGGCTAAAGGGCGATTGCCACCACCAGAAGCTGGAAGAAGAGGTGGTCCGCCGACCCGCGCAGGAGGTGTGGCCCCGGCTCGCCTCGCTCCCCGCCCCGGCGAGGATGACGAACACCCTCAACACTGAGGGCGGGGCCGAGACCACAGCCCGGTTTGCCTCTCCCCATCCAGGAGCTAGAGGTCACCGCCTTGGGTGATCACCAGTGGAGGGAAACAACCGGGCTGTGTGATGAAAATCCTTGAAGCCGAACGATGGCTGAAAGGTACCAACTCCCACGGAGTTGCGTTCCTCCAACGATGGGGCGAAAAGACGGCGGTTTCCCCCATCCAGGGGCTTGAAAGGTGGAAAGACACGACGCATAAGGGAGGAAGAAGACATGGTCGCCTTACGAAAGGGGTCGCCCTCCTTTTAAAGGCGACTCTCCCTGCTTGCGCCCCCAACCGTCACGGGCTGAGTCTTCTCCAACACGCCTCCAAAGCCCTCCCCTGTGGCGCGGGGGCTGGGACCCGCATGTCATGCAGACCGGCTCCGAGCAGAAGAAGCCAAACCGCCGCGCGCGGCGCACGCAACCACCCAGCGGTTACAAGTGACCCTCCACTTTTGCCCAGGCCAACGGGCGAAAGGGGCAGGCAGCCATGCAGGCGGCATGCGACCACGCCAAGTGGACGCGCCTCTCCGACTCCTGACCTGCCAGCACGGAGGCCCAAGCCCACGCGTCGCGCGACCGGCGCGCCGGATGCTGCATGCAAGCAACTGTACCACTTGCGCCACCACCGCTCCTCCTCGATTGCGGAACCGATACCGCGACCCAGGGCGACCAGGCGCGCGACCCAGCAGCGCCAGCCTGACGCAGCGGTCAAACACGGTCAAAAGCGGCCGGCAGTAATGGCGGTGGCAGGCACACGGGAGTAGCGGTCACGCTGTCAGCCAGGCTCACGTCCCATCCGGAGGCAGCGAGAGAACCCCCTCTCACGGTGTGAAGACGACGCGCCCGTGACCCGTTCCTCGAACGGCTCGCGCACGCGCAACGGCAGCCTCGCCAACTACTCGCCCCGTCGCATTAACTCCGCGGCTGGACAGGCGGCGCTTCTGGCAGAAGCAGCTGGCGACGCTTCGCCTTCGCCAAAACGACCACACCAAAAAAGGTACGCCACGTCGTTCAATTTCGTATCCTTTTTCCCCTTTTTTCTCTTTCTCTATCTCTTGCAACAGGGACCGGGAAAGGGGATACCCCCAAAGGGATCCTTCCCCGTGAAGGAACTAGGCTCCGAGCCTCCTTACTGATCAGGGGTTCGAAGGCTGGCCCCCCGAAGGGTTCAACAGCCGCCTCAGATCGCGTGGGCCCGACACCCACTACTGGTCAGAGGTTCGAAGGTCGGCCTCCCGAAAGGTTCCACGGCCGCCTCAGGCTACTCGGGCTCCGCGCCCATTACTGATCAGGGGTTCGAAGGCTGGCCCCCCGAAGGGTTCACAGTCGCCTCAGACACCGAGCGAGGGATGACCAGGGGTACGTTCGATACATAACCGAGGCTCGGGCTGCGCTCCCGAGGTACCCTAGGACATTTCCGAGACCAGCGGGAACGATCCTGTAACGGAATCCCATCGGAGGGAGGCAACGAGCCCTCGGACCCCGTCGCCAGGGGACCGGGTCCGGCAGATCACCCGCAGGTACTTTTGGGCGTGCCTCCGGGCCCCTAGCCGACCCCCAACGAACGGGGCACGGACGTCCACTCGGATTACCCGATTGCAGCTCACCGGAGACACCATGTTCGGTGCCCATCAAGGGTAACATGGCGCTCTCCCCCCCTCCTCCTTGCGGAAAGGCGACGTAGGGGCGTATGTAAAAAAGCCGAGTCTGTCCCTGATCGCCCTCTCGCCCTGTGCGGAGGCTCGGGGGCTGCTCTCGCAAACCCGGCTCCGGCCAAACCGTTGACAGCGTCAACATACCAGCCCGAGAACTTGGGCCCCGACAGTGCACCCGGGCTACGGCCTGTTCGCATGAGGGAACCGCCAGACCAGCCGAAGCATTACGCAAGGCATTAAGACCTCGAAGGAGTGAAACCACTCCTCCGAGGCCTCGGGGGCTACACCCGGCGGGTGCGCTCGCGCGCACCCACCGGAACAAAGTGCAACCGAGAAAGGCTGGTCCCCTTGCAAAAAAGTGCGACGAAAGCCTCCAAGCGAGTGCTAACACTCCCTTCGAGGCTCGGGGGCTACTGTCGGGGACCATAATTAGGGGTACCCTCAAGACGCCTAATTCTCAGCTGGTAACCCCCATCAGCATAAAGCTGCAGAGGCCTGATGGGTGCGATTAAGTCAGGGATCAGTCCATACGAGCGACTTGATCACGCCTCGCCCGAGCCTAGCCTCGGGCAAGAGCAGCCGACCCTGAGGTGTTTCCGTCTCGCCCGAGGCCCCCTTTTTTACGGCAGACGCATCTCCGGCTCGCCCGAGGCCTTGCCTTCGTTAAGAAGCAACCCTGACTAAATCGCCGCGCCGACCGACCGAGTCACAGGGGCATTTAACGCAAAGAGTGAGACTGACGGGCGGCCAGGCCTCGCCAAAGGCGCCATGGGAAGCTCCGCCCGACCCAGGGCTCGGACTCGGGCTAAGGCCCCGGAAGATGGCGAACTCCGCTCCGCTCGACCCAGGGCTAGGACTCGGGCTGAGGCCCCGGAAGATGGCGAACTCCGCTCCGCCCGACCCAGGGCTCGGACTCGGGCTAAGGCCCCGGAAGACGGCGAACTCTGCTCCACCCGACCCAGGGCTCGGACTCGGGCTGAGGCCCCGGAAGACGGCGAACTCCGCTCCGCCCGACCCAGGGCTCGGACTCGGGCTAGGCCCCGGAAGACGGCGAACTCCGCTCCGCCCGACCCAGGGCTCGGACTCGGGCTAAGGCCCCGGAAGACGACGAACTCCGCTTCGCCCGACCCAGGGCTCGGACTCCGCCCTGGCCTCTGCCGAACGACCTCCGCCTCGCCCGACCCAGGAGCTCGGGCTCGGCCTCGGCCATGGAAGACAGACTCGACCTCAGCCTCGGAGGAGCCTCCACGTCGCCCGACCTAGGGCACAAGACCGCCACGTCGACAGGAAGCGCCATCATCACCCTACCCCGAGCTGACTTGGGCCGCAGAGAACAAGACCGACGTCCCATCTAGCTAGCTCCGCCAGATAGGCAATGATGGCGCCCCGCTAGACCATGACGACGGCGGCTCTCAGCTCCCTTACGGAAGCAGGGGGACGTCAGCAAGGACCCAACAGCTCCGACAGCTGTCCCTCCGCCAGGCTCCGTTGCTCCACCGACAGCCATGACACCACACCAGCTGGGTGCCAAGATCTCTCCGGCTGCCACCTTGGCATGTACTTAGGGCGCTAGCTCTCCCCCGCTAGACACGTAGCACTCGGCTACACCCCCATTGTATACCTGGATCCTCTCCTTGCGCCTATAAAAGGAAGGACCAGGGCCTTCTTAGAGAAGGTTGGCCTCGTGGGAACGAGGGCAGGGGCAGGCGCTCTCTTGGGGCCGCTCGCTCCCCTCACCCGCGCGGACGCTTGTAACCCCCTACTGCAAGCGCACCCGACCTGGGCGCGGGACGAACACGAAGGCCGCGGGATCTCCGCCTCCCTCACGACCCGGCTCCGGCCACCTCGCTCTTCCCCCCTTCACGCTCGCCCACGCGCTCGACCCATCTGGGCTGGGGCACGCGGCACACTCACTCGTCGGCTCGGGGACCCCCCGGTCTCGAAACGCCGACAATTATATTTGGACATATGTTATGCCTCCATAAAGTTTCATGAATTTCTAAGGCTATTTGTGTATTATAAATTTTTTTCTAAAAAAATCAAATAAAAGCACACAGCTATCCGGATAAGATATCCGGATATTCGAGAAGATTTATCCGAGAAAATATCCGGATATTCGATATCCAACGAATATAAGACATATTGTATTCGAATTCGATATCCGAACAGAATATCCGTATTCGTATCCGTCATCCGAAAAAAGTCCGGATACCCGAAAATTCTATCCGAACCGGCGTTCACCATCTTCGAATCCGGATTCGGACGGATATTTTCCGAACCATATTACATCCCTAGTAGTGATGTTCGTTTTGTGTCTGTAACTTATGTAAACTGAAATCCCCAGTGGCCTCGTATATCTGCGAGTGTGATGTGAACTTCACTTGTTTTCTTAAAAGTCGAGTAATGAAACTCAGTTAAAAAACGCTGCAACCTCGATCACCGCCGCCATGTAGAGCACCCACATGACAAAGGCAAGCGCAATACCTTCAGTTCCAGTTGCACACAGACAGAGGAAGAAGATGGAGCGCGTCCATCACCTGGTACGACCTAGCTCACCGATGTTATCTAGCCGTGGACGCCCTAGCAATGGCACCACCGCCTGAGAAAGTTGTCATTATCTCGTCGCATTACATCGCCATCTGGCTGCCCCACGCACCTTATCTGCGTCTCTCTCTGGCGCACCTTAGCGTTACCGTCGTCTGCCACGTGGGCCTCGCCCAGGCCCATGGAGAAGAGGAGAGGAAGGATTTGTTTGGAGGAGGAAGACGGAGCGCGATGTGTCTTTCGCACGTTGGACTTCACCTAGAAAACTCTCATCTCGTGGAGGTGGTGGAAGGCTTCTGATCAGCTTGTGGACGTTGGATTATCATCATGTGGATAGGGGTGGTAAACTAGTAATGGATCACAATCTAAATATTTCTTCACAATAAGTTAGGGCCTTTGATTAATTTTAGTTCGAAAATGAATAGAAATAGAGCATAATTCTAATTTGATTCGATCGTGTAAAATTTATAGCCCATCACACCTCTACGTGGCTGAAAATTGATGGGACGACGTGGATGCATAGGTGGCAAGCTTTGCTTCTAGGTTTAATATATAGAAATTGGACTACCCGATGCACTTGAATTGTTCACCAAAGCATAGAGGTGGATCCTAGATCGGGGTTGGCGAGGCTGTAGCCCTGGTCTATTAGCCCGAGTAGCATTTAGTATTCTATAGTAGTTTTAGCATAGCATAGTCATAAGAAGAGGACCCACAATTACATGATGTAGACGCATAACAATAGGTTGTATGTCTATGAGACCATCACTCATGCATGCGCATGACACACATGTTTGCAATTCACACGTTCTCTATGTGGAAGCTCCATTCATTCTCAACGCGGTCATCTCCAGTCTACCGAATGCATAATTCAACCCTCTCTTTTATATATTTCTGGATTCGCCACTACCGAAGCATGCCCACAAACTCAACATTTTTCACTATGTTAGTGTTTTCGTACCTGGTACACTTCTGGATTGTTCTCCATATCACTTCATGCACAAAAATGAGCTATCCTCACTAGGTTTCCCTGGTCTGACTTGTCAGCCCAGCTATACCCACCTGCCATCCTAGTTGTCTCCACTTTATGGAGAGCTTCACCAATAGCACACTTCACTCACTTCCTTACTCATCACAATTTCCTTTCCCTCTCTCTAGTTCATCATTTCTTCTCTAGCCAACACCAAAGGCAATACAAGGAGAAGGATTAGAGGGAGCTTTCAACAAAAAAAACTGTGCATACAATGCATAAATTAAATTGTGACTATCCATCATAAATACAATGCCTTTCATCCCTCTCCTTTATGTAATATATATTTTGTAAATAACATTTTCACCATTTGAAGGAGAGGTATGGGAGGACGTTAGATGTGAGATAGATAATCACAATTTAATAGGTACACCATATACATACTAAAGGCTTCTGCACCAATTTGCTCCCATAGATGAGAACAAAATGTCATGATTTGTCTCTCCACAACTTGCTATGGAATATCACATCCTCATGCAATTTTCAGCGGAGAGTATGGGCCGAACATTCTGACCCAACACGATGCCTGAGAGACCTTGCTCTTGGGCCTTGAGATTAGGAATGATAATGGGGAATTTTCTATCGGAGAAAAGCTCCCTATCTTCGTCCATGTGACAAAAAAAATTGTGGCAGCTCCCTAGCTTCATCCACGTGACAAAAAAAATTTCGGCGGGGATTCGTATGAACGCTTGCGCGGATATTACTTTTCCATCTCCATTGCCCACAGGTGATAAATCCTAGACGAGGATTCCCGTCTCTGCTTAAATTATAACTAAGACATACATTTTCTATTATTAATAAAAAACATTGTCACTTATACACATTGTCAGATATAAAAAATTATTATGTGTACATCAAAATGAACATATTTCTATAATGAGTGATCTCTTAGCAATGTAATTATTTATTTTTATTATTAAATATTACACGAAAATGACTTTTCGTTCATGTACAAGTTTAACGGGTCTCGACGAGAAGAACTTTTTTTACCCATTTACATCCCGTAGAGAATAAACTTCTCTATTCCTATTCTCTAATGAAAATTTTTGGATCGACCCCGGCACTCTCCAGGCCGTCGGCATGAATGCAGATCGGGCAGCGGACGACGGTGCCCAGTTTCTTCTGTCACCTTCACCTCGAGGCTCGGGCTTTGTTTGACTCGTCGCCCAGACGGGTTCCGGGTTCGTGTCGTGATGAAGGCCTGAGGGCTGAGGCTCTGAGCTTGCAGGCAGGAGGTGAGATGAGTCGACGTCGGACAGGAGAAAACAATGACCTGGCTGAACTGCACTAAGCCACCTTTCTTCTGAACAGAATATGCAGAGCTTGTGGCTATATGATTGCTTCGTGTTCGTGCACTGCACTCACTGAACAGCGTGCAAATTCCTTTTTCCGGGTGAAAATATTGTATGTAACCATATACTCGGGAACGTTTTACAATTCAACAGTAGGCATAGAAGCTCAGTGAAATTGTGCTCTGTTTTCAAGTATGGCTGAACAGTAAGTTCAGCAGAAAGCAATACTGGGTTACAACGTTAACCGTCAACTTCATCTCAAAAGGATAAATAAAATGTAACATGAAATGCACTGTCAACATGACCTTTCTGAACATAATGTACCATCAGTTTGATGAACCTAATGCACTGTCAACTTCATCAGTCTGAACAAATGATACAGCCATGATTTTATCCAGGTCATTACTGAAAGCTAGGATCAGGAAGGCAGCAGCTGGAAAACCAGGCGTATCAGGATCCGTAAGGAAATATAGAGTAAACCACCAGCATGTGTTCTTGTTATCACACAATACAGATGAAGATGGTATCTACAACCAACGTCACTGCGCAAAAAATCATTCAAGCACCAACTCCATCCAAACAACAACAGAGATGAAGATGATAACTAGATCGATTCCTGAGCACTGCAACTGAAAGGTCAAAATAAACTGCTTCTTGCCAGGACAATGAAAAGGGCAGACCACTGAGGGAACTACAGAGTGTTACCTAGCGAACTGACGTGGAGGACGATGATGTTCAAGTTCAATGGCTCTTGCGGCTGCGAGGCAGGTCGACGACCAGAGGAACATGGTCCTCGTCCACTTTGATCGCCATCCGGTTTGTCAAGTTGAACACGGACCGCCCGAGGAACCTGAATGCCCCCATGCCGAGGAAGTTTCCCATCATTACCCGCCAGAAAGTATCTGATCTAACGGTCCTGGTCCATAATGGACGGACCCAGTGCGTCGCTAGCACATGTGTCACACCCGGGCTTTAAGGAATAAAACCGGGTGCATCTTATACATGCGTCAAAAAAGACAACTTATATAATAACGGAGTGTATAGAGATAAATGTCACAATAAAATCAGAGTATTTATTACATAGCGGAAGTCTTACAAAATAAAAGATGAATAAAGCAGGAACTAAAATCTATCCTTGGCGCCAGAAAGTTGATTGGGAGACGCCACCTATATCAAGTCGAAAGCCTTGGTGTTAGACGACTCCTCTTCGACCACCTGCTCTTCTGCTGTAGGGGTGTGAGACAGCAAGAGTGAGCTCACACATGTTCATCGCTCAACAAGTTGTGGGAAATAATATGGCATGAACTCACCAAAGGTGGGAGTTCGTGAAGTGTAAGGTTGATCAATGAAATAAAGGTTGAAGCTGAGCATTGCTTTTAAGTTGGTCAAAATTTTATTAGTAATTACTAAGTGTAAGTAAATACCGAGCCTTAGAAATAATAAATAAAAATAATAGTAAAATTGTCGGGGACCATAATTAGGGGTACCCTCAAGACTCCTAAATCTCAGCTGGTAACCCCCATCAGCACAAAGCTGCAAAGGCCTGATGGGTGCGATTAAGTCCAGGATCGGTCCATTCAAGGGACGCAATCACGCCTCGCCCGAGGCCCAGTCTTCACCAAGAAGCAACCTTGGCCAAGTCGCCACGCCAACCGACCGAATCGCAGGGGCATTTAATGCAAAGGTGGCCTGACACCTTTATCCTGACGCGCGCCCTCCAGTCGACAGGGCTGAAGTGACCGTAGTCACTTCGCCGCTCCACTGACCGGCCTGACAAGGGGACAGCGCCGCCTGCGCCGCCCCGACTGCTGTGCCACTCGACAGAGTGAGGCTGTCAGCAACCAAGTCCGGCCTCAGGCGCCATAGGAAACTCCGCTTCGCCTGACCCTTGGGCACGGACTCGGGCTCAGCCCCGGAAGACGACGAACTCCGCTTCGCCCGACCCCAGGGCTCGGACTCGGGCTCAGCCCCGGAAGACGACGAACTCCGCTTCGCCCGACCCCAGGGCTCGGACTCGGGCTCAGCCCCGGAAGACGACGAACTCCGCTTCGTCCGACCCCAGGGCTCGGACTCAGCCCTGGCCTCAGCCGACGGTCTCCGCTTCGCCCGACCCCGAGGCTCGGACTCGACCTCGGCCTTGAAAGACAGACTCGACCTCGACCTCGAAGGAGCCTCCACCTCGCCCAACTCAGGGCTCGGACCGGCCACGTCACAGGAGGCGCCATCATTACCCTACCCCAAGCTGACTCAGGCTACGGGGGACAAGGTCGGCGTCCCATCCGTCTCGTTCCGCTAAACAAGTCATGATGGCGTCCCGCATGCTCTATGACGACGGCGGCTCTCAGCCCCCTTACGGAAGCAAGAGGACGTCAGCAAGGACTCGACAGCCCCGACAGCTGTCCTTCCGCCAGGCTCCAGCGCTCCTCCGACGGCCACGACACCACACGAACTGGGTGCCAAAACCTCTCCGGCTGCCACGATGGCATATACTTAGGGCGCTAGCTCTCCTCCGCTAGACACGTTAGCACACTGCTACACCCCCCATTGTACACCTGGATCCTCTCCTTACGCCTATAAAAGGGAGGTCCAGGGCCCTCTTACAGAAGGTTGGCCGCGCGGGGAAGGACGGGACGGCGCTCACGCAAGGCCGCTCGCTCCCTCCCGCGTGGACGCTTGTAACCCCGTACTGCAAGCGCACCCGACCTGGGCGCGGGGCTAACACGAAGGCCGCGGGTTCCACCTCCCACGCCTGTCTCCCTCCGGCTACTTTCCCCCTTCGCGTTCCGCCTCGCGCCGACCCATCTGGGCTGGGGCACGCGGCGACAATTTACTCGTCGGTCCAGGGACCCCCCGGGGTCGAAACGCCGACAGTTGGCGCGCCAGGTAGGGGCCTGCTGCGTGTTGACGAACAGCTTCCCGTCAAGCTCCAGATGGGCAGTCTCCAGCAACCTCTCCAGCCCGGGACGGTGCTCCGTTTCGGGAGTCTTGAGTTCATGTCCCTCGACGGCAGCTACGACATGATACTCCTTCCCCCGCCGCGCGACAGCGACAATGGCGGTCGACAACCCGCCCGCCGGCGAGGAAATCGACGACGCCTTCCCCACATAGTGGAACGACGACATTCGGGCTTGTCCCGTCCCCTCCCCCGCCGACGGAGGAGGAGGCGGGGCAACCAAAGCCAAGCAGGAGGCGACACCTCGTCGGCTGTCGAGCGAGTCGACGGCGCCGGCGCCCCAACGGGGAGCGTGTCGGGCATCGACCTCGCGTCTGAGACGAAGACGAGCGCCGTCTCCCCGCAACACACCAACCTCAAGCAAACGGACGACGCCAGCACGCTCGTGAAGGACTTGCTGGGCGTCACCCTCGTACCTGAGACGACGGTGCAGTCAGTCCCTGACGTGACTTCGTCACCGCCCGTCGACCAAGAGGTACCGACCGATTCCCATCTCGCGCCTTTAAGATTCGGCCTCGACCCACCAAGCGACTCCGCTTCGGTGGACATTCTCATAGAGGCGAGTCCAAACCCTCTGGGGTATCGTGTGCGGTCATCCTGGGACCGGCTGACGACCGTCTCGACCTACGGGCCCTCGGGGTCCGAGGAAGATGGTGGGCCCGACTTCTGTTGGGATTTCTCCAGACTTGGTAACCCCAATGTCATGCGGGACTTCATGACCGCATGCGACTACTGCCTTTCCGATTGTTCCGACGGTAGCCGCAGCCTCGACGACGAGGACTGCGGCCCAAGTCGCGAATGTTCAAACGTCGATCTAGGGGGTCCCGGCGAAGGCAACCATCTTGGTATACCGGAGAACGGTGATTCCCCTAGGCCCGTGCCTCGCGTTGACATCCTTCGGGAGCTAGCTGTGGTCCCCGTCTCGGCGGGGGTCATGACCCACAGCTCGAGCAAATCCGCGAGATGCAGGCCAGGCTCGACGAGGGAGCAGGAACACTTGAGCCGATCCGCCAGGACATCGGGCAGGAATGGGCGGGCCAACCTCCGGCCGGAGAAGCACGTCATCTCCCCCAGGGCATCCAGCACCGCCTCGCCGACGACGTCAGGGTAAGGCCGCCACCGGTTTCCAGTGGAGTCGGCCAAAACCTGGCCGCAGCGGCAATACTTCTCTGCGCGATGCCGGAACCATCAACCACCGAGGGGCGGCGTATCCAGGGAGAGCTCAAGAACCTACTGGAGGATGCCGCGGTCCGACGGGCCAAGAGCTCCGCCTCCCGAAGGCAGGGGTACCCCTCGGAACCTCGCGCTGCGACTTCCCGATTCATGCGGGAAGCCTCGGTCCACACCGGGCGCACGCGCAACACAGCGCCTGCGGCCCCGGGTCGCCTCGGCAACGAGCACCATCACCGCAGCCGTCGGGCCCACCTCGACGAGAGGGTGCGCCGAGGCTACCACCCCAGGCGTGGGGGACGCTACGACATCGGGGAGGATCGGAGTCCTTCGCCCGAACCACCCGGTCCGCAGGCTTTCAGCCGCGCCATACGACGGGCGCCGTTCTCGACCCGGTTCCGAACCCCGACTACTATCACAAACTACTCGGGGGAGACGAGACCGGAACTGTGGCTCGCGGACTATCGGCTGACCTGCCAACTGGGTGGAACGGACGATGATAATCTCATCATCCGCAACCTCCCCCTGTTCCTCTCCGACACCGCTCGAGCCTGGCTGGAGCACCTGCCTCCGGGGCAGATATCCAACTAGGACGACCTGGTCCAAGCCTTCGCCGGCAATTTCCAAGGAACGTACGTGCGCCCTGGAAACTCCTGGGATCTCCAAAGCTACCGCCAGCAGCCGGGAGAGCCTCTCTAGGACTACATCCGGCGATTCTCGAAGCAGCGCACCGAGCTGCCCAACGTCACCGATTCGGATGTCATCGGCGCGTTCCTCGCCGGCACCACTTGCCGTGACCTGGTGAGCAAGCTGGGTCGCAAGACCCCCACCAGGGCGAGCGAGCTGATTGACATCGCCACCAAGTTCGCCTCTGGCTAGGAGGCGGTTGAGGCCATCTTCCGGAAGGACAAGCAGCCCCAGGGCCGCCCACCGGAAGATGTTCCCGAGGCGTCAACTCAGCGCGGCACCAAGAAGAAAGGCAAGAAGAAGTCGCAAGCGAAACGCGACGCCACCGACACGGACCTTGTCGCCGCCGCCGAGTACAAGAACCCTCGGAAACCTCCCGGAGGTGCCAACCTCTTCGACAAGATGCTCAAGGAGCCGTGCCCCTATCATCAGGGGCCCGTCAAGCACACCCTTGAGGAGTGCGCCATGCTTCGACGCCACTTCCACAAGGCCGGGCCACCCGCGGAGGGTGGCAAGGCTCTTGACGACGCTAAGAAGGAAGATCACAAGGCAGGAGAGTTCCCCGAGGTCCGCGACTGCTTCATGATCTACGGGGGGCAAGTGGCAAACGCCTCGGCTCGGCACCACAAGCAAGAGCGTCGGGAGGTCTACTCCGTAAAGGTGGCGGCGCCAGTCTACCTAGACTGGTCCGACAAGCCCATCACCTTCGACCAGGCCGACCATCCCGACCATGTGCCGAGCTCGGGGAAATACCCGCTCGTTGTCGACCCCATCATCGGCAACGTCAGGCTCACCAAGGTCCTCATGGACGGAGGCAGCAGCCTCAACATCATCTACGCCGAGACCCTCGGGCTCCTGCGGATCGATCTGTCCTCGGTC
The DNA here is from genome assembly GCA_029449295.1 of Zea luxurians. Lineage (NCBI taxonomy): Eukaryota > Viridiplantae > Streptophyta > Magnoliopsida > Poales > Poaceae > Zea > Zea luxurians. The sequence goes on from JAOPSE010000138.1 coordinate 3,065,286, forward strand.
CAGACGGGCGCTGCACCTTTCCACGGGATCATCCCCGGGAAGCACGTCCAACCCCTCGGACAACTCAATCTACCTGTCTCCTTTGGGACACCCTCCAACTTTTGAAGGGAGACCCTCACGTTCGAAGTGGTCGGGTTTCGAGGAACCTACCACGCAGTGCTGGGGAGGCCATGCTACGCCAAGTTCATGGCCGTCCCCAACTACACCTACCTCAAGCTCAAGATGCCGGGCCCCAACGGGGTCATTACCGTCGGGCCCACGTACCGACACGCGTACGAATGTGACGTGGAGTGCGTGGAGTACGCTGAGGCCCTCGCCGAATCCAAGGCCCTCATCGTCGACCTGGAGAACCTCTCTAGGGAGGCGCCAGACGTGAAGCGCCACGTCGGCAACTTCCAGCCAGCGGAGACGGTTAAGTCCGTCCCTCTCGACCCCTGCAACGACGCCTCCAAGCAGATCCGGATCGGCTCCGAGCTCGACCCCCACTCAGGTGGTTAGCGCCGCGATTGTGGTTGAGAGACGAGAAGAGGGGCATGCATCGCCCGTCCAGAGGCCAGTCTACTTCGTCAGTGAGTTACTGTCCGAGACCAAGATTCGCTACCCACAAATTCAGAAGCTGCTGTACGCGGCGATCCTGACGCGGCGGAAGTTGCGACACTACTTCGAGTCTCATCCGGTAACTGTGGTGTCATCCTTCCCCCTAGGGGAGATCATCCAGTCCCGAGAGGCCTCGAGTAGAATTGCAAAGTGGGCGGTGGAGATCATGGGCAAAACGATCTCGTTCGCCCCTCGGAAAGCCATCAAGTCCCAGGTCTTAGCGGACTTTGTGGCCGAATGGGTCGACACCCAGCTCCCAACAGCTCCGATCCAACCGGAACTCTGGACCATGTTTTTCGACGGGTCGCTGATGAAGACGGGGGCAGGCGCGGGCCTGCTCTTCATCTCGCCCCTCGGGAAGCACCTACGCTACGTGCTACGCCTCCACTTCCCGGCGTCCAACAACGTGGCTGAGTACGAGGCTCTGGTAAACGGGTTGCGAATCGCCATCGAGCTAGGGGTCCGATGCCTCGACGCTCGCGGTGACTCGCAGCTCGTCATCGACCAAGTAATGAAGAACTCCCACTGCCGCGACCCGAAGATGGAAGCCTACTGCGATGAGGTTCGGCGCCTGGAAGACAAGTTCTACGGGCTCGAGCTCAACCACATCGCCCGACGCTACAACGAGACTGCGGACGAGCTGGCTAAGATAGCCTCGGGGCGAACAATGGTTCCCCCGGACATATTCTCCCGAGACCTGCATCAACCCTCCGTCAAGACCGACGACACGCCCGAGCCCGAGGCACCCTCGGCTCAGCATGAGGCACCCTCGGCTCAGCCCGAGGTACCTTTGGCCCCCGAGGGTGAGGCACTGCGCGTCGAGGAGGAGCGGAGCGAGGTCACGCCTAATCGAAATTGGCAGACCCCGTACCTGCAATATCTCCACCGAGGAGAGCTACCCCCCGACCGAGCCGAAGCTCGGCGGTTGGCGCGGTGCGCCAAGTCGTTCGTCTTGCTGGGAGACGAGAAGGAGCTCTACCACCGCAGCCCCTCGGGCATCCTCCAGCGATGCATTTCCATCGCCGAAGGCCAGGAGCTCTTACAAGAGATACACTCGAGGGCTTACGACCATCACACAGCACCTCGAGCCCTTGTTGGAAACGCCTTCCGACAAGGTTTCTACTGACCGATGGCGGTGGCCGACGCCACTAGAATTGTCCGCACCTGCGAAGGGTGTCAGTTCTACGCGAGGCAGACCCACCTGCCCGCTCAGGCTCTGAAGACCATACCCATCACCTGGTCGTTCGCTGTGTGGGGTCTGGACCTCGTCGGCCCCTTGCAGAAGGCACTCGGGGGGCTACATGCACCTATTGGTCGCCATTGACAAATTCTCCAAGTGGATCGAGGTCCGACCCCTAAACAGCATCAGGTCCGAACGAGCGGTGGCGTTCTTCACCAACATCATCCATCGCTTTGGGGTCCCAAACTCCATCATCACCGACAACGGCACCCAGTTCACCGGCAGAAAGTTCCTGGACTTCTGCGAGGATCACCACATCCGGGTGAACTGGGCCGCCGTGGCTCACCCCATGACGAATGGGCAAGTAGAGCGTGCTAACGGCATGATCCTGCAAGGGCTCAAGCCGCGGATTTACAACGACCTCAACAAGTTCGACAAGCGATGGATGAAGGAGCTCCCCTCGGTGGTCTGGAGTCTAAGGACAACGCCGAGCCGAGCCATGGGCTTCACACCGTTCTTTCTAGTCTATGGGGCCAAGGCCATCTTGCCCACAGACTTAGAAAACGGTTCCCCGAGGACGAGGGCCTACGCCGACCAAAGCAATCGAGCTAATCGAGAAGACTCACTGGACCAGCTGGAGGAGGCTCGGGACATGGCCTTACTACACTCGGCGCGGTACCAGCAGTCCCTGCGACGCTACCACGCCCGAGGGGTTCGGTCCCGAGACCTCCATGTAGGCGACCTGGTGCTTCGGCTGCGACAAGACGCCCGAGGGCGGCACAAGCTCATGCCTCCCTGGGAAGGGTCGTTCGTCGTCGCCAAGGTTCTGAAGCCTGGAACATACAAGCTGGCCAACAGTCAAGGCGAGGTCTACAACAACGCTTGGAACATCCAACAGCTATGTCGCTTCTACCCTTAAGATGCTTCCAAGTTATTCGTACACCTCGTTCACACATAAAGTCTGGTCGTCAAGGAAGGGTCAGCCTTGCCTCGGCAAAGCCCGACCCTCCCTCGGGGGCTAGAAGGGGGGAACCCCCTCTGCGTCAAAATTTTCCTCGAAAAAAGAAATAAAATTTCTGCCAGAATACCTTTCGTGCTTTTCGGCTATTTCGAAAGTGGATCCTGAAAACGACGGAGTACACGTAAGCAGCCAAGGCTGACCGAGCCGAGGGACTCCTACACCTCCGGGATACGGATACCTCACTCATCACCTTTTGCAATAAGTAACTCACGCTCGGATAGGTGACTCCGCGGACCGAACAAGTCTTCACGCTCGAAAGCTCCTCTGCCGAAACGATTTTTCGGGCCTTCTTGACTGCGACGGTGACAAAACCCTATGGGCGAGTAAGAGTACACGTAAGCGGCAAGGCCGACTGAGCCGAGGGACTCCTACGCCTCCGGGATACGGATACCTCACTCATCACCTTCCGTGAAAAGTAACTCTCGCTCGGACAAACAATTTTGTTACCGACAAGTAAGTCCAGATACTCGAAACAAGAGGAAAAGGGACGCAACTTTACAACACGACGATAGTGTGTTTGGGCCTCGGCGGCCGCAGAAAACATACACACACTACAAGACAACCCGATCCTGCAGGCTCGGACGTCGACAGTTGAAGGGGGCAGCAGCACCCTCAGCGTCAACTACACCTTTGACGGGGTCTGACCTAGCCTCGGACGGCGACGCGGTTGGAGGATCTTCACCCCGAAGGACGACAGCAGCACCACGCCCGGACCAGCGCCGGCGGGGTCTTCTTCAGGAATCCGGCTTGAGCAGACGGCTCGGCCGGCCACCCCGAAGCCTCAGCCAGTCGTTCCCCGAGGACATCAGCCCGGCTTGTGGCCTCGGCAGCTCAACTCCGGCGTCGGTCCCGCCAGTGGACGACCCGGCCAGGCTCTGGCCGACCAAATCTTCTTTTCGAGCCAACTCTGCCTCTGTCCGTGCTGACACTGCTACCTCCGGCTTCGGCTCATCGAAGAGCGGCCGAGGGTTCCTTTAACTGAGCAAGAGAAGCCTCGGACAGCAAGGCCGACCGAGCCGAGGGACTCCTACGCCTCCGGGATACGAATACCTCACTCGTCACCTTTGCATGAGGCGACTCACGCTCGGTGAAGCAGTTCGGATAGTCGACAGGCGAGTCTTAGTGCTCGAAATGAAGAAGAAACACGGCTCCGTGCCGAAACCACATACATGTTCAGGCCCCGACAGCCGCAATGAACAAGATACCGGCACTCAAAGTGCCATTACAAATGGAACTCCGGTTCCGCCCCCGCGGGTACGAACAAACCCTCACACTGGAGGACCCGCGGGGCGACAAGGCTCCAGTTGGCCCACCGCCACCCGCTCCAGCAGCAGCGACAACGACCTCCGTTTCGGCTGGCCGAACTGCAGCAGCGATGGCCGTGGGACGGATGCCGCTGTAATGACGCCCTCGTCCACGGCTACGCTCGAGGGGCGAGGACAAGTACAAAGAGCCGGAGGCTCGGAGCGCGGATGGTGGCGGTTGTCCCGTCGGCGACGGGGACTTCTCCAGCCGCCGCAACCTTGGCACTGACGACGGGAGCCGGCTCCCCACTCGGATCCTCATGGACGAGCGGAGCACCAACCTCCGCGCGGAGACGCGTACCGGGGCAAAGGCAGGACAGCCCCAGGACACGAACGCCGCCCTAGCAGCGCACGACGTCTTGAGCGGTCCTCCAGTACGCGTGGCACGACAACCGCCCTTGCGGTGAGAGGGGGCACCGGGAGCCGAGCCAGCGAGCCCAACGCGCTGGAGCTGACGACGTTCACCGCCGACCAGCCCCGCGTTGTCGAAGTCCGACCCGCGGAGGGTAGAGCTCCGGCTCAGCCCGGCCCCCGCCCCAGCCAGGATGATGAACATCCTTGAAGCTGAGGGCGGAACCAAGATCGCAGCCCGGTTCGCTTCTCCCCACCATCAAACTGGAGGTCACCGTCTTGGGTGACCACCGGTGAGGGGATGCGGCCGGGCTGCATGATGAAAATCCTTGAAGCCGAACGATGGCTGAAAGGTACCAACTTCCTCGAAGTTGCATCCCTCCAACGACAAGGCGGAAGGATTGCGGGCGATCCCCATCCAGGGGCTCGAAAGGTGGGAAGACACGACGTATAAGGGAATGCGAAGACATGGTCGCCTTTCAAGGGGGTCACCCTCCTTTTAAAGGCGACTCTCCCCACTTGCGTCCTCAGCCATCGCGGGCTGAGTCTTCTCCGACACGCTCCAAGGTCCTCCCCCTACGACACGGGGGCTGGGCCCCACGCGTCATGCAAGCTGGCCCAGGGCAGAAGGAGCCAAACCGCCGCGCGCAGGGCATGCAACTGCCCAGTGGTTACAAGCATTCCTCCACTTTCGCCCAGACCAGCGGGTGAAAGGGTGGACAGCCTTGTAGTCGGCATGCAACCGCGCCAAGTGGGCGTGCCCCTTCGACTCCAACGCGCCCAGCATGGAGGCCCAGGCCCACACATCATGCAACCGGCGCGCCGGTTGCTACGTGCGAGCAACTGCACCGCCCCTCGCGCCACTACCGCGCCTCCTCGACTGCGGAACCAGTACCGCGACTCGAGGCAACCCTGCGTATGACCCAACAGTGCCAGCCTGGCGCATCGGTCACAGGCCGGTCAGCCGCAGGAGAAGGCGCGACGGTCGATGCGGCCACAAATGGGCCGGTAGTAATGGCGGTAGCAGGCGGGCGGAAGCAGCGGTCACATCGTCAGCCAAGCTCACGTCCCCTCGTGGGACAGCGAGAGAACCCTCTCCCACGGCGTGAAGACGGCGCGCCCGTGTTCCGTTCCTCGAACGGCTCGCGCACGCGCAACGGCTGCTCCGTGAACCACTCGTCCCGTCGCATTAACTCCGCAGCGGGACAGGCGGCACCTTTGGCAGGAGAAGCAAGCGATGCTTCGCCTTCGCCATAATGACCGCGTCAGAAAAGGTATGCCACGTCATTTCAATTTCGTGTCCTTTTCCTCTTTCTCTCTCTTACAACAGGGACCGGGAAAGGGGGATACCCCGAAAGGGATCCTTCTCCGCGAAGGAAACGGGCCCCGAGCCCCCCTACTGACCAGAGGTTCGAAGGCTGGCCCCTCGGAAGGGTTCAACAGCCGCCTCAGAGCGCTCGGGCTCCGCGCCCACTACTGGTCAGAGGTTTGAGGGCCGGCCCCTCGGAAGGGTTCAACGGCCGCCTCAGGCCACTCGGGCTCCGTGCCCACTACTGATCAGGGGGTTCGTAGGCTGGCCTACGAAGGGTTCACAACCGCCTCAGACACAGAGCGAGGGATGACCCCGGGTACGTTCGATACATAACCAAGGCTCGGGCTACGCTCCCGAGGTACCCTAGGACATTTTCGAGACCAGCGGGAATGATCTTGTTACGGAATCCCATCAGAGGGAGGCATCGAGCCCTCAGACCCCGTCAAAAGGGGACCGGGTCCGACAGATCACCCACAGGTACTTTTGGAGCGTGCCTCCGGGCCTCTAGCCGACCCCTAACAAATGGGGCACGTGAGTCCACTCGGATTACCCGTCAGCAGCTCACTGGAGACACCATGTTCGGCGCCCTCCAAGGGCAACATGGCGCTTTCCCCCCCCCCCCTCCTCCTTGCGGAAAGGCGACGCAGGGGCGTATATAAAAAAGACGAGTCTGTCCTTGACCGTCCTCTCACCCTGTGCGGAGGCTCGGGGGCTGCTCTCGCAAACCCGGCTCCGGCCAATCCGTTGACAGCGTCAACATACCAGCTCAAGAACTTGGGACCCGACCGTGCATCCGGGCTACGGCCAGTCGCATGAGGGAACAACCAGACCGGCCGAAGCGTTGCGAAATACATTAAGACCTCGAAGGACTCAACCCACTCCTCCGAGGCCTCGGGGGCTACACCCGGCGGGTGCGCTCGCGCGCACCCACCGGAACAAAACGCAACCGAGAAAGGCTGGTCCCCTTGCAAAAAAGTGCGACAAAAGCCTCCAAGCGAGTATTAACACTCCCTTCGAGGCTCGGGGGCTACTGTCGGGGACCATAATTAGGGGTACCCTCAAGACTCCTAAATCTCAGCTGGTAACCCCCATCAGCACAAAGCTGCAAAGGCCTGATGGGTGCGATTAAGTCCAGGATCGATCCATTCTAGGGACGCGATCACGCCTCGCCCGAGGCCCAGTCTTCACCAAGAAGCAACCTTGGCCAAGTCGCCATGCCAACCGACCGAATCGCATGGGCATTTAATGCAAAGGTGGCCTGACACCTTTATCCTGACGCGCGCCCTCCAGTCGACAGAGCCGAAGTGACCGTAGTCACTTCGCTGCTCCACTGACCGGCCTGACAAGGGGACAGCGCCACCTGCGCCGCCCCGACTGCTGTGCCACTCGACAGAGTGAGGCTGTCAGCAACCAAGTCTGGCCTCAGGCGCCATAGGAAACTCCGCTTCGCCCGACCCCTGGGCACGGACTCGGGCTCAGCCCCGAAAGACGACGAACTCCGCTTCGCCCGACCCCAGGGCTCGGACTCGGGCTCAGCCCCGGAAGACGACAAACTCCGCTTCGCCCGACCCCAGGGCTCGGACTCGGGCTCAGCCCCGGAAGACGATGAACTCCGCTTCGCCCGACCCCAGGGCTCGGACTCGGGCTCAGCCCCGGAAGACGACGAACTCCGCTTCGCCCGACCCCAGGGCTCAGACTCGGGCTCAGCCCCAGAAGACGACGAACTCCGCTTCGTCCGACCCCAGGGTTCGGACTCAGCCCTGGCCTCCGCCGACGGTCTCCGCTTCGCCCGACCCCGAGGCTCGGACTCGACCTCGGCCTTAGAAGACAGACTCAACCTCGACCTCGGAGGAGCCTCCACCTCGCCCAACTCAGGGCTCGGACCGTCCACGTCACAGGAGGCGCCATCATTACCCTACCCCAAGCTGACTCAGGCTACGGGGGACAAGGTCGGCGTCCCATCCGGCTCGTTCCGCTAAACAAGTCATGATGGCGCCCCGCATACTCTATGACGACGGCGGCTCTCAGCCCCCTTACGAAAGCAAGAGGACGTCAGCAAGGACTCGACAGCCCCGACAGTTATCCTTCCGCCAGGCTCTAGCGCTCCTCCGACGGCCACGACACCACATGAACTGGGTGCCAAAACCTCTCCGACTGCCACGATGGCATGTACTTAGGGCGCTAGCTCTCCTCCAATAGACACGTTAGCACACTGCTACACCCCCCATTGTACACCTGGATCCTCTCCTTACGCCTATAAAAGGGAGGTCCAGGGCCCTCTTACAGAAGGTTGGCCGCGCGGGGAAGGACGGGACGGCGCTCGCGCAAGGCCGCTCACTCCCTCCCGCGTGGACGCTTGTAACCCCCTACTGCAAGCGCACCCGACCTGGGCGCGGGGCTAACACGAAGGCCGCGGGTTCCACCTCCCACGCCTGTCTCCCTCTGGCTGCTTTTCCCCCCTTCGCGTTCCGCCTCGCGCCGACCCATCTGGGCTGGGGCACGCGACGACAATTTACTCGTCGGTCCAGGGACCCCCCCGGGGTCGAAACGCCGACAAAAATAATCCCAAATGCAATGAAATGACAGGTTAAGTTTAAGTTCCATAAATTAATCATGTGAGTGTCCGAGCCGCTCATGACCGTGAGCACGGCTAGTATACCAGTTTTACACTATGCAGAGGTTGCGCATCTTTACCCACAAGTCGTGTTACCCAATTGCCATGGAGTTGATCAGACCCCATACACCTCTACCAAGGAAGCGAGGCTGAAAGGGAAATGTGCCCTTGGGCCATTTCTAAGTATTTTGGTGATTTAGTGCCCAACACAGGTGCCTAATTGTAAAATGGTGGACAAAGTACAAATCAAGGATAAAGGTATGTTTCTCAGACTTAGTACATTGTTTTATGGACTAATGTATTGTGTCTAAGTGCTGGAAACAGAAAAAATCGAGTTGGAGAAGAAATGGCTCGAGCAGCCAAAGTCTGCCCAGTCTGGGTGCACCGGACTGTCCGGTGTGCACCGGACATGTCCGGTTCGCCAGACTGGCTCGGCGTGAAGTGGCCGCTCTCGGGAATTCACCGACGGCGTACGGCTAAAATTCACCGGACTGTCCGGTGTGCACCGGACTGTCCGGTGAGCCAACGGTCGGCCGGGCCAACGGTCGGCCGCGCAATCTGCGCGGGACACGTGGCCGAGCCAACGGCTAGAAGACGGCACCGGACTGTCCGGTGTGCACCGGACATGTCCGGTGCGCCAACGACTCCCAGATCTGCAACGGTCGGCAACGGTCGGCAGCGCCATTTTAGGAAGGAAATCGGGCACCGGACAGTGTCCGGTGTGCACCGGACTGTCCGGTGCCCCCGACGACAGAAGGCAAGATTGGCCTTCCAGATTTGCTCTCAACGGCTCCTAGCTACCTTGGGGCTATAAAAGGGACCCCTAGGCGCATGGAGGAGCAGACCAAGCAACCTTAGAGCATTCTTGATCATCCACACTAAGTCTTTGCGCATTCGTTTGTCATTCTCAGTGATTCGAGCTCCGTTCTAGTGAGAACTTTGAGATAGTCTTTTGAGCTCGATTCTTGGCCGTGTGTGTGCGCATTTTGCTGTGGATTTGTGTGTGTTGCTTTCCTCCCTTACTCCGTATTTCTTGTGAATCTCAAGTGTAAGGGCGAGAGGCTCCAAGTTGTGGAGAATCCTCGCAAACGGGATATTGTTGGCAAAACAAAACACCGTGGTATTCAAGTTGGTCTTTGGACCGCTTGAGAGGGGTTGATTGCAACCCTCGTCCGTTGGGACGCCACAACGTGGAGTAGGCAAGCGTTGGTCTTGGCCGAACCACGGGATAAACCACTGTGTCATCTCTGTGTTTGATCTCTTGTGGTATTGTGTTTTGTTGAGACTCCTCTCTAGCCACTTGGCGATTATTGTGCTAACACTTAACAAGTTTTTGTGGCTATAAGTTTAAGTTTTCACAGGATCACCTATTCACCCCCCCCCTCTAGGTGCTCTCAATTGGTATCAAAGCCGTTCTCTTCAAGAAAGGGACTAACCGCCCGAAGAGATGGATCCTAAGGGGAAGGGAATCGTGATCAACGACAAGGAGAAGGAGTCCTTCGTCAATGAGCCAAAGGACGACAAGACTACCGACTCAGGCTCGGGGCACAGACGCAAAGAAGGGAAGAAGAAGAAGACAAGACGCATCAAGGAGATCATCTACTACGACAGCGATGAATCTTCCTCTTCCCAAAAGGACGACGACAACGACTACAAAAAGACGGTCAATTCGAACTTTTCATTTGATTATTCTCGTATTCAACATAGTTCGAATTCGCATTTGCTTTCCATTCCTCTTGGCAAACCTCCACACTTCGATGGGGAGGACTACGGATTTTGGAGTCACAAAATGCGTAGTCACTTATTCTCTCTCCATCCAAGCATTTGGGAGATTGTAGAGAATGAAATGAAGTTTGATAGCTCGGATAACTCTATGCTCATAAATGAACAAATCCATAGAAATGCACAAGCTACTACTGTTCTCTTAGCGTCCTTGTGCAGGGAAGAGTACAACAAGGTGAGCGGCTTGGACAATGCCAAGCAAATATGGGACACCCTCAAGATCTCTCACGAGGGGAATGACATCACCATGCTCACCAAAATGGAGTTGGTGGAGGGCGAGCTTGGACGATTCGCCATGATAAGGGGAGAGGAGCCAACCCAAACGTACAACCGGCTCAAGACCCTCATCAACAAAATAAGGAGCTACGGAAGCACACGATGGACGGACCACGACGTCGTCCGCCTAATGCTAAGGTCCTTTACCGTTCTTGATCCTCATCTCGTAAACAATATTCGTGAGAATCCCAGGTACACGATGATGACGCCCGAGGAGGTACTCGGAAAATTCGTAAGCGGGCGGATGATGATCAAGGAGGCGAGATATGTGGACGATGCTCTAAACGGTCCAATCAATGAACCTCAACCCGTTGCTCTCAAGGCAACGAGGAGCAAGGAGGCGCTACCGAGCAAGGTGGCGCAAGTTGAGGCGGCCGGGCTAAATAATGAGGAGATGGCCCTCATCATTAAGCGCTTCAAGACGGCGCTTAAGGGTCGCAAGGGACAACCAAGCAAGACCAAGACAAAGGAGAAGCGCTCGTGCTTCAAATGTGGTAAGATTGGTCATTTCATTGCTAACTGTCCCGATAATGAAAGTGACCAGGAAAAGGGGAACAAAAGGGAGAAGAAGAAGCATTACAAGAAGGCCAAGGGCGAGGCACATATCGGAAAGGAGTGGGATTCGGATTGCTCCTCCTCCGACTCCGACAATGAAGGACTCACCGCCACTGCCTTCAACAAATCGGCCCTCTTCCCAAACGAGCATCACACTTGCCTCATGGCAAGGGAGAAGAAGGTAATCAATCATAATGCTAATACTTATGATTCTTCTAGTGATGATGAGTCTAGTGAGGATGAAATAGATTACTCCAGTTTATTCAAGGGATTGGATAGAACTAAGATAGCTAAGATTAATGAATTGATTGATGCCTTGAATGAAAAGGATAGAATCTTAGAAAAACAAGAAGATCTTTTATATGAAGAGCATGATAAATTTGTTAGTGCACAAAATTCACTTGCTCTAGAAGTTAAAAGAAATGGAATGCTTTCTTGTCAACTTTCTACTTGTAACGAAACCATTTCTTCTTTAAAAGGTGAAATTAATGATTTAAATGCTAAGCTAGAAGTAGCAAGTAAATCTAACTCTTGTGTTGAACATGTTGAAATTTGCACTAAGTGTAAGGATGTTGATATTAATGCTTGTTGTGAACACTTAGTTTCAATTTCAAAACTAAAAGATGAAGTGGCTAGTCTTAGTGCCCAACTTAAGACTAGCAAGAATGAATTTGATAAGCTGAAATTTGCAAGGGATGCCTACACGATTGGTAGACACCCCTCAATTAAGGATGGACTTGGCTACAAGAGGGAAGCCAAGGACTTGACAAGCCATAAGGCTCCCATCTCTGCCAAGGAGAAAGGGAAGGCCCCTATGGCAACTAGTGCTAAAAAGAACCATGCCTTTATGTACCATGGTAGGAGACAAACTAGAAATGCTTATAGGAGCTATAATGCTTATGATGTTTTTGATTCTCATGCCATGTTTGCTTCTAGTTCTTCTTATATGCATGGTAGAAATATGTCTAGGAGAAATGCTATTCATCATGTGCCTAGAAAGAATATTATTCATGCTCCTAGGAAAGTAGTGAATGAACCTTCTACAATTTATTGTGCTTTAAATGCTTCCTTTGCTATTTGTAGAAAGGATAGGAAAATAGTTGCTAGGAAGTTAGGGGCAAAATGCAAGGGAGACAAAACTTGCATTTGGGTCCCTAAGGATATTTGCACTAACCTTGTAGGACCCAACATGAGTTGGGTACCTAAGACCCAAGCCTAATTTTGCCTTGCAGGTTTATGCATCCGGGGGTTCAAGCTGGATTATTGATAGCGGATGCACAAACCATATGATGGGGGAGAAGAAGATGTTCACCTCCTACGTCAAGAATAAAGATTCCCAAGATTCAATTATATTCGGTGATGGGAATCAAGGCAAGGTAAAAGGGTTAGGCAAAATTGCAATTTCTAATGAACACTCAATCTCCAATGTGTTTTTAGTTGAGTCTCTTGGTTACAATTTGCTATCTGTTAGTCAACTATGCAATATGGGATATAATTGTCTTTTTACAAATGTAGATGTGTCTGTCATTAGAAGAAGTGATGGTTCACTAGCCTTTAAGGGTGTACTAGACGACAAGCTTTACTTAGTTGATTTTGCAAAAGAAGAGGCCGGTCTAGATGCATGCTTAATGGCTAAGACTTGCATGGGCTGGCTGTGGCATCGCCGCTTAGCACATGTGGGGATGAAGAACCTCCACAAGCTTCTAAAGGGAGAACACGTGATAGGTCTAACCAATGTTTATTTCGAAAAAGATAGACCTTGTGCAGCTTGTCAAGCAGGTAAACAAGTGGGAGGAGCACATCACAGCAAGAATGTGATGACCACGTCAAGACCTCTGGAGCTGCTGCATATGGACCTCTTCAGACCTGTCGCCTATCTAAGCATAGGAGGAAGTAAGTATGGTCTAGTTATTGTTGATGACTTTTCCCGCTTCACTTGGGTGTTCTTTTTGCAGGATAAGTCTGAAACCCAAGGGACCCTCAAGCGCTTCCTAAGGAGAGCTCAAAATGAGTTTGAGCTCAAGGTGAAAAAGATAAGGAGCGACAACGGGTCCGAATTCAAGAACCTTCAAGTGGAGGAGTTTCTTGAGGAGGAAGGGATCAAGCACGAGTTCTCCGCTCCCTACACACCTCAGCAAAATGGTGTGGTAGAGAGGAAGAACAGGACGCTCATAGATATGGCGAGGACTATGCTTGGAGAATTCAAGACCCCTGAGTGCTTTTGGTCGGAAGCCGTGAACACGGCTTGCCACGCCATCAACAGGGTCTACCTTCACCGCCTCCTCAAGAAGACGTCGTATGAGCTACTAACCGGTAACAAACCCAATGTATCTTACTTTCGTGTATTTGGGAGCAAGTGCTACATTCTAGTGAAGAAGGGTAGAAATTCTAAATTTGCTCCCAAAGCTGTAGAAGGGTTTTTATTAGGTTATGATTCAAATACAAAGGCGTATAGGGTCTTCAACAAATCATCGGGTTTGGTTGAAGTCTCTAGCGACGTTGTATTTGATGAGACTAATGGCTCTTCAAGAGAGCAAGTTGTTGATTGTGATGATGTAGATGAAGAAGATGTTCCGACGGCCGCTATACGAACCATGGCGATTGGAGAAGTGCGGCCACAGGAACAAGATGAACGAGATCAACCTTCTTCCTCAACAACGGTGCATCCCCCAACTCAAGACGGTGAACAGGTTCATCAAAAGGAGGCGTGTGATCAAGGGGGAGCACAAGATGATCACGTGATGGAGGAAGAAGCGCAACCGGCACCTCCAACCCAAGTTCGAGCGGTGATTCAAAGGGATCATCCCGTCGACCAAATTTTGGGTGACATTAGCAAGGGAGTAACTACTCGATCTTGATTAGTTAATTTTTGTGAGCATTACTCCTTTGTCTCTTCTATTGAGCCTTTCAGGGTAGAGGAGGCCTTGCTAGATCCGGATTGGGTATTGGCCATGCAGGAGGAACTCAACAACTTCAAGCGCAATGAAGTTTGGACACTGGTGCCTCGTCCAAAGCAAAATGTTGTGGGAACCAAGTGGGTGTTCCGCAACAAACAGGACGAGCACGGGGTGGTGACGAGGAACAAGGCTCGACTTGTGGCAAAAGGTTATGCCCAAGTCGCAGGTTTGGACTTTGAGGAGACTTTTGCTCCTGTGGCTAGGCTAGAATCAATTCGTATCCTGCTAGCATATGCCGCTCACCATTCTTTCAGGTTGTACCAAATGGATGTGAAGAGCGCTTTCCTCAACGGGCCGATCAAGGAGGAGGTGTACGTGGAGCAGCCCCCTGGCTTCGAGGATGAACGGTACCCCGACCACGTGTGTAAGCTCTCTAAGGCGCTCTATGGACTTAAGCAAGCCCTAAGAGCATGGTATGAATGCCTTAGAGACTTTTTAATTGCTAATGCTTTCAAGGTTGGGAAAGCCGATCCAACTCTTTTTACTAAGACTTGCGATGGTGATCTTTTTGTGTGCCAAATTTATGTCGACGACATAATATTTGGTTCTACTAACCAAAAGTCTTGTGAAGAGTTTAGCAGGGTGATGACGCAGAAATTCGAGATGTCGATGATGGGCGAGTTGACCTACTTCCTTGGGTTCCAAGTGAAGCAACTCAAGGACGGCACCTTCATCTCCCAAACGAAGTACACACAAGATTTGCTAAAGAGGTTTGGGATGAAGGACGCCAAGCCTGCAAAGACGCCGATGGGAACCGACGGACACACCTACCTCAACAAAGGAGGTAAGTCTGTTGATCAAAAAGCATACCGGTCCATGATAGGTTCCTTGCTTTATTTATGTGCTAGTAGACCGGATATTATGCTTAGCGTATGCATGTGTGCTAGATTTCAATCCGATCCGAAGGAGTGTCACTTAGTGGCTGTGAAGCGAATTCTTCGATATTTAGTCGCTACACCTTGCTTCGGGATCTGGTATCCAAAGGGGTTTTAACTTTGACTTGATTGGGTACTCAGATTCCGACTATGCTGGATGTAAGGTCGATAGGAAGAGTACATCGGGGACGTGCCAATTCTTAGGAAGGTCCCTGGTGTCATGGAACTCTAAGAAACAAACCTCCGTTGCCCTATCCACCGCTGAGGCCGAGTACGTTGCCGCAGGACAGTGTTGCGCGCAACTACTTTGGATGAGGCAAACCCTCAGGGACTTTGGCTACAATCTGAGCAAAGTCCCACTCCTATGTGACAATGAGAGTGCTATCCGAATAGCGGAAAATCCTGTTGAGCACAGCCGCACAAAGCACATTGACATCCGGCATCACTTTTTGAGAGACCACCAGCAAAAGGGAGATATCGAAGTGTTTCATGTTAGCACCGAGAACCAGCTAGCCGATATCTTTACCAAGCCTCTAGATGAGAAGACCTTTTGCAGGTTGTGTAGTGAGCTCAATATCTTAGATTCGCGGAACTTGGATTGAAATGTAGCATACATGTGTTTATGCCTTTGATCATGTTCATTCTGCATTTTATTGCTTATTGTGGTGCTCGAGTTGTACAAACACTCCCTGGACCTCACAAGTCCGTTGCAAAGTGATGCACAGTTTTAGGGGGAGATGTGTTACAACTTGACCCTTTGAGACTAACCATATGCTTGAGTTTGCTTGTTTTAGTCTCAAAGGAGAATTGAAAGGGAAAAGGTGGACTTGGACCATGAAAGACTTCCACTGCACTCCGATGAGAGGGTAACGTATTCCAAGTTCATCTCATGAACTCTTATTGCCATTTGCTCTTAATTGAAGATTTTGGTGAGGCAATGGGGTTATAGAGCCAAGATTAATCCCGTTTTGGTGTTTGATGCCAAAGGGGGAGAAAATAAAGGCCAAAGCGATAAATGGATCAGCTACCACTTGAGAGATTTTGAAAATAGTAGAATAGAGCTTTTGGTTTGTCAAAACTCTTTTGTTTGTCAAAACTCTTTTGTTGTCTCTCTTATCAAAAGTTGGCTTCTTGTGGGGAGAAGTATTGATTATGGGAAAAAGGGGGAGTTTTTTTTTTGAAATCTTTGATCAATCTCTTTTGGAATGACTCTCTTTATGTTTCAACATGTGTGTTTGACTTAGAGATAGAGATTTGAGTTTGATTTGCAAAAATAAACCAAGTGGTGGCATAGAGTGATCCATATATGTCAAAATTGAATCAAAATAATTTGAGTTCTTATTTGAAGTGTTTTTGTACTTGTTCTACTTGCTTTATGTTGTGTTGGCATAAATCACCAAAAAGGGGGAGATTGAAAGGGAAATGTGCCCTTGGGCCATTTCTAAGTATTTTGGTGATTTAGTGCCCAACACAGGTGCCTAATTGTAAAATGGTGGACAAAGTACAAATCAAGGATAAAGGTATGTTTCTCAGACTTAGTACATTGTTTTATGGACTAATGTATTGTGTCTAAGTGCTGGAAACAGAAAAAATCGAGTTGGAGAAGAAATGGCTCGAGCAGCCAAAGTCTGCCCAGTCTGGGTGCACCGGACTGTCCGGTGTGCACCGGACATGTCCGGTGCGCCAGACTGGCTCGGCGTGAAGTGGCCGCTCTCGGGAATTCGCCGACGGCGTACGGCTAAAATTCACCGGACTGTCCGGTGTGCACCGGACTGTCCGATGAGCCAACGGTCGGCCGGGCCAACGGTCGGCCGCGCAATCTGCGCGGGACACGTGGCCGAGCCAACGGCTAGAAGACGGCACCGGACTGTCCGGTGTGCACCGGACATGTCCGGTGCGCCAACGGCTCCCAGATCTGCAACGGTCGGCAATGGTCGGCAGCGCCATTTTAGGAAGGAAATCGGGCACCGGACAGTGTCCGGTGTGCACCGGACTTCCGGTGCCCCCGACGACAGAAGGCAAGATTGGCCTTCCAGATTTGCTCTCAACGGCTCCTAGCTGCCTTGGGGCTATAAAAGGGACCCCTAGGCGCATGGAGGAGCACACCAAGCAACCTTAGAGCATTCTTGATCATCCACACTAAGTCTTTGCGCATTCGTTTGTCATTCTCAGTGATTCGAGCTCCGTTCTAGTGAGAACTTTGAGATAGTCTTTTGAGCTCGATTCTTGGCCGTGTGTGTGCGCATTTTGCTGTGGATTTGTGTGTGTTGCTTTCCTCCCTTACTCCGTATTTCTTGTGAATCTCAAGTGTAAGGGCGAGAGGCTCCAAGTTGTGGAGAATCCTCGCAAACGGGATATTGTTGGCAAAACAAAACACCGTGGTATTCAAGTTGGTCTTTGGACCGCTTGAGAGGGGTTGATTGCAACCCTCGTCCGTTGGGACGCCACAACGTGGAGTAGGCAAGCGTTGGTCTTGGCCGAACCACGGGATAAACCACTGTGTCATCTCTGTGTTTGATCTCTTGTGGTATTGTGTTTTGTTGAGACTCCTCTCTAGCCACTTGGCGATTATTGTGCTAACACTTAACAAGTTTTTGTGGCTATAAGTTTAAGTTTTCACAGGATCACCTATTCACCCCCCCCTCTAGGTGCTCTCAGAGGCAGGGTACCACTACGAGGCCTTTACAAAGTTCCACTAGCTTCAGACTACCCGCTACAGTTATAGGAAGCTCCAGTGCAGGAATCCCTCGCCTGACCGCCATCGCAGCAAAATCAACCCAAGGACCTCCCTACACCGACCACTCCCCTACTGCCCTTGCCCCTTTCGGGTAAGGTAGTCATCCACTAGCTTTCCTAGTTAATCAGCCAAGGGCGTCCCATTAAACCCTTGTGGTAGCACTGTTTTCCCGGGTGATTCTCCATGTTCCCATTAACATAATGATCTTATCATGAACAGTAAAGAATAAACAGATAATAAAAAGTATAACAATGAGTGATGAATATCTCTATACCCAAAGCCACATAAAGCAATAGCATGTACTACCCAAAATTTAGTAGTAAAACCAGTGGTGAAACAAGGTATAAAGATAGTCAAAATCTAGGGTATCCTATTGGGTCCCAGCAAAATTATCCTATGCAGATCATTATGATTAATAAGAACATGAATGGGTAAAAAAGTGATCAAGGGCACAACTTGCCTTTAATGAGCTCCTGCTCAGCAGTCTCTACCAGCTGAACCTCAGGATCCTCTATAGCTTGCTCGTCTAATCGCATCAACACAATACATACATAGTATAGCAAAAATTAATATCACACCAAACATGTAAATAAAATACAGAGTAATAATCTAGACATTAAAATGAGATCATTGGAACTGGAATCATTAAATTCGGGGTTATAGATTTTAAGTTATGAATTTTCCAAGTTTTATGTATTTAATACGAGATTAAGTGCTAGATAAATTTTAATGTGTCTTTCATGTAAAAACAGAGGCACTAATGGCTAGACAATAATATTACAAAAATTTAGGAACTGGAATGGACTAATTTGGAGTTCATATGCAGTTTCTATGAATTATACAAATTCTATGAATTGTTTTCATATTAAAACTCATTTTCTAATGCATTTTCCTGATTTTATAACTCTCTCGACGGGGCCTCAAATACAGAGAAGTACAGGGGCTTCTAGGCAATATTTCTAAGACTCTGAGCACAGTCAGGGTGGACGACGGGTTCATTTGTATTAACCCGAGGGACTCATACGCTAAATCGCCACAGCGAAGGGGTATGGTTGATTTTCGGCCGCCCAGATCAGATCCAGAGGCTAGGAATGGGTCATGGCCGCGGCAAACTGACGTGCGAGCGCGTCCACTCGATCAACGATCGACGGTCGTGATTTAATGAAGGTGTGTGTGATCGGCACCGAAGGATCAAAGATGTACGGCACAGATCAAATCTCGTCCAATCGATCGGTGTGCCCGATCACAACCGTTGATTTCCCAATCTACGGTCGACGCATAGTTTTCCTACTCTCTCAGTACCGAGCGACCGCCGACGTCCAGGACGACGGCGCCATCATCGGCGAACTCCCGGGCACGCCAGAAAGCTCTATGTCTAACGCGATTCGATGCGAAACGAAGAGGGGAAGGTGGCGAGCACAGTGGTGGAAACTTTACCAGGGATTAGGTCACCAGGAGGCTCGCCCACGGCACATGGCGGAAGTCTGCGGGTCTACGACGACGATGAGCAATTCGTTGCCCGGTGATCCCAATCAACGCACCAACTGTGGCAGGGAAACGCGTGACGAACACTAGGGATCACACCCCTACTACGAATTGGGGCTCGGGAGTTGTAATTCCCGGAGTCAACCACGACGACCGGTCACCATTGCCTTCACTGCCCGCGACGAAGGACCAGAGGGTGGGGTGGTTGGAGGCGCACATGAAATTGAGGAGAGAGAAGAGAGGTTGCGGGGATTCTTATAGTGCCTAGGGACAAGGCCGAGGTGGGGATTTCGGTCAATGGCTGCGACGGCCACGGAAAGCACGACGCAGGTGGGTGCTAGAATCCAGGGCGATGGGTCGGCATTCCATTGCGATGGCGGCGTTGGGGAAAGGTGAACCTGACGAGTGGGGCTCACCCGACAGTGACTCGAGGTAGTACGCATGCTGACACCAGATGCAACAGCGATGAGGGCGAATCCCACACGGATTTCTCGCGCTTGGCAAGCGGGTTCTGGTACGGTGTTTTCCGGAAGAAGATGGCTGACAGTGGCGGCCCACCAGTCAACGAAGGAATCGAAGCGTGGAGGAAGGCTGACGGCCGGGCCCGTGCGTCAGCGAGAGCTGCAGGGTGTGTGCGGGCGGAGTTGGGCCGAATTGGTTGATTTCAGCCCAATTCATGGGTCTTTTCCTTTTCTTTTATTCTCCATTTCCTTTTATTCTCATTTTTTATTCTCAATTTAAAATTCAAATTGGTGGTGAACTTGTTTTCAGTTAAAGGTACAATTCGATATTATCAGTGTGAAAGGTATCTATTCTTATTTTTATTTTATTTTATATAGTATTTGCTCATTTCTTTCCTTCTCTTATTTCTAGAATCTATTTTAGGATTTAAATTCTAATTTGGGTATTAACATATTTTCTCTTTTTTTACATTATTTTCATATTGTCACAAAATGCACACAAAATAGAGTTTGGCATGATGCATGATTTAGTGGCAGGTCCTTTATTAATTATTTGTTTTTCTTTTAAATGGGGTGTCCTCATGTGATGGTAAATGAAGGGTGCACATACAATAAGGAAATCATTTCTCCTTTAGTAATCTCTTACAAATTGGGTATTACAAATCCTACCCCCCTTAACAATAATCTCGTCCTTGAGATTTAGGAAGGACTAGGGAAAAGATGGGGAAATCTATGCGAAGCTCTTCTTCTCTCTTCCAAGTAGCTTCATCTTCTCCGTGGTGACTCCATTGTACTTTACACATCTTTATCACCTTATTTCTTGTAACTCGAGTCAAAGTGTCCAGAATCTTGATAGGGTACTCAACATAGGTCAGGTCATCTTGCACACTAAGGTCCTCCATTGGTAGTTGCTCCTCAGGTACCCTGAGGCACTTATTTAGCTAGGACACATGGAATACATCATGTACATCTGACAGGTGATCGGGTAGTTCTAGTTGATATGGAACTTCTCCCACTCGCTTTAAGATCAAGAAAGGTCCAATGAAGCGAGGGGACAACTTTCCTTTAACTTTAAATCTCCTCATATCTCGTATTGGTGACACCTTCAGATACACGTGATCACCCTCCTTAAACTCCAGTAGTCTCCTTCTATTATCAGCATAGCTCTTTTGCCTTGATTGTGCAATTCTTAAATTTTCTCTTATCATTCGAACTTGTTCTTCCGCCTCTTATATAAGTTCAGGCCCAAAGAACTGTCTCTCTCTAGTTTGATCCCAATATAGAGGAGTCCTGCACTTTCTGCCATACAGGGCCTCAAATGGTGACATCTTCAAACTGGCCTGGTAGCTATTATTATAAGAGAACTCTGCATATGGTAAGCTCTTATCCCAACTTCCACCATGTTTAAGAGCATAAGCTCTTAACATATCTTCCAGTACTTGGTTAGTCCTCTCTGTCTGCCCATCAGTCTAAGGATGGTAGGCTGAACTAAATTTCAACTTTGTATCCAAGCTCTCATGCAACTTATTCCAAAACCGAGAAGTAAATTGTGATCCTCGATCAGACACGATCTTCTTAGGCACTCCATGTAGACAAACTATCCGTGTCATATACAATTCTGCTAGCTTGGCTCCCGTGTAATTAGTCCTCACAGGTATGAAATGAGCCACTTTTGTCAATCTATCCACAATTACCCAAATAGAGTCATACCCAGCAGGGGTGCGGGGTAATCCAACAATGAAATCCATACCAATTTCTTCCCATTTCCACTCGGGTATCTTCAATGGGTGCAATAGTCTAGCTGGTCTTTGATGTTCGGTCATGACTCTTTGACACACATCACACTTAGCCACATGTGCAGCAACATCTCTTTTCAGTCCATACCACCAATACTTCTGCTTCAAGTCTTGATACATCTTAGTGCTACCAGGGTGGATAGAGTAATCAGAATCATGAGCTTCTTTCAATATAGTCTCACGAAGGCTATCAATCTCCGGAACACATATCCGATCCTTGAACCATATAGTACCCTGCTCATCCTCCGTGAATTCCGGAACTCGACCTTCCGTAATCAGATCCTTAATCTCTTGAATTTTAGCATCACCCACTTGGCCCTTACGAATTTCTTGCTCTAAGGTAGGTTCCAATTCAATGGTGACTCCTTCAGTGTGTGTAACAATTCCCAAGTTGAGTCTCTCAAAATCTTTTGCTAATTCATTGGGTAGCTGGTCAACAAAAGCGGAGTGAACATGCTCCTTCCGACTCAAGGCATCTGCAACCAAATTTGCCTTGCCCGAGTGATAGTGAATCTCCAAATCATAATCCTTAATAAGCTCCAACCAACGATGTTGTCTAAGGTTGAGATCCTTGTGAGTGAATATGTACTTCAAACTCTTATGATCTGTGTACACTTGACACTTAGTTCCTATAATGTAGTGTCTCCAAATCTTCAGTGCATGCACAACGGCTGCCAGTTCTAAGTCATGAGTGGGGTAGTTCAATTTATGTTTCTGCAACTGACGAGACGCATAGGCGATCACGTGTCCTTCTTGCATAAGTACACATCCCAATCCTTGGCCACATGCATCACAATAAATGTCAAATCCTTTCTGTAGATCTGGCATAACCAACACTGGTAGTGACATCAATCTCTTCTTCAATTGATCAAAGCTTTCTTGGCACTTCTCATCCCAGTTAAATTCTCTTCCTTTCTCCAGAAGCGAGGTCATAGGCTTGGCAATCTTAGAGAATCCTTCAATAAATCTCCGATAATATCCTGCAAGCCCCAAGAAACTCCGAATCTCAGTGACGGTAGTGGGCACGCTCCATTCCATTATCTCCTTCACTTTAGCAGGATCCACGACTATTCCTCCATTAGAAATAATATGTCCAAGGAATGACACCTCGTCAATCCAGATCTCGCACTTACTGTACTTGGCGTAGAGTCGTTTATCTCGTAGCTTCTGTAGCACCAATATCAAATGTTCCTCATGATCACTATCACTCTTGGGATAAATAAGAGTATCATCGATGAGAACCACGATGAATCTATCCAGCTCATGAGCACTTTATTCCTTAGATCCATAAAATAGGCTGGTGTTTTAGTTAGTCCAAATGACATAACAGTGAACTCATATAATCCATATCGAGTCGAGAAATCCGTCTTGGGAATATCTGATGGCCTAATCTTCATTTGATGGTAACCCGATCGGAGATCAATCTTCGAGAATATCCTAGCACCTCTCATCTAAATAAATCCTCAATGCGGGGTAATGGACACTTGTTCTTCTCAGTGACATCATTAAGGGACCTATAATCCACGCACATCCCTTGCGATCCATCTTTCTTCTGTCCAAATAGAACTGGCGCTCCCCAAGGTGAGGGACTTGGACGAATGTATCCAGCCTCTTGTAACTCCGTTAACTGCTTCTTAAGTTCCTTTAACTCCTCTACGGACATCCTGTATGGCCCTTTGAAAGTAGGGGTAGTCCCAGGTAAGGGATCAATGACAAACTCAACTTCCCTATATGGTGGCATCCCTGGTAACTCTTTTGGGAAGACATCTGGAAAATCTCTAACCACACGGATGTTGACACCAACAAACTTCCCATCTACTAAGAATGCCGCTAGTCTGGTGGCGGTAGTTACTGCAATTCTAACTTCAAATCTTTCTCCTTTGGAACTGGTGAGTTCTACGGTTCCCTTAGCACAGTGTATATACTGTCTTTGCCTTCCTTAACCATGACATACCAAGGATCATGTCTATAGTGCTCTCTTCTAACACTATAGGGGTAGCCCATCTGGGTTAGAAACACAGGGTAAGAAAGGAAGAATTGTAGATAAGGCATATAATTACGAAACATGTTACTTTGGGGGATTTATTAGCTAAGTGTGTCGCCTACTAAAGCTAATTCATTACCTTATGGTGGTACATGCTAAGATGCCCGTCTATACTATTTCAATCAATCAAAGAAGCAAATCAGGCATTGATCATCAGAACAATCAACCAACATTTTTAAATAAAGAAAATAATTTTGGTTTTTGTCTTAGGCCTCCTATCTCTTAATAAGGTCATAAATGTAGGTTTCAAGGTGTGAAATCCATCTCGTCTTAGAGTAGAGAAGATAAGAATAATCAGAGTAGAACAGTAGAAGGTGAGACAGGATCAAGATAAGTATAGAAAGAATCAGAGTGAGATAAGTATAGAATGAATCCGAGTAAGATAAGTAGGTAAGGGTTTGTCCATTTCTATCTAGGTTTCGTCCTACAGTCAACATTTCCTCTGATACCACTTCTGTCACACCCGGGCTTTAAGGAACAAAGCCGGGTGCATCTCATACATGCGCCAAAGAAGACAACATATATAATAACAGAGTGTATAGAGATAAATGTCACAATAAAATCATAGTATTTATTACATAGCGGAAGTCTTACAAAATAAAAGATGAATAAAGCAGGAACTAAAATCTATCCTTGGCGCCAGAAAGTTGACTGGGAGACGCCACCTAGATCAAGTCGAAAGCCTCGGTGTTAGGCGGCTCCTCTTCGACCACCTGCTCTTCTCCTGTGGGGGGTGTGAGACAGCAAGAGTGAGCTCATACATGTTCATCGCTCAACAAGTTGTGGGGAATAATGTGGCATGAACTCACCAAAGGTGGGAGTTCATGAAGTGTAATGCTGATCAATGAAATAAAGGTTGAAGCTGAGCATTGCTTTTAAGTTGGTCAAAATTTTATTAGCAATTACTAAGTGTAAGTAAATACCGAGCCTTAGAAATAATAAATAAAAGTAATAGTAAAATAATCCCAAATGCAATGAAATGACAGGTTAAGTTTAAGTTCCATAAATTAATCATGTGAGTGTCCGAGCCGCTCATGACCGTGAGCACGGCTAGTATACTAGTTTTACACTCTGCAGAGGTTGCACATCTTTACCCACAAGTCGTGTTACCCAATTGCCACAGAGTTGATCAGACCCCATACACCTCTACCAAGGAAGCGAGGCAGGGTACCACTACGAGGCCTTTACAAAGTTCCACTAGCTTCAGACTACCCGCTACAGTTTATAGGAAGCTCCAGTGCAGGAATCCCTCGCTTGACCGCCATCGCAGCAAAATCAACCCAAGGACATCCCTACACTGACCACTCTCCTACTGCCCTTGCCCCTTTCGGGTAAGGTAGCCATCCACTAGCTTTCCTAGTTAATCAGCCAAGGGCGTCCCATTAAACCCTTGTGGTAGCACTGTTTTCCCGGGTGGTTCTCCATGTTCCCATTAACATAATGATCTTATCATGAACAATAAAGAATAAACAGATAATAAAAAGTATAACAATGAGTGATGAATATCTCTATACCCAAAGCCACATAAAGCAATAGCATGTACTACCCAAAATTTAGTAGTAAAACCAGTGGTGAAACAAGGTATAAAGATAGTCAAAATCTAGGGTATCCTATTGGGTCCCAGCAAAATTATCCTATGCAGATCATTATGATTAATAAGAACATAAATGGGTAAAAGAAGTGATCAAGGGCACAACTTGCCTTCAATGAGCTCCTGCTCAGCAGTCTCTACCAGCTGAACCTCAGGATCCTCTATAGCTTGCTCGTCTACTCGCATCAACACAATACATACATAGTATAGCAAAAATTAACATCATACCAAACATGTAAATAAAATACACAGTAATAATCTAGACATTAAAATGAGATCATAGGAACTGGAATCATTAAATTCGGGGTTATAGATTTTAAGTTATGAATTTTCCAAGTTTTATGCATTTAATACGAGATTAAGTGCTAGATAAATTTTAATGTGTCTTTCATGTAAAAACAGAGGCACTAATGGCTAGACAATAATATTACAAAAATTTAGGAACTGGAATGGACTAATTTGGAGTTCATATGCATTTTCTATGAATTATACAAATTCTATGAATTGTTTTCATATTAAAACTCATTTTCTAATGCATTTTACTGATTTTATAACTCTGGACGGGGCCTCAAATATAGAGAAGTACAGGGGCTTCTAGGCAATATTTCTAAGACTCTGAGCACAGTCAGGGTGGACGGCGGGTTCATTTGTATTAACCCGAGGGACTCATACGCTAAATCGTCACAGCGAAGGGGTATGGTTGATTTTCGGCCGCCCAGATCAAATCTAGAGGCTAGGAATGGGTCACGGCCGCGGCAAACTGACGTGCGAGCGCGTCCACTCGACCAACGATCGACGGTCGCGATTTAATGAAGCTGTGCGTGATCGGCACCGAAGGATCAAAGATGTATGGCACAGATCAAATCTCGTCCAAACGATCGGTGTGCCCGATCACAACCGTTGATTTCCCAATCTACGGACGACGCATAGTTTTCCTACTCTCTTAGTACCGAGCGACCGCCGACGGCCAGGACAGCGGCGCCATCATCGACGAACTCCCGGGCACGCCAGAAAGCTCTATGTCTAACGCGATTCGATGCGAAACGAAGAGGGGAAGGTGGCGAGCACAGTGGTGGAAACTTTACCGGGGATTAGGTCACCAGGAGGCTCGCCCACGGCACATGGCGGAAGTCTGCGGGTCTACGACGACGGTGAGCAATTTGTTGCCCAGTGATCCCAATCATCGCACCAACTGTGGCAGGGAAACGCATGACGAACACCAGGGATCACACCCCTACTACGAATTGGGGCTCGGGAGTTGTAATTCCCGGAGTCAACCACGGCGACCGGTCACCATTGCCTTCACTGCCCGCGACGAAGGACCAGAGGGTGGGGTGGTTGGAGGCGCACGTGAAATTGAGGAGAGAGAAGAGAGGTTGCGGGGATTCTTATAGTGCATAGGGACAAGGCCGAGGTGGGGATTTCGGTCAATGGCTGCGACGACCACAGAAAGCACGACGCAGGTGGGTGCTAGAATCCAGGGCGATGGGTCGGCATTCCGTTGCGATGGCGGCGTTGGGGAAAGGTGAACTTGACGAGTGGGGCTCACCCGACAGTGACTCGAGGTAGTACGCATGCTGACACCAGATGCAGCAGCGATGAGGGCGAATCCCATGCGGATTCCGCGCGCTTGGCAAGCGGGTTCTGGTACGGTGTTTTCGGGAAAAAGATGGCTGACAGTGGCGGCCCACCAGTCAACGAAGGAATCGACGCGTGGAGGAAGGCTAACGGCCAGGCCCGTGCGTCAGCGAGAGCTGCAGGGTGTGTGCGGGCGGAGTTGGGCCGAATTGGTTGATTTCAGCCCAATTCGTGGGTCTTTTCCTTTTCTTTTATTCTCCATTTCCTTTTCTTCTCATTTTTTATTCTCAATTTAAAATTCAAATTGGTGGTGAACTTGTTTTCAGTTAAAGGTACAATTCGATAATATCAGTGTGAAAGGTATCTATTCTTATTTTTATTTTATTTTATGTAGTATTTGCTCATTTCTTTCCTTCTCTTATTTCTAGAATCTATTTTAGGATTTAAATTCTAATTTGGGTATTAACATATTTTCTCTCTTTTTACATTATTTTCATATTGTCACAAAATACACACAAAATAGAGTTCGGCATGATGCATGATTTAGTGGCAGGTCTTTTATTAATTATTTGTTTTTCTTTTAAATAGGGTGTCCTCATGTGATGGTAAATGAAGGGTGCACATATAATAAGGAAATTATTTCTTCTTTAGTAATCTCTTACAAATTGGGTATTACAACATGCTAGTTCGAGAGAGTCATAGACACAGATGTGCATTTTAGCAAAAAAAATAACTAACGTTGGTCGTTGGGGTGTGCACAAACACAAATATTATTCTCTATGGAGACTGGGGTTGGGTGGTTGCCGCCTCGGGTGCGTCCACTCCGAGCTGAGCGGGAGCTGTTACGGAGGAAGGAGGAAGCAATGACAGGTGGGCCCAACGCTGCAGCGAGACTTTGGACGAGGGCGCGGCCGCGCGGGCGCGCGACTGATGCTCGGATCCCACGGGACAGCAACACAGGCCGGACATGGAGAAGAGCTTGCTGACGTGTGGCCCCAGGCAAGCGCAGCGTCGTAGGCGCGGACGCACGGCTGGCAGGCGAGCCCCGTGGCGTAGTGAGGCGAGCGTGGCCGTTGGCGCTGGCCGCTGGGCCGGGGCTAGGAGGGTAGAGGTAGAGTCTTTTCCTTTTTTATTTTCTATTTTCAATTTAGTTTCCTTTATTTTTGGAATCAATTTCTATCATGATTCACATTTTCTTGGATGAGTGCACACCAATACAATTTGGAAAATTAAAAGAATTCTCCAGCATGTGATTTGTGATGCAACAATCATGGCTCCCTTAATGCTTTATTTTTTTGCCAAGATAACACATGTACATTCAAAATAGCTCTCACTTTTGAAGGAAGAAGAAAATAAGATAAGAAAAAGGAAAGTTAACACCTGAATTTTCTGAGTATTGAGAAAAGATATTTTATACCCAAATTTCAAAATTTCAGGGTGTTACAAATGACAAAAAGAATTGGCATCGACATAGTCTAACTTATCTAAGGTGATAACTCTGCTAAGTTAGCGTTGGGGGCTATATCCATAGGATGCACTAGAGGTGCATTATTATATTTTTCAAGATTCATAATGAAGACTTCGAAGATTTGTACAACAATGATTGTATTCAGCATGAAAGAAAAATCAACAGATTCTAAATCTACTGAAGTTAATAACTCTGCTAACGTAAGACACTAAGACTCAGCAGTTTGCATGATAAAATTGTGGATTCGGCTAGGAGACAAAAAAAAAAGTAAAATTTAAATGTTTCAAGACATTCAAAGAAGGTTCAATAGAAGAGTTTCATCTGCCTGGACCGATGACTCGGCCAAATAAAACTCAGGGGCTACCATTAAGAATATGTAACAAAGGTACCTTAGTATAGGGAGATGGTTTGTAGGCCCAACTCGGTTTGTAGGCCCAACTCATACTCCGTCAACAACTTAGGGGGTGTTTGGTTACACCCCGCTAAAATTTAGCTCCTGTCCCATCGAATGTTTGAACTTCCGTTCTGGGTATTAAATGTAGTCGGATTATAAAACTAATTTGTCAGCCGAAGATTAAAAGACGAGACGAATCTAGTCCAGTTGGTTAGGTTTATATTTCATACTCCTATTTAAAAGTCAAACGCTTGATGTAACCCGGGCTAAACTTTAGCAGGAGCAACCAAACACCCCCTTAGACTCCGTCGACAACTCAGGCTTGGTGAGAGCCCTCAGAACCTTGCGTTAGGGTAGGGTTTGACGGAGAGAAGGATCGCCTTATCTTCATGTTTGCATTGCAACAAAGACACTCGACATGTAAGGGGTCGGTATAGATAGGTATAGATCTGGATAAAGATCTTAATCCGATTTTCTTGTAACCAATTTCCTTCCTTAGACAAAGAAGGTATCGGGCGCTCCAAGAGGACAGAAAAACTGAAGAATAGCAAGGAGAGTCTGAACCAGTACAAACCTATGTGTCCTTGTGTTCTTCTTTCTGCTCTAGACCACGCGCAATCACCACATACAAATTCACCATTGAGAAATCCTCAATAGTACTATATTTAGGACCCAAAAGACTGAACCCTACAATTATTTAATGAATTTAATAAAATAGAACTGAGTGTTTTTATTTTTATGGTCTCGGATCTTATATTTAAAAATATAACCATGTTTGCTCTTAGGAAGCTTCGAGGTTGCGACGGGAAGACTATGAAGCTTGGTTTGCATATTGCATGTCTCTTCCCTAGTTTTGCATACTGTGTGTTTGGTTGTCGTAGAAGCCGAGCCAGTCTAGCATGATCCTAGCCAATATGGGTAGAACTAGGATGAGTTCATAAAAGCGATTTTTGTTTGGTTGCTTGTTGAGATTCATGCAGGTTATACACAGTTGTGTTTGGTAGACTGCATCAGAGTGTAGACCAGACAAAATAAATAAATATTTTTTTGATAAAATTACTGTAGGGGAGGGCCCTACAATGTTCTTTTATTATTTTAATGATAATTACATATATATTTACAAAATGTTCGTAGTGGAGACAACATGAGTAAACTTGTTACAAGCTTTGAACCAAGAGCCTTAAGAGATCGGCCAACGTTCTCTTAAGTCTGTGGCCTATAAGAAGCATTTGTTTCTTGAAGGCCTCATTGTACTTGGAGGTAGTGGGCGAGATGTTTTCAAATATCTAGCCATTCCTGCACTTTCATATACACCACAACATAATAATGATAGTTTCCGGTCTCCATTTGTTCTTTAGTTGTTGCTTCACCCACAGGATGGCCTACTGCATGTTGGAGGTGTTTGGGGGGATAATACCAACTATACTCTAGCAATTTTTCGCAAAGTTGCATTCGAGGAAGAGATGGGCTGGAGTTTCATCTCTTTGGAGGACGCAATTCTCACACGTGTAAGATTCAAGCTCCATGTGTCATTTTCTCTAGCATTGACCTTGTGTGTTAACTTCCCTTGCAGGAGGAGGCAGAAGAAAATTTTCTGTTTTGGCTAGTATTTGGGTGCCTTTGGTTGCGGGATAGCCAGGACAGGGACGTTCCCTGGCGTCCTCTCTCGTCCCTCCAATTTTAAGAAATAATTGGGGACAACATTGAGATAGTAATGTCCTAACCCTTGATCCTGAACCAAACAACCTTATTTTATATGGTTGTACATTTTACTCGATGATTATTCTTTTCTCCCTTAGGCATACTTCCATTGGTCTTGCCCTTAAAGAAGATATCGGTTGTTCAGAGTGTCTGATAGAATTTGGAACTACTGATAGGCTTCCACCGATACTGGTGTCACAAACATATCCATAGGGTTGGGGAGAGTTTTGGTTTGTAAAAGGGTGATGTCTTTATCGCGCGCGTAAGAGTATAATTCTAGGAATAGCTGCATTTGGACACCAGTGCCCCAGGTGTCTTGCCACATCCTGGTCGAGCAGCTGTTTCCAACTTGTATGGTAGTGACATCTCTGAATTTCTAAACCAAATTTAGCATACTGTTCCACCAGAAAGACATCCTTTTTTGTGAAAACCGAGGGGAGCATACCCGATCGATAGTGGTTATCCCAGACTTAGTCCACCCACGGGAGATTGTGCCTGTTGAAGAACTTGTCCAGGTTTATCATCAGGAGTGCCTCATTTTGAGTTGTGAGGTTAAGGACCCCAGAGCCCCATATTTCTTTGGCTTACACGTGATCTCCCAAGCTGCATGTGGAGGTTTCCTTGCATTATGATCAACGCTTCTTCATAGACAATGTCTTCTACATTTGTTAGTTTGCATTATGGTTGAGAGTGCACAAATAGAAGGTGAGCAATGCTGAGTACCGAGTTAACCTGCATGGGACAAAAACATTAATGCCAAGGTTAATCTGCACCCATTCTTTTTTGGACAAGCAGTGTGAACGCTGTGAGGTTCAGCTTGATAAGCCCCATAGGTAGACCCAAACATGTGAATAGAAAGGTACCAATACGACAGTTGAAGGTTTTTGAGAGAATTTCCATTTTTGTGTAGACACATTGATGGGGTAAATGTTGGATTTGTGATAATTCACCTTCAGCCCTGTTGAATCCGTAAAGGAGTTGATCATAACTTTGAGGAAGAATAACTACCTAGGGCATGCTTCCATGATCAGTATCGTATCGTCGACATATTGAATGATCGGGAAGTCTTGGCCACATTTGTGCTGCAATGGTAGTTTGAGAAGGTCGAGATCATTCGCCTCGTTAAATATGAATTGGAGAAGATCGGCTACAAGGACGAACATGAGCGGCGAGAGCGGGTCTCCCTGCCTGACCTCTCTCCAACAATGAAATGTTTTCTCTAGCACCCCATTCAATAAAATAGCAGAAGTTCCGGAGTTCATGATCATATTCATCCAAGGAATCCATTTGGGACCAAAGCCTTTTCGTTTGAGGATCTCTAGGATGGCCGGGTGTTCAATTATATCAAATGTGTTTTGTTTTATTGGAAAAAATACCAAAGACATAAATCTTAAATTGGTCGGATATTTTAATTAAATGATACGATGTAAAAACAAAAGAAAACTCAACCTTGATTTGTGTGCTACGTCATCACTCATGCCACATCCGCTCGCACGGGCGTTGCCGCATTTTGCCTATAAATAACTATTTTATTATGTAGTTTTCAAATATAATGTTTATATGCATCGATTTGTCTTAATAAGTACTTTTATAAAAATATAAATGTATTAAGAGTTTATTTGTATTTTAACAAAAATATATTACTCAAAGTTATACGTGTATTTTAGATACCGTGTCGCTATACCACAACTAATATTGCACCCGAGGAGTACTGTATCTACCAATGGCTAGAGTGGCTGACTGACCCCACTCGCCAGTGGACAGCTGGCATTGAGCGACCTCTTCTCTACTAATCCTTAAGACGATAGTGTAGACCAGGCACAACCGTGCCCCCGCCTGTATCCCAACCGTCCGATTGCGTCTATCCCCACCGTCCGATCCTGCTACCGCAGCCGTCCCCGCTTCCATCCCCGCGCAGCCGCCCGCGCCCCCGCCTCCTTCCCCGTGCAGCCGCCCCCCGCGCAACCGCCCGCTCTTCTGCCCCCTTACGATCCGCTCGCCGCCAACAACCTCTACGCTAGCCGCTCCAACGGCGCCCCGCAGTCCCTGCTCCAACCTCGGCAACAGCACGGCTTCAACCTCGCGCCAGTACCTGCCTCATCCCCGCACGCCATCTCCCCTCTGCCAGATCCATCGCCTGCCGGTCCTCATCCTCGTCGCCCAACAGCCGTGCGCGCCGGATCCGGCGGATCCGCCACCTCTGCTCGCCATCCAAATACATGCGCCAGTACCTGCCCCATCCCCGCACGCCATCCTCCCCTCCATTCGCACATGTGCCTATGCGTCCCGCCTCCCCCTCCATGCAAGAGCAAGCGATCGTAGATGGCGTCGAATGCCGCACAAGAAACAAGTCATCCATATCCATATTAATGACAACAACCATCCCTCGCTATGCCCAGCCACCGATGGCAAATAAGGAGGAGCAAGGGCAGGGGTTGGGCGGACGAAGTTTCAGAATTGTTTCTTCTCTCAAGCGTCAATCGTGTGCAGCAGTGGACTTTGGAGAAGCTGAGGAAGGAGCCGAGGAAGGAGGAGCAATCCCCGCCAAGGAGAACCTGCCTAAGAAAACCTTTTCATTTCAGGTGTGTACTGATGCTACTTGCCCTGAAACGTTCTGATTCATGTTGTCCTCTGTGGATAATTAGATTCAACTTCACCAAATGGATAAAGATGTAGCAATTCAAGAGTAAACCAATTTGAGAAATGGCATACTTACTGTCGGATTTTTGTCTACTGCGATATCGACCTTCAATGTTTTCTTGACAAGAGTCCAGAGGAGCTACCTTAGGTACGGTTTGATGGATCCGAATAAGTATAGGATTATGCTGAAAAGAGTGTCTGAAAGTCGCCTAGAGGGGGGGTGAATAGGGCGAAACTGAAAATCTCAAAAATAATCACAACTACAAGCCGGGTTAGCGTTAGAAATATAGTAGAGTCCGCGAGAGAGGGTGCAAAACAAATCGCAAGCAAATGATGAAGTGAGACACGCGGATTTGTTTTACCGAGGTTCGGTTTTCTCAAACCTACTCCCCGTTGAGGAGGCCACAAAGGCCGGGTCTCTTTCAACCCTTCCCTCTCTCAAACGGTCCCTCGGACCGAGTGAGCTTTTCTTCTTCTCAATCAAACGGGAACAAAACTTCCCTGCAAGGGCTACCACACAATTGGTGCCTCTTGCCTTGGTTACAATTGAGTTTTGATCACAAGAACAAGTGAGAAAAAAGGAAAGCGATCCAAGTGCAAGAGCTCAAAAGAACACGACAAATCTCTCTCGCTAGTCACTAAAGGCTTGAGTGGAATTGGAGAGGATTTGATCTCTTTGGTGTGTCTAGAATTGAATGCCTAACTCTTGTAAGTGGTTGGAAGTTGGAAAACTTGGATGCAATGAATGGTGGGGTGGTTGGGGTATTTATAGCCCCAACCACCAAAAGTGGCCGTTGGTGGAGGCTGTCTGTCGATGGCGCACCGGACAGTCCGGTGCACACCGGACAGTCCGGTGCCCCCGCCACATCATCAGTGCCGTTGGATTCTGACCGTTGGAGCTTCTGACTTCTGGGCCTGCCTGGATGTCCGATGCACACTGGACATCAACTGTTCATTGTCCGGTGCGCCGGTATGGGCGCGCCTGACGTCTGCGCGCGCAGAGCGCGCATTAAATGCGCTTGCAGGGAGCCGTTGGCGCCGAAATAGCCGTTGTACCGCTGTTACACCGGACAGTCCGGTGTACACCGGACAGTCCGGTGAATTTTAGCGGAGCAGCCGAAGTGAAAACCCGAGGCAGGCGAGTTCCAAAGGCCGATGTTCATTGGAGCACCGGACATGTCCGGTGTACACCGGACAGTCTGGTGAATTATAGTGGAGTGGCCTTAGGAAAAACCCGATAGTGAAGAGTTCTGAGTTGGAGTCCTCTGGGCGCACCGGACACTGTCCGGTGTACACCGGACAGTCCGGTGCCTTCAGCAAGAGGTGCCTTCGGTTGCCTCTTTGCTCCTTTGTTGAATCCAAAACTTGATCTTTTTAATGGCTAAGGGTGAACCTTTTGCGCCTGTATAACTTATACACTAGAGCAAACTAGTTAGTCCAATATTTGTGTTGGGCAATTCAACCACCAAAATTATCTAGGAACTCGGTGTAAGCCTAATTCCCTTTCAATCTCCCCCTTTTTGGTGATTGATGCCAACACAAACCAAAGCAAATATAGAAGTGCATAGTTGAACTAGTTTTCATAATGTAAGTGCAAAGGTTGCTTGGAATTGAGCCAATATAAATGCTTACATGATGCGCATGGATAGTTTTCTTTATTTTTGACATATTGGACCACATTTGCACCAAAGGTTTTGTTTTTGCAAACTTTTTGTAAATTCTTTTCAAAGTTCTTTTGCAAGATAGTCAAAGGTAAATGAATAAGATTTTGCAAGACATTTTCAAGTTTTGAAATTTTCTTCCTTTGTTCAAAATGCCTTCCCTTTGACTAAATAAAACTCCCCCTCAAATAAAGTCTCCTCTTAGTGTTCAAGAGGGTTTTAAGATATCAATT
Organism: Zea luxurians; assembly: GCA_029449295.1. NCBI lineage: Eukaryota > Viridiplantae > Streptophyta > Magnoliopsida > Poales > Poaceae > Zea > Zea luxurians. The sequence goes on from JAOPSE010000138.1 coordinate 3,099,899, forward strand.
TTGAAAATACTACTTGCTCCCCCTTTAGAACACAAAGAGATACCAATTTTGAATTTTACCAATTGAAAATCATCAAATTTTAAAATTTGGGTGGGTGCGGTCCTTTTGCTTTGGGCTCATACTTTCTCCCCCTTTGGCATGAATTGCCAAAAACGGATACTTTGAGTGAGACATAAGCCCTTTGAAGTACTTTCTCCTCCTTTGGTCATAAAATAAATGAGTGAAGATTATACCAAAGTTGGAGAGATTATGCGGAGCGACGGTGAAGGATGAGTAGTAGAGTGGAGTGGAAGCCTTGTCTTCGTCGAAGACTCCAATTCCCTTTCAATATACCTATGACTTGGTTTGGAATACACTTGAAAACACATTAGTCATAGCATATATAAGAGACATGATCAAAGGTATTATAATGAGCTATGTGTGCAAGTTTAGCAAAAGAAATTCCTAGAATCAAGAATATTAAGCTCATGCCTAAGTCTGATAAAAGATTGTTCATCAAGTGGCTTGGTAAAGATATCGGCTAATTGATCTTTAGTGTTAATGTATGAAATCTCAATATCCCCCTTTTGTTGGTGATCCCTAAGAAAGTGATACCGAATGGCTATGTGTTTAGTGCGGCTATGCTCAACGGGATTATCCGCCATGCGGATTGCACTCTCATTATCACATAGAAGAGGAACTTTGGTTAATTTGTAACCGTAGTCCCGCAGGGTTTGCCTCATCCAAAGCAATTGCGCGCAACAGTGGCCTGCGGCAATATACTCGGCTTCGGCGGTGGAAAGAGCGACCGAATTTTGCTTCTTAGAAGCCCAAGACACCAAGGATCTTCCCAAGAACTGACAAGTACCCGATTTGCTCTTTCTATTAATCTTACACCCCGCCCAATCGGCATCCGAATAACCAATCAAATCAAATGTGGATCCCCGAGGGTACCAAAGCCCAAACTTAGGAGTGAAAGCCAAGTATCTCAAGATTCGTTTTACGGCCGTAAGGTGTGATTCCTTAGGGTCGGCTTGGAATCTTGCACACATGCAAACGGAAAGCATGATGTCTGGTCGAGATGCACATAAATAAAGCAATGAACCAATCATCGACCGGTATACCTTTTGATCCACGGACTTACCTCCCGTGTCGAGGTCGAGATGCCCATTTGTTCCCATGGGAGTCTTGATGGGCTTGGCATCCTTCATTCCAAACTTGCTTAGAATGTCTTGAGTATACTTTGTTTGGCAAATGAACGTGCCCTCTTGGAGTTGTTTGACTTGAAATCCTAGAAAATACTTCAACTCCCCCATCATAGACATCTCGAATTTCTGTGTCATGATCCTACTAAATTCCTCACATGTAGATTTGTTAGTAGACCCAAATATAATATCATCAACATAAATTTGGCATACAAACAAATCATTATTAAGTGTTTTAGTGAACAAGGTAGGATCTGCTTTGCCGACTTTGAAGCCATTTGCAATAAGGAAATCTCTAAGGCATTCATACCATGCTCTTGGGGCTTGCTTGAGCCCATAAAGCGCCTTAGAGAGCCTATAAACATGGTTAGGGTACTCACTGTCTTCAAAGCCGGGAGGTTGCTCAACATAGACCTCCTCCTTGATTGGTCCATTGAGGAAGGCACTCTTCACGTCCATTTGATAAAGCTTGAAGCCATGGTAAGTAGCATAGGCCAATAATATGCGAATTGACTCAAGCCTAGCTACGGGTGCATAGGTTTCACCAAAATCCAAACCTTCGACTTGTGAATAACCCTTGGCCACGAGTCGAGCTTTGTTCCTTGTCACCACACCATGCTCGTCTTGCTTGTTGCGGAAGACCCACTTGGTTCCTACAACATTTTGGTTAGGACGTGGAACTAAGTGCCATACCTCGTTCCTTGTGAAATTGTTGAGCTCCTCTTGCATCGCCATCACCCAATCCGAATCTTGAAGTGCTTCCTCTACCCTGTGTGGCTCAATAGAGGAAACAAAAGAGTAATGTTCACAAAAATGTGCAACACGAGATCGAGTAGTTACCCCCTTATGAATGTCGCCGAGGATGGTGTCGACGGGGTGATCTCGTTGTATTGCTTGCTGGACTCTTGGGTGTGGCGGCCTTGGTTGTTCATCCTCCTTGTCTTCATCATTTGCATCTCCCCCTTGATCGTTGCCGTCATTTTGAGGTGGCTCATCTTCTTGATCTTCTTGTTCAATATCTTGAGCCTTATCCTCAACTTGAGTTGGTGGAGATGCTTGCATGGAGGAGGATGGTTGATCTTGTGCATGTGGAGGCTCTTCGGATTCCTTAGGATACACATCCCCAATGGACATATTCCTTATCGCTATGCATGGAGCCTGTTCTTCACCTATCTCATCAAGATCAACTTGCTCTACTTGAGAGCCGTTAGTCTCATCAAACACAACGTCACAAGAAACTTCAACAAGTCCTGAGGACTTGTTAAAGACTCTATATGCCCTTGTGTTTGAGTCATATCCTAGTAAAAAGCCTTCTACAGTTTTAGGAGCAAATTTAGATTTTCTACCTCTTTTGACAAGAATAAAACATTTGCTACCAAAAACTCTAAAATATGAAATATTGGGCTTTTTACCGGTTAGGAGTTCATAGGATGTCATCTTGAGGATTCGGTGAAGATATAATCGGTTGATGGCATAGCAAGCGGTGTTGACCGCTTCGGCCCAAAACCGATCCGGTGTCTTGTACTCATCAAGCATGGTTCTTGCCATGTCCAATAGAGTTTGATTCTTCCTCTCCACTACACCATTTTGTTGTGGAGTGTAGGGAGAAGAGAACTCATGCTTGATGCCCTCCTCCTCAAGGAAACCTTCGATTTGAGAGTTCTTGAACTCCGTCCCATTGTCGCTTCTAATTTTCTTGATCCTTAAGCCGAACTCATTTTGAGCCCGTCTCAAGAATCCCTTTAAGGTTTCTTGGGTATGAGATTTGTCCTGCAAAAAGAACACCCAAGTGAAGCGAGAATAATCATCCACAATAACTAGACAGTACTTACTCCCGCCGATGCTTATGTAAGCGATCGGGCCGAATAAATCCATGTGTAGGAGCTCCAGTGGCCTGTCACTAGTCATGATGTTCTTGTGTGGATGATGAGTGCCAACTTGCTTCCCGGCTTGGCATGCGCTACAAATCCTGTCTTTCTCAAAATGAACATTGGTTAGTCCCAAAATGTGTTCTCCCTTTAGAAGCTTATGAAGATTCTTCATTCCAACATGGGCTAGTCGGCGGTGCCAGAGCCAACCCAAGTTAGTCTTAGCAATCAAGCAAGTGTCGAGTTCAGCTCTATCAAAATCTACCAAGTATAGCTGACCCTCTAACACCCCCTTGAATGCTATTGAATCATCACTTCTTCTAAAGACAGTAACACCTACATCAGTAAATAGACAGTTGTAGCCCATTTGACATAATTGGGATACGGAAAGCAAATTGTAATCTAAAGAATCTACAAGAAAAACATTGGAAATAGTATGGTCAGGTGATATAGCAATTTTACCCAAACCTTTGACCAAACCTTGATTTCCATCCCCGAATGTGATAGCTCATTGGGGATCTTGGTTTTTCTCATACGAGGAGAACATCTTTTTCTCCCCTGTCATGTGGTTTGTGCACCCGCTGTCGAGTATCCAACTTGAGCCCCCGGATGCATAAACCTACAAAACAAATTTAGTTCTTGACTTTAGGTACCCAAACGGTTTTGGGTCCTTTGGCATTAGAAACAAGAACTTTGGGTACCCAAACACAAGTCTTGGAGCCCTTGTGTTTGCCCCCAACAATCTTGGCAACTACCTTGCCAGATTTGTTAGTTAAAACATATGATGCATCAAAGGTTTTGAATGAAATAGCATTATCATTTGATGCATTAGAAGTTTTCTTTTTAGGCAACTTGGCACGGGTTGGTTGCCTAGAACTAGATGTCTCACCCTTATACATAAAAGCATGATTAGAGCCAGAGTGAGACTTCCTAGAATGAGTTCTCCTAATTTTGCTCTCAGGATAGCCGGCAGGGTACAAAATGTAACCCTCGTTATCCTGAGGCATGGGAGCCTTGCCCTTGACAAAGTTAGATAAATTCTTTGGAGGGGCATTAAGTTTGACATTGTCTCCCCTTTGGAAGCCAATGCCATCCTTGATGCCAGGGCGTCTCCCATTATAGAGCATACTTCTAGCAAATTTAAACTTTTCATTTTCTAAGTTATGCTCGGCAATTTTAGCGTCTAATAATGCTATATGATCATTTTGTTGTTTAATTAAAGCCATGTGATCATGAATAGCATTGATATCAACATCTCTACATCTAGTACAAATAGAAACATGCTCAACATTAGATGTAGAGGGTTTGCAAGATTTTAGTTCAATAACCTTAGCATGTAATAAATCATTTTTAGTTCTAAGGTCGGAAATAGTGGCATTGCAAACATCAAAATTCTTAGCCTTAGCCAGCAATTTTTCATTCTCGATCTTAAGGCTAGCAAGAGACTCATTCAACTCATCAATTCTAGCAAGTAAATCAATATTATCATCTTTAGAATTGGAAGTTGAATCAATACAAACATGAGAGTCAACCTTAGCATTTAATTTCTCATTCTCTTTTCTAAGGTTGGCAATAGTGTCATGGCAGGTGCTTAGCTCACTAGATAATTTGTTACATTTTTCTACCTCTAGAGCATAAGCATTCTTAACCTTAACATGTTTCTTATTTTCCTTGATTAGGAAGTCCTCTTGGGAGTCCAAGAGATCATCCTTTTCATGGATGGCACTAATTAGCTCATTCAATTTTTCCTTTTGTTCCATGTTAAGGTTAGCAAAAAGAATGTGCAGGTTATCCTCCTCATTTTTATCATTATCCTCATCACTAGATGTTTCATATTTAGTGGAGGACCTTGATTTTACCTTCTTTTTGCCGTCCTTGGCCATGAGACACTTGTGGCCGACGTTGGGGAAGAGGAGGCCTTTGGTGACGGCGATGTTGGCGGCGTCCTCGTCGGAGGATGAGTCGGTGGAGCTCTCGTCGGAGTCCCATTCGCGACACACGTGGGCATCGCCGCCCTTCTTCTTGTGGTACCTCTTCTTTTCTCTCCTCTTGCCCTTCTTGTCGTCGCCCCTGTCACTGTCACTAGACATAGGACATTTTGCAATAAAGTGACCGGGCTTACCACACTTGTAGCAAACCTTCTTGGAACGGGGTTTGTAGTCCTTCCCCTTCCGTTGCTTGAGGATTTGCCGAAAGCTTTTGATGATTAGGGCCATCTCCTCATTGTCGAGCTTGGAGGCGTCAATTGGTTGTCTACTTGGTGTAGACTCCTCCTTCTTCTCCTCCGTGGCCTTGAAGGCCACCGGTTGCGCCTCGGATGTGGAAGGTTCGTCAAGCTCATTGATCTTCTTTGAGCCCTTAATCATGCATTCAAAGCTTACAAAATTCCCGATAACTTCCTCGGGGGTCATTAGTGGATATCTAGAATTACCACGAATTAATTGAACTTGAGTGGGGTTAAGGAAAATAAGAGCTCTTAAAATAACCTTAACCACCTCGTGGTCATCCCATTTTTTGCTCCCGAGGTTGCGCACTTGGTTCACCAAGGTTTTGAGCCGATTGTACATGTCTTGTGGCTCCTCCCCTTGGCGAAGACGAAAGCGACCGAGCTCCCCCTCGATCGTTTCCCGCTTGGTGATCTTGGTGAGTTCATCACCTTCGTGCGCCGTCTTGAGTAGGTCCCTAATCTCCTTTGCGTTCTTCAACCCTTGCACTTTGTTGTATTCCTCCTTGCTTAGAGAGGCAAGGAGAATGGTTGCGGCTTGGGAGTTGAAGTGCTCGATTTGGGCCACTTCGTCCGTGTCATAATCCTCATCCCCTATTGATGGTACCTGTACTCCAAACTCAACAACATTCCAAATACTTTTGTGGAGTGAGGTTAGATGAAATTTCATTAAATCACTCCACCTAGCATAATCTTCGCCGTCAAAAGTTGGCGGTTTGCCTAATGGAACGGAAAGTAATGGAGTATGTCTAGATATACGGGGATAGTTTAAGGGGATCTTACTAAACTTCTTGCGCTCTTGGCGCTTAGAAGTTACAGACGGTGCATCGGAGTCGGAGGTGGATGTTGATGAAGTGTCGGTCTCGTAGTAGACCACCTTCCTCATCCTCTTGTGCTTGTCCCCACTCCGATGCGGCTTGTGAGAAGAAGATTTTTCCTTCTTCTCCTTGAGGTGAGAAGAGGAAGATCTTTTCTCCTTCCGCTTGGAGGAGTTCTTCTTCTTCTCCCTTCTCTTGGTGCGGGACTCTTCCGATGAAGTGCTCCCTTGGCTTGTAATGGGCTTGTCGCCGGTCTCCATCTCCCTCTTGGTGTGATCTCCCGACATCACTTCGAGCGGTTAGGCTCTAATGAAGCACCGGGCTCTGATACCAATTGAAAGTCGCCTAGAGGGGGGGTGAATAGGGCGAAACTGAAAATCTCAAAAATAATCACAACTACAAGCCGGGTTAGCGTTAGAAATATAGTAGAGTCCGCGAGAGAGGGTGCAAAACAAATCGCAAGCAAATGATGAAGTGAGACACGCGGATTTGTTTTACCGAGGTTCGGTTTTCTCAAACCTACTCCCCGTTGAGGAGGCCACAAAGGCCGGGTCTCTTTCAACCCTTCCCTCTCTCAAACGGTCCCTCGGACCGAGTGAGCTTTTTTTCTTCTCAATCAAACGGGAACAAAACTTCCCCGCAAGGGCTACCACACAATTGGTGCCTCTTGCCTTGGTTACAATTGAGTTTTGATCACAAGAACAAGTGAGAAAAAAGGAAAGCGATCCAAGCGCAAGAGCTCAAAAGAACACGACAAATCTCTCTCGCTAGTCACTAAAGGCTTGAGTGGAATTGGAGAGGATTTGATCTCTTTGGTGTGTCTAGAATTGAATGCCTAACTCTTGTAAGTGGTTGGAAGTTGGAAAACTTGGATGCAATGAATGGTGGGGTGGTTGGGGTATTTATAGCCCCAACCACCAAAAGTGGCCGTTGGTGGAGGCTGTCTGTCGATGGCGCACCGGACAGTCCGGTGCACACCGGACAGTCCGGTGCCCCCGCCACGTCATCAGTGCCGTTGGATTCTGACAGTTGGAGCTTCTGACTTCTAGGCCCGCCTGGATGTCCGGTGCACACCGGACATCAACTGTTCATTGTCCGGTGCGCCGGTATGGGCGCGCCTGACGTCTGCGCGCGCAGAGCGCGCATTAAATGCGCTTGCAGGGAGCCGTTGGCGCCGAAATAGCCGTTGTACCGCTGTTACACCGGACAGTCCGGTGTACACCGGACAGTCCGGTGAATTTTAGCGGAGCAGCCGAAGTGAAAACCCGAGGCAGGCGAGTTCCAAAGGCCGATGTTCATTGGAGCACCGGACATGTCCGGTGTACACCGGACAGTCCGGTGAATTATAGTGGAGTGGCCTTAGGAAAAACCCGAGAATGAAGAGTTCTGAGTTGGAGTCCTCTGGGCGCACCGGACACTGTCCGGTGTACACCGGACAGTCCGGTGCCTTCAGCAAGAGGTGCCTTCGGTTGCCTCTTTGCTCCTTTGTTGAATCCAAAACTTGATCTTTTTAATGGCTGAGGGTGAACCTTTTGCGCCTGTATAACTTATTGTCACACCCGGGTTTCGGGGCACCAAGACCCGGGCGCGAACATAAACACCAGGTATGCTGGGACCAAGTCTCACACATATGATGTATAGTGGCACAGGATCGAATGTCACATCTTTATATATAATAGGAGTTCTATACAAAATAAATAATTACATTATAAGGAGACAACGGTCCAGCAACCCAAAGTTGACTGGGAGACGACGACCTAGACCTCTCACGAACACATCGCAGCATCCTCCAAGCGCCTCATCCTGTGGTACCTGTTCTTGACCTGTGGGGGGGGTGTGAGACAGCAAGAGTGAGCTCACATACGTTCATCGCTCAACAAGTTGTGGGGAATAATGTGCATGAACTCGCCAAAGGTGGGAGCTCACGTGAAGTGTAAGGCTTACCAAAGAAGATGGTTAGAGCTGAGCATTGCTTTTAAAGTTGGTCAAAATTTTATTAGCAGTTACTAAGTATAAGTAAATACCAACCCAGTTAAATAGTAGAACAAAAGTAACAACTTCACCTGCGATGCAATGCATATGACAAATTGAATTTAGTTCCATCATTTAATCATGTGAGTGTCCGAGCTGCTCTTGACCGTGAGCACGACTAGTATACTAGTTTTACACTCTGCAGAGGTTGCGCATCTTTACCCACAAGTCGTGTATCCCATGTCGCCAGGGTTTGCAAGGCCCTTAGACACTACCGAGGTGAATGGCTAGGGATCCACTACGAGGCCTTTACAAAGTTCCACTAGCTTCCGAAAACCCGCTACAGTTTATAGGAAGTTCCAATGCAGGAATCCCTTGCAGGACCGCCATCGCAGCAAAATCCTCCCGAGGGCCTCCCTACACTGACCACTCCCCTACTGCCCTTGCCCCTTTCGGGTAAGGTAGTCTTCCACTAGCTTTCCTAATTAATCAGCCAAGGGGTCCCATTCCTCCCTTGTGGTAGCACTGTTTTCCCGGGTGGTTCTCCATGTTCCAATTAACATAATGATCTTAACATGAACAATAAATAACAACTGATAACAAAAGTATAATCATGAATAGTGTAATCTTCATACCCAAAACCACATATAGCACTAGCAAGTACTACCCAGAAAGTTCAGTGGTAAACAAGGTATAAAGATAGACAAACTAGGGTAACCTATTGGGTCCCATCAAAATTAACCTATGCAGATCATTATGATTTAATTAGAACATGAGTAGGTGAAAAGAAGTGATCAAGGGCACAACTTGCCTTGGACTTGAGATTCCAGGTACCAGGATGATCTTCAGATGACTCGTGACCTCACTTGCTAGTCGTAGCAATACAGACAAACATTGCATAGGCAAAATTAACATTACACCAAACATAAGTACAAACTGAATAATAATAATCTACGCGTTGCTACGAGATCGTAGGAACAAGAATTACTAAATTTGGAGTTATAGATTTTAAGTTATGAATTTCCAAAGATTTTATGCATTTAATATAGGGTTAAGTGAGAAATAAATTTTAATGTGTACTTTATGTAAAAACAGTGGTACAAACGGATAGACAATAATATTATGAAAATTTAGGAACAGGAATGGACCAATTTGGAGTTCATATGCATTTTCTATGAATTAAACAAGTTTCTAGTATTGTTTTTATATTAAAAATCATTTTCCAAAATTTATTATCTAATTTCTCTGCTCACGGGACTGGGCGCCAATATCTGGAAAGTCCGGGGACCCGCGCGCAAATATCCCCAAGACTCAGATTTACCCCGCATGGATGGCGGGTGTTATTTCCGATTTACTCAGGGTCTCTTTTACAAATCGTGCGCCGCGAAGGGGTATCGTGTGCTATCGGCCGCCCGATCTGTTTTTGATGGCCCAGATTAGACGCAAGCCATAGTGAATCGGTACATAACCCTGATCCTCAGATCAGAGATCGACGGTCTCTATTCTATCTAACTGAGATCGTCCCGCATCCATCGGATTCTCGATCTACGGTCACGGTTGGATGCAGTCGAATGGGTATGAAGATCTAATCCAAGCCGCACACCCATCATCCAACGACCTTCACATATCCCCCCCAACGGAGCGCGCCCGCACGGCGGCGCCGCCCTGCACGCTCGGCGGAGCACGCCGGCGAGGCTGCCAATCGGCCGTCCCCGAGCGCCAAACCCAAATCGGACCGAGCTAAGCGTAGAGGGGGACGAGATGAGCACGGTGTACGGGTCCATACCGAGAATCGCACCGTGAAGCGCCCTGGCCACGGAGAGGAGTGGACCCGCGGCGGTGCACGAACGACGGTGAGGAATTCCGGTGAGCTCGGTGGTCTATTTCGTCCATGGATCCCCCACACAACCTTCTTGAGCTCCGCGCTTTCCCCCGAGTGGGTCCCCTTGGCCGGACTGACAGCCAAGGCGAGAATCACCCACGGCGGCACCCTCCATTCTTGTTCTCTCTCCCCTCCGCCAACGGTTCAATGGGTGACCGAGTACACGACGAGATGGGAAAAGGGAGCTGGAGCGGTCGGGTTATATAGGGGCGGGGCGAGTCCGAGCGGATGCGAGCAGCGAGATCCGCGGAGGTGGTTGAGCTCGTGCCCACGGAGTCCGCCAGAATCGCGTGTTCAACACAACGTCGGGTTGGTAGAAGATTGAGCTGACGACTGGGGCCCGCGAGGCGGTGAGATGAACGCGCGCGCGACGACTGACGAGTGTGGCCCGCGCGGAAGTGACTGGCGCGAGGGAGAGGCAGACAGGCAGGTCCCACGATGTCAGCGCGCGCCTGCGGATGCACAATGGGCCGCGCGGAGTCGGTTGGCTGGGCCGCGGAAGGGGATTCGGCCCAATAGCGCTGGTAGGTCTTTTCTATTTTCTTTTCTATTTCTAATTTGAAATACTTAAACCAAATTCAATTTCCTGTTTTGAATTTCAGATTCCAAACTTCATTAAAAATCCCCATATAAAGATAACACCTATTGTTTATTTGTTTATAATATATTTTATTTTATTCTCTTTTTAGTGTCTACTCATTTCTTACTTCTAGCTTATTTCCAAATTCAATTATTCAAACTCAAATTTATACTCTTGTCTTAATTTTCAGATTTGCCAAATGTATCAATTGAAATACAAATGTGAATATAAACCACCACATTTTAAATATTACTATGTTATTCTCCTTCTCATATTTGTTTCTAACAATAGTTGACTCAATTACAAATTAATTTTCTTATTTCCCCAATGTACTATAATAACTATATTTGTTTATAAAAAAAATTATACAAATTTTGGGTCTTACAAATCCTACCCCCCTTAACAGAAATCTCGTCCTCGAGATTTGTAATAAAAGGGATGTATACTCATATTGTTCTCGGAACATATGCACAAACAAAGAAATCTCAGCATGAGGTATAATTCTTTAACAAAACATAGGGTCAATAGACCTTATTGTTCCTTCTAAAATAATATCATATCATCTACTAACTAAAGTAACATCTAGATCTTACAAATCATCATAATTTATATCTATGTAGCTTGGTGGAGCTGGTGGTGGTGGTGGAGGTTGTTGTTGTTGTCTCTCCAACCGTGCTTGCCTTATTTCTTGGCGGACCTGACGTATTTCCTCGCGTTCTTGTCTTATCTGATTTTGCATCTCGGTCACCAGGTCTGTTAATTGTTGTATTACTAGTCTTTGGGCAGCAACCACTTGATCGATTTCAACAGGTGGAGGATTTGGAGGATTCATTTTCTGTTTGTTGTTACGTGATAATCTTTCCTTTCCTGGTATTGACCATGAAAGTTAGAAGCATATGGTAATAGTTTTGCAAAGGAAATTATTCAATAAGCGGAATGAATAAGCTAGTAGCTGGTTATAATCTAAAGATTCTTTGGTAGGGCTTAATCTTTGTTTTACGTCCAGATTGGGGTAACCAGTTGTATAAGGTGAATATCCAAGGGTAAGATGGAATCTGTCAAGATGAGAGATATATATGGGTGAGATAGACTACAAGATGTAGGTTAAAAGTTTGTTTGTTATTAGGTGGGAATAGAAAGGTTATACCATTCATCATGGCTCTATGGGTTGGGTTAGCTCATGGTTGAGTTGATCCAATGTGCTAAGTTAAGTTAATACATGGCTAGTAAGGTCTAATCTCTTCTACTAGTGTCATTAATCTGTTTAATTGGACCACATTAGGTTAGATTACGTTAGACCACACTAGATCAGATCACATAAGATCTAGATCAGATTGGATATGACTAGATTAGACTGGTTTAGATTAGATAGGTCTAACAGGGTAGGTTATGTATGTAACACCCTAAAGTTCAATCTTGTGAAGACAAGGAAAAATTCTCAAAGATTTTAAATCAAAACACCTTTCCTTAAAGATAATCATAATTTAGAAGTTTCCACTCATGAATATGTTAAAAACACATAATTAAAGATACTTAGATAATCTAAATTGCCTTTGGGTTAGGATATATAAAAGAATTAGGATTAAACTATTTCTTAATATATATAGTCTACAATATAAATTTGATTTCCCTAGAAGTAATAAGGTAGGGATTATTCTACTATATGATTAAAAGCTTGTCTAAAAGAACTAAAATAAATAAAGAAATACATAAAATAGGTTTTTGCACATTATGCTGAAGTTCTATATGTGTATCCAAATTAAGAGTTTGAACTTTAAACTTGTGTTGATTTGAAATTCAAATGGAAAGGAAAATAGAAAATAGAAAATAAAAGGAGAAGGGAAGAACTAATAAAAATACTACATAAAATAAAATAAAATCAGAATAAACATCCTTCACACTTATATTATTAAATTATACTATTCAAACTGAGGACAAGTTATTCACAAAAGTTTGAATTTAAACTTGAATTCAAATTGGGTTTGAAAATGAAGAAAAGAAAACAGAAAATAAAAAGAATAAAACGAAAACAGCATCATGGGCCGCCATACCCCATTTCGGCCCACTTAAACAGTTACCGCGCGCAGCCCACTCCACCACGGCGCCGACAGGCGGGGCCACCCCGTCAGTCTCCCTGCTCACATACCCGCGCTCCCTTCCTTCACCGCCACGTTGGGCCCATGGGGCAGTCTCACACGCACAGCCGCGATCACCTTCCCTCACTGCTCTGCGGGGTCCACGCGCCAGCAACCGTGGAGTCCGTCTCCTTCCCTGGCGAACAGCCTCGCCGTGAATCGCGCGCGCAGGAATCTCGGCAGCGGCTCCGTTGGCCGGTACAACGATTCCGTGCTCTCCCGGGTATAAAAGCATCGTGCCGCCGTGCCTCCCCAAACCCTAGCGCCGCCGCTGCCCATCCTCGATCTCGTTGCCGCCATTAAAGCCTGGAATCGAAGCTACGCGCCGCCGTCGAGGAACTCAGGCCTCGGGGTCGCTCGGTGCTTTACAGACGGCCAGAAGACCTCGCCTGGATCCTGGGATTTGTGCCGTGGCGTATTGAACCGAGGGGACTAGCGTAGCATAGCCAATTTCCTCGCCGAGGTTGCACCGCCGCCGCCTTGTGGAATCGCGCCGTCGCCGGGCCGTTGTGTCTCTTCTGTCGGGGTAAGTCGTCCATATTCGAGTTCGTGCGCTCCTCCTCGTCACGTAGGCTTACACAGCGTTGGGTGTAGTGCGCCAAGGTGTGATCTTAGGTCGGGCCGGCGAGCTTTGCTCTGCGGGCTGTGTCGCGCCGCCGTGCGAAGGGCGCAGGGAGGAAGAAGCGCGGGTGGCCGTCGGATCCTCGTATGGACGGTCCGGATTAGATCGCTCCTTACCCCTTCGCGGAAATTAAAACGGGCGCGTAGATTTGGCATCGGACGGATCTGAGCTAAGGGGGACGTGGCGCTCTGTGGATCACAGGATCGTGATCCGAGCGTAGGCGGAACGTGTAGCTGGTTATAAAATCTCGGCTGTCGGTTATAATCTGAACGGCTGTGCTCATCTGATACCTCTTCGCCGTGCCTATTTGATAATGAGTCCCTGGACTTCTTAGTAATAAACCCGCGGTCCACTGTGACTGTGCGCTGAGTCTGGGAATTCTTGCGCCGTGGCCCCTGGCCTTTTATGAATTTGAGGCCCAGTCCAGTGAATAGGAAAATCATAGAAAATGATTTAGAAAATGATTTTTAGTGTTAAAATAAATCCAGAAACTTAATTAATTCATAACTAATTCATTTTAGCTCCAAATTGAGTCATTCCAATTCCTAAAATTTTGTAATAATATTCTCTATCATTTAGTGTCTTTGTTTTGACATGAACTCTGTCAGAAAATTTATTTATCATTTAATCATATTTTAATCACATTAAACCTTAGGAAAATCATAACTTGAATTCTACAACTCCAAAATTAATAATTCTTTTTCCTGTGAACTTATTTTAATATGTAGATTATTAATATGTATTTTGCATATATGTGTGGTGTAATGTTAATTTTGCCTATACCATGTATGTTTGTATTGCTACGACTAGCAGTGAGGTCACGAGGATCTGAAGATCATCCTGGTACCTGGATTCTCAAAGCCCAGGCAAGTTGTGCCCTTGATCACTTCTTTTTACCCAGCCATGTTCTGATTAATTATAATGATCTGCATAGGTTAATTTTGATGGGACCCAATAGGTTACCCTAGTTTGTCTATCTTTATACCTTGTTTACCACTGATCTTTCTGGGTAGTACTTGCTAGTGCTATATGTGGTTTTGGGTATGGAGATACACTATTCATGATTACACTTTTTTGTTATCAGTTGTTATTTAATGTTCATGTTAAGATCATTATGTTAATTGGAACATGGAGCGACCACCCGGGAAAACAGTGCTACCACAAGGGTGGAATGGGACGCCCTTGGCTGATTAATTAGGAAAGCTAGTGGAAGACTACCTTACCCGAAAGGGGCAAGGGCAGTAGGGGAGAGGTCAGTGTAGGGAGGCCCTCGGGAGGATTTTGCTGCGATGGCGGTCCTGCAAGGGATTCCTGCACTGGATCTTCCTATAAACTGTAGCGGGTTTTCGGAAGCTAGTGGAACTTTGTAAAGGCCTCGTAGTGTTACCCTGCCTCGCTTCCTTGGTAGAGGTGTATGGGATTCATGACCCCTTGGCAGATGGGTAACACGGCTTGTGGGTAAAGATGCGCAACCTCTGCAGAGTGTAAAACTGGTATACTAGCCGTGCTCACGGTCATGAGCAGCTCGGACCCTCACATGATTAAATTATGGAATTAAACTCAATTTGTCATATGCATTGCATTGCAGGTGAAGTTGTTACTTTTGTTCTACTACTTAACTGGGTTGGTATTTACTTATACTTAGTAACTGCTAATAAAATTTTGACCAACTTTAAAAGCAATGCTCAGCTCTAACCATCTCCTTTGGTAAGCCTTACACTTTATGTGAGCTCCCACCTTTGGCGAGTTCATGCACATTATTCCCCACAACTTGTTGAGCGATGAACGTATGTGAGCTCACTCTTGCTGTCTCACATACACCACAGGTCAAGACCAGGTACTGCAGGATGATGCTCATGGAGGATGCTGTGATGAGTTCGTGAGAGGTCTAGGTCGTCGTCTCCCAGTCAACTTTTGGGTTGCTGGACCGTTGTCTCCTTATAATGTAATTATTTATTTTGTATAGAACTCCTGTTATATATAAAGATGTGACATTCGATCCTGTGCCACTATACATCATATGTTTGAGACTTGGTCCCAGCATACCTGGTGTTTATGTTAACCCCGGGTTTTGGACCCCTAAAATCCGGGTGTTACAGAAGTGGTATCAGAGGAATGTTGACTGTAGGACGAAACCTAGATAGAACTGGACAACCATTATCTACTTACCTTTGCTACTCTGATTCTTATCTAAACTCATCTTAATCTTTTCTCATCTATTTCCGCTTTACTCTGATTATTCTTATCTTTTCTTTTCTAAAGACAAATGTGGATTTCACACTTTGAAATCCTTAACCTAAAAGTGACTTTAGGAATAGGAGACCTAATCTTAGGGACAAAAGCAAAACTATTTTTGTAGATATTGGTATGCTTGAGTGTTTGTTCTTATGATACTTGTCTGATTTGGATTTTTGATTGAGTGTGATGGGTTGTGGAGTAATGTTCACAATTGCATCTGCATATACACATAGGTGTAAACATATAAAATAACTAGACAACCTAAATTATCCCCATTGGAATATATCTAGCTTAAGAGATTTATCTTATCCTAAAAGATCTCATTCTAGCCAATTCATCTTACCTTAAAGAATTCTCCCTTATCTTAGTAGATCCATCTCATCTAAAAAAGATTCCATCTTATCTTATGGATTCATCTTGCCCTAAACTGAATATTTATCCCACTCTAGAATAACAACCGTGACCTAATTAAAATTAATGAGATCATATTTAGTCAAACTAGTCATACCAATCTAATCAAGATCCCATCTAACCTATTATGATCTAATCTAATGCGGTCTACTAAATCAGATTAGTAATACTGGTAGAAGAGATTAAACTTTACTAGCCATGTATTAACTTAACCTAGAGCCATGATGAATGGTATAACCTTTCTATTTCCACCTAATAACAAACAAACTTTTAAAGCCTACATCTTGTAGTCTATCTCACCCATATATATCTCTCATCTTGACAGATTCTATCCTACCCTTAGATATTCACCTTATACGACTGGTTACCCTAATCTGAACATAAAACAAAGATTAAGCCCTACTAAAGGATCTTCAGATTATAACCAGCTACTAGCTTATTCATTCCGCCTATTGAATAATTTCTTTTGCAAAACTGTTACCATATGCTTCTAACTTTCATGGTCAATACCAGGAAAGGAAAGATTATCACATAACAACAAACAAAAATGAATCCTCCAAACCCTCCACCTGTTGAAATCGATCAAGTGGTTGCTACCCAAAGACTAGTAATACAACAGTTAACAGACCTGGTGACCGAGATGCAGAATCAGATAAGACAACAACGCGAGGAAATACGTCAGGCCCGCCAAGAAATAAGGCAAGCGCGGTTGGAAAGACAACAACAACAACAACCTTCACCACCACCACCAGCTTCACCAAGCTACATAGATATGAATTATGATGATTTATAAGATCTAGATGTTACTTTAGTTAGTAGTTGATAAGATACTATTTTAGTTGGAATAATAAGGTCTAATTGACCCTATGTATTGCTAATGAATTATGCATCATGCCAAGATTTTTCTTTGTGCATATGTTTTGAGATAACTTGGTTATATATCCTGTTCTTGCAAATCTCGAGGACGAGATTATTTTTAAGGGGGTAGGATTTGTAACACCCTAAAGTTCAATCTTGTGAAGACAAGGAAAAATTCTCAAAGATTTTAAATCAAAACACCTTTCCTTAAAGATAATCATAATTTAGAAGTTTCCACTCATGAATATGTTAAAAACACATAATTAAAGATACTTAGATAATCTAAATTGCCTTTGGGTTAGGATATATAAAAGAATTAGGATTAAACTATTTCTTAATATATATAGTCTACAATATAAATTTGATTTCCCTAGAAGTAATAAGGTAGGGATTATTCTACTATATGATTAAAAGCTTGTCTAAAAGAACTAAAATAAATAAAGAAATACATAAAATAGGTTTTTGCACATTATGCTGAAGTTCTATATGTGTATCCAAATTAAGAGTTTGAACTTTAAACTTGTGTTGATTTGAAATTCAAATGGAAAGGAAAATAGAAAATAGAAAATAAAAGGAGAAGGGAAGAACTAATAAAAATACTACATAAAATAAAATAAAATCAGAATAAACATCCTTCACACTTATATTATTAAATTATACTATTCAAACTGAGGACAA